>CM062806.1:171462360-172062360 GCA_031772625.1 Pinus tabuliformis | reverse complement strand
GTGTTTGTACAACCACAAGCACAACCATAATCAGATTCACAACCACAATCACAGCCGTAAAAGATGAGGGAGAAAAGACCAATTAAGGTCTCTGTAGCATAATTAAGAACATCCCTATGGAAGAAGACGCAAAAGGAAGTTCGAGCAAAGAACACGGAGGATAAAGGCAAAAGGCCCATGCAGAATGGAAAGAAACTGATGCAACATGAGGGTCCTCAGAAGGTCCATGACAATGAGGAAGAATTTGAAGTTTAGTGGAACAAGACAGAGGATGTGGAGATTCCCTCTGTTCTCCCAGTGTACATGTGTTGTTGGGAAAAGTATCTATTCAGAATGCCCCTATCCCACTCTAAGGTGTGATAGTGCCTTAGCAACAAACAAGGAAAACTACTTGAGTATTCTTCTTTATGAAATGTAAATGAAGAGAAAGGATCTAACTAACCTGTGTCTTTCGCTAGTTTGTTGATCCAATCGCTCCTCTCTTCAATAGCTCCCGGCTCCCTGCTCCCTTACCGGCCCAGCTTCACCGAATTCCTGCAAGATCACGGGAGAGAGAAACTACACGAAGATATAGACATACATTCATAAAAAGCTCAGGATCAGATTAAGCTAAACATGCAAATATAACAAAACATCATTGATACACAACATGTAGGAGAAACTCAAATAATTTTATTGATATGATAAGAAAGTCCAAGAGGAGATACAACCAAGTGAGTCCCGATCCAGCATCTACCTCCCAGCAAAGGAATCCCTTCCTCTCCTCCAACAAAGCATAAATCACCCAATGTACTAATCTCAATCTCAAACCAACAACAATTCTCTGCAAAGTACAAAATTCCAGCCTCTGGATCTCTGGGATGAGGGATCCATATATAGATGTAAGAAGAGAGGATGAGTCAGCTTATGTTTTGACTTGTGGCTTCTCTCTGTCAGTTCTTGCTTCCACTTGGAGACTGAGAGCCTCTTACTCATCACTTGGTCGAATTCATTGAGGCAAGTGTCATTGGAGAAGATTCTGGAAGCTTCCATGGTCTTTCCACCTCGTTGAATGACTCTGCCACTTGTCATTTCCTGCTCAACGCACCTGGGTAGTGCATTCAAGTGCGTTGCAACGCACCTAGCCAGTGTATTTGGGTGCTTTGCAACACAGGCAGCTAGTGGAGCTTCTGAATTGATCCTGATTTGACTAGTTCTGAGTGGTTTTTGGTGGAGAACTTCTGGGAGAAGCTGTCATTGGTTGACCTTGTTCCTTTAGGGGCAGGAACAACACTTTTAGGGACTTTGGATCCCTTGGATTATGGAAATTTCATGCTCAAAGTTGTAAGGCACAAAAATGTCTATAACAACATGCCACCAAGAAAGCCAAGCACAAAGCTGGTTAGGGAGCCAAAAGAAGGGAAATTTGATAACTATACGCCACTATTTCTAGGGTAGGTGCCTTTTGAAGGAGAAGTGTTGGGGAAGATCCCCCAGCTCAAAATGGTAGGCTCAAATTTCAATGAAAGAAGCAAATACCTGTAGTTTGAGCCCAGTAGGTACCTGAAGAAAGTCTACTACCCAGAAAACAGAGTTACAAGATTGGAACCACAACAAAGGGTTGTGAGAGTGTTGAGAGTAGGGATTTTGAACATGCTAAATGTGCCACACCTTGGTCGAAGCCTATTCAGTACAATATGTGTTCGGCAGCTCCTCGTGCTAGTACATGATGATTGTACTTGGCTAGGGACGAGGATCTCGATTGATGAGATTATCCTAAGAAGAATAATAGCGCTACCATATCAAGGAAAGGACCCCAAAGATGAATTGATGGGTAAAAATAAAGACAAGGAGATGACCAAATGATGAAAGAAAAGTTTGGATTAGTGAAGAAATCCAATGGATATGAGATAAACTCTATCGTGGACCAGGGTGTGAGCTTCACCTTAGTGGGGAAGATCATAAGGAAGTGCAGGGCCAATGAGGTGCATGCAACAATAGTGTCATTGGAAGAATAATGCAATGCAGGGGTCCAGTTCAACGAGGCTGCCTATCTATACAGGGAGTTTTTGATGGATTGCAGGGAAGCATAGGAAGAAGGCAAGACCTTCCACTATGCCTGGATGCTAATTCTTATTTCACTTATTGCAAGGAAGGGTCCGAAATATTCTCAATTTCTGACTGTTGAGGTAGATGTGTGTGAAGTGGCGAGGTATGCTTCGCTATGGTTTACAAAGGAGCTGATGCATGCAGCAAAGAACAAGGTATTCTTTGTAGTCATGGTGATGGATCTCCATATTGTGGTGAATTAGTATCCCAGAATGTCATCGAGCTTGCAAAAACAATACTGTCATACTATGGAGTTAAAGGAAGACTTTCACATGGCTGAAAGCAAGGAAAGACCCAACATAGACATGACTTCCATTTCCATACCTGGTAACAAATGATGATCTCCTCGTGGTAGTGCAGGATTTTCCAGAGGAATGGATGACTCCACCGAGTGGAACGGTTGGAGCAGTTGGATCAGAGAAGGTGGTGTACGTGTTTCCCATAGGCAGTCCTTGGCTACAAAAACTACGCCAGGAAATCAACTCAACCAACCTTTAGGTTCAAGCTGGCCCTTGAACCATAGGGGGATCCCTCAGTTGTTATGAGGCTTTGTTTAACGTTGTTCACCTGTCACTGAACAACAAAATTTGAAGCACGATGGCCAGATTTATGGTTTTAATTGGGGGTGGTTGGTGATCAATAATAATTCCTATTCATCATTAAAGCCATCTCTCAGAGGGCCCCTTCTCAAAGTGTCAGCTTCCAACCTGATAGAATGACTTAGCTTTTCAAGGATTATGATAGAAGAATGTAACGAGATTCCTAATAATTTAGTAGTCAGCTTGACCACTTAACAACTACGGAAATTTGGATGCATGTATAAGATTTCTACATCCCAACAAAACATATTTAGGAGAAGATAGAAGGAAAAACAATAATTAGTTTAGAGAAGAGATAACTTAGAAAAACAGTCCATTATACTAATTCCTTTAAATGATTATTAATTTTTAGGGGATTTCAGAGAGATTGAAGCTCAATCTATTCTTACCCAGATCTCCTATAATACTTTGAACATGTGGAGAAAGAGAGTATGAAAATACTAGATAAACATGCTAGAAACATAAATTCTATCATAAATTGGAGCTGGAAGGCTTTCATTTGAAATCCTATAATAGAAGCTATTACAAGGTCAAGAGCCTTGGCATTAAAATCCAACCACTCTCGCTTCAATTGATGAAGTATTTATACAATTTTTTCACAAAATATCTTGATAGAAAATATCAAGAGCTATTACAAATATCTTAAAACTGTATTACAAAAATAGAACAAAAATAAAGGAAACTATAACTATTTGAAGAGTTCTGGAACTATTTCTATTTATTCTGGTGGTAAAGAAGAGCAATTCAAATTTGATTACAACTCTTATTTGATGAGGTGGCATCCAAGTCACTAACTGTCCATGAGTTTTTTCCTCCCAAAATTTTGAAACATAGGGTACAATGATCCATTTTTATATCCCAAACCATAATATATGTTAGAAAAGTGAGAGTTTTTTTTGTAGATGAGGATGTTAGAAAAAAAAACCTCTTTCAATTTTTGAAAATTCTTTTCCACCTGCTCAGAAAACACATTTGAAAACACTGACTAAAAACAGGAAAATTCGAGAAAAATTTTCCTTTCAAAGATTCATCTGAATATCAAAAAATATAATAGATGTTAGAAAAGTGAGAGATTATTTTGTACATGATGACGTTAGAAACAAAAACCTCTTTCATTTTTTTAAAATTCATTTTCATTTCTTTTCAAAACATGTTTTAATTTATTGTGCTATATATAAGAAAAACATAGTTTTAACTGATCATGAAACGAACATATGATGTGGAGGTGGGAGATAATGTGGAAGCACATGGTTGGCGGAAATAATTGACGTGGAAGTGTGGAAGGAAGGCTCGTGAGTAGAGACATAGTGGGGAAAATGATGTGACCAGGGGTAAATAGATGTTGGCGGGAAGGAGAGTGTTAGGTAGTTTTCGGGTGGTGGGTGGTATATGGTTTCGGGCGGCCGGGGGGGGTGTGTATATGGTTTCGGGCGGTGAGAATTGATAAAAGGATGCCACATCACATGGGACCATGAAAAGCATTACCACTTTTCGGGCACCCCCTGCTGTTAACGTGAAAAAGGATGAGGGGGTGCGAAATGACTTCCCCGTTGTTGATATGGGTGGGGAAGATCTTAACTGTGCAAAAGTGGTCAAAATTTTGTGAAAACGACAAGATGTCTTGTCAATCCTTGCTCATAGGTAAAAAATATGATTTAAACTTGATAACATCATTTAATCATGTTTGGATGCATGATTAACTAAATTAACCTACTAATGAAACTTAAATTTACATTTTTGAGGGAACATTTACCCTTGCAGACGCATTTATTATTTCTAAACTACTAGAACCTATTCTATCAACTAATTTCGATGAAATTTGACTAATGATTTAATTTATTCCATAATCTAATTACATAAAATTTAAAATTTTTTGATCATGATTAAACTATATGATACAAACAAAACTTATTTCTAGTGGCATTTTGGCTTGCTCATTGATACATTTTATTTTCTTTTCATCATTTTTTATTCTTTTGTTTTATTTATTTTTTTTATTTTTTACACCGTCTTTTATAAAAATAAAAATCATCAAAACTAATCATGTTACAATAGAAGGGTACCTCGCAGGGTGCGAGTACAAGTAGAAAAGATGTCGATGAAAAGATAGAAGAAACAGGGCGAGGACAAGAACACGAAGAACACCATAGCGATGCATAGGTATCAGAAGATTCTCCTTTTGTGGTGAAAATACAGCCAAGAAAGAAGTAGGAGGCAGATAAGAGTAAGGAAGTAGTGACACTTGTCCTCACTAATGGGGACATCAATGAGATAACATAAAATATCCAGGAGATCAATAGGAAAACCTGGGACAATATTAATGATCGTTGCAAAGCGATCTTGGCTGAGGTACAACAAGGCATCGTGGAGCTGAAGGAATTTCTGCAGGCGGTGAGGCAACCAGAGCAGGTAACCCAATCATTACAGCTAGAAAAAAGACTAGAAACAACTTATAGAGTTAGGATGTTACACGTGCCAGTTGGGGCACTAAAGTTTGAAGTAGCAGTAGAAAAAGAGTGAGCCAAAGCATGGTGCAATGTCCAAATGAATGTTGCTGCGCTACCCCTTCAGATGCTGCATGAATTTCACCATGGTATCACCATAGAATTGCAGGAATGAGACAAACGTATGTCGTTGTTAAAAGAAAAGGCGAAGTTAGAAAAATAATCGATGCATAAGGAACTAAAACAATTGGCTAAGGATAGGGAGGAACCAAGGCAACAACGAGAAAATCTAGAGAAGGCCATTGCTGAGACTTGCATCAAAGTTCTAGATGTGTAGGTTCATGAGGATGAAGCACCAACAGAAAAGGTTGTGAAGCTCACCCTCGCGATGAAGGACTCAAAGAATGCTATGGCTAAGTTGAAATTTGAAAACAAAGTCTAGATATCAAAGCTGAAAATAAGGTTGTAGCCAAGTATACCACCAGAGGTTCGGTAGTAGAGACAAAGGGAACTGAACACAAAATTGAAAGACATATCTAATATGGTGGCAGATTGTGGGATATTGCTCGACAATACGATGCATATTTGGACCTCACTGCAGGAGGATCCAAACGTCTTAAAGATTGAGTAGGAACTGCAGGCCAAGCAAAAGCAGTGTGATGATATCCTAGTAGTTTTGAAGACCTTACCAGTCTTGCAAAGGCTTTCCAGCATTTCTGAAGGAAAGAACCTCCAGATGCAAATAGATGATCTTTAGAGGAAAGCACAAATCTTGCAGGAGAGGACTCAGCCGTGGTAGGAGGAAGCCCTGCAACTTTTGTAGGTAGTGGATGAGAGGCTGAAGGAATTGAAGAGAAGGGAAGCATAGATACTGCAAAATAATGTTGGCCCTACTACAAAAGCTTTGCTGAAGGAGGTGCGCCAGGAAGAGAAATTGATGGCTCAAACGTTCCAACAGTAGAACACAATATACAATGGCATCACAACAAAGATTAAGGGAGCCAAATTTGAGTGACTCAAGATGAGTCACGGGTGAGTGTTGGGGGCCTGTTGGCGTGGCCCAACTTGGTCCAAGTTTTGGGTTAAAGACCCTGCAAAAGGAGCGGGCCTCGCGGAGTTGGCAAAGATATATTCATTGCATAGACTTTCAGGGATTTGGGGATGGGATAAAGCCCTTTTTTTGTAATGGGTATCGAGTATTAGTCCTTATTTTGTGGATCCATGGTATGTCGACCATGGTTTTTGTAAATATGAAATGTATTTAAGGAGATGTAATACTTTCTAATCAAAGAATGTAATATCATCATAGTGAATTGAATCTTTGTATTCACATCTGTAGTCTGTAGTTTAGGGAAGGCTCCATGACTGAGTGCGCGAAGGCTTGGAAGAGTCTGTAGCTGAGTGCACAGACCACTTGCAGTTGGGTGTGTACGTCAAAGATGTATATGTATTGAAGATTTATATTAATAAAGAAGAATTTTTGGTGAAGAATTTTATATATTTTCGTGTTTAGTATTTGTTGTTGTTAGTTCCGTTATGTATGCTTTTCACTAAATTATGCAATGAATTCTACGCAAGCTAAAACCCAACTGTAAGATAATGATGCATATAGGAGCCATGTTCAAGGGTGATGTGACTCATGCTGCCATTTTGATGACTAATGGAGATGAATGTTCACTTCCATTTCTATTTTTTTTAAACGTTCCTTTTTTTGTAAGTTTAGTCCCCCAAGCTTGAAAAAGAGATAAAAGTATACAAGGGATAACCTTCTAGACATAGGAGACTAGACTATTCCTTTTTCGTGACTAGTCTACATGATGAGCCTCGGTATTGCAACAAGAATGTTGCAACTCCCAAGGATACCAACTTTAATTATCAAGCCGAGGTTCATACAAACTTAAGAGGTATTGGAACTATATGTGCAGCATACAATGTGTCCTTCCTTTGCTGTCATGATGTAATGGAGTGAATGTAATGAAATGGAATCCTAAACTAATTACAGAAAATGAAATGCTCGAAATGGAAACCTTAACCTATTGCAAGAAAGAAAATACAAGGAAAAAAACCATTCTTATTGCATAAAATATCATGAACTAAATTTCAACCTTTACATTTCAAAGAGTTTAGATCCATTAACAGGGTTCATTGGATGTGGCAATCAAGAAAATCATCATTGTATTATCCAATTCATAAATTTGTCCATTAACCGAAACCGTTGAGATGTCTTGCATGGGTAAAAAGGTAAGTCCTAAGTGGTGTTTATCCCTCCTAAACAATTTATTCAGAGCTTTGGGGTCATGATTCAACCCTAAGTGACCAAAACCAATATTTTTGAGCAAATCTGGGCAAGTATATACACGCTGGAAGAGTACTACAAGAAACTATAGGATGTTACAGATTTACTACAAGAAGTTCTAATTCATCGAATGAACAAGAAACTAAAATCCAAATTGGATGGGACACATTATTATTGAATAGGATGTATTAGGTCTCCATTGCAAGTGGAATCTCTCAAAAAGACCTTTGTTAACCCATGCTAAAAAGTATCAGAAAAACACTAGTCTAAAATTTGGAAATTCGAGAACTAGTGAGTTAGTAAATCTATCAAATGCCTAACCTAATCAAGTGAAAATGAAATGGGGTAATTTTTTTTATTAAATAGAATTTATTTTTGATCTAATTCAAGTGGAATTAACTATATTTAATCTCGTTATAATGTTTTAAAAAATAGCATAAATTAATTTTTATTTGCCACATGGGACTTCCAGAAATCTAGATTTGGGAATAAGAAAACTAATCCAAGTAGCTCAATGATTACTATGAACTTAAAAATTTGTTCCAAGGATGAAATGATTCTTGTGATCCTGAAAAAGAACTTACTTCAATCATTTAACCCAATCCTACAACAAGAAATCATCAATACTAAATGCAGAAATATGAAAAAAAAAGAACAAGAGATGCATGTGAATAAGAAGTGAAAAGAAGAAAAGTAAATGATACAAAAGGGCTTTGAGGCTCCTAGGATGGCAAAGCCCAAGGAAACTCAGATTCCTATGAAGGAGACCAAGATTTAAAAGTTGAACATGGCACCAATATTCATTATTTCCATCAATACAATTACATTCCTCCAAGAAATGAAAGTCGGGCTGCAAAGATACGAGTTCTCTCCACAAGAAGACTAAGAAAAAATCAACCCCTAGAGGAAAATTTGACTTGGTACTTATAAAAAATGATTAGGAAGCATTCCCCATGAAAGGAGGAATATTTCCCCCCAAAATCCCTTAATTAGTGGATCTGGTTCCCAATACTAGGAATCTGCATTAAATGACAGGGAACACATTCCTAGATTTTCTCAATCATTGGAGCTCCAGAATCTGTGCAATTATTTCATAATATCTTCTTGATTTATTATTTAATATTGATCCTCTTGTAGTAGGGAGCAAGTCCCTAAATTATCTCCTCCTCCAAATCTTCATAATCTACCCAATATTCTCACAATATTCCACAAAAATAAATAATATTAGGCACAAATATGCAATTATCCATAAACCTTCCTAATGAACATATTAAAGTTAAAAATACATTATCTAATGAAAAAAGAGAGGTTTAATGTGCTAAAGGATGGTCATATGGGCCTTAATTTATGTATAATTTAGAGGCCCATCATACCTCCTGCTGAAATTGTTGCTCATCCTCTGAGAAACTTAGTGACCTCATTGTGCCTCATTCATGGCCCTGGTGGCCTCTCTCTTGTGCATTCCTCAGTCCTTTCTCTTAAGAATCTTGGCTGTAAGTTCTGCAAGGACAAGCACAAAAATGTAGTTGTTCTTTTCATGATTGTTTAACAGTCTTTCAAGCAAAAAAACATAAATTTCCTCTTTGCAAGTGAACTCTGTTGGCTTGTAGATCCATTTCATTCATATCCTCTCCCTTGAAATCTTCATTCCATTTTCACTCATTTTTCCAAAACTGTTTGTGCATAGAAAAATCATAGTGTTTCTTGAGACCATTAGCCTACCTTCTTCCCCTTATTCAAGATGGGTTCTTGAATATTTTTTAGTTTGGCAAGGTATTCCACATCCTTTTCCAACCTCCTACTACCTTTTTCCACCATTTGGATACCTTTGAAACATTCAAAACACATTTAGATGAGAACTAGGAAATCCTGTAGTAATTCCTGTAGTAACTACAAGAAACCCTGTAGCAGCCTGATTAAACCTATTTTGAGTAGAAATGATAGTCTGAGCCTAGGGTAGGCTCTTAACGTGACTTCCCTTCCTTTCTATTCTTTCTATAACATCCTTTAGGCCTTGGACAAAAGCTAGAAAGAGATTAGAGACCTCTTGGAAAGCCTATTTTCATCAATGCAGTTTGAGTTCTATTTTGATGGTGAATGCCTTGTTGCTTTTTGTTGCCTTATTCTTCTCTTTTGTGGCCTAGATGATTGCCTAATGGCCTCAAAGTTCTCTATTTTGATTAGGTCTCTCTTAGGCACTGCCATTTTGGGTTTTAATACAATTTTTTCCTTTCTTCCTTCTTGTAGCAACGTTTTGCCTTCCTATAGTAGTCATTCCTTCTCTTTCAGGGTCTTCTAACTGTATGGGAGTGATGAGAAATGATGTAGAGGGTTTGGAGGATGATGCTAGGGTTTAGAGGGAGTAGTGTAGGTTTGTGAAAATGGAGAGGATGTTCTGTGTGTGTTTTTTTTTCAAGAAATTTTTAGGGTGAGACAAAGTGTAGGGTTTGTTCTTGAAAAATATTAACTTTTTTGTTATGAATGGGATGGATGAAAAAAGGAAACGTTGCAAAAGATTTATGAGCCCCAGTATTGCAGCAAGGATGCTACAACTCGTAGGGAGACCAACTTTACTTTATCAACCCCGGGTTCATACAAACTTGTAGGTGATAGTGCTATATGTGCAACAAATGCAACAATATACTTTTGTCATTTCTCAACTAGGGTGATAGACCACTAGGGTTTTTCAAACCAGTCTTGTATTGACTAAGGAGGCTGACTACTGACAGTGAATTTAAAGGTATCTTTAATGTAGTGAGTAAATTCTTGGCTATGTTAAGGAAATGAAGGTGCTTAATAGAAAGTGCTATGAAAATGACATGAAATCACCTAGCTAGGAATTAACACACATTAATTGCAAAAGAGACTTATTTTAACATTGAATTCTATCATTAGTTATCTAGACTAAGTAGGCATGGAAATGATCCTAATATTGCTAAGACGGATGTGTGCATGCATTAGCTAAATATTACAGAAAAAGTCTTTTGGTTTTTCAATTTAGAAATGTAAATGTTAAACTAGTCAAGCTGATATTTTGTAGGGGAGAAAGGTATGGGAAAACTGGTCAAAAATGGCATTGAGGGGTGTGGAGGTCAAGTTGAAGGCCTATCCTAGGCTCTGATCATCATTTCTACCCAAAACAATCTAAAACAAGCTGCTACAGGGTTTCCTGTAGTTACTATAAGATTTCTTGTAGTTACTACATGATGTCTTGGTTTACTACAAGAAACTTAGCTGGAAGCTATAGGAAGGTAGGGAAGTTGAATGGAAGTGCTAGGAAGGTGTATGATAGTGGAACATGGTATGGGGAAGGTGCACACTACCCAAGGATCAACTCAACTCTTCAGGATGGTTGGATTTGCTCAAGGTGGCTACAAAACAAAAATATGAATTGATGGTTGGTAAGGTTTGGCGAGAGGTGGCGAAGACTCAGATGAGGCTGGTAGAATGATTTCTCCCTGCAGATTAGCAAATCCTACAACAACACATATTCATTTATGCACAAATTTATGTAAATGTGGAAAAGATGAGTTGAATTTGAGAAACTGATTTATTGATGGCTAGTGGATCAAATTTATGGAATGAAATGCTTTTTGTTAGGGTCATATAATTTATAGGATCTCAAGGTATTTGAGTATTGTATCTCAGGAATATTATATTGTAAATACTTGTTAATCTACTAATGATTTCCAAATAAAAGAAAAGAATAGAATAAAAAATGAAAGGAGGGTATAAATAACAAAAAAGAGAAGAAACAAAAATATTCAAAAAGAATGAAACATAGAACCCCATCAAAAGAAAAACAAAAAAAATAAATAATACTGAAAGTGTTGCAAGTCTAAATTCCACTACTGATAGTTAGTTTTCTTCATCATTGTTAAATAAAGATTGTGTGCAGCTTGTTCAAAATGCCACAATCACTAGCTATTTGTTTAATCATACAATGTAATCATGATTAAACTTGTTTAAATTTATGTAAATTAGGTTAGAGAATAAAGATTTTCCCAACAGTCTAATATGGGTAAATCAGTAGTTAGGTAGAAAATGACATTGATTCAACTGTTTAATTTGAATCAATAGGAGAAATAAGGGATAGGTTAGATAGTTTTTCATTCTGTATAAAAGAAAATAAGGTGGGTTTGCTAGTCTAAGTGCACCCTTTAGAAAAAATAAAATGTTAGTTTAGTTATGGGTAGGTAAATTAGTTGTTTTTATAAATATTTGCCTATGCCATTTTATCCTAAGTTAAAGGACATTGTAAAAAAGGAAAAATGTGCATGATAGGATAAAGTGTTTTTTATATATATTTCACCTTCCACCTTTATCTTAAGTCAAAAAAGGAAAAAGCATAAAGCACATATGGACCAATATTTTGTTGTTTGTGGTTAATAAACAGCGCTGTCAGGGCATCGAGATCCTCTCCCCCTCGTAATCCATGGTCCATATTTTTCTTCGGCCCCCCCTCTCCATCCTTCCTTTATCTCTGGGGGGGGGGGGTGGTCCGAAAAGGTGGTTTCTCCTGTCAGGCCCCATCCTAACATGGCAACCTCTCCTGATTTTGCACCCCCCAATCACAATCCCCCTTACCACTTGCTACCCACTCCGAAACCACCGTCCCCTCGCCCGCTTTACTGCGTCCCCACCACGATACCTCTACCTCTCACCTCCCGCCACGTCGCTTAGCCATTAACCAATTGAATGCACTCCCAACAAAACGATCGTTCAACATTAAATTTATACTTCCCGAGAAGCTGCTAAAACCTAACGGTATCACACCATTTCCAACAAGACTTTCATAGCACTGGTTTAAAATTTTTTTGTAGCCATCACTCTCCTTCCTTTTACTGCTCATCCTATCGCTCTCCCTCCTTTTCACTGCTTATTCTATGTAAACTAACAACTTTTACACAACGACCATTCTCAGATTTTTTTCCATGACCAGAGCCAGGAAAACATTGGTAGTCCTCTGTATCCTTCACCTGATAATTCATTACCCTCTTTTGTCAGTTCCTCTTTGTTGGTCGATAAAAGTTGCCTTTTAAACTCCTAATTATCCTCACATTAATTATCAATCAGGGCAAGTCTTCTTATTTCAAGAGTGTACACAGTGTGTGGCTGCTATTTAACTCAAAGAGTAATGTTTCCAAATTGCAGTATAGATCTTTTTAAATACAAGAGTAAACGTATGTAATTAAAGAAAACTCAATCCTTTAACTAAATCAAATCTTACATTCATCAAAGTAACAACAACATCAGTTGAGAGTACAGTAATAATAACTCATCCCTCTTTAACTGATTTAATCTAAATCAAACCCAATCTTTAATAATTAATCTAAACAACGAATGAATATCAATCTGAGAGTTTCAACAACAATAGTTAATACTCTTTACAGTTGATTATATCAAGCAAAATATTTATCTAAGAAACTTGATCTGAAATGAAAGCAAACTAAATCAATGACAATCCTGCAATCTATATAAAATAAAGAGATTCTGTCAATACTGGAAAATAATAAACAGCGCAGCGATAAAATCACAGAAAGCGAGAATACTATCAAACCATCACACTTGCAAGAATTGGAAATGTATGACACAAGAAGAGCAGTTGAATCCACCAGAGGCCGAGCCCTTAGCTGCTAGCAAAACACTGCTAAGTTACTTCAGGAAACATGAGGGAACAACAACTTTACTTATATATTAATCATCAAAATGAATGAGCATTACAATATATTCGTGTTCTTCTCGACAGCGAGAGTCTATGAATACAATTACAATTACAATAATACATAAATTCCTCCTCCCCTTCCTCTTACAAAACATCTCCTTTTATAATCAGAAAGGGTACAAAGATAAGTAATAAACGTGATCCCTCAGGATCTCTTGATCCTAAGGGATTCACATAGTTTTCCATCTTCAGACATTGTTTCCTTCCTTGTGCTGATCCTGCTGATTTGCTTTTGGACGTATCTGCAACCGCCGCGTTCCTTCCTTTGCTTGTCGATGTTTGCTGTTCCTTCATAGGGAACAATATTTGTCCCTTTTGTTGAATCCTGCATAAAGGACGGTAATAATTAGCTAAGTCGTAACTACAGATAATTTCTTCATTTCTTACCGTAATTTCTTAATGGATTAGCACTTTGAGATATAGAAAGGATAAGAATGAAGAAAAATAATGTTGAGTTTAATAATAAATGCATACCTTTTCCATGACCCAACATACACCCTTGCTTACCCTTTTCAATGTCCTCATGAAAACCATGTAGTTCGTATGCAAAGCAGTCAAGGAATAAGCTGGAGAAGGAATGTCGTAAAGCGGTCTGAAACCATGATTCTTGGCCAAGAGCTCAAAGATGTGCCCTGTCTGTCCTTTAGGCAGTTCATATATAGCCTTGTACCCCTCATCAGGATACCAAATAATAGGGCTGCGGAACCGATAGCCTAGCCAATAAGGACCTTCTCTTAAGATGAGATTGCTATAAGTGACAAAGCGTTCTACAGCCAATTTAAAATTTTTATAATTAAATGGCTCTCTATTCTATACATTATTATTGGAAACTGTCCATCTGAACTTGGCTACGGCCAAGGAGCTTTCCTGAATGGAGAGGAAGTATTCTACTCCCTTCTAGACAATTTCTTTCTGAATAGGCCCCAGAATTTTGATTACTCCTTCCCTTTTCATCAAACTTTTGTGATTGGCCAGCATTTGTAATAGGTGTTTTGGTTCACCTCTGACCCAAAGGTCCAGTCCATTTTCCTGCCTCTGGAACGTGTTATGAGCCTTGAACCATTTCAGTTGGTTGACAACGAATGAAATAAAAGCTTGAAATTACACATCCCCCACAAAAGGACTAGCGTTCTTTTCGGTTTCTTCCTCCAATAGAAAATTATGTAAATAAAATTCACATAGCAATCTCTGCACTTTTACCCCACGTTGTTTGCAACAGTTTATGAAATCCTAAATTGTTTTTAATTATATAGGTTTTCCAGCCCTAATGACTCTGATTTTCAGCTGCAAGTATCTTTCTAGCAAAAATAAAGCATAATTATTGGCAAGGGATTTGCATGCCAAGACATCAGTGTACAATGAGAAAATAGTATCCATTTGACCCATGACCTTCTCTAATCTGAGCTTTATTTTCTCAATTCTTTCTTCTGCCTTTCAGTATTTATCGAAGGTCTCACTTTCTGATGTATTCATGTCCCGAAGTTGCCTCTGTAATTCTTGGTATTTTTGCTGGGAGACAGTTTCCAGCTCAAGCCGTTCTATGGTAAGCCAAACCTGGGCTAAATCTTCTTGAAGATTCACTATACTGGGGTCACTGCTCATCATGATATCTTTGGCTTGGGTATTTTTCTGTGTACTCCGGCTATGAGAATGGATGCTTATCGTCTGTGTTTCTTTGCTGTAGGAGGCCCAAGCCTCTGTCTGGGTAGACATGCTGTAGGAGGGTACCACCTCCGTCTGAATAGCTAAGTCATGAGAAGATATAGCCTCTGTTTGGGTAGCTGCTTCTGCAAAAATTGCATGTTGTTCCCTAACAAGTTCAGTGAGTATGGGCTTAGTTTGAGTCCCCGTAGCTTTTATTTCATGTAATTCAGTTTGAACGGCTGCGTTCATTGTTTCTGGGGTTTTATCTGGAACCTTCCCCGCTGATAATTTTCTTATCTTTTGCCTAAGCCTTTTCACTATCTTCCGCAGCCTTTGTTGTTCCTTCCTAAGCTTTTTAATTTTGTCTCTCTGCTTTCTAGGAGGAACAACTGTTCTGCTAATCGTCTCTGCTCCTAATGAGCTTGGTTTCTCATCTTGGTTTTGTTCTACAAGAACTGTGTCCTCTCCCTGGTTTGTTTCTATTTCTCCTATTTGGCCTACATTCTCTATATTTAGGCCTTCCTGACTGGGTTCTTTTGGAGGCATATCACCAAGTTGGTTCACCTCTTCTTGAGTGGTCTCTGCCCTTGTTTCTGCTTCACAACTTATGTTTTCTGATATAATTCTATCGTGGCCAGAGTTCTCTACAGATTGGGTTGCTCCAATGTTCAAATTGAGCAGGCTTTCGGGTTGTATGAAATCATTCATATTGGCCAAAATTTGGGCCAATTTGATATCATGCAGTAAATCACCTGGGGGACTTGATGTTGAGGGGAGTTCTAATTCATTTCTTTCTTCTTCTCCAGAATGCCTTGATTCTTCCCTATGGTCTGACTCAGGGTTATCTTGGGCTTCTATCTTCAATTGCTGTTCACTTCCGGGGCTAGAAAATACTATGGGCTGGCTGATACTGCCCCGGGGGTTTTCAGATGTTCCTAAGTCTATCCTCAGCTGAGCAGAATGTCTGCACTTTTGGGGAGTGTTTGTTGTAAGGGTAGTCCTTTTCCTTTTCAGAACAGGGTTAGGCGCAGGCAGAGCTAGGCCCCCTTCAATGGAAAATACTAATTCCTCCTAACTTGATTGCTGTTGGGCGAGGTTGTAACTCACTATCAGCCTAATCAAGCAGTGGTGGCTCACGACGGTTTCTATATGTTGGGATTTTTTCATGCTTTGAGCGGTGTCATGCAACAGAAAATTCAAATATGCAGGCAAATTCATAGAACATTTTTGTTTTAGAACTGCTAGGAGTTTAAGTTGACGCGACCTTACCATGTCTTTTCGCTCGTCACATGTGATGTAGTTCTGGATGACTTTGGCTAGTTCTCCTCACTGTTCTCCAAGGGATGATGGTCAAACTCCTTTGCCTTTGATGATCAAGTACCGTCCCTTGCCTTTGAAGACTGCAATAGCATCCTACAACTTTAATATTTTATTAGCCCATACGGGTCCTTCTGCTTGTAATCTAGACACTTCAGCTATCACTGCATCTGACACTATGATTTTCCTCCCTCTTATCATAGATTGCCCGTTCTATAAATTTTGTAGGAATTCAATAGCAATTGCTTCGTTGGGTTGCTGAAATATGTTATCTACCCAGCTTTGGTGATAATTTCTCTGGCTGCATCAGAAACAACCAGTATTAGCGGTTCCATGTGCACTGTTCTTCCTCCCATACTACCTAGATTCTACAAATAGGTAGTGTAGCAGAGATATCATAGAAAATATATAGAGCCGAGTGATGGAACAACAGGTTGTTATAATGGTTATTTTTGGATGATACTTTACAAGCATGAATACCGTTAACTAGAACTTGCTATTGTATCACTTACTCCATAATTATGGACTGTCGTATTGCCCTACACAATAAAATAAAGGACTGACACGCATACATAAATACATTGGAGGTTGCTCCTCTCCCCCCTTTAATATGATAGGTTGCCTTCGACCGAATGAATGAAGGAATGACGTGCTGGCGACAAAGGACAGGGGTGATAAAAGTGGCAAGGTAAGCATATTAACGATAGGATCGCAAAATATATCAGAGTGCTGAAATCAATGCATATAATGAAAATTATCAATAAGTGTGGAGATGCCGTGAGATGATTCGAAAAGGAAAAAGGACATCGAGCGCAGGAAAGATACTTTGCTGTCATCATTCCACTTAAACTACTATGATTGATTTTTTAAAGATCGCATGCATAAAGGTTCGAAAATAGATTAGGAACATAATCTCTTTGTAGTAATGGTAACAAATAAGAAAAGGGAGTTATAATAACTATTGATGTTAAAAATAAGACTCCAATACCATCAGCAGTGCTTCTGTTGCCCGCAGGTGTTTATAACCTCGACAGAGTTTATTTTTCACCTTTTGGAACCATGATCCTCTATGTATAATTAGGAAAGTGCATTATGATGTCAGAGTAGAGACCAATGTATTGGCTTGGTAACCAGATGAATACATTTCCATTCACTGGGAAGGAGTGAAAGGTGGGCAGGCCGGCTTGTGATAAGGCCTCCTGTTCCAAGGACTTTATTTTTCTGATGCATCCATTGGATCATATCCCTGGTGTGGTGGCCATAGTGGGAATGCCACTTCGTTGCTTCCTTATGATCATGGTAGGCTGGCTCATGATGAGACCCCCTATCCTCTATCTGAAAAATCATAGAATTGTTAGTAAACATATGTGTGTGTGTGTCTATATATATATATATATATATATATATATATATATATATATATTTAGACAACACTTCCTATTTATATATATAGAGGGTGGTTCTACACTCCTTAAGAGTAGGGATGGTGGAAGAAGTCTGATGTTATGAAACCAGCTCAAGAAAATATAGAAAAGATAGATCAACGCCTTAGAATTCAGCCTCTTCGAGGGGGCAACCTCCTTTACATTACATAAATGAACAATTCTTGGATGATACAAATGACAAAACCTCCTTTCTATATATAGGAGTCTAAGGAGTCACAATATAACCCAGCCGACCTAACAATAATAATATAAAGCCACAAAAATAACAATAGAGGGATTCTATGGGGCACAATAATAACAATATGGGGATAATAGGGGCACAACAATATTAATAAGGGGTACGACTACAATAGTAATGGGGTAATCACTAGTATTATAGGGACCCAACATGCCCCTCTCCTTCAAAAAAGTGTTGTCCTCAACGCTTTAGTAGTTTTGGATACTTCTATATAAAATTCTCATCCTCCCATGTGGAATCTTCAGCGGATAAGTTCTTCCACTTGATAAGATACTCCGAAATTGATCGATTTCGTAGCTGTCGAGTTCTTGTTTCTGTGACTGCTTCCGGTTCCAATATAATTTTTCCTTCCTCGTCAAGTTCTGGCAATATTGTTTGAACTGGGAGCTTGTTGCCTATAACCTTCTTTAAACATGAAACATGGAAAACTGGGTGCAATCGAGAAGCTGCAGGAAGCTCCAATTTGTATGCCATAGTACCAATCTTTTGCAACACCTTGTATGGACCATAATACTTTGGTGATAATTTATTATCCTTCTTAGCTTGCTTGAGGGACATTTGCTTATATGGTTGTAGCCGTAGGAATACCCAATCACCTACATCAAAACTTCTTTCGCTGCGATGTTGATCTGCCTGTTGTTTCATTCTATTTTGTGCCAACACGAGGTTATCCTTTAAGAGTTGGAGGACTTGTTGTTGATGTTCGATGTGATGTTCCACTGCCTGAACCTTAGAATTTTCTCTTAAATATGATGTGATGGATGGTGGTTGATACCCATAAAGTGCCATAAATGGGGTCATTTTTGTTGCTGTATGGAAGGAAGTGTTATACCACCATTCAGCCAGAGGCAACCATTTGACCCATTGTGTCTGTTTATCAGATACAAAGCAACGAAGATATCCTTCCAAACATTTGTTTACTATCTCAGTTTTCCCATCAGATTGAGGATGATAAGATGAGCTATGAGCTAACTGAGTACCAAGACAAGAAAATAATTCTGTCCAAAAATTTCCAGTGAAAATGGGATCTCTGTCACTTACAATAATCTTTGGGTTTCCATGTAGCTTTTGAATTGTTTCCATAAATGCAGTAGAAACTGTACTGGCTTTAAATGGATGTGATAATGCACAAAAGTGTGCATACTTGGTAAGTCTGTCAACTACCACCATGATGACACTCTTTCCCTCAGACTTGGGTAAACCTGTGATAAAATCCATTGAAACCTCCTCCCAACGTTGGCTTGGAATGGATAAAGGTTGTAATAGACCCGGTGTCTTAATTGTTTCAACTTTATTTTGTTGGCAAACCAAACATTTTGCCACAAACTTTTGAATATCTGATTTAAGGCCATCCCAAAAAAATTCCTTCTTAACCCTGTGGTAAGTTTTTAAAAATCCTGAGTGCCCTCCTAAGGGAGAAGTGTGCAATTCCATAAGAATCTTTTGTTTTAGCTGGGAATTCTTACAGAGGTATAAGCGATCTTTGTACCATAACGAATCATTTTGCCAGCTAAATGTATCAGACGTACTGGAATCTTGTTGTAACTTTCGAATAAGTGCCCACACTTCTTCGTCATTCTTCCATTCCTCCCTTGCTTCGTTTATCCAATCTGGTTGGATAATAGAAATGGCGCACAACAATGCTTCCACATCCTCATCCTTTCTTGAGAGTGCATCTGCCACCACATTTTGCTTCCCTTTTTTGTAGATGATTTCAAAGTCATAAACCAACATCTTTGTGACCCACTTTTGTTGCTCTTCAGAGGATAATCTTTGTTCTAAAAAGTATTTAAGGCTATCATGATCCGTTTTTACCTTGAAGTGTCTTCCCATTAGGTAGGGTCGCCATTTCTTAAGTGCATGGAGTATTGCCAACATTTCCTTCTCATAAATAGCTTTGTGTAAAAACTTTCCCTTGATTGGACGACTTTCAAAAGCAATGGGTCTTTCATCTTGCATTAGAACAACACCAATTCCATTTCCTGAAGCATCACATTCCACAATAAAGGTTTTTGTGAAGTCCGGTGTAGCTAAGACCGGTGCTTGGCACATTGCCTCTTTAAGATGTTCGAAGGCCTTTGTTGCTTCCGGAGTCCATGAAAATGCATCTTTCTTCAATAATGTTGTTAGAGGTGCTGTTCTCCCATAATTCTTAACAAACTTGCGATAATACCCTGTCAACCCGAGAAATCCTCGCAGATGCTTTATGGATGTGGGGATTTTCCATTCCTTAATGGCTTTAATTTTGCTAGGGTCTACCTTAACTCCTTCATGAGATACAATATGACCCAGATATTCCACCTCTTGGACTCCAAAGAAACATTTGGATCTTTTTGCATATAATTTTTTCTCCTCCAATAGTTGTAGCACCCTGTCAACATGTTCAACATGATCCTTCCAAGACTTGCTGTAGATTAGTATATCATCAAAAAATACTAACACAAATTTTCTAAGGAATGGTTTGAAAATTGAATTCATCAAACCTTGAAATGTTGAAGGTGCATTGGTAAGGCCAAAAGGCATGACCAAAAATTCATAATGACCCTCATGAGTTCTAAATGCTGTTTTCGGAATGTCTTCAATCTTCATTCTGATTTGATGATATCCTGAACGAAGATCCAACTTGGTGAAGTAAATTGATCCATGCAATTCATCCAGTAATTCATCAATGACAGGAATGGGAAACTTATCTTTAATAGTGAGCTTGTTGAGCTCCCTATAATCCGGACACATGCGCCATGATCCATCCTTCTTGTGCACCAATACTACTGGAGCAGAGAAAGAACTTTGACTCGGTTGAATTATACCAGCCTCTAGCATTTCTGCAACCATACGTTCAATTTCACTCTTTTGGGCATAGGGATATCTGTACGGCCTGATGTTTGGAGGAACACTTCCTGGAATCAGATGAATAGCATGATCATGATCACGCATAGGTGGGAGACCTTTGGGAGTCTCAAATACCTTGGAATGATTGTCCAGGACTTTTTGGAGATCTGGAGAAATAGATGATTCCAATGTGGAAACATCTAGCGAACATAATTGTGCAATTACACCTCTTTGTTCCTTTTTTAGAAGCTTTGTCATACCATTAGAGCTGATTATCTTTCCTGGTTTCCCTGCAATACCCCTTAATTCAACTTCCTTTCCTTTCGTAGAAAATTTGATGAAAAGTTCTTGAAAATTAAAAGCTATTGTACCCAAGGATTGTAGCCATTGGACTCCTAGTACAACATCAGCACCTCCCATTGGAATGGAAAGCATTGGGCTAGTCAATACATATTCTCCCATGGATAGCTTGATATTATGGCACTTTCCAGAGAAATTTATTGTTCCTCCATTTGCAATCATCACTTGACACTCTGGTGCTGGATATAGGAAGCAATTCAATTCTTTTGCTACCTTACAATGAATAAAATTGTGGGTACTTCCTGAATCAATCAACACTATTACCTTTTTCTTCTTGATTTGTCCTTCTATCTTGATGGTTTGAGGAGTGGTAATTCCCGCCAATGCATTACAAGATATGGTCGGATTTATTTCTTCTTTATCTAGGCTTTGTTCCTGGAGTATATCCTCTTCTTTTGACCTTTCTTGCTCCTTTTCTTCTTCCTCTTCACAATCTATGTAGAATAATTTCTTCTCAGCACACTTATGACCTTTAGTGTATTTGCTATCACAACTGTAACAAAGCCCTTTTGCTCTTTTTTCTTCCAATTTTGTGGTGTCAACCTTATAGGTTGTGGAAGACTAGGGGCAACAACACTTCCCTCTTTATAGTTGTGAGTGGTATGCTTCCTGGTTGCCATAATTTTGCTTTCCATTTTTCTTGCTAACCTGAATGCCTTCTCTAATGAATCAGGTTCCCAAAGGCGAACATCATGTTGGATATTATCCTTTAAAGACCCTATGAACACATCAATCCTATGCTCCTCTGGAATATTTTTTACCCTTATGTTCAATTTTTGGAACTCCTCAATGTGCTCCATTATTGAACCCTTTTGTTTGAGACTTATCAATTGGCTAAAAAAAGTGTTGCTTTTTGTATCCTCATAATGTGCTATCAATTCTTCCGTAAAAATTGCCCAAGTGATAAATTGTTTACGAGAGCAAAGCCATTGATACCATACAAACTGATTTGGTTCCAAATATAAAGTTGCAATACGTACCTTTTGTGTGTTTTGCACATTATTGAGATCGAAAAATTGCTCCATCTGTAATATCCATGTTGCGGGATCCTTGCCATCAAACTTCCTCATATCGATTTTTGGAATATGGTGGGTCTTCGATCCAACATTAGAGTCTATGAAATCATGATTAACATTTCTTTTGTTCTCATCATGAGTTTCCTTTACTACTTTTTCACCATTAGTAAGCATTTCTTGTAGAAACTTTGTTAAATCTGTCTTCAAATCTGTCTTCAAATCTTCCATGCCTGTCTTCAAATATTCCATGTTTGTCTTCAAATCTATCTTTAAATCATCCATCTTAGCTTCCATGTCAATCATCTTAGCTTCTACACCTTTCTTTAAACAGTCCATCTTAGCTTCTACACCTTTCTTTAAACCATCCATCTTAGCTTCTACATCTTTCTTTAAACCATCCATCTTAGATTCTGTTCCTTTTTGTGCAAGGGACAGTTGTTGCACTTGGTCTTGTAATTTTGATATATCATGTTGCATTTCTTCCTCTTCTTCATGAGTCATGCTAGAGCTTTCAGGTTCCTTACTAGGTGTTTGCATTTTCTTTCCTTCGGGCATCAGTTACCGATAATAATGCTCTACTATGCCCTTTGAATTCCTTCAAAATAAATTTCAAACCAATCTTAAGCAAAAATTTAAAAGAATCTACACACCTTTTTTCACTTTGTAGGAGCTCGATATTGCCTCTGATGTATCTCTGTACATTCAAATCATCCAGTTTTGAAATTATGACCTGCAGTAGCCCTCTCTGTTCTCTTTCCAATGCCACCAGTCTGATCCAAATTGGATTCTCCAAGGAAGAGTTATGCAAAATCTCCCACAGTGACCTGATTATAGACTAGTTCAGTAGAGCGAACTTGTATGACGTGCCACGAGTCACTGTTTTGACCTTTGGCTCTACAAAATATATACAAGAAACTACAGTCCGTGCTCTTTCTATACCTTCTTACGAAATTTCATTCCGATGCTCAGAGAGAAAGTTATGACGGATTTCCCCAGGTCACCTGTTTGGAATGTAATTCAGGAGTCTGCAAAGAGACAAACTTCCTCAGATCATATCTCCACAAATATAGCGCGAAAAGCTTTGAAATTTGGACCCGAGCTTCAGCGTGATGTCTTCTCAAATGGGGTTTTTTTTTAGCTTCTGAAACATCGCAGAAAAAAGTTATAGCGAAAATTCCACGATGACCTGTTTGGAGTAGCGAAACCCTAGAATCCAAAGCTCTGATACCAAATGTTATGAAACCAGCTCAAGAAAAGATAGAAAAGATAGATCAACGCCTTAGAATTCAGCCTCTTCGAGGGGGAAACCTCCTTTACATTACATAAATGAACAATTCTTGGATGATACAAATGACAAAACCTCCTTTCTATATATAGGAGTCTAAGGAGTCACAATATAACCCAACCGACCTAACAATAATAATATAAAGCCACAAACATAACAATTGAGGGATTCTATGGGGCACAGTAATAACAATATGGGGATAATAGGGGAACAAAAATATTAATAAGGGGTACAATTACAATAGTAATGGGGTAATCACTAGTATTATAGGGACCCAACATCTGAACATATCAATAGAAAAAAAGTATGCCCTTAACCTTATTTGATGATAAGGAATAGAGAGAATTATAGGGGTTAGGGAAGAACCAACATGGTACAAATAATCAATCAATTCGTTTTATAGTGAAAATAAGGACAGTAAAGTGATATAGATGGTTGTGTCCTTCCTTTTTCGATCCATACAAAGCAATCTCATTAAAGATGATAATATTCGATTTTCTTGTTCCAGTAAACTTCAAATTTTGTATCCTTACATATCTATTTCTATACTTGCCCTATAGAGGATTATAAAGAGTGATCAAAGGAAAGAGATGATATTCACAAAGTGCTTATTTCCTAAAGGAAATAGCAAAAGAAAACCTCACACCAAGAGTGCTGTTCCTTACAGGGAACAACAAGAAAAAACACACAAAAAGGTGTTGTTCCTTAGAGGGAACAACAGCTGTTCCCTGTAAGGAACGGAAAATGAAAAATACTCACAGATGGTGTTGTCCCGTGTAGGGAACAACAAAAAGATATATACACAAAAGTGTTGTTCCTTATAGGGAACAACAGTTGTTCCTTAAGAGGAACAGTGAGAAGAAAAACTGCACATTGAAACTGCTGTTCCTTAGAGGGAACAACAACTATTCCTTGTAGGGAACAACAAAGGAAATACATACTGAAAAAAAATCACTGTTCCTTAGAGGGAACAACGACTGTTCCTTAGAGGGAACAACATCTGTTCCTTTAGAGGGAACAACAGTTGTTCCTTATAAGGAACAACAAAAGGAAAGAAAAATTGGACGCGAAATTGCTATTCCTTAGAGGGAACAGGAAGAAAAAAAATACACACAAAATTACTGTTCCTTAGAGAGAACATCATCTATTCCTTGGAGGGAACATCAGCTGTTCCTTAAAGGGAACGACCACTATTCCTTAGATGGAACAACGAGAAAACAAATACACACAGAATTGCCACTCCTTAGAGGGAACAACAGCTGTTCCTTAAAGGGAACAACAGTTGTTCCTTAGAGGGAACAACAACTGTTCCTTAAAGGGAATAGCGGGAAAACAAATACATGCGAAACTACTGTTCCTTAGAGGGAACAACAACTATTCCTTAGAGGGAACAACAACTATTCCTTAAAGGTAACAACACGAAAAGAAATACACGCGAAACTGCTATTCCTTAGAGGGAACAACAACTGTTTCTTAAAGGGAACAACACAAAAGGAAATACACACGAAACTGATGTTCCTTAGAGGGAACAACAACTGTTCCTTAGAGGGAACAACAACTGCTTCTTAAAGGGAACAACACAAAAACAAATACACGCGAAATTGCTATTCCTTAGAGGGAACAAAAGTTGTTCCTTAGAGGGAACAACAGCTGTTCCTTAGAGGGAACAACAACTATTCCTTAGAGGGAACAACGAAAAAAACAAATACATGCGAAACTGCTATTCCTTAGAGGGAACAATAGCTGTTCCTTAAAGGGAACAACACGAAAACAAATACATGCGAAACTGCTGTTCCTTAGAGGGAACAACAAATGTTCCTTAGAGGGAACAACCACTGTTCCTTAAAGGGAACACCATGAAAAGAAAGAAGTGAAAAATTTCTTGCAAAATTGCTATTCCTTAGAGGGAACAACAGTTGTTCCTTGGAGGGAACAATAGCTGTTCCTTAAAGGGAACAACAAGAAAAATCTGCACACCAAATTGCTATTTCTTAGAGGGAACACCGACTGTTCCTTAGAGGGAACATCAACTGTTCCTTAAAAGGAACAACAAGAAAATTCTGCACAAAAATTGTTGTTCTTTAGAAGGGACAACAACTGTTCCTTAGAGGGAACAACAACTATTCCTTAGAGGGAACAACAAAGGAAAAAAAAGAACTTATATACAAGTTATACAAGCAAATTAAATCAAATAGAAAGGAAAATTTATGTACAAATTTAAAAAACAAATGAATTATTCACTGGGTCGATGTCGTGGATGGGTTGCCCTTCTCAGCAAGAATTTGTATGGTGGAATCTTCTCGTAATTGTTGGCAAAAGGACTCCCTGGTAAGCGATTTGTGATAAAGTCGTACTCGATGTCCATTCGCTTTAAAAGAGTAGCCAGAACCATCAATGGTAGCTAATGTGAGGGTGCCATTATCATGCACCTCTTGTATCTCATAAGGGCCTAACCATTTGGTCTGGAGTTTTCCCGGGAAATCCTGGAACCTAGAATCATACAGGAGTGCCCAATCTCCTTCGTGGAAGATCTTCTTTTTGATAAGGGCATCATGCCATTTCTCTCTTTGTTGTTGGATCAGTGTAGTGTGCTGAAGAGCTGATAGCCGGATTTCATCCAATTCATTGATTTGATGTAGCCTATTAATCTGTGCTTCATTTAAGTCCAAGCCTACCTCCTGAGCTATCCTCAATGTCTGGATTTCAAATTCAAATGGGAAGATAGGTTCTTTGCCAAACACTAATTGATATGGGGAATATTTGTGGTATTTCTCCATGTCATGCAGTATGCCCACAGGGCTTCTGGCAATCGGGTAGCCTAGTCACGTCTATGTGATGCAACTATCTTTGTGAGTATTGCCTTGATTACTTTATTGGTGCTTTCTACCTGGCCATTTTCCTGCGGGTGGTATGGAGTTGTGATTCTGTGCATGATATGATGATTCTTTAATGTTGTAGCAATTTTATGGCCTATAAATTGTGGCTCTCCATCCGTGATTATTTCTCTAGGCAAGCCATATCACACGAATAGTTGGAAAAGAAAGTGGATTACCGAATCCTCTGTTGCCCTTGGTAATGCTTCTGCCTCCACCCATTTAGTCACATATTCTGTTGTGACTAGTATGTATGTCTTTTGATTAGATGATGGGTTTATCAGACCAATGAAATCTAACACCCATCATTCAAAAGGTTCAATGACTAATTGCGGATGTAGGGGCATCTCATTAGACTACCCAGGGCATCCCATTCTTTGGAAACTGTCACAGGCCTGGACAAACTTCTTGGCGTCTTTAAAAATGGTGGGCCAATAATAGCCCGTCTGCAAGACTTTGCGACCAATTCTGCGGTCTGCAAAATGACCACTGTAAGGCCCATTGTGGCAAGCTTTCAAGATGTTGAAGGCTTCATCTTCCCTAACATCGAATGTGCATATCGGCCCCTGTATGAAATAAATATGCTCCGATCCAGGAGAACCAAGTGCTACACTGTACTATTTGTTTTCTTTCATTAGGTGTCAGGTGCTTGGGTAATTTTCGACTGCTAGGTAGTTTGAAACATCCGCGTGCCATGTTGTTTTCATGGTGACAGTGAATAAGTGTTCATCAGGGAACTGGTCTTATACTGCTGTCGAGTCGTCTGTCTTTGGCATTCGTGAAAGGAAGTTTGCTATTGGATTTTCTTTTCCTAGTCGATCATTGATAGTGATGTCGAATTCCTGCAAAAGGATCAACCATCTTGTCACTCTTCCATTTGTAACAGGTTTATTAGCTAGATATTTAATAACAGAGTGATCAGTATACAAAACCACAGGGTATCTTGTTATATAATGTCTGAATTTATTGATAGCATAGATTACAACCAAAAATTCTTTTTCAGTCACAGTATAATTTAATTCAGTAGGAGATAGATTTTTGCTGATGTAATATATTGCATATGGCTTTTTATCTTCCTCCTAGCTGAGAACTGCTCTAATGGCTGTGTCTGACGTGTCGGATGAAATCTCGAATGGAAAATCCCAGTTTGGGCCCCGTAATATGGGGGCTATTGATACAAGCTGTTTTAGATCTTCAAAAGCAATGCCACATTTATTAGTCCAAATGAAATCGATATTTCCTGTTAATGCATATAATGATGCATCTATTTGAGAAAAATTCTTTATAAATATTCTATAATAGCCAGAAAATCCAAAGAAACTGCATACCTTAGTCTGTGTGGAAGGGGTAGGTATTAAAAGAATTATCTGAATTTTTGCTGGATCTACCTGGATTCCAGTTGCTGAGATATAGTGACCCAAGATGAGGCCCTCGGTCATCATCATGTGGTATTTTTCATGGCTTAAGCAGAGCCTGGTAGCAATGCATCTTTGCAGAACTTTTTCTAATGTTTTTAATGCCGACTCAAAGTCATCTCCATAAGGTGTAAAGTCATCCATGTACACCTCGAGCCCTTCATTTATCAGATCTAAAAAAATGCTGAGTATAGCCCTCTGGAATGTGGCAGGTGCATTGCACAGCCCAAAAGGTAAGACCCTATAAGAAAATGTCCCCCAAGGGCAGGTAAAGATAGTCTTATCTTGGTCTTCAGGGGCTATTTGAATTTGATTGTAGCTGCTGAAGCTGTCTAGGAAAGAAAATAATCTTTTTCTTGCTAATGTGTCCAAGACTTGGTCAATGAACAGAAGGGGAAAATGGTCTTTTTGGGTTGCTTTATTAAGCTCTCTATAGTCAACACATATACGCCACTTTGCATTCTTTTTAGGCACCACTACTAAAGGAGAGACCCATTTGCCGTCAGATATAGGGTAGATGAAATTTACATCTAACAATTTTTGTAGTTCAGCTTTAACAATGTCTTTAAGGTGAGGGTTTAACTTTCGTTGAGGTTGTCGAATGGGCCTGGCATCTTTCTCTGTATAGATGTGGTGCAAGGATAATTGGGGATCAATCCATTTCATGTCTTGGTAATCGCATGCAAAGGACTCTTTATATTTTCTCAGAAGTTGAACAAGCTTTTGTTCTTGGTCAGCAATCAGGTTTTTTCTAATATTTAAAGTTTTTCCTGGTTTAATTTCTATGGTTTTGCTGTTATAAACAGAGGTTTTTGGTATTGACTGGTTGTTAATATCTTTTAAGGGATCTTCTTCTATTTCGTTATCAAGGGCTGCTTCGATCATGTGACATTTTAGATGGGATACAACATCTGGTTGGTTAATGTAAGTGTTAATGATGTCATCTTCTGTTTGATCCTTGAATTCGAGAGCATCTTCTATAGTTAGCGGTGATCTAATGTTTTCAGTTAGATATGATACATGTTGTTTTCTAGTTTTTATTATTGTTAAACTTGGCTGAGCTGGAGGATATAAGGCTAAATTCTTCACATTGCTTCCTCTTGCTATAGTCATGCTGCCTATTTGACAGCTTATGTAAGCATCCGTGGTTGCTAGCCAAGGTATACCTAGAATTAGGGGATGTCCATCGAGTCGGTTTCTAGGATTGATGATCAGAAAGTCTGCAGGGTATTCCCAGGAGTCTACAGACACCATTACATCCTATAATGTGCCTTCTGGTTTGACTACCGATCGGTTAGCCAATTCCAACAAGGTCGTGGTTGGGTCCAAGGATGTAATGCCAAGCTTTTGACAAGTTGTTGTTGTAAGAATATTGATTGCTGCTCCTAAATCGACTAATGCATTGGGGAAGGAGCATCCATTTATTTGCACAGTGACTATAGGATTTCCTGGGTCCTCATATTTTACAGGTGTTTCTCTGCCTGATAGTAAATCAGATAAGGTACCGACTACATGGACAGTTGGGGTTGTTTTTATTTTCCTCTTTGGCTTTTTCGTACACAATTCCTTAATAGTTTTTTCATAAATTGGAATGTTCTAAATAGCCTAGAGGAGAGGTATTTTTACACACAAATTTTTCAATTCTCCAAGAAGATCAAAATTAGGATATTCGATTGGACAGGGTATGATTAATCTTTCTGGGAATGGTGGAGAAGAGGTGATCGTTTGATCATGAGTTTTCTGTTTAACCATGTTCTCCACTTGTGGTGTTTGTTCTACAGGTAATGGATCTTCAGTTTGTTTATTTTTATCCCCCTCTGATTCTATTATCTACCCAGATCTTAATTAAAGCTCATTTCACTCCCTCAACTCGGTTTTTGGCTTAAATCCTTCAATAATTTGCACAGATTGAATTGGTTTGTTGTTTGGGTTCGGGTTGGGTTGGGCTAGGAGTTGCGATCAAAGATTGGTCTGAGGGTTTTGTTGCAATGTTAGGGTGCTGGCAGTGTAGGTTGAGGTAGGGGGATTTTTCCTATTGGCTGATTTGTAGGTCTTTACCAGCTTGACTGCCAGTTCTGATTTTGTGAGGTGGAGGGTGACCATTGAGATTGATATGCATTATTCTACTAGAATGGTGGGAAGTAAGAGGAATTTGGCCAATTGTTATTTTAATTTGATTGGTTGGGCCAAGATGGCATAGAAAATGGTTGTTGTAACCAATTGGAAAAAGGTGGCTGGTTTTGCCACATAACTCCTGGGTATTGTTGTGAATTATATTGCGAGGGTTGAAAGAAAGGAGAAAAATCAATAGACATACCTATTTTTCATGGTTGCCATTGGTGACGCTGATTTAACAGGTAGACTGGTTCTGTTTCCTCCTCTGCCTCCTTATAGACTGCTTTTAACCCTGGGAGTGATGGGCAACTTTCTGTGGTATGATTTTTAGTACATATGGCACAGGTTTGTGTAGAGCATTGGAAAGGTATGTTTTAACGAATAACTTAGTGGTGTTTCATGCAATAGTTGTAACCTTTTCTTTGTTATAAAATAAGGAGAATGTAATGAGAATAAACACGAATGACCCAATCACTAATAGTTATCTTCTCTATGCAGGAAAAGACAAAAGTGGGAAGGTGCGGTGCAAAATGAGAGTTCCATGAGAAGATAACGACTGTCCCTCCAAAACCAAATAAAATCCAGACCAGGGCGAGTAAATCAAGGCAGATCAATCCGGGACGAGATGAAGGACTGTCAGTTCGGAAGGCTAGGCAGAGAAAAGAGAGGAGTTAACAGTTTAACAGATCCCTCAGGATCTTTGATCCTGAGGGATCGTTACTTTCAATTATTTTGTTGTTTAGTTAACTCCGCCATTACTTGGATAAAAAGGGGCAGCATCGAAGACTTCAGGGACTTTTTGATTATCTTGTATCTTTACTTTCTGTTTACAGACTTAACAGTTGGTTTAAACTCAGACTATCGAGTCTCTTTGAGACTTAGTTTTGCTGTACTATCATTGATGCGTTAATATAATATACTTGGTGTTACTTTCTCCCTGCATCTGAAGTAAGTTACGGCGGTGTGCCATTGGAAGCTAAGGGCCCGACTCCAACGGACACTGGCTGATTGTATCATTACAGTTTGGCTTTGTGTGGTTTGTTTATTGTTCTTAATAATCTGATATACTTACATGCTGTTCCATACTCGTTCACCAGTTGTTTTCCTTTCGTAAATCTTTGTAACAAGTTTACATCATATTTCCAGAATTGATCACATAATATTGTTCTGAGTCGTTCACTTCTGTTACAGAATTTATAAGTGGAATGTTTTAGCTACATATGGTTGGAGTGATGATCATAAGAAGATGGAATTAACGTTGTGTGTGGACTACTGGTGATCATTTCAGATTATGTGTACATATGATTGTCGTTTCTTGTTTGTGGTGGTTTGCTGTTCCATTTGATTAAGCTGTCTCCTTGTACAAAAGATTGCTCTTTCCTTGTATGTAAGTTGATGCCAAGAATTGAGAGTGTTGAACTCGCGAGATTTAGTTTCTTTACTGTCGTTCCTTTTACTGCTGTTCCATTTCTGAATTGCCGTTCCATTCTGCTTTCTTGCTGTTCCTTTTTACTTGCATTCATTGGTTTGGTGTGGGAGGAGGATCAAGGCTGTCATGAGACACAACAGACGCTATTATGCTCCCAGATCCATGATCCATACTCTAATTCCTTTTCCTTCATCAGTTTCTAGAGGGATGGGTTACTATTTCCGTACCCTTGACTGATAAAGTTGCCGCGTGTGATTTCTTTATGCAAAAGTAATTTAGCTATAGCTTAGCATCCGTTTACTCTTGTATTTCTTAGACCTATACTACTAAGCATTACTCTGACAAATAACCTCAAATTGAGATACCCTTTACAATAACAAAACACTTCCGGATTGACTTGTAATGTGAGATAACTAGAGGTGAGAAAGACCCTTGTTACAGCTCTACATTTTGGCGCCGTTGCCAGGGAAAGGGTATAGCCATTTGTCTTTTAAACAGGGTAGTGTACGAATCTGCTAGGGGAGAGTTGGATTTTAAAAATGGAAGGTAAGAACCTGCGTGCGGAGCATGTAAAATCCCTGCTCCACCGTCCGCTTTCCTAGCAGAATTGATTGGTTAAATAGGATTTAGCAGTTTAATTGGAGTGCATGACTAAGCAGAAAAAGCCAGAAAAAGATCAAAAACCTCCATCCAAAGTCGAAAAAGCCAAGGGGCCGGTGACCCTTGGACGAACGACCTTCATAGACGAAATCTATAAGAAAGCCGAATCTCAGCCATCAGTAGGTTATAGGAAAATCAATTCTAAACAGCCTACTAGTTCCCTTCAGGCCTCGGGATCACCATCTGAAGCCTTTGCTGAAGTGCACAGTCAAACAGAGGAGCAGGACTTTCAAGAAATTGAAAATTTGACTCCTGGACTATTGCACGAAGGGAATCTTAGTAACCTTTGTGAAGGAGGAGGAGAAACAGGGGAAATCGGGGAACCTAGATCTCCTATTGAACCAAACCAGCCTTTAAATAGCCCGGATAAAGGAAGCGCTGCAAAAATCCTCGTTGAAGGAATTCATTCACCTCAGACAGTTGGGACCATCATTATCCCTGATAAAGGGAGTGTTGTCAAAACAATCCCTGTTAAGACTACCCCTTCTCAACCAAGGAACACTCTCTTGGAAATTCCTGAAGGTTACTGGCATATATTCGATCCCATGGCGCAGAATCAGCCAAACACCCAGACCTCCACATTGCAATATCCTATAGTAGATTCTGCAGCAAATGCGCCCATGAAAGCTATCCCTCTCCAGCATATCCCCACATTTCATGGCCTTACATCAGAAGATCCGGATGCATTCTTGTTCGAATTTGATGTATTATGTAGAGGATATGATTACACCACCGATCCCCAGAAATTAAAATTGTTCCCCTCCACATTAAAAGGGGCTGCTTTAAGATGGTTTATGGGCTTAGGTGGCGGGGTTATTAACAATTGGGATCAAATGAAAGAAGCCTTTTTAAAGAAATATCAGGATTATTGTAGGTCAAGAGAACTAAAAGATGAAATCTTTCAAATGTCAGCCAGACCAAACGAAACTCTAGAAGAATATGTAGAACATTTCCAATATAACTTGCAAAGATCTCCCTATGCATCGTTACCTCTGCCTGATAACGTGTTGAAAACCGCATTAATTAGAGGTATGAAAGAACAATGGATTGAAACGTTGAATATTATGGGGAAAGGAGACATTTATCAGGAAAATTTTGCTGACATCATTGATCTGTGTATCAGGAGCTCAAGAGGCATCACAAGGATAAAACCAGCAGAATATGATCGCTTTACCAGAGATAACAGAACATAAACAGAGGGAGTAACACGTGTGGAACTTGGAAATTTGCTAGAAAATTTTAAAACTGATATCCTGGGGACATTAACTACACAGCTTGATATTGTGCAGGCTAAACAGAAGCAAGCAGAGGCAGAACAGAATCTAGCGATTTTCTGCCCTCGATGCAGGAAGAAACATAGCCACAAGGAATGCCCGCTGGATACAGTCCAAACATGTGCTATCTGTACCAAGGACCACCTGACTGAAAGCTGCCCCTCACTTCCTGGTTTGAAGGCAGTATACAAAGAAGTAGAAGAGGAGCCAGAATCAGCATATTTTATTAACCAGCGTCGTCAATGGCAGCCAAGGCAATCTGGTATGTTTTCAGACCCCTCCTCTTCTTTTCAACCCCCGCAGTTCAATGCTCAGCAACAAAATATGTGGCAAAATCAGTCTCAGCCCCCGTTTTCGAATTGGTCACCTCAAATGTTTCCTACTCCGAATCCTTGGATGAACCAATTTGGTTGGCCAAACTTCCCTTATCCCCCACCATATTGGCAGAATAATTCATATCCTCTGCAATGGACCCCTTCTACTTCGCAAGGTTCACCCTGGCAGACAAACTGGCCAAGATCGACATATCAGCCAGCAGGATCAATTCCACTCCCTCAACCAACTCTGCCAGCCTTACAACAAAATCCCCAGCCTAATCTGAGACCGTAGCTCCCAGCCCAACCCAACCCCAATCCGAATAATAGACCAGTTCAATCTCTTCAAATTATAGAATCCTCAGAGATTGAACCTGATCTGCAGGAGTGCAATGATCTTCAGTTAAGATCTGGGCGAATAATAGAAACTGAGGGACATAGAACAACTCACATTGAAGATCAATTACCTATAGAACAGCCGTCACAACAGGAAGATGTAAATAAAGACCATGCCCATCATCAAGTAATTACATCTCCTCCACCTTTCCCAGAACGATTGGCCATTCCACGACCAACACAATATCCAGATTTTGATATTCTGGGAGAACTACAAAACTTGTATATAAGAATTCCATTCCTCCAAGCTATACAGGATATCCCCATATATGCAAAAACCATAAAAGACCTGTGTAGCAGAAAATCAAAAAGAAATGTAACCTCTAACCCAAGAGTCTAGGTAGTCGGCACCTTATCCGACCTCCTATCAGGAAAAGAAACACCAGTTAAATACGAGGACCCTGGAAACCCAATTGTCACTGTTCAAATCTATGGGCAGACCTTGACCAACGTCTTAGTTGATCTAGGGGCTGCAATTAACATCCTGACAACATCGACTTGCCAGAAGCTCGGAATTACATCGGTAGAACCTACTTCCACTTTGTTAGAACTAGCTGACCGATCAGTAATTAGACCAGAAGGCACCTTGTATGATGTCATGGTTTCAGTGGACTCCTGGGAATACCCGACCGATTTCCTGATAATTAATCCAAAAACCCGACTAGATGGAAATCCGCTAATTCTAGGTAGACCGTGGCTCGCTACTGCTGACGCCTACATTGGTTGCCGGCAGGGAAACATGACCATAACCAGAGGGCCGGATATCAAAAATTTAATCTTGTACCCTCCAGCGCAGCCAAGCATCACGATGATGAGAACCAACCTGCGCTCTACCTCATATATCACTGACAATATTAGACCCCCATTAACAGTCCAGGAAGCGCTAGATTTCAAAGATCAAACGGAAGACGATGCCATCAATAAATTCATTAATCAAACAGAATCCACATCGTATACACAATGTTTTATGATAAAAGCGGCATTTGATAATGAATTAGAGGAGGATCCTCTGAAAGACGAACATGACCAAATTATACCTGTGACTTCTGTCGCTAATAGCAAAGTAGTGCAAATTGAACCGGGGAAAACTTTAAATATTAACGCTAATCTGACACCAGATCAAGAGACAAAACTCATCCAGCTGTTACGAAAGTATCAGGAGGAATTTGCATGGGACTATCCCGATATGAAAGGGATTGATCCCCAACTATGCACACATCATATTTATATCGAAAAAGATGCAAGACCTGTTCGTCAACCGCAAAGAAGACTCAACCCCCATTTAAAAGATGTTGTAAAAGCTGAGCTTCAGAAACTTTTAGATGTTAATTTTATTTATCCTATCTCTGACAGCAAATGGGTCTCTCCACTTGTGGTAGTACCTAAAAAGAACGGGAAATGGAGGATCTGTGTGGATTATAGAGAATTAAACAAAGCCACACAAAAAGATCACTTCCCTCTCCCATTCATAGATCAGGTACTGGACACCTTAGCAGGCAAGAAATTATTTTCTTTCTTGGATGGCTTCAGCGGATACAATTAGATTCAGATTGCCCCTGAAGACCAGGATAAGACTACCTTTACTTGTCCCTGGGGAACGTTCGCTTATCGAGTCTTACCTTTTGGTTTATGTAATGCTCCGGCCACCTTCCAAAGGGCTGTTCTTAGCATCTTTGCAGATTTAATTAATGATGGATTGGAAGTCTACATGGATGACTTCACACCCTATGGAGATGACTTTGATCCAGCTCTAGATACTCTCGAAAAAGTCCTACAGCGCTGCATCGCTACAAGACTTTGCTTGAGTCACGAAAAGTGTTACATGATGATGACCGAAGGACTCATTTTGGGACACTATATTTCAGAAGCTGGTATTCAGGTAGACCCGGCCAAAATTCAAATACTTTTGCTTATTCCGACCCCCACTAATCAAACAGAGGTACGCAGTTTTCTTGGTTTTTCTGGGTATTATAGACGATTCATACAACATTATTCACATATTGCCGCACCTTTACATGCATTAACTGGAAATGTTGACTTCTTATGGACAGAGAAATGTGATCGAGATTTCAAAGAATTAAAGAAGCTGGTATCTACAGCTCCAGTTCTCCGAGGACCTAATTGGAATTTACCATTCCAAATTTCAACTGACGCCTCAGACACAGCAATCGGTGCAGTTCTGGGCCAAGAAGAGGATAAAAGACCATACGCCATCTATTACATCAGCAAAAATTTGGCTCCGGATGAATTAAATTACAATGTCACCGAAAAAGAATTTTTAGCTGTGATACATGCTGTTAATAAATTTAGACACTATATTACAGGCTATCCTGTTATTTTGTATACAGACCATTCTGCTATTAAGTATTTAGCAAATTAGCCTGTTACAAATGGAAGACTAACCAGGTGGTTGATCATGTTGCAGGAGTTTGATATTACAATCAGAGATCGACCGGGGAAAGAAAACCCTGTAGCTGATTTCCTCTCACGAATACCAAGATCAGTTGAAGCAGCAGCAGTCGAGGACCAATTTCCAGACGAGCACTTATTTGTTGTCGCTGTTCAGACTCCTTGGTACGCTGATGTTGCTAACTATCTTGCAGTAGGTAAGCTTCCAAAACATTTAACCCCCAATGAACGGAAGCAGATTGTTCAGAAAAGCACTCGATTTTCATGGGTTGGGGGCTATTTGTTTCACACAGGTGCAGATATGGAAATCAGAAGATGTATTCGAGAGGACGAAATCTTTGATATCTTGAAAGCCTGCCATGACGGGCCATGTGGAGGACATTTTGCTGAACGAAGAACAACACATAAAGTATTACAAACGGGATATTATTGGCCTACAATTTTCAAGGATGCGAAAAAATTTGTCCAGGCCTGTGATAGCTGTCAACGTGCAGGACGACCTGGTCTAGCTGACGAAATGCCTTTGCGGCCTCAATTAGTGATCGAACCTTTCGAACGCTGGGCTCTGGACTTCGTCGGACCCATCAGCCCACCATCAAACCAAAGAACCTACATTTTGGTGGCAACTGAATATGTTACCAAATGGGTTGAAGCGGAGGCATTGCCTAGAGCTACAGAAGACTCGGTAATACAGTTCTTGTTCCATTTGTTTGTACGTTATGGTCTTCCAAGAGAAGTAATTACAGACTGAGGACCACAATTTGTGGGGCATAAATTAGCTGCAACACTCAATAACTATCGTGTCCAGCATAAAATTACTACCCCATACCATCCACAGGCAAATGGGCAAGTGGAGAGCAGCAATAAGGTAATAGAGTCTATTTTGACAAAAACCGTTGCCTCACATCGGCGTGATTGGGCCGCCCGACTACCCGAGGCATTGTGGGCTTACCGAACCACATGGAAAAGAACCACCGGCTATTCACCATATCACTTAGTGTTTGGAAAGCAGCCCATTTTTCCTATAGAATTCGAGATCCAAACGCTGCGAACTGCCCAAGAAGTCGGATTGGATTTAAGTGAAGCACAGAAAAATCGATTACAGCAAATTAATGAATTAGATGAAATAAGCTTCTCTGCATTATAGAATACAGCACTCATTCAACAGCAACGAGCCAAATGGCATGATGCGCTCATCAAAAACAAGATATTTCATGAAGGAGACTGGGCTCTGTTATATGATTCTAGATTTCAGGATTTCCCGGGGAAGCTTCAGACTCGTTGGTTGGGACCATACGAGATTCAAAAAGTCCATGACAATGGGACCCTTACTCTGATCACAATCGATGGGTCTGGATATACATTTAAGGTAAACGGCCACCGAGTTCGTCTGTATCGCAAACCGCTCACTCGGGAATCTTTTTGTCAGCAGCTACGCCAAGATACTAACATTGAGATTATGGGCGAGGAAGCAAAAACTTCCTCACCTATAGATCAGTAAGAAATTTATCTTTTATTACCACATCTTGTATATAAGATTGTAAATTTTGTATATATGTTTTTAGCATTTGTGCGTGCTGTTCCTTTTCAAAAGGAACAACACTTGAGTGTTTTTGCTGTTCCTTTTCAAAAGGAACAACACTTGTGTGTTTTTGCTGTTCCTTTTCAAAAGGAACAACACTTGAGTGTTTTTGCTGTTCCTTTTCAAAAGGAACAACACTTGTGTGTTTTTGCTGTTCCTTTTCAAAAGGAACAACACTTTTGGGTTTTTGCTGTTCCTTTTCAAAAGGAACAGCACTTGTGTGTTTTTGCTGTTCCTTTTCAAAAGGAACAGCACTTTTGGGTTTTTGCTGTTCCTTTTCAAACGGAACAGCACTTGTGTGTTTTTGCTGTTCCTTTTCAAAAGGAACAACACTTTTGGGTTTTTGCTGTTCCTTTTCAAAAGGAACAACACTTGTGTGTTTCTTCTGTTCCTTTTCAAAAGGAACAACATTTGTGTGTTTCTGCTGTTCCTTTTCAAAAGGAACAGCACTTGTGTGTTTTTGCTGTTCCTTTTCAAAAGGAACAACACTTGAGTATTTTTGCTGTTCCTTTTCAAAAGGAACAACACTTGAGTATTTTTGCTGTTCCTTTTTAAAAGGAACAGCACTTGTGAGTATTTTTGCTGTTCCTTTTTCAAAGGAAACAGCATTTGTGTGCTTCTGCTGCCCTTTTTAAGGCAATGCATCAGATGAACTCCTCCTCACCCTCCCCTTTCAAAAAGGAGTAGTATGCTCTTGTCCCTTTCATATAAAGGATGTGTTGTCCATCCTCTTTCCAAGGCCATAAGTAGCAGCTATACATTTATGCAATGAATATAAAAGTCAGGATATATCGAGATCAGCATATCATAAATCGCTATCTTTAACAGCCCTATTATTGATGCAACAGCAAAGGAAGGATCCACACACTCATCATTTTTGTTGTCATGGTCTCACCTCCTCTGCCTTGTTGGAAAATTTCATCATCTTGACTTCCTACAATTTTCTCTATTATTACTTGGAAATAAGAACAGAAGATTTATATCTTCCTATTGGGATGACAAGACTTCTTCCGCCATTCCCACTCTTAAGGAGGGCTGAACCACCCTTATGTGTAATTACACAAGAGCAAAGTCTGTTTCAAAAAAAAAAAAAAAGCAAAAGCAAAATAAAAAGAAATTATTTGTCAAATGCAGGATAGGGGGTTTCATTAAAGAACCAGCCTACTATGATCATAAGATTGGAAGCGAAGTGGCATTCCCATCATGGCCACCACACCAGGGATATGGTGCAACGGGTTCACTACATAAACAAACCTTGGAACAGGGGGTCTCATTATGAGCCGGCCTGCCCACGTTTCGCGCCTCTCTGGTGAATGGCATCATGGTTATCTGGTTACCAAGCCAGCATGATGGCCTGCATTTTGACAAGAATTGCTCTTCAAAAATACACAAAGGACCATGGTTCCAGGGTGAAATAAACAACTCTGCCAAGGTTATGAACACCTGTCGGCAGCAGAGCTCTGTTAATGGTATCAGAGTCGTAATATATACACCAATTTGGATCATATCAAATACTTCTTTCTATCCTCGTAATAATTATATCTTACACTTTGATGGATACGTCGCATGAATATCTATCACCACCAATCATGGCAAAGGTATTGACTATGACTACCTCAGACTTTATATGAGTGCCAGACGTCCTATCCTCCTGCCTTGCATCACATCACGCAGGCTTATGCAAAACGCGATCTACCTTTTGCCTCGATCTCGGTATTTCTTTGTCTAATCTGAAACATGGCAAAACTCTATATGCTGTTCCTTTATGACTTGGTGACGGGATGGCGGCTGCTCCTCCATTTGTCGGCTGGGACAGCCTATCATATTGCGAGGGGGGAGGTGATCCCATTACTCCGTCGGCTACGTGTTAGCACATCATTCGGAAATGATATGGTACAAAGGTACGGCATGGGTTAACGGCATGACAATGCTATTTTTGCAAAAAGTTGTTATCTACAATCTATTTTCATGCATGCTCTGTGTTTTTTTTCTTGCTGCGATTACGTTCTTTGCGACAGGTAATTGCTGTTCCATCTAGGATCCCAAAACAGAACCATGGGAGGCAAGGCTATCAGAAGCGAGCCTAGTAAGCTAGTAGTCTCCGAAGCTGCTCAGGAGATCCTAGAAAGGGCAGGGTGGCTAACTTATTTTAGCCGCCTGCGTGAATCAAATGAAACTGTGGCCATGGAATTCCTGCAGAATTTGCAAGAAGAACACTCCGTAGTGGGAGGGAAGCAGATAATGGTCACGAAGGAAATAATCGCAGAAGTAACAGGATTACCAGCCTCAGGACCAATATGGACGATAAAGAAAGAGAGGTTGCAAAATATCATAGAAATTTTCCAAGACGAAGGACAGAATCTAACAATGAAGGGAAAAGGAGTGCTGCCGGCAACGCTAGGAGAACCCTGGAGCGAATTGGCAAAGGTGGTGCAGAGCTACATCATCTGCGAGGGGCGAAAAGACGTGGTAAGACCGCGTCACCTTAAGCTCCTGGCTGTGTTAAAAGGAAAATTTTCTGTGAATCTCCCTGCATTGTTAAATTCATTACTGCATGATGCCTCTCGGAGCCTGAAAAAGGCACACCATGAAGACGCAGTGGTTAGCCACCATGGGTTGATCCGCCTGATAGTGAGCCACAGTCTCACTCAGCAGCAGAGTAGCTGGGGGGAGCTTATTACAACAATTGGAGGGGGAGTGGCATCACCATCCCCAAAGGCTAAGCATCCCGCTAGTACCTCTGAAACACCCAAGAAGCCCAGAGAATCACCAAAACCCAAGCATCCCTCGGATACACCCGAGCAACCCAAGAAACGCACGGAGTCAGTAAAACGAAAACGTTCCTCTAGAGCATCTGGACATGCAGAAAAACATAAGGAACTGGCCACAGAAGAGCGTGCTGCCTCGAAACGTAGGCATTCCTCTAGCACGCCAGAACAATTTGGAAAACGCAGAAAGATGGTGGTGGAAGAGCAGGTGGCCAGCACACCGAACAGCCCGAGAGGCCTAGGAAGTCAGCTCAGTTGGCAAGGATAAAAGGCAGGCTGGAGAAAATCCAGCTAAGCATTGACCAGCCGATCGAAATAACAGATGAGCCACCAGTGCCAGAACAGGAACCCTCGAGGGAAAATTTGGAACAAGTTGAGAATGAAGCAGAAGCCGAGGAAGGAAATGAACATTCTGACTCTGAGGCCGAGGCCGACTATCCGGAGGCAGCCACTGAGCAGCCAATTCAGGAGGAGGAAATGGAACAATTGGGGGACAGCCTGCCACAGGACCCCATGGAGGAAGAAGAGCTGGCCACCATCTTGGCCAGCCTGGGAGATTATGCTTCACCTTCCAGTCCAGCAGACCCTCCTGAAGGACCCTCTGGGGAAGAGACGCATGAAGAATTGCATGAAGAAATGGCAAGAGGAGAAAACCCCCCTGTTGTTGAAAAAGAAAATGTAAATACCAACCGGGAACAATCTGTTCCCAAGACACCAGAAGAAAACCCACCTGCTGTTGACATGGAGAATGAAAATGCTTGTCGGGAACAGTTCGTTCCCGGAATGCAAGAAGAAACCCTCGATGAAAGAGGAGCAGAACTGAGGGCCACTCATGCGCCCACTGCCGAAGCAAGAGAAATTAAGAAATTGAGAAAGAAACATCAGAGACTGCTGAATATTATAGCCCAGCTTCGGCAGAAAATTCGAAGTTTGAAAGCCAGTCTGAGAATGAGAAGGACCATAAGGAGAAAAAGAAGGACAAATGCAGCAGGATCCTGTCGGATGAGAAGGCAAGGGGCTTATAGGCGTCCCGTAGGTCAATACTCTGCTGATAGACCTATGACTGTTCCAACCAGCACTGAGGAACAAAATGCCGTTCCATCTGATATGGAACATCAGAATGCCGTTCCTATTGACGCTGAGGAACAGACTGTTGTTCCAAATAGCCCATTGGAACCAACTGCCGTTCCAATCAAAACCGAGCCGCAAGACGACATTCCATTTATAGAGGGGCCATCGTACCCCTTTATTCATGTTAAGAAAGAAAGGGAAAGCAAAGCAGTCCAAACTGAGGCACCACCTTTAGGGATAATTTGGGATAGGAATTCCAGGTAGCGAAACGTGAAGGTCCAGGTAAAACTCCCTGCCTCTGAGAAATCATGGAAAAAGGATCCAAAACCCAAGGCCTTGCACCACAAGATGAAGCAAGCCCGACAGGAGGCTGACCAGCTAAGGGAACAAATGGTCCCTCGGGAAAAATACGAGGAGTTGCAGCAGGAAGCTGAGCAGTTAAAGGAACAAATGATCCCTCGGGAAAAACATGAAGAACTGCAGCAGCAACTGCGGAACATGAGTCAATCAGAGAGTCAGGCCTTTGAAGGATGGCAGAAGGAGCAGGAAAAGGTTGCTAAGGTAACGCGTCGACTAGATGCTGTTATTAAACAATTGGACACTGTATGTTCGATGTATAGTGATGTTTTGACTTGCAGGGCCCCTGCAAAGAATTATGCTTTATTTCTCCTTGAAAGATACTTAAGATTGAAAATAAAAGCTGTCAGGGCAGGTGCCCCTATTCAGATTAATACCGTTAATGATTTTATTGATTGTTGCAAACATTATGGGGTTAAGGTCCAATGGTTACTATGTGAATTCTATTTTCACAATATGGTGCTTGAGCAGGAAACTGATTTAAACCCTGGCCCTTTTGTGGGAGATATACAGCTACAAGCCTTTGTTTCATTTGGGGTCAATCAGTTAAAATGGCTTAGGGCTTACAATGCCTTTCAGAGGTAGGAGAACAGCCTAGATCTATGGGTTAGGGCCGAGCCTAGAAACCCAGTTCACCTATGGCAATCACACAAAAGCCTTATGAGAACCCCAGGCGTCATAGAACTGCTAGGACCCATGCATGAGGATTTGATCCGAAATAGCTTGGAATACTTTCTGGCTATTAAGGATTTTGCCCTGGATGCTGCCAAATTCCGCTATCGGATTTCTACCCCAAGCATCCAGCTCAGGGAGCCATTCAAATATGAGAATTTTGAGCTGGCTGCTGAACGGTTGAGCCTTTATGGCCAGCGCATTATGCAAGCTGGGCCGTCTTGGTTAGGATACCGGTTCCGTAGCCCGATTATTTGGCACCCTGCACCTGGGTACCAGGCCTTGTATAATATGCCTGCAGATCAATTGAATCAATACTTTGATAATCTGGTTGCTCACCATGGTTGCAGACCTCCTCACGAGGTGCCCTCTCCCGCCTATTCTCTTACCGCTCTCCATGTTAATTATAACGTTTTCATGAGGCCATGAAACAGAGTAAGCCGGGGGGTGTGTAGAGCATTGGAAAGGTATGTTTTAACGAATAACTTAGTGGTGTTTCAAGCAATAGTTGTAACCTTTTCTTTGTTATAAAATAAGGAGAATGTAATGAGAATAAGCACGAATGACCCAATCACTAATAGTTATCTTCTCTATGCAGGAAAAGACAAAAGTGGGAAGGCGCGGTGCAAAACGAGAGTTCCATGAGAAGATAACGGCTGTCCCTCCAAAACCAAATAAAATCCAGACCAGGGCGAGTAAATCAAGGCAGATCAATCCGGGACGAGATGAAGGACTGTCAGTTCAGAAGGCTAGGCAGAGAAAAGAGAGGAGTTAACAGTTTAACAGATCCCTCAGGATCTTTGATCCTGAGGGATCGTTACTTTCAATTATTTTGTTGTTTAGTTAACTCCGCCATTACTTGTATAAAAAGGGGCAGCATCGAAGACTTCAGGGACTTTTTGATTATCTTGTATCTTTACTTTCTGTTTACAGACTTCACAGTTGGTTTAAACTCAGACTATCGAGTCTCTTTGAGACTTAGTTTTGCTGTACTATCATTGATGCGTTAATATAATATACTTGGTGTTACTTTCTCCCTGCATCTGAAGTAAGTTACGGCGGTGTGCCATTGGAAGCTAAGGGCCCGGCTCCAACGGACACTGGCTGATTGTATCATTACAGTTTGGCTTTGTGTGGTTTGTTTATTGTTCTTAATAATCTGATATACTTACATGCTGTTCCATACTCGTTCACCAGTAGTTTTCCTTTCGTAAATCTTTGTAACAAGTTTACATCATATTTCCAGAATTGATCACATAATATTGTTCTGAGTTGTTCACTTCTGTTACAGAATTTATAAGTGGAATGTTTTAGCTACATATGGTTGGAGTGATGATCATAAGAAGATGGAATTAACGTTGTGTGTGGACTACTGGTGATCATTTCAGATTATGTGTACATATGATTGACGTTTCCTGTTTGTGGTGGTTTGCTGTTCCATTTGATTAAGCTGTCTCCTTGTACAAAAGATTGCTCTTTCTTTGTATGTAAGTTGATGCCAAGAATTGAGAGTGTTGAACTCGCGAGATTTAGTTTCTTTACTGCCGTTCCTTTTACTGCTGTTCCATTTCTGAATTGCCGTTCCATTTTGCTTTCTTGCTGTTCCTTTTTACTTGCATTCATTGCTTTGGTGTGGGAGGAGGATCAAGGCTATCGTGAGACACAGCAGACACTATTATGGTCCCAGATCCATGATCCATACTCTAATTCCTTTTCCTTCATCAGTTTCTAGAGGGATGGGTTACTATTTCCGTACCCTTGACTGATAAAGTTGCCGCGTGTGATTTCTTTATGCAAAAGTAATTTAGCTATAGCTTAGCATCCGTTTACTCTTGTATTTCTTAGACCTATACTACTAAGCATTACTCTGACAAATAGCCTCAAATTGAGATACCATTTACAATAACAAAATGCTCCCGGATTGACTTGTAATGTGAGATAACTAGAGGTGAGAAAGACCCTTGTTACAGCTCTACAGTTTGCACCAAATCCAGCGAGAATTCTTTGTGACTATGCTTCTTCCTGCATCTAGGACAAAATATCACCAATTTTTGTTTTGCTTCAGCCTACTTTTTCTTGGCTTGCATAATTTCCAATTGCATTGTTAGAGTTCCCAAAATATCTGTTTTGAAATCCTCTAGTAGGTTGCCAATTTCTGCACGAGTTATACCTCCACCAGAGATTTTATTGTCCTTAGAGGTCATGTCGCGTTCTGCTGGTTTCAATCTCATACTGCCTCTTGAGGACCTGATACATAATTTAATAATGTCAGCATACTCTTCTTGATATATATCACCTTTACCCATAATATTTAATGTCTCTATCCATTGTTCTTTCATCCCTTTAATCAGTGTAGTTTTTAGCACATTATCAGGCAAAGGCAGAGTTGCATAGGGAGACCACTGGAGGTTATATTGAAAGCATTCCACATATTCTTCTAACGTTTCACTGGGTCTTGCTACCATTTGGAATATTTCATCTTTCAATTCCCTAGATCTGCAATAGTCCTGATATTTTTTAAGGAAAGCGGTTTTCATTTGATCCCAATCATTTATTGTACCACCACCTAATCCCATAAACCAACGCAAGGCTGCTCCTTTCAGTGTGGAAGGAAACAGTTTTAGTTTTTGGGGGTCGGTGGTATAATCATAACCCCAACATAATACATCAAATTCAAACAGAAATGCATCTGGATCCTCTGATGTTAATCCATGAAAGGTGGGAATATTTTGGAGAGGGATAGCTTTCATGGGTGCGTTGACTGCTGTGTCAACGATGGGATATTGCAATGTAGAGGTTTGAGGTACTTGTGGGTTGTTGGCCATTTGATCAAATATATGTCAGTACCCTTCCAGGATCTCTAGAGAGTTATTCCTAGGATGATTAGAAGGGGTGGGAATGATCTTAACAACACTCCCTCGATCTGGGATACTGGGTGTTCCTTGTTGAATTACTACTTGAGGGGATCTTGGCTCCTCTATTTCCCCTGTTTCTCCTCCTCCTTCACAAATATTACAAGAATTCCCTTCTTGTGAGGAAATTGGGCGCAAATTTTCAATCTCTTGAAAACTCTACTCAGTTCCCACTGTTTTGCTATGGACCTCAGCGTAGGCTACAGATGGTGAGCCTGTGGCCCAAAGGGAGATAGTAGGTTGTCTGGAAGCAACGTTTCTAGGACCTACTGATGGCTGAGATTCGACTTTCTTTAAGATGTCATCTATGAACGTTGATAGTCCAAGGGTCACCGGTCCCTTAGATTTGTTGGGTTTGGGTAGTGGAATCAGATTGTTTTCGGGTTTTTTATTCTTAGTCATTCATGCAAACAATTCAAATGTTTAGCTCTACCCTAAGTTCCTAACAATTCTACTGGAAAGCAGGTGGGGGAGTAGGCATTTTACGTGCTTTGTATGCAGGTTCTTACCTTTCGTTTTTAATACCCAGTTCTCTCTCAACAGATAAGCAACAAATACCTACTTCAGATTTATGTAATTGTGCTGAAAAGCGGGCGGAGGAGCAAGCACTTTACTTGCTCGTTACGTAGGTTCTTACCTTCCGTTTTCAATACCCAATTATTCTTCAACAACAATCATCAGATGTACATTACTCTTTAGAAATGGCTACACTCTCCCCGGCAATGGCGCCAAAATGTTGGTCGATAAAAGGTGCCTTTTAAACTCCTAATTATCCTCACATTAATTATCAATCCGGGCAAGTCTTCTTATTTCAAGAGTGTACACAGTGTGTGGCTGCTATTTAACTCAGAGAGTAATGTTTCTAAATTGCAGTATAGATCTTTTTAAATACAAGAGTAAACGGATGTAATTAAAGAAAACTCAATCCTTTAACTAAATCAAATCTTACATTCATCAAAGTAACAACAACATCAGTTGAGAGTATAGTAATAATAACTCATCCCTCTTTAACTGATTTAATCTAAATCAAACCCAATCTTTAATAATTAATCTAAACAGTGAATGAATATCAATCTGAGAGTTTCAACAACAATAATTAATACTCTTTACAGTTGATTATATCAAGCAGAATATTTATCTAAGAAACTTGATCTGAAATGATAGCAAAATAAATCAATGACAATCCTGCAATCTATATAAAATAAAGAGATTCTGTAAATACTGGAAAATAATAAAAAAAGCAACGATAAAATCAAAGAAAGCGAGAAAACTATCAAACCATCACACTTGCAAGAATTGGAAATGTATGACACAAGAAGAGCAGTTGAATCCACCAGAGGCCTGGCCCTTAGCTGCCAGCGAAACACAGCTAAGTTACTTTAGGAAACACAAGGGAAAAACAACTTTCCTTATATATTAATCATCAAACTGAATGAGCATTACAATACATTTGTGTTCTTCTTCGCAGTGAGAGTCTGTGAATACAATTACAATTACAATAAAACAAAAATTCCTCCTCCCCTTCCTCTTACAAAACATCTCCTTTTATAATCGGAAAGGGTACAAAGATAAGTGATAAACACGATCCCTGAGGATCTCTCGATCCTGAGGGATTCACATAGTTTTCCATCTTAAAACATTGTTTCCTTCCTTACATTGATCCTGCTGATTTGTTTTTGGACGTATCTGCAACCACCACGTTCCTTCCTTAGCTTTTTGATGTTTGCTGTTCCTTCACATGGAACAACATTTGTCCCTTTTGTTGTTTTCCTGCATAAAGGAAGGCAATAATTAGCTAAGTTGTAACTGCAGATAATTTCTTCATTTCTTACAGTAATTCCTTAATGGATTAGTGCTTTGAGATATAGAAAGGATAAAAATAAAGAAAAAGAATGAAGAGTTTAATAATAAATGCATACCTTTTCCATGCCACAACACTCTCGTCTTTCACTAATGCAGTCATGCCTCCCAAAAGAAAAACCCAAGAAAAGCATGTTAATACATTAATACCTCCCTCTGTAGATTTAGATCACATCCCTTTAGCTGATAGGGATTATAGGATTAATGAAACCCAGTGTGACTATGACTTTTTGGAGTTATACTACTAGTTGGAAGACAAACATGCAGATAAAACTGATGAAATTGGGCTCTCGGAGTCCAATCTTCCCCATTACATCTTCCCCTTAACCTTCCAAGCCCCTGAGTTTACCAGAAAATGTCAGGCATGTTATGTCCCTGCCAAAAGAGCTATTATGGCCCCATCCAGTGACATTCTCTTTACAATTACTGCCCAGTCCATTAACCAAATAATGCTAGCTTCCTCTGTGGAAAATAATACTCCTTTCTCCTTAGAAGCCCTCACCCATCTTTATTAGAAGCTGGATTTCACTACCATAGCCAAAATCTTTGATATCTTCTTGCCTGAGAATGCCCAATTACCTAAGAAGAATCCTCTATACCCTTCCTCCATCTTCCTTGATCAAGCCAAGAAAATTATATCCATAATTTCCTATATTTTGGGTTATTATTCTGATCAGTGGGTAGATAAGCCCATTTTAGGTTTCCTCTCCAAATTTTCCATAGAAAGTAAGCCATCCATTGTGTTCAATTTCAGTCAATTCTTGGCTAACAACATTCATGAGCAATTTATAAAGTTTCCCACAGAGCAGGTGTTTAATTACACCTCCATTTTGATCTATATGTTCCTTTACTATCAGGCAGATAAGTTCAATTTTTCAATGTAGAAGCTTGATGATGTAGGAAACCAACAACCAATGATCTTTTGGACATCATTGGTCATGAAAGAGCAACAAGAGTTCTCTTATAAGCAGTTTATTGAGGATTTTGTTCACCCAGCCATGAACATCCTCAACAGTTCTATACAACCCAGAATTAGTGAAGATATCAAAAGAATTTTGCATCTAATAGATCAAGCAAAAACTGGACATTGGTATTTATACCAAAATTACACAAAAATCAGGGTTTATGGTTGCGAATTGGCACCATACAAACTCCCCAAATACCTCCCAATGAGGATTTTTTCCCTGGAGTATATTAGACAGATGTTAAATTCTGATGACATTCATTTTGTAGTGGCCAAGAAGAAATCACAGTTCCGAATAAAGACACAGGTGGGCCCATTTATATGTAATACTAGGACAGTAGGTGAAGAAGCAGACAAGATGCTTAAAGAAATGAAGTTTAGCCTGAGCTTTACATGGTCTTATGACCCTTGTGGCATTATTTCAAAGCTCAGAGTGGAGAATAAAAGTACTCCCTACATCCATACTTCAAGGCCTGAAATAGAAAAATATGCAAATCAGTTGGAATGGACAGAAAACACCTTGCAGGAAGCTGAAGAACAACTCTTTTCTACTTCTAGTTTGCAGACTCCCACTCCTCAGGAGAAATAAAGCAAAAGACAAAGGGAGGAGGGATCATCATCAACCACTGGAAGTGAGGCCAAAGAGTTTAGGATCAGTTACAGGAAGAGGACAAAATTGACTCCTAGGACAGATGTGGACAAAGAGACAAAAGAGCAGGCTACCATCATAATTATAGACTCACCACCTGCAAGCAACAAATTTGTAACATCTCCTACTAGACCTTCATCATCACAAGGTCACAAGGAAACTGAGCTAGAGTCACAGAATGTCCAAATAGAGAAGGAAATGATAGTTTTTGATAGGTACAGAGAGATTAAGCTTAAGAATGAGATTCTTAAAAACAATACCTATAATTAGTTTTGGAAGCAGACCTCTAGCTCATAGAGTAGATTGTTATCAGTGTTTGACACAGAGCATGGGAAGATGCAAATGGATTTTCTTGAAGCCCAAATTCCACAACCAAAAACAACAGTAGATTACAAGAGCACTACATTTGACTTCAACACCAAAGACATTCATCCCATTGATCAAATAGAGATGCAGAAGAAGATTGGTGAGATGATATCTTCTACATTGACTAACACTGCTATGTCATTGTCCAAGTTGTAGTTTCATTTGCTAATGTTCAATCTCAGTTGAAAATGAAGAAGGTTTCCTCCTTGGCAAAGGATAACAGGATCAATTTTTTGGAGAATTTGGTGTTAAAGATAGGATATGATCCCAAAGATGTCAATGCTGCAGAGGAGATTATCAAGAAGAATAATTTGGACATTGCAACATTGTGAAAACAACTCAAGTTTTTAGCCATAGAGGGTCCATTAACCAAGGAAATTGAAGAAAATGAAGCATAGAAGGAAGACATCATGAAGCTGATTGTAGAGAAGAACATACAAATTAGACAGATGGAGGTTGAAATGGAGAAGATGATAAAGGAGAAAGAACATAGTCAGAAGATGGCTATTGTCCCGCTGGATGCCATACCCATTTCTCATCTTCTAGTAATAGGAACAACCACTGCAACTACTTCTTCCACTAATATTGCAAGCGCTAAATAAGTGACCAACACATTGGAGGACATGTCCATCCAGTCAAAAGTGATCAAGACTTTGCAGGATCAACTCAAAGCTTTAGAAGTACAAAAGGCCAAAGCTGAAGCTTCTCGTGTTACTGAAATGCAGAAATCACAGAGATTGTTGGAGAATTTGCAAAAGGTAGAAAGGGATACTTCAATTGGTCGAACCTTGGCCCAAGCCAAGGAAACCATTTGGATGAATATTATAGATTCTATGAATGAGATTTGGCCATATATCCAAATCATTTTTGAGCAGAAGGAATTGATAGAAAAAGCTATAGAAACCATTGTTTAGGGAAGCGATAAGCTTGGAGATGTGCCCACAGAAGCCTCCAACATTATCAGAGTCCTGAATTCTAAATCCAAATATGAACTTGAAGAATGAGGAATCAGTGATAGAAATGCCACTATTTTGGAAGTCAAGAAAGTCTTGACTAAGAGGAACCTTATTGATCAGTTGGAAGAATGATGTGAAACATTGGAGCTGGGAGTAAATAGGTTTTGCAACAGAATTGAAGCATTGACCTAGAAAGGGTTGCCCAACATTTATGTAATAAATGATAAATTGATCACTCAGGAAGACTATGTCCTGAAGATGAAAGAAATGGCCAGAAACAATATCAAAGTCAGTGGGATAAAGGGTAGTATGACAATAAAGGCATTTTTAGAAACCATGTCAAATGACTTCTACATACAGAAAGAGGTAAAACATGTTTTTACTGTGAAGCCAACTTTTTCCAAATACACAGAGGTAGATGAAATATATTGGAGGGTGATTAAATTGACCATACCCGACGAAAAGAGATGGGAAGAGATTTGTGATTTACTGGACTGAAGAGTAACTCTGGTGCAGTAAGACATCAACCAGCACATCAGTCGGCACGATAGTCAACACATCAACACAACACAGTTTCATGTTGACTCAGCAACCAAATACACCAAAATAGAGCCACATTTCCTTCCAATTGTCTACGTGGCCTATTTTTATGCCAGAAATAAATCATATTGTTTGTAATTAGGCTAATAATACACTACCAATTTTACAATGATTTTGTAATTATTAGTATAAATACTTCACTATTTGAAGTATTAAGGGTTGATTTCTGAATGTAATTTCCACTACATATTGTAATTTTTCAAAGTGCTGGAGCATCAATAATACAAGGACCTTTCACAGGATTCATGTGGTGTACCAAATGGTGATGTGTTTCTTCTGTTTATTTGTTTAAACATTGTTTTTCTTTCTCTGTTATTCTGAATATCTGAATTATTTAACAGAAATTGTGATGAATAAGATTTGTTATTTAGAGCACCCTATTCTAGCTTTCTAATAATTTTCATGTTTTCTGCTGAAGTCAAATTAAGGAATTCTTAATTTCTCTCTGATTTATACTGACCCTTACACTTCTGATATTTCACAATCCATTTAATTTCTGAAAAGATCTAAATAGTGCAACCTAGCTTGCCCTGTGAGAAATCCTCTAAGAATTTGATAACAAATCCAGTTTAATTTATAGACTCCATAGCCCAATGGAATTATAACACTTAAATAAACCAAACCAATCAAATCAAAACAATCGGTACAGTCATAACTAGCCTAAAATTTACATAAAAAAAAGAAGCTAAATTAAACAGAAAGATCCCTCTCTGAAGATGGAAGGGCTAGATCCCAGCTTCCAAAGTGGTTTTCATGCTGTCCTATGTGTTTACTCCCTCAACCTCAAAAATACTGAACGAAAACACTTTCTTATCTACAACAAACTTAAGACACCAAAATGACAAGTGCAAGTGCTTCTAAGAAATCATGAACAATGACCTACTTAATAAGAAACCCTAAGCTATGTAATAACCAAAATATAACTCTGTTTTTGGGGTTGTGAGAGTGGGGTCCTCAAGCCATGATCCCATGAGGGAGATAAGGATGAGTCCACTGTCACAAGATGTTTCCGAAGTATTTTCTTTCACTATTGTAACATTGATCTACTTATCCAACTAATGGAAGCAAAACTAACCAATCATTCAAAGACTTGAAAATTAAACAAAACATAAATAATTTCAGTAGCTAATCTATGATTCTAATCCAAGGATACATGTACAAAAATAAGAGGAACCTTTGCTGCTAGGGTTGGGCCTTAACCCAAGAGCTTTAGCCATTTGAGTCAACTCAGTGCTGGATAAAATCAAACCTTTTTCATTATCATCAATGTAAAAAATAACATGAGAATAATAGTCACAATAACTTCAGCCTTAAATTGCCTCTTCAATACAATGAAAATTCGAATCCTAATGAGGTCCTAAGCCTTCTTATTTATACAACTGAAGCTACCAACAACTTTATTAAAATTAGGCGGGCTTGGCTCCCAAACTCGAGATTAACTTGTCTTCAACGATCACTGGCTTCGCTGCTAATGAAATTGGTGGGCTTGACTGCTTGTAACTCCGAGCTGATGAGATCTAGTGGAGGAATCCTCAAGTGATTGAGGAGTTAACAAGGGAGACCCAATCTCCTAAAATCACTCTTACTTGTCTACTTCGGTTCCTGCACTTAAATTAGCCAAAAACTGCTCCAAATTTGATGGGCCTCTAAATTAGACATAAATTAAGGCTCATCTGTCCATCCTTCAACACATTAAATCTTTCTTTTTGCATTAGATAATGTATTTTTAACTTTAATATGTTCATTATGAAGGTTTATTGATAATTGCATATTTGTACCTAATATTATTTATTTTTGCGGAATATTGTAAGAATATTGGGCAGATTATGAAGATTTGGAGGATGAGATAACTTAGGGACTTTCTCCCTACTATAGGAGGATCAATGTTAAATAATAAATCAAGAAGATATTATGAAATAATTGCACAGATTCTAGAGCTCTAATGATTGAGAAAATCTAGGAATGTGTTCCCTGTCATTTAATGAAGATTCCTAGTATTGGGATCCAAATCCACTAATTAAGTAATTTTGGTGGGGAAAGCTTCCTCCTTTCATGGGGAATGCTTCCTAATAATTTTTTATAAGTACCATGTCTAATTTTCCTCTAGTGTTGGCTTGATGGGGCTTGACCCAAGTTCAAAAATGTTTTAGCCCAACAAATCCCAAAACTACTGGCCCTTTCGGCAACAGTCTGCAAAGCGCGGACTGAGGTCTCACCCGAGGTAGTATGGGAGGGTGCTGGAACCAGGTTTCTACACCCTAGGGATGTATTGATGAAGTTTGGAAAGGTCACAAGCCAGTCTTTCGCACTAGTATAGTTTCATGCAGCTATCCGACCTTCGCATAGCCCTAGTATCGAGCGCGAAGAGGCTCTATCTAGATCCCTTACCCTTAGTGTGTGGTTATTATACATCTGAGTTACTTCAGTAGTCTTTAGTAATCATTCACTATTCGTATTAAGTGCATGCAAACATTGATGAGCCTCATAAATGGGTAATTCTATGGGCTCATTTTACCTCCTAACCTAGTCAAATCAACCATTCTCTTAGCTTATTGTATGATTTTCTTATTATATTTATGCTTATAGAGTGAGTTGAATTAGTTATTGTGCCATGTGGTCTAACATGTATTTAATGCAGATTATTGATGTATTTTGAGGTCAAAATCAAGGATCCAGTGGACAAATGGCAGCAATAACTCGAAGTGAATAGAGGAGAGGACTTATATGAGGGAATCCCCCTCATTTATTACTCCTCACTTCGAATTCCCCTTCATTTAGCTCGGAGTACAAGCAACTGAATCATGCACTAGAAGGTAGCCGAACAAGTGGAGGATGACTGATGATTATCTCGAGTTTTGGGAGCCAAGCCTCCCTGATTTTAAGGAAGCTGTTGGTAGCTTCATTTGTATAAGTAGAGAGGCCTAGGGCCTCACTAGGGTCGGATTTTTGCTTATGTAAACTCTGCTCAAACTTCGAGCTTATTATTTTTGTGACAGTTTCATGTAATCTTGCTATTGTTTTGAAAATAAAGATGGAATCCATTTTGAGCTAGCACTGAGTTACCTCAGAGGGCTAAAGCTCTTGGGTTAGGGCCCAATCCAAGCAGCCAAGCTCCTCTTTACTTGTATTTTTATGCCTTGTTTTAGTTTGTAGATTAGTTTGCTATTAGATGTATTTCTCTTATGGTTAAGAATAGGTTGCTTTTGATGATTTGGTAGTTTGCTTCCATTTGTGCTTTATGTAGCAGGTTAAGCAGTGATAAAGAGAAGATTCAAAAGGCTAGCAATAGTTCCTTGGCCTCTCTTCCTCCCTCTGGGACCATGATTTGAGGCAAAGACTCTCTTGTTGCCCCAAAAACACAGATTTTCCTCATTCATAGGACTTCTAGTGTTTGCAGCTTTTTGGTAGGATAATAGTCCAGTTCTGCTTTGCTTCAGATCTTCTTCATCATGCTCACTTCCTGATTTGCAATAGTCTTCTTTCATGCTTTCCTTTCTTGCAGCATTTCTCAGCATTTCCTTTCATAGATCATAGTTTAGACTATTTTGATGCAAAACTCTGTTTTTCTAGATGCACTCATTTCATTGCTTGCTTGATCTTATTGGGTGATTGTCAGTTCCTTTGCAGCAGATCTCTTCTAGCAGTAGGCCAGCTTATCAGCCATCACATCCTCCATCTGATCCATGCCTTATAGGTCGCCCAAACCTCACCTCAATTCTGCCTTAGTTTCCTGCATTTTCCATAGGACTTCTTCCTCTCTCCTTGAGCGAACCCAATCATCTTCCTCTCTCTTGGTGATTCATAGTAGACCTTAGGCACCCTAACACCTCATTCCAACCTTCATCCACCTTTTTCACCCACTCTCACACCCTCAAAACAATGAAAATTTCTCTCGGCCTCCTCCTGTAGGCCTCCTGTAGTTGCCCTATTTTCCTCCTGTAGATTTCCTGTGTCCTCCTGTAGATTTTCCTGTAGGCTTTCTTTTGAAGGCCAAGTGTGGGAAAAGCCTCTAGAAGGCCACCTGAGACCTCCTAGGACCCATCCACACCATCCTACATCCTCTCAAGTCCCAAAACCACCCTTCAACGCCACCTATTCGCTGCCACATTCACACACAATAAATTACATGCATGTCAAATTCACATAAAAATACATAAAAATCCAAAAATATGTTTTTTTCTTATTTACTTCCAGAAATAGCTTAGTTAGATGTTGTTTACTTCCTTGAGTAGGTAATGGCATTCCTTTCATGGTTTTCATAGTGCTTTCTGCAAAAGTAGAATTAGTTGGTTAATTAGGGTTCACTAGGTTTGCTTTACATTTCAGTCTTTCTCCTTTCTGCAGTTAGATTAGCATCTGTAGAGTAATCTTTCTCTCCTTTCATCACATATAGAGCTTCTTCTGGAATCCATAGAATTTGGCTTGAGCTCCTAGTGATCTTGCGCCGGCTGACCAAGTGACAACTTGCAGTGAGAAATAGTACTTGTGCATACAACACCAACGCTTCCAAGTTTGTTACGAACTACCAGGTTGATAAGAGTAAAGTAGGCAACCTAGGAGTTGTAGCATTATTGCTGCAATACTAGTGCTCACCACTTTTTGGTGCCGTTGCCGGGGAAGCGTCAGAGTATTCTGTGATTACTGCTTTCTTCTATTTCCTATTGCAACCTTCTGCTAATAGTTTGTTTGTTTCTACAAAAGTAGACCAGTCATTTCTTTCCTTTCAGTTCTGCATTTCTTTGCTTTCCTTTTCAATTCTGCAATTTCCATTTCAACAAAAGTAGATTAGTCATTTCCTTTCTTTTAGTTCTGCATTTCCTTGCTTTCCTTTTCAATTCTGCAATTTCCATTCAACAAGTTCATTTCAACTAGTTGCAATTTGTTTTGTTCAATCACAATTTTAGTTTTTGCAGGTACTATCAGTGTGGGAAAAAAGAAAAAACCACTCAAAAATATTTCCTTTCATGCCTTGTAGGAATAGAGATAACTCAGGAAATTTTTTTCCCAACACCCCCACTGCTTCACACAGCCAACCTTCTCTCTTCTTCAGTGGCTGCGAGCAAGAAGAACCCTTAGGTGATAAGCCAGACATATATGAAGAGCCTATAGGGGAAGAAGAAGAAGAAAACATTCCTCTGGAGCTGATGGTGGAAAACAAAAATGCTAGGGGAAATGGAGAAATAATAGAGGGTAACTTTCCCATTCGGGAGACCAATGGGGACACCAAAATGAAAAATATAAGTCCTTCAGCCCTACCTCACTTCCATGGCCTGACTATAGAAGATCCTGACACCTTCTTGTTTGAGTTCACTGCCATATTTCGAACTTATGACTATGCAAAAGATGAGCAAAAGTTGAAACTATTCCCTTCTACTCTCAAGGAAGCAACATTGCGCTGGTTCATGGGGTTACATGGAAATAGCATCACAACTTGGGCTCAGATGTAGCAATCCTTTAACAACAAGTATCGGGACTATTGTAGGACAAAAGATACTAAAGAAGAAATATTCCGAATGACCATGGGAAGTGATGAGTCCCTGGAAGACTACGAAGAGAGGTTCCAACTTAATTACAAAACGGCCGGGTGTACAATTGACCCTGAGTCTCTGAAGTTGGTCCTGCTTAGGGGAATTCGGGAAGATATTTTAGACACCCTCCATCTATTGGCTAGGGGAGACATCTACCAACTATCCTATGAGGACATAAAGACTATTTTTAGAAACCATTCTAGAGCAGCTAGAAAGAAAGGTAGGGGGAGTCAACCCATAGCTAGTACCTCTTCCTCCAACTCATCCATTAAAGGAGAAATTGGAAACATGCTGGAAGACTTCAAGAGTGAGATGCTACAGACTCTTGCCATGCAAATGGATACCTTACATATCAAAAGAAAGCAAGAGGAAGCAGAGAGGGCTTTAGCCATTTTTTTTCCTAGATGCACCAGGAGGCATCCTAGGAACGAATGCCCATTGAACTCTATAGAGGTTTGTTCAGTCTGTGAAGAAAATCATTCTACAGATAAGTGCCCTTCCTTGCCCGGACTTAAAGCTGTATATCAAGGGGCTGAGGGAGTCATTGAACAACTCTATTACATAAACCAAAGGAGGCTGCATGGACCTAGACCATACCAGCAGGGGATGTAAGGGACATCTCAGGCATACTACAACCCCAACCAAGTCACATCCATACCTTCTTGGGGGCCCCCGTCTCATCCTTCCTAGTCCACCCCTCCTCCTTGGTCCTTCACATCTCAATATCATGCCCAACCAATCGCTCATCCATTTCAACCCTATGCTTAGCCACAACGTCAGTGGAATGCATCTCATCAAGGGTGGAGGCCCCAATACAACCCTCTTCCTACTCTTCTACCTCCACCACCTGCCCAACCAAAACTATTACCTTTTGCTCCACCAAAGCAACCCCAAATGCTTGCCCAGCCAAATCTGAACCCGAAAAATAGACGGGCTCAACAATTTTATAGTGGGGAACCATCATGCCCAACTTATGCAATGGAGATTCAAGAAATCAACTTGCGATCTGGGAAAGTTCTCCCAGATAGCCAGCCTCCACCCAGGGAGGTTGAGGAAGATAAAGAGGAAAGTGAACCTAAAGCAAATCCACCCTTTCCTGAGAGACTATCCATGACAATCCAACCTACCCCAGAAGAGACTGAACTCCTGGGAGAATTGAAACATTTATGTGTGAAGATACCACTTCTCCAAGCCATAAAAGATGTACCTATCTACAATAGGTTGATCAAAGAGAAGTGCTTTAGGCATCCAGGAAGGCGCAAGAGAGATGCCCCAACCATCAATGTCATAGGACAATTGTCTGACCTGATGTTGGGGCAGATAATCTATCCAAAATATCTAGATCCTGGAAGCCCAGTAGTTGATGTCCACATCAATGGCACAATGGTCCCACATACCTTGATTGATCTGGGAGCTGCCATTAATGTGATGACGAAGGACACAATGCTCAAACTTAACCTCCAGGGCTCCCTGAGGAAGACCACGACAGTGCTGCAGCTCTATATAAGGATCTCATCCCATGGGATCTGGAGGCCGGAATTTTGTGCAGAGAATTGCTGTTGGTTTACAGTTGAGGGTATTGGGTGATTGCTTGAGGGAGGTGAAGAAGAGATTTCTCTCCGTCGGGAAGGTGATGCTGGATTGGACCTCTCATGGTTGTATCACCGCCTGAACCTTACTTCCATATATTAATAAAGCATTTGAGGTTTCTTCTATTCGCATGTGTTTCAATAGTGTATTGTCTTACTTGCGTCTTTGATTTATGCTAATCCTTGAATCGATTATGAATGCATGCTTCTTGTAGTTTCCTTTTCTTGTCTTATTTGCAGGATCTCGTGTAGCTGGGCCCGTGAAAAGACTTGGAGCTGGGAGCAAGCGGCAATCAAAGGAGATTGGATCGACCATTTGCGCAAGACATCGGTAAGTGGATCTCTTCCTTTTATCTCTTGCATGTCATAAAGAAGAAACTTTAGATAGCTTTGCTTTCAGCTGTTGCTAAGGAACTGTCACCCTTAGAGTGGGATAGGGTCATTCCGTGTTGGATACTTTTCCCCACAACAGACTGGCGACTCCGCTGGGGATCGTGTCTTGTTGGTAGCTTGTGTATTCTTGCTATTTATCTCTTGAACAAAGGGAGTACCGAATCGAACTGCATTCGAATCCTTCGAATGCAAAGTAGAGGGCAGCTACTCTAGCCCAGTGCTGGGCATGTTCATGATTTAAAGAGCTGATCCACAAGGACTCTTTTTAGCTCTTTTGTGATAGTGTTCATCTTCCTCAATCATCCTCTAGTGTATACTTGTCTGATAGCTTCTGATTTGGCCAAAAACCGCTCATTTTTTAGCAAACTGTGACCCGGAATCTGAGAGAGACGTGAGTTGTCTCATCAGTGCAGCTGCAACAAAGGCTACCTGCACTGCAACGCAGGTCCCGAAGGGGCTACCTGCGCTGCCTCTCATATTGACAGTGCAGCACCTGCGCTGATCCAGTTTTGCTTTGTGCAATTTGGATTCTCCACTATCTGTTGCCCAGTTTTCAGTATTGTTTTTGCAGCCTGTTGTCAACCTGTATACCCAGCTGAAACCACTTCTCTTTGCCCTCATTCCGCCTCAGTTGTATGAAGAAACCGTGATTGTTCTTATTGTATTTCTTGCTTGCATTCACAGTTTCCCATAGCGAAAGTGAACTAGTCTTGCTATGACCTCTTGGATCTAGACCTGTGAGAAAGTGTCATTGTGATTCTAAGAGCTAGTTTATTGCTGTTCATAGCTACTTGAGCATTTGCTTTCGTTATATGGTTCGAATTTCAGTATTTCTTGTGTTTGAAACGAGTGAATATTAAGGTGTTCTTTTGATTATTGGACAATACTTGTTTTCTTTCGCTTGAAGTTGAATTCGAAATCGTACAACAGCTTTCTTTTTGTCATACACCAAACATTAAGAGAGAAGAAAAGAAATACTTGCATTGTGCATGTGCATTTTGACAGTTTGCATGTCGATTTAGGAAAAGTGCATCAGTGTGTGCTCTATGATCTGTTTGAAAAGATGATGACTTTCTTTTCCTTCAGTAGTTAAGGTTTTCATAAGTTGAAAGAATTGAAAAAGCTTGCTTATCATTCTTAGACTGCATTTAGGAGTTGTCTCATACATCACGTGGTGATCCATAAAGGCAAACTGCTAAGCAAGATAAACCTAAAAAGAACTGAATTTATCAAACAACGCATTGAAATATAACGACACACATTAGAGGTCTAGGTAGAGACGTGAACCGGCGTCGTTAAACATAGTGACTATCGATCTCTACGAAGGTGGGTGATTCCTCCTGAGGGACGAGAGCACTAATACGGACTTGTGCCCCCGCGTACCGTCGCGTATATTGGGGGACCCCTATTGGAACAAAGCCTTTATCCATAGGAAGCCGTGTCGGCTTCCCTACTGATCGCGATGCAGTGAACACAACATTCACGAAGATCGACCACTCGTACCATAAAACGTATTCTGTGGTTTCGCGAAAGGTTTGGCACACCCTTGCCTAGAACTCCAGAGTAGTTTCTTTTGGCCTTTTTCAAACTCTATAACTGAAAAAGTCCATCCGAGCATTTGTCACTTCGGGCTCGTTAATACATCGAAGGAGACTAGAGTCATCTTTAGCTTTTTCTCGACTCTTAAAAAGTGAAAAAGCAAGTTGTGTCTAAAGCGTCGTCATATAAAATTCATCTTAAACGGAACATAATTACCCTTGATTCCTACGTTGATCTTTAAAGTTGAGAACATGGAACACACCAACCAAGGGATCCCACAGGGGGGGACCCCTAGCCCTTTCTCCTCTTGGGGAGAGGTTGGTGCGCCCCACATGGCCACATTGTCGCTTCCAGGACTGACAATTGGCCTGCCAGTTTGGCTATTCTCAACCGATGTAGTTCAGACCACCACGGTTCCTGAACAGTCGAGTCAACAGTTAGACCAGTCTAGAACTACCCTCCAGCCTTCCACTTCTTATGAGCCTTCCTCCGATCCTTCTTCTTCGAAAGGTCAAGCCGCCAAAAGCGCGGCTCCCATAGAAAAGAAGAAGGAAAAGAAGAAGAAAGAAAAGAAGCAGAAGGAGCCAAAGGCGCCTGGGGACAAGCAGAAGGTATCTAACGAAAACCCACACACAGCACGGACCGGGCCCAGGTCGCCATGTGTCATATGTAGAGGGAACCACTTCCACAGTGATTGTCCCAGTATTCCCCGGATACTAAGGGACTGGTCCCCTCGTTTGCACGATTCGGAAGCATCAACCTCTGACAACCAGGTCGAATGCTTACCGTCGACCAACGAAAGTGAAGGTCGCAGACGACGAAGAGGATGGACATCCTCCTGCGAATTGTGTGAAGGCAATCACACCCTTCGCCGTTGTCCCTTTTTAGACGAAGCAAAGAGAGTTTTGGAAGATCAACCGGTTGCACCGTTGCTACTTCCTCCTGGATATCAAAAACTCGCGCCAAGTCCTTCGTTGGTCGAAAATACAGCTGTCTTGCTCAGAGGGCCAGCTGAAGTGTCAGTCACTGAAAGTGAACCTACTGAATCCGGACCGGACGAAAGTCCAAAGGTCGAAATGGGAGTTGACCCGGTTCTCCCTTCAGAAGTTTCATCTTCAAATACCACAGTCACTGAGGATTCATCTTCAGTTGACACCCCTACCGAAGAGAATAAAGATGACACCGTCCATATTCTTTTCGTCAACACCGATTCTGATGAACATCAGGGCAATGTGCCCACTCCTTTATCGCAGGAAGGAGCTTCATCAGGATCATACCCGGCCGTATATTCGGTCCCACCACCAAGCAACCTGGTTGTGTCCTTTGATTGGAACCAACTAGGCAGACCCCGGTTACCAGCCAGTATACCATTTAGAATTATAGTCCAAATATACAAAATGGTGATGGCTGGAACTATCATTGATGAAGGGGCATCTGTGAGTATCCTGTCCTCTATTGCTTGGAAAGCACTGGGTTGCCCGACGCTTTTGCCCGAGACAAGGCGTCTCTCGGGTTTTGACAAAGGAACCAGTCGACCATTAGGGATTCTGCCTAATGTGCCTATTACCTTGAAAGGGAAGGCTATCAAGATGAATTTGATGGTCGTCCAAGGACCCTTGGATTATAACCTACTCCTTGGACGAGACTACATATATTGCATGGAAGCAATAGTCTCCTCACTCTTTCGAATAATGTGTTTTCCATACGAAGGAAGAATGGTCAAGCTCGTAGACCAACTTTCATTTCCGGGATCACGCATTGCCAATAGTCACATACATACCCTAAATGATCTATTTGATCAAGAAAGGTCTCTTCCCCCGGTTCTTCTTCCTGATGAATGCGAGTGATTCGGGAAAGGAACGCAGGAGCCCAGGGGGCATGCATCCTGGTCTGCTATGGAGGCAGAAAAAACCTTAGGTGTAGAGTAGAATTTCCGCGGAAGAATATGACTAGTCCGTACCCCGTCCCCCTCCTTCATCTTTGTGAATCTTCCTCTGAGCCATCTTCGTGAAGAAGGACAAGAAGACAAAGAGAGAGTTGGACTCTCAGAAGGGGCTGTTAGGGATGAGGTTGTTCTGGAATAAGATTCTTTTGTTAAAGTTAAGTGTCTGACGTTAGTCATGTCATTCACCTTTGTCTAAATAGGTAGGCTCTACCAAAGAAGGGGATCCGTTTGTGGCAGCAAGTAGGTACCGGCTTTGGGTAAAAGGCCAGCCTCACCCATTAAAACAAATGTTTTAAAGGATAAGTAGGGGAAGCCCCCAAAGATAGAGACGCTGTTGTTGCCACAGATTGTAACCATCTTTGGATAACCTAATGATAGACATCGCCGAAGAAAGTTTCTGTTTGAAAGATTAGAAGAACAATCTTTGGGTAACCTGAAAGAGGTAGGCCTCACCTGTTGAAAACAAAGGTTTTTGACGGATAAGTAGGGGCGACCTTGAAGTTAGACTTACACCTGGGGGCATGCAAACCTCTTGGAATGCAAGCGCGGGCGGCTTTTTAGTTTTAGGTAGGACTAACCCCTCTAACCCGTAGGATGGGCCGATACCCAGCTTGCACAAAGAGAGGGTATGGAGCAATACGTAGGAAGATGAAGCTCCTTAAAAAATAGCGATCTTCCATGAGACCTTCCTACTTTATGATTGGTAAAAACGAGTAGTTTTTGGCAAGGTTCATGCTCGTTAAAAAATAAATGTTAAGCTTGTGAGCAAGCTTCCCCCAGAGTTCAAGCTCACTGGAAAAAATGAACCGGTAAATAACCATTTGAGACCTTAAAATCATCAGCCATAAAAGCCTTGGTCGTGTTTGTGCACCGTCACCTCCACCTTTCATTTGGCCGATCATTCACATCCACTTGATTGTTTACCTATTTTGAGGAACAGCTGCGAAGAGTGATTTCACCTAGCCATCCTTGTAATACTGCCGTGATTGGAAAATTCCAAACTGTACCTGGAATCTGCTGCTATCCCTGTTTATCATTCGTTCCTCAAAAGACGAGTCTTCTTTGAGCTCTTTTCACTGACTCATAAAATATGAAAAGTTTGCCGAGTTTTGGCCTTCCAGCTCGTTAAAAGGACCGGAAGAGCTATCCCTCTTCTAGATTTTAATCTTTTTGGACCTGAGGGATTAGTGCACAAAAAGATCGAGCGCTTGTCTAGTTCGGCTCGATAAAGATATCGAACATTCATCCCTTCTGTATTGTTTTATACTTTTTCGGACTTAAGGGATTAGATGACGAAAAAGGACCCCTGGAGTCCACTTTATGTACCCTTTTCAGACTCTCTAAAAATGAAAAGGACCGAGTGGTCGTTGTCGCTGGGCTCGTTAAAAATATTAGATAGCGACAAACTTGTCTTTAGATGAGAACGAGTTTCCCTATCGCTAAGCTCATTAAAAACATAGCGATGGGCTTGCCCGAAGGGCAGGTTATAGATCAAGCATATGTTATCCTCCTCAAGCTTGACAAAAATAAAGAGGTACTGGTCAGTAATGACTGGGGAAAAATTGGGAAGAACCTCAAAGCTTAATGGTAGCAGGTCGCTCTTGAACATGACACTTTTGCCTCCGTAAATATCGGGTTGGGTTATTATCATTCACCGGTCCCTTCACCATGGTCTCGCCATACCATCCATACATGGGGTAATGCTACCGATCCATCACATCAGTGTCGTTATATGTTCAAGAGATGTCATTCAGAAAGTGTCAACCGGGTCCCATCCACTACCATACATCATCTTTCATCCTTCCATGACCGCCACCCTGAATCATATTTCACAGATCGTTTTCACCATCATCACTAGCTCCGTTCCGTGTCACTGATGTGGGATTCATTAAGGCCCTCCTTTGACGGATCACTTCTTGTCGACATCAGCTCATTATCCAAGAAGTTGATCTAGGAACACCCCCTCAGTACTTTGAAGCTTGCATGCCTCAATGGCAAGTTTCTCACTTCCGGCGATAGGTATACATTAATGACCTTCAACCGGAAGACTTTGCGTGGTGTTCAACGTCAGATCCTATATTCACGCCACGTGAATTGTGCTGCAGTACCTTGAGGGTCATCATCATTATCGGTGATTCCTCTCGCGCTTGCTAACAGTTTACATTATTGACTGGTAATCAAGCGATGTCTTTCCATGTTCGACTTCAAGAAATTCTCACATGGATCGACTTGTACTTAGTGTAAAGATCGGAAGTTTGAAGACCCTGGATCTAGTTTCATCCATCCGGGTTGCGATATATATTCAGGAGATAAAAACATAGACATGTGCAGCAGATGATCATCCTACTAAAAGGATGATAATTAAAAGCAGAGAATTATCAGTCTATTATCAGACGATCGTCTGTTTATGTACATCAAATGTATTTATAAAGCTGAGCATGAGAAATGCCTGCATCAGCTATATCATGAAAAGAAAGTATGAAAAGATAATGTATTGTATTGTATTTTGTTACAGGTCACCTCCCGACGATTGAATGAACTTCGGATCCTCCTAATAAAGCATTTCACCCGATAAATGACCTCATACTTTAGGGGGCAACTGTTATAGACATTTTTGTGCCTAACAACATAGAGCATGAAATGTCAATAATCTGAGGGATCCAAAGTCCCTAAACATGTTGTTCCTACCCCTAGAGGAACAAGGTCAGCAAACCACAGCACTACAGTTCAGTTCTCCACTAAAAAAACACTCAAAAACAGGTCAATTTTGGATCATTGCAGCTGCTCCACTAGGCATCTGCGCTGCATAGCAGGTACAACAAAGGCTACCTGCGTTGCAGAGCAAGTAGAACAAAGGCTACCTGCGCTGAGCGTACTTGGACATGTGGAGGAATCTTTTCTCAATGTGCCAGTGCCCAGGAAGCTTCTAAATTGACACTTGGATCAGAAGATTCGCCTAATGATGAGTTAAGAGGTTCTAAAACTCCAAGTGGAAGGCAGAAACTCTGAGTTAAGGACTGAAGAACAACTGGAGTTGAAGAGGACAACAAGTCACACATCAAGCTGACTTATCTTCACTCCAAAACTCTATATAAGGATCTCATCCCATGGGATCTAGAGGCCGGAATTTTGTGCAGAGAATTGCTGTTGGTTTACAGTTGAGGGTATTGGGTGATTGCTTGAGGGAGGTGAAGAAGAGATTTCTCTCCGTCGGGAAGGTGATGCTGGATTGGACCTCTCATGGTTGTATCACCGCCTGAACCTTACTTCCATATATTAATAAAGCATTTGAGGTTTCTTCTATTCGCATGTGTTTCAATAGTGTATTGTCTTACTTGCGTCTTTGATTTATGCTAATCCTTGAATCGATTATGAATGCATGCTTCTTGTAGTTTCCTTTTCTTGTCTTATTTGCAGGATCTCGTGTAGCTGGGCCCGTGAAAAGACTTGGAGCTGGGAGCAAGCGGCAATCAAAGGAGATTGGATCGACCATTTGCGCAAGACATCGGTAAGTGGATCTCTTCCTTTTATCTCTTGCATGTCATAAAGAAGAAACTTTAGATAGCTTTGCTTTTAGCTGTTGCTAAGGAACTGTCACCCTTAGAGTGGGATAGGGTCATTCCGTGTTGGATACTTTTCCCCACAACAATGCAGTAGAAATATACATGGATGATTTTACTCCTTATGGCTCTGACTTTTAGGAAGCTTTGTCCAACCTAGGAAAAGTTCTAGACAAGTGTATTGAGATGAACCTATCCCTCAGTCCAGAGAAATGTGAATTTTTGATGACTGAAGGGATCGTGTTAGGTCATGCATTATCTCAACAAGGATTGTAGGTGGACCCCAACAAAATTCCCATCATCCAAAGGGTCCCACCTCCTCAAAGGGTGAGAGATGTCAGAAGTTTCCTAGGCTTAGCCAGATATTACAGAAGATTCATGAAAGACTTCAGAAAGATAGCCTCTCCTTTGTTTAGCCTCCTAGGTAAAGATGTTGAGTTCATATGGTAAGAAAACTATCAAGAAGCCCTAGATACCTTGAAGAGCAAGCTTGTGACTACCCCAATTCTAAGAGGCCCAAACTGGGCCCTACCATTTCACATTCACATAGATGCGTCGAACAAATTGATAGGAGCAACCTTAGTACAAGTTGATGAAAAGTTACCTTATGCCATATACTTTATAAGCAAAAATTTGTCAAAGGAAGAGTTAAACTATATAGTAACTGAGAAGGAACTCCTAGCTGTCGTACATTCCTTAAACAAATTCAGACATTATATCACTGGCTATCAAATATTTGTGCACACTGATCATGCTACAATTAGATATTTAATGAAAAAACCAGATGTAAATGCTCGCATTATTAGATGGTTTCTTTTACTGCAACAGTTTGATTTGATAATTATTCATAAGCCTGGTAAAGAGAATGTTGTTGCTGACTTTTTGTCTAGAGTGAATTTGCCTGCAGGTGAAGAAGGAATGGTGGATGACCGAATGCCAGATGAACACCTATTTGCTATATCAGTACTATCTCCATGGTTTGCTGATATAGCAAACTACTTGGTTTCAACACAGTTCCCACCACACCAGTCCTCAAAAGAGAAAAGCAAGATAGTAAGGAAAAGCACACCTTTCACCTCGATTGGAGGAAATCTCTTCAAAATTGGCCCAGATTAGATCTTGAGAAGATGTGTCAGGGAGGAGGAAGTCTTTGACATCCTCCTGACTTGTCATGATGGGCCTTGTGGAGGTCATTTTGTAGCAAAAAGAACCACCTTCAAGATATTGCAAGCAGGCTACTACTGGCCCACTCTTCATCAGGATGTGAGGAGATACACAAGCCAGTGTGATCAGTGTCAAAGGATGGGGAAACCCACTCCAAAGGATGAAATGCCCATGCAACCTCAAGTGACTTTTGAGCCATTTGAGAAGCGGGGCATGGACTTTATGGGGCCTATCAACCCCCCTTCAAAGCAGAAGAAATACATCATTGTGTGCACCGACTACCTGACAAAGTGGGCAGAGACAAAAGCAATCAAAGAAGTGATAGAAGAAAAAGTTGCTGAGTTTTTGAGAGAAAACATATTCTACAAATTTGGGTATCCGAGAGAGTTGGTCAAAGACCAAGGCAATCAGTTCACTTCCAGCCTAATTGAAGACCTCCTCACACATCATAAGATCAAGCACAGGACTTCCATAAGCCAATGGGCAAGTGGAGGTCACTAACAAAGCATTGGAAGGGATCCTAACCAAGGTAGTGAGCAGCAGCAGAAAAGACTGGGCGGACAGATTAGTTGAGGCCACTTGGGCCTACAACACCACATGGAAGACCACCACCGGGTTCACACCCTATGAACTGGTCTATGGGAAGAAGGCTTTGCTGTCAATAGAATTTGAGTTCAATACACTAAGGATGGTAGCTCAGCTGGACCTAGACCTCAGCCATGCACAGAAGGAGAGATTACTTCAGCTCAATGGATTGGATGAATACAAATTGCAAGCCCTTCTCCATATAGAGGTAGTTCAGCTTCAGAGAAAGATATGGCATGACAAAAATATCAAGGAGAAGCAATTCCAAGAGGGAGATTGGGCACTACTCTATGATTCAAGATACAAGGATTTCAAAGGCAAGCTAAGGACAAGATGGCTGGGACCCTACACTGTGGAGAAATGCAATGACAATGGTTCAGTTTTGATCAGAACCATTGATGATGAAGCCATCCCCATGCTTGTCAATGGACATCAGTTGAAGGTCTACAAGAAACCCCTCTCCAAGTGAGAGTTCATTGAACGTTTGAATAAAATAGTGATGGTAGTGGAGCATGTCTTAGCTTCCACTTCACCCACTCACTAAAGAAAAAAAAAGGAAAAATAAGGACTCAAGTGAAAACCTCTATGAGGCGCTTGAATCCCATCATTAGGTTGAAAACCTCTTCTGAGGCGGCCCATTGATGTCAAAAAAAAGAGAAGAAGAATAAGATCCCTGGGTGAAAACCTCCCTTGGGGGTGCCCAGGGTAGGCAATTAGGGTGAAAACCTCTCTGAGGTGCCCTAGTTGTTTTCAATAAAAAAGAAATAAAGAGAAAAAAAAGAGAAAAAGGAGAAAGAAAATGAATTTTTTTGTTGCATTGCAGGGTTGCAGGAGGACTACAGGGAGCATAGAATGTGCCAAGTGGACCTTGACATGCATAATAGTACCCATCTCATCTTCTCCACACCTTCCTCCATCATCTTTGGCATTTCCTTCACCCCACTATACCTCTTTTTCAAAAACTGTGTTTTCTATAGGAGTCTCTATGTTTTCTACATGAGGCTCCTGTAGGAATTACATAGAGACAGAAGTGGCTATAGAAGGCAGTTTGAGGGACAAAGAAGCTTCATGAAGAACCTATAATCCCTCCTACAATATTCAAACCTTCTTGCCATCATTTCTCAACTTGCATCACACCCCAAGCATCATTTTTCTCTTGTCCAAGAAAAACACAGAAAAAACAGTTTTCCAATATAAAAAAAAAGAAAAAAAAAAAAAATGAGAGGAAAAAGCACCATCAACCTCACCTGAAGCCTACCTACTACCTCTCCATATTTATCTACACCTCTGGCATCATCCTTGAGCTCCAAGCACAGGAAGAAGCTGAAGTTTCAAGGGGAGAAGCAAGTATAGGAGCTCCTGTAGGAATTCCTGTAGCAGCTGATCCCAAAGAAATCCAACACCAATAGCGAGAGAGTGCAAACATGAAGGTCGAAGAGGCACCTGAAGCTCAGATCCAACCAGAGAAGAACCTGAACAAGCACACAACCACACGTTAGCAATTAGAGGCAGCATGCAAGAAGGGAAATAAAGGCATGCAACAGAGAAAGCCACAACACTTCATAGCCAATACACTCAGATCACAGGTAAGTAACTAAGTCACTCCTCTATTTTCATTTGTGTAATTAGAAGTCATGCAAGAGAAACGAGATGGTTGAGGTTGAACGAGGGAAAGGTGGCCAGTTAACTTGGCCACCTTCATCTAGTTGACTCCACTCATCCGAGATGTCACCCACACGTGCGCATAGTCAACTCCAGCACAAGATGCCAAGGACAGGTAGTGGAGGAAGTGTGAAATCTGATGCAATAATGAGGGATGATTACAAGGAGGGGCCATGATGACCAAGCAGGTGGGGACCAACGGTCCAAATATGGCCAACGTATACCTTGCCAACTCAGCACTCCTCACTGAAAATATCCATAAAGGGTAATAAGTACTCCTCCCCGAGCATTCTCACCACCTTTTCCTTCATTCTCTCCTCGTAACTCAGCTACAGCAGTCTCCTTATGCCCCCACAGCCTCATAACCACCATCCTCCATCAATTTCTCCCATATTCTTGCTCTCGACATTTTCTACAAGAGCACCTATAGGAAATCTACAGGAGGGACAACAGGCTTCTACAGGAGGGGCAGTGAGTTGTTTTGAAGGGAGAAAACATGGTTTTTAGCACGATTTTCGGTCTAAAGAGGTAGGGTTCATGCATACCCCCTGTTGAATATCAATATATAAAAGAAGTGGTTTCAATTTGAGGAGGAAATAAGTCTTTAGGAGAGGAGAAAATACATAAAAAAAAATTTTCTGCTTATTTAAAAAAAACACAATCTCCTCTGTTTCTCTGTTTTTCTCAAAATTCTTTGTCTCCACCTCCATATTTGGTTTTCCAAAAGAGTATAGACAATATGACAGGAGGGTTTATGAGAAAGGAGCCCACTAACTCCACTAGGCTCCATGCACATCCCCAAGTAGTGGACATATTCACAAGAGAAAATTGGATGAACTTTTTTGAGAAATTTCGAGGGTTTGATGAGGAGATTGCCCAAGAATTTGCCCTCTCTTTGGTCCCTCACACAAGAACACATGCCATTGTCACCATTAGAGGTATTTCCATGGAGATAACCCCTGAATTTATCAGTAGGGTCACTACCCTTCCTCTTGGGTTGCCTTGGAGTAAAGATGAGAAACCAATTGGTCAGGCTGCCAAGAAGAAATTTTTCCAAAATCATGAAACCCCTGTTGAAGATAAAAATGGAATTAGAAGGGCTAGCATACCATATCCCTGGGATGAGGTTAGCTATCAAATAATCAAATACATTTCCTGTGAGGGGAGGTACAACATTGTTTATGGTTATCACTTTAGAATCCTCCAAGAATTAAGGTATGGCATGGACACTCCAGCACCTCAGAAGCTAAGCATCCCTTACTTCCTCCTGCAGTCCCTCATTGACTCCAGCACCAAGGTACAAGTAGGAAATTCAGAGTAGCTAGCTCACCATGGCTTAATCAAAATCTTAGTAGAGGAAGCCCTCCATACCTTTACACTCCCTATAGCATGGGAAGTTTTCCGAAACATGATAGCTGAGGATGACATAAAGGCCTTAACCTATGATGTCAGCCCTATTGGCAGTGAGGAGGAAGAACAGCAAGGGGGAGAAGGTGGAGCCAGGGGTGACATAGCAAAACAAGAAAGGAAGGAGGAAGGAACTGAAATAGAGAAGGAGAGAGCTGAAGAAATAGAGCAGGAAGAGACAGAAAAAGAGACAGAAGAAGGAGAAAAAGAGGCAGAGAAGGCAGAACAAGGAGAAGAGTCCCCTGAGACTTTGGAAAGGGAGGCAGCAGCTACCCTCACTACCCTCAGTACACCAATCAAGCCAAAGAAAAAAAGGAAAAGACAGACCTCCATGTATTTTAGGGCTAGGAAAAGCACAAGAATTAAAACAGGAAAACCTCAACCCTCTTCAAAAGTGCCAATTACCATTGAAGATTCACCCTCTGCCAAGGGGAAAGAATCTCCTTCCAAGACACCTATAACATATGAAAGGGGGACTCCTAGATCTTCCACATGGAAGGAAAAGGTAGTACTACAGGACCCAAAAACAGTCCTACAGGAGGCTCAGACAGTTCTATAGGAGACACTATCAAAACTACAAGAGACCCAAAAACTTGAGAAAAGGATAGAAGGACAACCACAGGTGAAGGAGGAAGCACAAGAGATACAAGAGCATGACCCCCAGCCTAGTCTTTCCTCCTATTACAACCTACTTGAGGTAGGCAAAATAATTCCACAAAAATTTGCAATCCCACTATTTTTCGAATTAGAGAAGGAAAGAGTGAGAACATACAGGTGGATGAAAATAGCCAAATCCAAAGGGGTTGAGGATGTTGGCCATATGGAAAACAAACTCAAGGAAATGGGCAGGGAGTTGAGTGCTCTTAGAGACAAGTAAGCAATTACAAGAAGCCACCTTGAAATTGAAAATGAATTGCTAAGGAGGCAGCTGCAAGAGAAAGAGACCCAGTTGGCATGCATGGCCAACTTATCCATGCAGGCATTGCAATGCAGAACACCAACCAAATCATATGGCCTCTATCTAAAGGACCAATGGTTATAATTCCAAATAAAGACTTTGGCACAAAGAGGCACAATGCCTTTCCAAGACTACAGGTAGTTCATGGATTTGTGTGACCAAAGCACCTCAGAGGATAAAGAAAAGATGGCAGAATTCTACTTACACAACATGGCCCTCACAGACATGAATGTGTGGGATCCCAATGCCAAGCTAGGGGACCTGCAATTAATGGCCATGGCCTCATGGATGAACCATGAAGAATTGAGGGCAGCAGAAATAAAAATATTGATGATAAAGGAGAAGAATGAGCCATTAATGATAAGATTTGAGCCATCAGATCCTATGGCACTCATCAGCACACACAACCTGCTTGCCAATGACCCTCAGATTGCCCCTAGATATCTCACCAATCAGGCACAAGCCATTGCACACTTTGAGGATATGCAAAGGCTACTTGGGGATGACTATGTGCATGCATGCATGAGGAGATGGAACACCTTACCACACAGTTTGCAGATCAGGGAATATCATTCCCCCATGAGGCTGAAGGAAGCATTGAGAAGAGTGCCACTATACAAGCACTCCATGCAGAGGTTGAAGGTCAACTGGATTGGCCTCAAACTGAGTCCCCCACTGCTGTTAGGCATGCTGGAAGGCAGAAGAGAAGAAGAAGAGGAGGAGCAGTGGAAGGACATAGACAGGAAGGCAGGATTCTATGGTGAAGAAGAACAGACCACATCAGAAGCCTAAGATGCTAGGGAGGCCACCAGGGCCATAAAAGATGAGGAAATTGATTAGATTGCTCAGAGGATGAGTAACACCTTCAGTAGGGGGGTGATGAAGAGCCTCATAAATGGGTAATTATATGGGCTCATTTTACCTCCTAACCTAATCAAATCAACCATTCTCTTATCTTATTGTATGATTTTCTGATTATATTTATGCTTATAGAGTGAGTTGAATTAGTTATTGTGCCATGTGGTCTAACATTTATTTAATTCATATTATTGATGGATTTCGAGGTCAAAATCAAGGATCCAGTGGAAAAATGGCATCAATAACTCGAAGTGGACAGAGGAGAGGACTATAGGAGGGAATCCCCCTCATTTATTACTCCTCACTTCGAATTTCCCTTCATTTAGCTCGGAGTACAAGCAGCTGAATCATGCACTAGAAGGCGGCCGAGCAAGTGGAGGATGACTGATGATTATATCAATTTTTGGGAGCCAAGCCTCCCTGATTTTGAGGAAGCTATTGGTAGCTTCATTTGTATAAGTAGAGAGGCCTAGGGCCTCACTAGGGTCGGATTTTTGCTTATGTAAACTTTGCTTAAACTTTGAGCTTATTATTTTTGTGATAGTTTCATGTCATCTTGCTATTGTTTTGAAAATAAAGATGGAATCCATTTTGAGCTAGCACTGAGTTACCTCAGAGGGCTAAAGCTCTTGGGTTAGGGCCCAATCCAAGCAGCCAAGCTCCTCTTTACTTGTATTTGTATGCCTTGTTTCAGTTTGTAGATTAGTTTGCTGTTAGATGTATTTCTCTTATGGTTAAGAATAGGTTGCTTTTGATGATTTGGTAGTTTGCTTCCATTTGTGATTTCTGTAGCAGGTTAAGCAGTGATAAAGAGAATATTCAAAAGGATAGAAACAGTGCCTTGGCCTCTCTTCCTCCCTCTGGGACCATGATTTGAGGCAAAGACTCTCTTGCTGCCCCAAAAACACAGATTTTCCTCATTCATAGGACTTCTAGTGTTTGCAGCTTTTTGGTAGGATAATAGTCCAGTTCTGCTTTGCTTCAGATCTTCTTCATCATGCTCACTTCCTGATTTTCAATAGTATTCTTTCATGCTTTCCTTTCTTGCAACATTTCCTTTTATAGATCATAGTTTAGACTATTTTGATGCAAAACTCTGTTTTTCTAGATGCACTCATTTCATTGCTTGCTTGATCTTATTGGGTGATTGTCAGTTCCTTTGCAGTAGATCTCTTCTAGTAGTAGGCTAGCTTATCAGCCATCACATCCTCCATTTGATCCATGCCCTATAGGTTTCCCAAACCTCACCTCAATTCTGCCTTAGTTTCCTGCATTTTCCATAGAACTTCTTCCTCTCTCCTTGAGTGGACCCAATCATCTTCCTCTCTCCTGTTGATTCATAGTAGACCTTAGGTGCCCTAACACCTCATTACAACCTTCATCCACCTTTTTCACCTACTCTCACACCCTCAAAACAATGAAAACTGCTCTCGGCCTCCTCTTGTAGGCCTCCTATAGTTGCCCTGTTTTCCTCCTGTAGATTTCCTGTGTCCTCCTGTAGATTTTCCTATAGGCTTTCTTTTGAAGGCTGAGTGTGGGAAAAGCCTCCAGAAGGCCACCTGAGACCTCCTAGGACCCATCCACACCATCCTACATCCTCTCAAGTCCCAAAACCACCCTTCAACGCCACCTATTCGCTGCCACATTCACACACAATAAATTACATGCATGTCAAATTCACATAAAAATACATAAAAATCTAAAAATATGTTTTTTGCTTTACTTCCAGAAATAGCTTAGTTAGATGTTGTTTACTTCCTTGAGTAGGTAATGGCATTCCTTTCATGGTTTTCATAGTGTTTTCTACAAAAGTAGAATTAGTTGGTTAATTAGGGTTCACTAGGTTTGCTTTACATTTCAGTCTTTCTCCTTTCTGCAGTTAGATTAGCATTTGTAGAGTAATATTTTTCTCCTTTCATCACATTTAGAGCTTCTTCTAGAATCCATAGAAGTTGGCTTGAGCTCCTAGTGATCTTGCGTTGGCTGACCAAGTGACAACCTGCAGTGAGAACTAGTACTTGTGCATACATCACCGACAATTCCAAGTTTGTTACGAACTACCAGGTTGATAAGAGTAAGGTAGGCAGCCCAGGAGTTGCAACATTATTGCTGCAATACTGTTGCTCACCAAACATAAGTTTTAAAGAGATGAATAAAACCATAACAGAAGAATACCACACAGATCTACGGGCTGATGCACAATATTTCAGAAACACTTATCTTTTATTAATCTTATGTTCCAGTACAATCGAATTCCACCCTGCGCACTCAGCTGCAGGGGTTCGCGCACATAGTTGCGAAATCTACTATGTCTCTGAACACAGAGCTGCAAAGCCTCTTCTACTACTACGACCCTCGACTTAGACTTACAGACTTAGATCGAATAGTACTTTTAGAAACCCATACACTTAATATTTCAACCAAAGCTACCTTCTACACTTAGAGCCTCCCTTTTTTATACATTCCCATGGTCCGTGGACTATGGGTAGGCTGACACATTCTAGATTAAATTACAATATTTTAGGGCGGACTACCCTTTGACTTGACTCATTACAATTCGTGCTCTATGCACTTCACGAAGCCTTTACAATACCATTACCCAAAATTGTGGGCTTTAAGCCCCAAAACCATTATGCGGGGGATTTGCTGCCCAACAGGCCCCCAACACAATCATCGTGACTTGTCCCGAGTCACTCATCAGTGTGGCGAGGCGCGCTGCCAAGGCTTCGCGGTCCACCATCCCTGTGAGTGACGCACTACTATCTGTTGCTCCATCCTTGCCTCCTGCAATGCTTCTTCAAGCTCTTGCTCCATTGCCCCTACTAATTCTCTTAGCTGATGATGCTCATTCTACTCTGCTAGGTTAACAAAAAGTGACTCCTCATAGGATTTTAGCTCTAGCTGAGAGGTCAAATGCCTGAATTTTTTGTGCAAGAGCAGCAAGCTTGCGATCTCTGGTCCATTATACTCAATTTCTATTGAAGCTTGTGTCTCATTTTTGCAAGAGAGATGTTGCTGTCCGTGAGGTCCCAATCTTCAAGTTTTGCCATGGGCACATAGCCTAGGGATGCACTTTTCAAAATTTTTTTGTCTTGTATCCCAAGATTCACCATCTTGCTCTTATCGTTCATAGATTTCTTACCAGACCATAGGCTTCACGGCGACATCTAGAACGGTCCTGCTATTTGTCTGGGAATTTTCGGTACATCTCTCACCGCTGGCGTTGGGCTCGGCGCAACAGTCTTGGCTGTCGACCTTATGCTGTCCCGAAGGTCCTGCGTCTCTTTTGGCAATGTCGCAACCACTGGGCTTACTCTTAAAGCATCGAAGCTGGACGGGTTCATACCTATGGGATACTACAATAACTTAAGTCTCAAGATGTCACGGTTTGTTTGGTGGATGACCATCTATGATTTATAGGCCTGTTGAAATTCAAATTCGATTGTTCCCTCCTTTTCTAGCTCATTAATGCGAGACTGGCGGTAGATCGTTTCAAATCCAGTTCTGACTCCATGTCTTAATTTTCTGCCGTCCACTCCTTGTTGTCTTAAATTGACCATCATGTCATGAACAGTGACCTCAACGGTCACTTTCTAGCCTATCCGTGCAGTAGTGCAGCCCCTTATGCGCAACCGCGATCCCTGCGATAGGCTCGCCCTATGCGGAACCCTCTTTCTGCACAGCTCTCCTGCAGATTCGTTTATATTCCCACGCCTTATTTCAGTTGCTCGAAGCACTGAGACTGGGCTTCGGTTGGTTAGTCAAACAGCCGGCCCACTCGTGTAGGGCTTTAGGTGACTGCCATTTACTCTTCCTGGGAAGGGCTCCCCATTAAGCTTACTAAGTTGGACTGCACCTCCGTTTGTGACCTCTTTAACCACATATGGTCCCAACCAATGCATTCGAAGCTTTCCAGGGAATTTTTCGAACTTGCTGTCATACAGCAATACTAAATCGTTTACTTTGAATGTGTGTAACTTGATATGGCAATCGCGCCAAGCTTTCTCGCGCTGTTTCTGTACCTGCTGTTGGAATCCCACCAGAAACTATTCTTTCTCGAGTTCTTCCAGTTGCGTGAGCCTCTCTTCCAAGGCCTCACGGTCTGCCATGCCTATTATTGCTGCTATTTGTAGACTGGGTACAATGCATTCCTTTGGCATGACAGCTTCTGTGCCGTAGACTAACCTGAAAGGTGTCTGTCCCGTCAATTTTTTGCATGTGGTTCTGTATGCCCATAATACAACAGGTATGCGCAGGTCCCAATTGTTTTGCTGCATGTTACATACTTTGGTCAGCGTAGTCTCCAGAATTTTGTTGAATGCTTCTACTGTCCCATTAGCTTATGGGTGGTACGGTGTACTTTGCTGGTGATACACTTGGAACTCCTCAGTGAGTGCGCTGATAGTTTCATTTAGGATGTGCGTTCTATGGTCACTCATTAGAATTTTTGGGCATCCAAATTGCATCAACACGTTTTCGAAAAAAAAATTCGCAGCTGTAGCAGCCGTACAGTCCTTAACTGGTTGTGCTTCCGCCCATCGAGTCAAGTACTCTGTCGCGGTGATGATATAGCGCGCACCCGTCTTCCCTTGAGGTTTGATGGGCCCCACAAAGTCTATCACCCATTTTTTGAATGGTTACAACATCATCTATGGATTGAGTGGCATCTCATCCCTTCGCGATGGTTTCCTAGTCCGTTGACATACGTCACAGGCCCGACAGTATGCTTTTGAATCTTGATGTAGGGTTGGCCACCATAGGCCAGCGTGAAGAATCTTTTGTGCTGTCGCCCGTCCTACATAGTGTCCTCCTGCAGCCCCCCCATGTGCTTCTGTGAGGATCTGTCCTCGTTCAAATTTAGGTACATATCTTCGTAATATCTCGTCATTTCCCATTTTGTAGAGGTGCCCCGCGATAACAGAAAAATCCACTACACGTACCACCAATTCTTTCTTCTGCTGAATTGAATATCCCTGCGGCACAGTCCCTATGGTTAAGAAATGTATTATATATTCAAAGTGGCCATCCACGACGCGCACTACATAAAGCTATGCATCAGGTAGTCCTTCCTCCAAATTTGTTGGCTCCTCACCATTCTCAATTTGTGATAGGTGATCTAGTCCTACATTTAAGTGTCTCGGCTTTACGATGACCTAAAAGTCATATTCTTGAAACAATAACAACCATCTGCATATGCGCCCCCCCAACACAGGCTTGTTCACCAGGTATTTCAATGCGGAATGATCGGTATACATCTTGAAGTGCCCACCAAGTATTTCTGGAGCGCATATACCATCGCCAATCCCTCATGCTCAGTAGTAGAGTAGTTTTTTTCAGCTTTGGACAACCACCGACTTGCTAACACGATCGGGTGATCAATGCCTTCCGCTCCTCCCTGCGTGAGTACAACACCCAGTGTGATACACTATGCGTCAACATGTACATGAAATTAGCGGATGCCATTTTTTCCTTAAGAACTTCCAAACTTTTCTTACAGTCATCATTCCAACTATATGTAGCGTCCTTTTTCAACAACTGTTCCATTGGTGCCATGATTTGTGCATAGCTCTTAATAAACTTTCGATAGTAGCCAGTGTACCCCAACATGGTGTGGAGTTGTTTGACACTTTGTGGCACTTCTAGATTGAGAATGACAACAATCTTCACAGGGTCCACCATCAGATCTTGTTTGCAGACCACATGGCCGAGCAAATTTCCAAAGGGGACGAGGAAGGTGCACTTCTTAAGATTCAACGCAATTTGGTGTCATCGGCAAGTATCCAAAATCCACCGTAAGCTCGCTATATTCTTTTTAACTAACCCGAATACACTCCAATCATTGAAATAGACCGACAAACAATTGTGGATAAATTCCTTGAACGCGGCCACCACTACGCGCGAAAATATCGCAGGCATGTTCTTCAGTCCAAAGGGCATAACAGTGTACTGGCAAAGGTTGTCTTGCTCCTATCTTCCGGCACGATCTTTATCTGATGGTACCCTGAGAACCCATCCATGAATGAGTAAGTTTCCTATCTGCCAACATTCTCCAATACTTCATCTATAAACGGCATCGGGAATGGATCGTGAACACAGGCGTCATTAAGCTTCCTGAGGTCTACGCAGATCTGAATTTCACCCTTCTGTTTTTTCTCCTACACTATCATAGGACTCACCCAGTCGGATTCTTCCACTGGTTCAATAATTCCTGCTGCAAGCATTTTGTCCAACTCTTCGTGGACCTTTTCCTTATACTTTGGATTCAAACGGTAAGGTCGCTGCTTAATTGGCTTCGCATCCGGTTTCAGGGTAATCTTCATCATTCCTAAGTCGCCAAGGATCCCCTTTAACTCCATGATTTTGGTTGGGAACAAGTCTTGATATTCGTGAAGTAGCTTGACGACCTTATCCACCGTGGCATCATCCCAATAATCCCCAAGTGTCGCGTACTTTGGTTCCGCATTTGTACCAATGTTTACCTGCTTTGTTTTTAGTGGCACAGTGATGTCGGGGTCCTCGATTGCTGGTCCTTGAACTTCGTGACTCCCTTCAGTTTCTGGAATATTAATATTTCGGGGGTCATCATCATCATCCTCCGCTTGTACGTTGTAACATTCTAGGGCATGGCTTAACTGAGGTGACCATTTTGGTTGAACTATTTCCCGTGGTTCCTGTGGTATTTTGAAAATGGTGGCTTTCACGGCTTGCAGCGCATCGTCAACAGTATCCGCCCATAGGTCTTCAAATGAAAATGTTAACAAAAATCCTTCGTGCAAGATATCCCATTCGCCTATACCATGTCGGAGTTCTATCTCGGTATACCAGTTCCTTGGGATGACATCCAGGGTATGATAGAATAAGTGTACCCATTTAGGCTGAGGTTCTTCTCCATAGGCCTTGGTCCATTTTGTGAGGTGTGTGCGCGGGTCATCGCGTCCATCGTATTTTTCGGTTATTCGTAGTTCTGGATTCCCAAACTGTAGCCACATCATCCTCCTACAACCACACCAGTTTTCAAAGTCTCCTTGATGTGTTCCCCACCAACGCGCAGGTGTCGCCCGCAGCGCCCATTTTAATGCATCGAACCGTTGGTGCTCTAGTACTACGCTCTCAAACTTGTTCAAGAATTCATCCACCGCTGTTAATCCATCATATATTGGTAGATCTCGAGCCTGGGCCATTATGCAATGCAGTGATTTAGTCATCATATTACAATTTAGTGTTGTTACTTCGCTCAACCGATTGTGCCAGCATTCATCTTCTTCGTCTGAATCCGAAGGGCAGGAACCTACGCGTTCCCACGAGACCCTTCCATCTGCAGTCGGATTTAGCCAATCCTGGTGTCACGCAGTTATCTTGTAGATACAATCCAGCTCATCGTCGCTTCCATCGTCGCGCATGGGTTCAGTGTAGCACTCTCCTTCAGCTGGATCTAGCGGAACTACTATGCGTAGGGACTTTTTCTCAAAAATCATTTTTCGCTTCTTCAGGTTGATGACTCCATTCATGTTTGTGGCCCAGTCTATCCCTAGCAACGTGGGGTAAGGGTTACTGTCATCCACAATCTCTATTACCTCAAAGTCTGTCTGCGTGCTCGCACCTTCGATATCCACTGTTACCCCTTGCAATCTTCCCATGGGAAAAATATTTTGCTAGTTCGCCATCCATAATTGAATAGGAGACCACTATAACGTGAGCCTACCCATGCATTCCCATGTCTATTTTGGTAACACATTCGCGTCCAAACCCAAGTCTAAGATCACCTAATCCATTTCATATTCGCCAATCTGTGCCGTCAATCTCATTTCCCTCCCGGTGCGCAGTGCATGCCTTCCCAGTTTTTGGACTATGCGCGGTTCACCCGGTCTTGCGCACCTAGCGATCAGCTCTTGTAGTCCTTTAACTACCTTATTGTTGCGTAGAAGCTTCATGGATGTCTCTAAAAAGGTAGTAAGCATAGAAGGATCCATTCCTGTCTCTGGTTGATCCTTACTACTTGAAGTAGAGGCCTCCGCGAAGCTCTTCTTAGCTTCCATAAACATTTCCCTTGCGCGCTCCAAGTCAAACTCAGGTTCCTTCGTAGGAGCCTTGTGAACCCATGTATCTTCCTTAGGCTTCTTCCCCTTATCTTCCCCTATGGTCACGCCACTTCTGAGCATCATGTTCACGTTGGGGTCTTCTTCACATGGTTCGGACCTCATCATTTGGATATTTTGAGTCGGAGTAGGCTGTAGCACCCCTTTCTCGCGCATTTGTGCGATCAGCGTTGGGCAATATACCATTTCATGATCAAACTGCTCACAGTACGGACAAGATATTCTCGTTGGGTTGGTACAATCACAAGTGTAGTGCCTTGGTGCTTCACAATTATAATAGATTAGCTGTCCGCACCCTCGTCTGGGTCCCATTCCTCCTCGTCCTCATCTGCGTCCTTGGAATCCACTGTGTGTTATTGCTGCAGCTGGATTGAGGCCTCACGTTTCTGTCTGCATTCGATAGGCTGGAGTCCTATCCATCATTAGCTCATAGCTCTGACATGTCCGCTCATCATGGCCCACTGATCTATAGAAATTACAAAATAGCTGTTGCGGAGTCTGCGTATACTTCTGCAACAGGTGACAGTTGTCCATAGTGTGCTTTCCTCCCACCTAACAGATCGTGCACCAGAGCACGGGTGCCGCACTTGGCCCCACTTGAGCCTCTGGTCTCAATGGCATTGGTCCCCCTCCCGCCAAATAGTTCGCAAATACTGGACAATGATCCTTATCGTGGCCCTGGCCTTTACATTTTATGCACCACACTTCTTTGCCCGCTTTCGGTCGGGGTGCCATATCTTGCTTCAAACTTGGCATCTCCAAGCATAGGTTCTGTAGCTGCGCATGGATTTGTTGGACTCCCAACCCCAGATCTTGTATCGGTGTTTCATGCAACCTCATTGCCATTTCTAATGCTTCTACCTGGGTTGAGAGCTTCTATTGTGACAGCACCGTCCTCAGGTGTGGTGTCAAAGACGCCACAAACCACGCGTGGTGCTGCGCATCTGTTAGTGTCATATTAGCCTCGCAGATCATACTTTTCAGCCTATTATCTAGATCCTAGGGGGTTTTTCCTAGAAGCATCGAGATCTCCTTAAATCCGATGATCGATTGCGTTTTGGATTTTAGCCGGCTAAATTCTTTGTTCAATGCGATCTAGATTTTCGATATTCCTGCATTTGGGTGATCATTCAAGTGCTTAATATACCAAGTCAGCACGCAATCCTGTAGCATGTTTACCAATGTGGCCTTCTTAATGTTGTCATCTGTAACCCTGTGTGCTTCCCACACTGCTCTTACTACGAACCAAAACTGATCTGGATCTTCGTTCCCTACTCCTCTGAATACAGGCAGCTTGATTGCACTCGCCATGCTAAACTACTGGTTAGGTGGAGGTGGTGTGGGCGAGGATGGAGGTGAATGAGGTGACGTGGGTGGCAGCATACATGGGGATGGTAACTACAGAATGTGTTGCCTTATCAAATTGACCGCACTCCTCGGAGAAACCCAAGCGCGCTCTTCCTCGCTCGCTCACGGAGGTGAAATTAAAGGACTGTTTCCTAACCCTTTGATACCTTTGTAGACCTTTCCGCTCTACATCGTTCCACTCATTAATGTATTCGCATCACCTGTTTTTCACATAACAACATCTTAATCCAGGTATTCAAAGATTTGATGTACTTACCTCTCGGTCCCTTGAGAAAACGTCTTTCTGCTTCGCTGTGGCTTACAGTCATGTTTATCGTAAATTCGGTGATAAACCATCCTATTATTCGATCAAGCCAATGGTCTACTGCTTGCACGATCTTATCTTCTGATGCCTCTAGCCTGTGCACCAACTCTAGAGTCCACACTATCAGTTTATCGAGCTTATACCTTCCCCAGCTGTCGGCTAACCTCGCGATCCAATCATATAGCTCTAAAGAGAAGGACGCAAAGAAGATCTCGTGAATTTTTGTATATACGTAGCGATCCAACCACCTCTTCTCAGATATTTGTGGGGTTTTGTTTTCCTGTATCATGAACTCGTGAAGCTTCTGGTCCAACCAATCTTCAATTTCCTTCTTTGTAGGGTTCCAGTGTTCCGACATCAGACATCCCTTAGGCAGATCCCGGTCCCAGCAACGGAACCATTTGTTGGCTTGATGGGGCCTGACCCAGGTTCAGAAATGTTTTAGCCAAACAAATCCTGAAACTACCTGCCCTTTTGGCAACAGTCCGTGGAGTGTGGACTGAGGTCTCACCCGAGGTAGTATGGGAGGGTGTTGGAACCAGGTTTCCACACCCTAGGGATGTCTTGATGAAGTCTGGAAAGGTCGCGAGCCGGTCTTTCGCACTAGTACAGTTTCACGTAGCTATCTGACCTTCATGTAGCCCTAGTATCGAGCGCGAAGAGGCTTTGTCTAGATCCCTTACCCTTAGTGTGTGGTTATTATAGATCTGACTTACTTCAATAGTCTTTAGTAATCATTCACTATTCGTATTAAGTGCGCGCAAACATAAGTTTTAAAGAGATGCATAAAACCATAATAGAAGAATAACCACACAGATCTACGGGCTGATGCACAATATTTCAAAAACACTTATCTTTTATTAATCTTCTGTTCCAGTACAATCCAATTCCACCCTGCGCACTCAGCTGCAGGGGTCCGCACACACAGCTGCGGACTCTACTAGGCCTCTGTGCACACAGCTGCAGAGCCTCTTCTACTACTACAACCCTCGACTCAGACTTACAGACTTAGATCGAATATTACTTTCAGAAACCCATACACTTAAGATCTCAACCAAAGCTACCTTCTACACTTAGAGCCTCACTCTATTTATACATTCCCATGGTCTGCGGACCATGGGTAGGCTGACACATTCTAGATTAAATTACAATATTTTAGGGTGGACTACCCTTTGACTTGACTCATTACAATTTGCACTCTACGCACTTCACGGAGCCTTTACAATACCATTACCAAAAATTGTGGGCTTTAAGCCCCAAAACCGTTACGTGTGGGATCTGCTACCCAACATCTAGGGTTTGATTTTTATTAGTCTTCACATGGAGAGAACTCGTATTTTTGCAAATCCACTTTCATTTCTTGTAGGGATGTAATTGTATTGATGGAAATAATGAAGATTGGTTCCATGTTCAAATTCTAAATCTTGGTATCCTTCATAGTACTATGAGTTTCCTTGGGCTTCACCATCCCAGGAGCCTCAAAGCCCTTTTGTATCATTTACTTTTCTTCCTTTCACTTCTTATTCACATGCATCTCTTGTTCTTGTTTTTTTCTATTTCTGCATTTAGTATTGATGATTTTTTGTTGTAGGATTGGGTTAAATGGTTGAAGTAAGTTATTTTTCAGGATCAAAAGCATCATTTCATCCTTGGAACAACTTTGGAAGGTCATAGTAATTATTGAGTTACTTGGATTAGTTTGCTTATTCCCAAATCTAGATTTTTGGAAGTCCTTTGTGGAAAATAACAATAAATTTATGCTATTTTTTAGAGCATGATAATGAGATTCAATCAAGTTGATTACACTTGCATTAGATCAAAAATAAATTCTAGTTAATAACAAAAAATACCCCATTTGATTTTCACTTGATTAGGTTAGGCATTTGATAGATTTACGAGCTCACTAGTTTTCGAATTTCTAGATTTTAGATTAATAGTGATTTTCTGCTATTTTTTAACATGTGTTGACAGAGGTCTTTTTGAGTGATTGCACTTGGAATGGATACCTAAGACATCCTAGTCAATAACAAAAATTTTCCCATCCAATTTGGATTTGATTTTCTTGGTCATTCGGTGAATTATAGTTTCTTGTAGTAACTACAGGATCTCTTGTAGCAACCTTCCAACATCTATATACTTGCCCAAATTCGCTCAAGAATATTGGTTATTGTCCCTTAGGGTTGAATCAAGACCCCTAGGCTCTAAATAATTGATTAGGGAATACTAATGACCACTTAGGACTTGCCTCTTTACCCATGCAAAACATTTCAGCGATTTGGGCTAATGGACAAATTTATGAAATGGATAATACAATGATGATTGCCACATCCAATGAACTTTGTTAATGGACCTAAACTATTTGAAATGTAATGATTGAAATTTACTTCATGAGATTTACTTTATTAAATTAGAATATGTTTCTTTCCTTTTATTTTCTTTCTTGAAATAGGTGAATGTTTCCATTACGAGCATTTCATTTTTTGCAATTAGTTTAGGATCTAATTTTATTACATTCACTCCATTACGTCATGAAATCGAAAAAAGGACAAATTGTATGCTTCACATATAGTGTCAATACCTCTTAAGTTTGTACAAACCCCAGGTTTATAATTAAATTTGGTAGCCTTGGGAGTTGTAGCATTCTTGTTGAAATATCGAGGCTCATCACTTTTTGGCGCCGTTGCCGGGGAGGTGTCAAAGTATGCATTATTTTATTCCCTGGTTAATTCATTTATTTTTACTTTTTAAAAAAACAAAAAATATTTGCATTAGACATATTTCATTTCAAAAACAGGAAAGTGCATTGCATTAGTGTTTTCATTCAATCATAAAAATAAAAAAATTCTCCAACACCAATCGACCCCCCCATTTGATCACGTGGTGCAGTAAGAGCCACGTCACCATCCACGTTTGTAGGTAGAAGAAGAAGAGATGGAAAATAATGTATAATAAATGGATGGAGATGATGCCAATGAAGAAGATCCTCTTGAATTTCCCATTCAATATACTAATTTCAGTGTGCATATGAAGACCATCCCTCCATTTTTTCTTCCAAACTTTCATGGTCTAAGGTCAAAGGATCCGGAAACCTTTCTCTTTGAATTTGAAATCTTTTGTAGATCTTATGGTTACTTATTAAACACTCAAAAAATGAGATTGTTTCCAACAACATTGAAGGATAGAGCTCTTAAATGGTTCATGAGTTTAGGGACTAATTCAATAAGATCATGGAATGATATGAAAAATATATTTCTAGAAAAATATAAAGATTGTGATCTTAAAGAAGAAATATTTAGAATGAATAAAAAAGAAGATGATAGCCTTGAGGATCTAATAGAGAGGTTCATGCATAATGTTAAGAGGGAAAACTACATCATTTAGGATTTGGCACACTAAAAACGCTCTTACTTAGAACAATTAGGGATGAATAGATTGATCTCCTTGAAATCATGAGTAGAGGTGATGTATACCAATTATCATTTGAAGAAATTTGTGAAACATGCAAGCACATATCAAGATGAATGGCAAGAGTAAGTCAATCAACATCAATATCGGTAACTCAAGCTAAACTTGGAAATTTGTTTGATGAATTTAAAACATAAATTATTAGAAATCTAAGAAAAAAAGTAGACATGTTAAGAATGCAAGATGAGGAAAAAGAAGATGTTGATATTTATGTTGTCCATGCAGAATCACATGTTAAATATTGCCCCTCATTTCCAAGGTTGAAGGAAGTCTACCAAGAGGACAATGGAGCAAGTCAATTTCCAATGCAACTATGTTATGTAGCTCCAAGATGACCATTGGAACCTATTGAACTTGATATGATGCAAGAGCCTAATTCAAAATTTCAAGCTAATAAAAATCCATCTCAAAGTAATTATAACACACCCTTTCCTTGGCAACTTTGGCCATCTCAACCCAAAAACCAATCTTGGCAATAAGGTTGGAAAGGAACTTATGCGAGCCATCCACAATATCCTCAATATTTTCCTCAATATCCTCCATATCCAAACCCATGTTATCCCTACCATTTACCTCCACCACAACCCAATGACATCCATATCAAATATCCACTCCCACTCAACTACCTGTACCACCATTTCCAAACCCACACAATGAAGTAGCTCATCCCACTTACAATGATGAGGTACAACACTTCCAAACATCTCCTCTTGATCTAAATGTTATTCATCTTAGCTCAAGAAGAGTATCACAAAAAAAATATTCTCTTGATATCATTGAAGGACAACATGCAGAAAAAGAAGATTGAAATGAGAAGACCAAAGGATCATGGGCTGCACTTGACGAAGAGTAGAATCAAAGATTGGGAAAGTGCCCTCATGTTTACCATCAGATCCTCTATGTGTTCAAGATATTGATCAACAAAAATAAGAAGATATAAATTTCATGGAAGAGGAAGACATCCAAGATGATCCAAATCAGCAATTGGACTAGGGGCATCACAACTATATTGAAATATGGTTCGAGACAGTCACTAAGTTGTAGCAATACTCTTTTCTTCACCTATGCTTGATATCATCAAAGTAAAAGAATTTGGTCTCTTACATTCAGCTACATGTCAAAGAATATGTTTCGAGCCTACACATGATTTTATCCGTCATCCAGTTATGCAAGTGGCTCCATTGGAAGTATTCCTACACTTGAAAATGATTTTGTTTTTTCAAGTAGAGTAGGATAGGAAAAGAAAAAGAAATGAAAAATAAGAGAAAAAAATAAAATCTTAGATGAAAAACTTCTTTGAGGTTCCTGAGATTGGCTCATTGATTGAAAACCTCCACAAGGCAGTCAATGGGTTGGAAAAAAGATAAAAAGGAGAAAATGAAAAGATCCCAAGAGAAAACCTCCTTTGAGCCACCTAGGCAGATCTACTAGTTGAAAAAGCTAGTAGGCCTAGAAGAAGAAAAAAAGGAAAAAAATGAAAAATATTTTCTCCATGTATCTCTCTGATGAATGCATGTGCTCTCCAACATCTACAAGCAACAAAAAAAGTTGACACCAATAGAAATAAAAATTGTCAAAATTCTAGTCAAAGGAAGTCAAACTTGGACTTTCTCCTCCTTTTCTTAGATGCTCCAGAAGGACCAAGGCCATGCCAATCTAGCACCCTCATCTATTTCCACCATCCACTCATCATTCCCAAGCTTTTACCACTCATTTTCCTTGCTGTCCTAAAATACTATAGGAAAATCCTATAGTTACTACAAGAAACATAAATACATAGAACAAGAAATTATTTTTATCATATTGTTAAAACCGTGCATCCATTTGAAAATTTGTTTCATGGGGAGATGCATATGGATGATGGTAACATTCCTAAGAAATTTCAGCAAATTGCAGTGCACTGTTTTCGAGAAATCGACCTCCATAACCTACAAACCTTTTTCAATTTTCTCGATATTCATGCATCCATTTGCAAAGAGGTTTCATGGGGAGATGCATATGGATGATGGTAACATGCCCAAGAAATTTCAGCAAATTCCAGTGCACTGTTTTCGAGAAATTGACCTCCATCACCTATAGCCATTTTTATTTTTTCTCGAGATTCGTGCATCCATTGGCCAATTTTGTTTTATGTGGAGGTGCATAAGGATGATGGAAACATTCTTAGAAAATTTTAGGTCAATCCAGTATACCATTTGGGAGATATGGGTTTAAACAGGCCGCCACAGGGTTTCCTGTAGTTACTACATGTTACACTAAAAAATGTCACCTTGACTACTTACAGTTAGTATGGCTCAAATCAACAGTCATGCTACCCTCTTAGGCAAGTCTCATGCCTCTGTTATCCATCTCAAACTCAAAGAAGAGAGAAAGTTTTGTAAAAACTATGTTTATCTCTGGGGTCGCAGGTTCTCTCTAGCCTTACCTGCGGGGACGCTGACCATGTTCACAAAATCTGCGTCCATGGACGCTCTGTATGTTAAGGGACAGGTGCGTCCCTCTGTAAAAGGCAAAATGCGCGAGTTTTATCTTGAAAAAGTTACTTGTGGTTACTTCTAGAACATTCTAGAGGTCGGTTTGATGAAATGGATGCGCCTCCAGTTGGTTCATGTATCTCTATTAAGGGGAACTTATCCCATCAATAAGGGAGCTATCCCACCCATAGAGGGGGATGATCCCATTGATAGTGGACCTGAATAACCTCTTTACAGCACTATAAATAAAGGCATTGAGCCAGAAGGAGGAGAGGTTGGAGCTATACATTTTCTTTGGGTAAATGCTGCAGGATTTAGGTCTTCCATTAGAGCCTTTGTGAGGAGAGATTGTCTTCACTTGATTCTACTTGGGAGAGGGTGAGCTTTGTCAAAGTAGAGGAAAACCCTTGATGGACCCTGGGAGGAACTTGCACAACACCAAGGCCAGGTTGTAAGAGTTTCTTTGTTTCGTTATTAATACAAACTGGTTTATTTTTCTCAATAGCTTGTGTTAATGAGTTATTTCATGTGTTCCTTGGTCTGCATGTTGAATATATGTTTTATTATATGAAATGCAAGTGCTTGGTAATTGTTTGATTGTTTGTGGTTGCAGGAATTGACTTGAAGGAGGAGCTCATCCGGATCGTCAAGAACAGACTTCAACAACAGCGTTTTGGAATAAGGTAAGCCTAAACACTTGTAGTTTTCATGTTGTAAAAGGTGTATTTAGAGAAAGATCACTCCTTTTTGTCTTGTTTGTCATTAGAATGTCTTAGACTTCTAGGAAGGTCAGTCGTGTCCGCACCTGAAATTTCAGAACCTGTTACTCCAACTCCTAGTGTTCCTGATTCACCAAGAATAGAAAGAATTATCACCGAAAATCTTCCTGTTGGATTAATTGCTATAGAAGAACTTGTTCCAGAGGAAGAAATAGGCGTTTCTAATTCTGAAGATCTAATTACCCTTGATCTAAGGGAGCGTGAATCCATCTTTTACAGTCCTCCTAGAAGTGAATCTTGGTACCTTGCATTAACCAATTTTTTAGACAACTCAGTAGGTTTTTCTACACCTCGTACTCCGGTTCCACCTAGAGGAATTCATTCTCCTGTAAATATGTCTGGTCAGTCATCTGTGTTTTCACAAAGTCCTGAATCATTTTTACATGGCGGTCCTTCTGTTCCTACTGGGTATCAATCACTTTCTGGTACCTTTGCGGGAGCATCTCCTCAACCCATTGATCATGGGTTATTAGTTGGAAACAGTGGTAATGTACCATTGAGTATAGGTGAAATTTATATGATGTCAGGTTCAACTCCCATTAACCAACCTCAAGGTGGCCAATTACCGCCTGGGGGGCAACCTTCGTTAATGCCTGGGGGGCAACCTCAAGGTACTTCATTTGTGACTGGGGGGCAACCTCAAGGGTATCAACCCCAAGGGTATCAACCCCAGCCTCAATATGTACCCCAAAGTCAACCTCAGTATCAGTATCAACCTCAAGGATGGCAACCTCAAGGATGGCAACCCCAAGGGTATCAACCCCAAGGGTATCAACCTCAAGGATACCAACCTCAAGGTCAAGGTCAACCCCAGTATTCGTATTTACCTCAAGGTTATCAACCTACGGGTCAATACCCTGGTCAAGGTTATCAACCACCTCAAGGGCAATCATATGGGACTGCACCTTACAGTTATCAACCCTATCCTCAATACGGCTATGGATCTCAGTATCCTCAACCTGTTACGAGTCAATACCCTGGAATGTTAACATGGGATCCGTCACAGGGTCAACAGATGTCGCAACCAAGTATACAGTCGGTACCTCAAGCAGGACAACCTGCAGTTCCTGGTCCACCCCAGCAACCGCAACCTGTCCAGTCAAGTGTTCAGACCCCTGTAACTTCTGTAGTTACTCAGCCGCCAATTGCACCTGGTACTCCACCTCACACGGCTGCAGCAACTACCGCTTCATCTACCATGCTTACTTCTGGAGTATCGGCAGCTCCGGTTTCTACTGTCCCTGTAACCACTCCTCAGACATCTGTACCGTTGTCTGGACCCACGGTTCAAACCACAGTCCAGATGCCTGCAGGCCAACCTGGTACAAGTACGGTTGTTACTACTCAACCTCAATTTGTTCAACCTCCGTACCAGGGACAGTATCAACCTGGGCAAGCTGCCCAACAACCGGTTTACCAGTATCAACCGTATCCTGGGTACACTTATCAACCACCTCAGCAACCCCAGTACGGTCCGGTTAATCCTGGTTTTCCAGGAGGATATAATATCCCAAATGCGACTCCTGTTCCTAGTTATCCTGGATATCCTCCTCCTGGGGCTGGTATTGTGACTCAGAGTTTTAGAGATCCTAACCGGCAGTTACCGTTTATTGCGACTTTAGATTTACCCGACTTGACGCGCCTAACGAACGATCCAATTCAATATCTTCCGTTCTGGCCGCCAATGCCAAATAAGTTGCCCAGCGATATACCCAAGTTCGAAGGTAAGTCTGGAGAGGATCCGTCTAATCACGTGATGACTTACCACCTCTGGTGTGCATCAAATTCCATCTCAGATGATTCCATCCGCTTACGTCTTTTCCAGCGTACACTCATTGGTCTCGCAGCCAAGTGGTACATTGAGTTACCACGGGCCTCTTTTTACAACTTTAGCCAGTTAGCTACCTCGTTCTTAACTCATTTTCAGTTACCAGTCAGATACGATAATGGTACAGAATTATTAACTTCGCTAAAACAATCGACATCCACGTACATTTCTGATCACATCCATGAGTGGAGACGTCGAAGGAGATTAGTGAAAGTTTTTATCCCGGACCAAATCTTAGCTGAATGGTTTGTCAAATCATTATTACCAAGAATTACTGAAGATGTAGCTAAGGCCGGAGTAGTTACTGAGGAGCAAGTCATTGCTCAGGCACAATACCTTGACTTAGTTTACACTCAGTCGGGTACGTTACACGAGAAAATTCCGGATCTTCCAAAGTCAAACCAAATCGCTGCTGCTCCTTCGGGATCTCATGCCGCTGATGGTATGATCGGTATCGTGACTACGAAGAGTAAGAAGAAGTCTTCCAAGGCCTCCAATACTCCAATTATCACTTTGCCTGATTCTCCGACAGGAGAGTCTTCTCCTCCTGAACTTACCGCCGACATTCACGCTGTAGAGTCATCTACGGCCAAATCAAAAAACGGTGGAAAGAAGAAAGGAAAGAAGAAGGCTAAAGCAGACAAGGCTCCAAAGGAGAAAACGGAAAAGTCGGAAACCAATGACGAAAAGCGCAAACCTCGATATCCTTGTCTTATTTGTGAAGAAGATCATTTTACGAGAGACTGCCCTCATCGGGCCGAGGTAGTGAAAATAGTCAAAGGTTCTCCCACTCCTGCTGTGTTAAAAAATCCATTTCCAGAGCAGGAGAATAAGATGATAGGTTCTTCTTCGAATGCCAGTGAAGAACCCATTTTGATGATGTCTCATGTCAGGATTGCGACTCGATCGCAAGATTATGGTAGTAAGGCTCCTGTTGATGGTAAAGAAGCAGAATCTTCTCACTCTAACCCATCAACCTCAGCTCCTGGTTCCGATCCACTACAGATCGAAAAACCTAACCCAGACTTAGTGATTAAGCCGCCCGCCAAGGGTGTACTTCGAAGGTCTGCTTTCAATCCACATGCGAGAGCAGCCCAGAATTACAACATTGTTGAAGACTTAGCTGTTTCACCTTCAGCAATGTCGGCACTCGAAGTGCTGCAATCATGTCCAGCGCAACGAAAATTGCTTTTGTCGGCTATTGGAGCTGTCGATGTTCAGGACCCGAACCTAATGATCTTTGATCTAGAAAGTAGTACACCGCGTCTCCCCCATCAAATGGCTTTCCAAATTCCAGTGATAGTCAAAAACAGGCCTATTCATCGGACTGTGATTGATGAGGGAGCTTCTACGTGTATTATGTCGATTCAATGTTGGAGATCGCTTGGTTCTCCTTCGTTGAACCAATCCCCCACCATCCTTAAGGCCTTTGATGGCCGTGGGTTCCGTCCGTTTGGTATTCTACAAGAATTGCCTATAGGGGTCGAAGGTAAAACCGTTAGTCTGGATGTGGAAGTGGTTGATGCCCCTCTAGACTACAACCTTCTTTTGGGTCGAAGTTGGTCATATGCTATGACAGCGGTCGTTTCATCGGTCTTCAGAGTCATTAAGTTTCCACATAACGGTAAGATCGTGACTATTGATCAGCTGACATACTTTTCATCCGACCCAACCTCTTCAGAAACTATCCAGCATGTTGGTAAAACGACAATCCCTTATAGGGACATTGGTGTAGGTTTAGTTAAGGATTCCGGTTTACTGGGAACTTTTCCTCTCCCTCCACTCAATGCAGACCCTTCGTTCGCAACAATTCATATGATCACGTCAGAAAACATTATTTATGATGATCCTTGGTATGTTCCCTCTGACTCTGAGCTAGACTCACTCGGTGATGTTATGCCGTTGAGTCCGTATGAGATTGCTTATGAAGCTCTTATGTCTTTTACCGACTTTCATTCAACCGACCAAATGAATGTGGTCAGTGAAGAGTCACTTTTCACCTCACCCTTAGAACGGATAACGTTTCCCGAAGAAGTGTCATCTGACGAACAACTTCGCGAAATCCTAAGTGTAGATGATCTACCATGGGAAGATCTCCATCACAGATCTTCGTTTTTACCTAAGGATGATGCATTTGAAAATGATTTTTCATCTATCTTTACCGCTGAATATGTCAAAGACGCTCAGGATCCAACGAAACATTCTGATTCAGAGCTGAATTTAGGGAATATTTCTCGTACTATTCCCATTGATATTTCAGTGAAGCCCGGAATCGAGGAGAACATTCATATAGGTGCCGCATGTACTGAAGAAGAAATCCAAACTTACAAGGCCCTATTCCAAGAATTCCGCGACGTGTTTGCCTGGTCTTACGAGGAAATGCCGGGAATTGATCCTGCCATTGTTGTTCATGAAATCAAAACCTACCCGGATGCTAAACCCATTCGGCAACGGTTGCGTCAGATTCACCCTCGAAAAGCGGCTGCGATTAAAGCAGAAGTCGAAAAGCTGTTGAAAGCAGGTTTCATTTATCCGATCCCGTTAACGGATTGGGTATCGAATATTGTTCCCGTCAATAAAAAACAAGGAACAATAAGAATCTGTATCGACTATAGGGATATCAATCGAGCTTGTCCAAAAGACAACTATCCTACGCCTTATATCGATCAAATTATTGATGATTGTGCCGGAAGTGAGATGTTTTCCTTCATGGATGGTTTCTCAGGCTATAATCAAATCAATATTCTACCTGCCGATCAACCAAAAACGGCATTCATTTGTCCATGGGGGACATTTGCTTATTGCAAATTACCTTTTGGACTTAAGAATGCCGGGGCCACTTTTCAACGGGCGATGTCTTATGCATTTCATGACATCAAGCACATTGTGCAACCCTATCTCGATGATTTGCCTGCTCATTCTTTACAACGAGCTGATCACCTTGTCCACCTACGAGCAATCTTTATGAGGTGTAGGCATTATCGAATTCGGTTGAATCCCCACAAGTGTGTTTTCTGTATAGAAACAGGTCGATTGCTGGGATTTGTTGTTTCAAAAGCCGGCATTCGCGTCGATCCCTCGAAAGTCGAGGCTATCATCAAATTGCCTCCTCCTTCGAGTTTGCGCCAACTCCAAAGTTTGCAAGGGAAAGCGAACTTTTTACGCCGATTCATCCCAAACTACGCCGAGGTCACTAAAGGTTTTACACGGTTGTTGAAACAGAACGCACAATTCTTTTGGGACGAGATTGCCCAACAATCTTTTGATGCACTGAAACACGCGTTGACCCATGCACCGTTATTGCATCCTCCCAACTACAACCAGGACTACTTCTTATACCTCGCAGCTTCGCATTCCACCATTGGAATGGTGTTAGTTCAAGAAGATGAATTCAAAGCAGAGCATGTGATATATTATCTTAGTAGAACCTTAAATCCCACTGAGTTAAAATATTCGCATGTGGAGAAATTGGCCCTGGCAGCCGTTCAAGCTGTCCAGCGTTTTCGTCACTACATTCTTCTCCGCAAGACTACAGTTATTTCGGATTGCAACCCTATGATTTATATTTTGACAAAACAACTGCTAGGGGGCAAGTACTCTAAATGGATTGTTATCCTGCAAGAGTTCGACTTGGAGTTCGAGAAGTCCAAGTCTAAGAAATCTTTAGTTTTTGCGGAATTGATGTGTGATTTCCCGAGTGCTGACACAGAGACTGTGGCAGAGGAGTCCATTGTGGACGAATCTTTGTTTCTTATTAGCACTTTAGATCCGTGGTATGGGGATATAATCATCTATCTCCAAACCCAAACCTTTCGGCCTGAAGCTTCCAAGGAAGACCGTCGAAAAATTCGGTTTCGATCCCAGCAATACAGAATTATTGGAGATACACTTTATCGCCGGGGGGCAGACTTAGTTTTTCGACGTTGTTTAACTCACGAAGAGGCTGAGAGAGTTTTGAATGATTGTCACTCTGGAGCATGTGGCGGTCATATGTCTGGGTATGCCACAGCTCAGAAGGTGTTGCGCGCTGGCTATTTCTGGCCGTCTATGTTTAAAGATTGTATCCTTGCTGTCAGAACATGCCACAACTGTCAAGTGTTTGATCGAAAGATGCGCGCTCCACCTGCTCCTCTCCACCCTATAATTGCCGCTGGTCCATTCGCCAAATGGGGCATTGACTTTATTACTTGTAACCCTCACTCGGCCGGGGGGCATGCGTATATCATCCTCGCGGTTGATTATTTTACAAAATGGGCCGAGGCGATGCCTACATTCGACGCAAGCGGCAAGACAGCTGCAGTTTTCGTATTCAATCATATCATAACTAGGTTTGGTGTCCCACAAGCAATCATTACTGACCATGGGAGCCATTTTCGAAACGTCATGATGACTGAGCTTACAAGCCAGCTTGGTTTGCGCCACGATAGCTCTACTCCTTATTATCCGCAAGCCAACGGTTTGGTTGAGTCAATCAACAAAGTTCTAGTCATCATGATTCGACGGATCATTGGTATCCATCGAACGAATTGGCATAACATGTTATTTTCGGCGCTATGGGCATATCGAACTTCAGTGAAAAATTCAACAGGTTTCACCCCTTTCCAGCTAGTTTATGGCTTAGAAGCTGTGTTACCTATTGAATGCGAAATCCCATCACTTCAAATGGCTGTCGAATTACTTCCAGCTACTTCCGAAGAGGAGAAACGGTTATTATACTTGGCTAAATTAGATGAGACTCGACGTGACGCTACTTTAGCTATCGAGACTCACGCGAAACGAATGAAAGCTCAGTACGATAAAAATGTAACCCCTCGAAGTTTTTCGGAAGGAGACCTAGTACTATTATATGATCAAGCTAACGATAAGCTAGGTGCCGGAAAATTCGTTCCCATGTGGCATGGGCCCTACATTGTAAAGCGAAAGCTAGCAAAAGGGGCTTATGAGTTAGTTGATTTTGATGGGGACTCTTTGGGTAAACCCAGAAATGGACTTTACCTAAAGAGGTATTATGCTTAAAATGATGGGTATGGAGAAATTTTTAGATAGGTTAGATTTTCTTTCTAGCTAGCAAGTGTGTTAGTTTAGTCAGTGTGCTTAGCTTAGCAAGTGTGGTTTTTCGTCATTATTCTGGCTTATCTTGGTTTTACTCTTGATATTGTAGATGTCGACGCCTCTCCAAACATACATTGGATTTGCTGATGGTGCTTGTCGTAATACACGGAATATCTCTTCCGCAGCTTGGGTTATCTATTCGCCCTCTGACGAGTTAGTTTCTATGCATGGGGTAAGCCTCGGTCAAACAACGAATAACATTGCAGAATACAGTGCAGTGGTTGAATTATTATCCGAATCTATTTCATTTGGAATTCGACGTTTGATAGTGAGGTTAGATTCTGAACTTGTTGTATTACAGCTTAATAGAGTTTATGCCATTAGAAATCCTGTGTTATTAAGGTTGTTTTTGAGAGTGCGTCTCTTGGAACGTGAATTTGATTACATTGAATATCAACATATTCCAAGGTCTTTGAATACATTAGCAGATGCAATTGCTTCTCGAATGTTGGACAGACATTTACAATAATCATGCAAGTAAATTTAAAAACATTTCATCACATATGTTAAACAAGATAAGCCGGTAATAGTGATATATATAGATAGAAGTGTGTCAAAAAATATATACATCGTCTTCGATCATAGGTTTAAAACACCTTATGATCGGCAAAATGATAGTACAAAAAGTCAAAAATGTCACATGTGACTACAAAAGTGACTAGTCAATCACTGGTGGTGCTCTCTGTACGACACCACTGCGCGGGCTACCTTACGCAAAAATCTCCTAAACGGTCCAGGGACCGCGACTACGAAGCGCTGAAGCCTGATAGGAATGTCGTCCATAGTAGTCTCAGGTATATCTGCCGTGAGACGCTCTAGATCATGCTCCAACTCAGCTAGTACTTCTGCTGTCGCATCCTGTGGGGCCGGTACCGGTGCAGCTGGATGTAGTCTATCATAAGGCCGGAGGTTGGCTGGACGCTGTGGACCAACATCTGCATTTTGAAAGATTTACTATTAGTTTTGAGACGATATATATAAAAAATACAAAAAATACATAACTAGAAAACTTGTGAAAATAAAAAGTACCTCTGTCGTCCCATTGTTCTCCCTGTGGAAGAACCATGTCCGGATCACCTCTGAAATCCATTCCGGCATACGGAAAGTCCTGTATCACAAAAAGCTGGCCCTCTAACCAGTCAAAATAACTATCTGAGAATCGAACTACTGTCGCGCCCTCGTCAGGATGCCGGGCCATCACCGCAACCCATCGTATCAGCTTTGGCTGCTGAGGACCCAAGATATCAACAGTGAGTTGCTGAGGGATCAGCATTGGAATTCTCTCCAAGGCAAAGCTCACGACTATAGGCCCATATCCAAAAGTCTTTAGTCGTCCGTTCTTTGCCTTGGTCAGTTGGCTCTTCATATGAGCCGACACAGCTTCACACCAGTTGAAAATGGTGCCTTGGTAACAGTCAATTGCCATCCGCATTTGGGATCCGGAAGCAATGTGTAAAGCGGCCGCGCCGCAAATTCTGGTAACCGTGAACGCTATGACTTTGAGTTCCGGTAGAGTGATGTGTTTTATCTCTATGCCTTTTGAATGGTGAGCCCCAGGTGTGCACCAATTCTCGCGGAGACTATCAAGGGATTGGCCACCCGGCCTAGTCCCCGCAAGACTGAGTTGCTCACCTCTGTTTGGCAAGCCAGTGAGAAAGTATACATCCGAGGGCTCTATCTCGAGCTGGTGCCCTCCTATGTAAAAGCATTGTTCTTGTACGTTCCATCGCTCAACCAGCCATTCCAAGAATCTTACCTGGCCCCTCATGCCCGGTATGGTCCAATATTTGTATAATCCGCATGCTCTTAGGGCATCCAGGGAAGGTTGATGATTTATTGCAGCTTCATCTTCCTCTACATGCTCTCTTTCTCTCCAGTCTAACATGATTAATGCCCTGCATATCAAAAATAGCAATTAGAAATTAATTTGGGAATTTTTGGTGGTTTTTTGAGAGAGTTGGGGTTTTGAAATGCGCGTTTCTCGGAGGACGCACCCCGGCTTTGTAGCACAGGGCGCCCGGACGCAGCTGGCCTGAAGGCGGACTGCGTCTTCCGACCGTTTTCCCGTATGAGAAAAAGTCGGGGGACGCAGGTCACCCGAAGGGCACCTGCGTCCGCCGAGAGGCGCATTCCAAAACCAAAACCCCCCCAAAAAATGAAACTAAAACCTAAAAATTGATTCTAAACGGATAGAAATGCAGAGTAGGATGTGTAAAATACCTGGATGAGACGGCGTTCGATTCCAACGGTCAGATTTTCCGCAGCGACCACGGGAAGTTTCTTGTCAAAAGCTCCTTTTTCAACCTCAACAGTGAAACGGTAAAAATGACATGGTAAAAGGTCTTTTTATAGGTTTTTTGGATGAATTAGTTCATTTTTTACCATGAAAAGATGTTTTTGAATGTATTTTTGCCTATTTTAAACAGGTATGAGTAATGTGTCGCTTTTGTGCAGGACAAAGGGATTTCGAGGGAAATTGTAATTTTTCACAAACAAAATTTCAGAGTCATCTTTTAAGCCCTTTTCTGACTCCTAAAACATGAAAAGATCGCCGAGTGTTTCTTTTTCACTCGTTAAAACGGAATTAAAAGACGGTCCCCTTTTAGCTTTTTCTGACCGCAAAATCAGGAAAAGATTGCCGGGTTTTTGTCGTTTCGAACTCGATAAGGAAATAAAACGACGTGTCCTTGATCGCTTTTTACTTTTCAGGTCAACGACACTATTATGAAAGTACTCCTTGGTCGCAAGATCAAGCGGTTCCCCCAGGTATTATTTTATACTTTTTCGGGCTTGAGGGACACAAATATACGAAAAAGTTCAACGTGGAGTCTCCTTTAGTTTTTTCAGACTCTCTAAAATTGAAAAACGCCGAGTTTCTCCTATACTGGGCTCGTTAAACTTTTACAGTAGAGGACCTGTTCAATTACAAACAGGAACGAACCACTCCTTCCTAGGGTTCGAATTTAAACTAGGTTGGACTCGTCCGAAGGATGAGCTTATAATCAAGCATATGTTATCCTCCTCAAGCTTGTTAAAAATAAAGAGGTACTTGCCAGAAATGGTGGGGGAAAAAAGAGAAGAATGAACCTATTTGTCACCTTTTGTCTCAGAAGAAACTTTATTACCGCTCTTGAACACGACACTTTTCATTCACCTGGGTTGGGAAATCTTTTACCTCACAGTTGACCAAATCACTTTGAAAGTCTTTAACCGGGTTCCAGGGGTTAACTTTGAGTTATACGTCACCAAGCCATCTGTTGTGTCGTTATGTGTTCAAGAGGTCTGCAAGAAAAAACTTTCATCTGCAAAATACTTGTCATCCATTTGACCATCCCTGAGTCAGTCCTTACAGCAACATTTCTTCAACTTGAACAATGATTTCGTGTTGCGGGCTTGCCTGCAACGGGTCGCTTTCTATCGACATCGACACATTATCTAGAAAGATGACTTAGGAATCGACAGTACCTTGAAGTCTGCATGCATCAATGGCAGGTTTCTCGCCTTTGACGTCAGTTTACATCATTGACTTTCGATCAAAGGATTCCGTGAAGTGTTCGACATCAAAACATCTATTCACATTTCACGGGTTGTGCTTGGTACTTTGAGAACCATTGACATTACTGGTGGTCTCTCTCACGCTTGTTAACAGTTTACATCATCGACTGGTAATCAAGTGGTTTCTAACATGTTCGACATCAAATCATTTAATCACATGGCTAGAATCGTACCAATTCGGGAAGTAGAAGTGAAGACCCTGGATCTAGTTTCTACCATCCAGGCTGCGAGGAGTTTTTTATTCATTGTCTATGTAGACTAATCATAAACAGATGGCTGCGTCCATACTGTATCTACAAAAGTCTATAAAAATGATGTACTGCAAGATCATTCCTGTATCAGAATAGTTAGTCCATTAGTTAAAGTTTTGAATCTGAGTATGGGAATGCCTACCTCAGTGATGATATAATCTTATCCATGTATTTTGTGTTGAAAATTGCAGGTTCCAACCAGGCCATCCACAAGGCAATCCTTGAAATGATAAAGCGCTTCACCCTTCCTAGAATTACAAAACCCTATTCTATTCCAGGCTTCGCACTTTAGGGGGCAATCTGTTACACTAAAAAATGTCACCTTGACTACTTACAGTTAGTATGGCTCAAATCAACAGTCATGCTACCCTCTTAGGCAAGTCTCATGCCTCTGTTATCCATCTCAAACTCAAAGAAGAGAGAAAGTTTTGTAAAAACTATGTTTATCTCTGGGGTCGCAGGTTCTCTCTAGCCTTACCTGCGGGGACGCTGACCATGTTCACAAAATCTGCGTCCATGGACGCTCTGTATGTTAAGGGACAGGTGCGTCCCTCTGTAAAAGGCAAAATGCGCGAGTTTTATCTTGAAAAAGTTACTTGTGGTTACTTCTAGAACATTCTAGAGGTCGGTTTGATGAAATGGATGCGCCTCCAGTTGGTTCATGTATCTCTATTAAGGGGGAACTTATCCCATCAATAAGGGAGCTATCCCACCCATAGAGGGGGATGATCCCATTGATAGTGGACCTGAATAACCTCTTTACAGCACTATAAATAAAGGCATTGAGCCAGAAGGAGGAGAGGTTGGAGCTATACATTTTCTTTGGGTAAATGCTGCAGGATTTAGGTCTTCCATTAGAGCCTTTGTGAGGAGAGATTGTCTTCACTTGATTCTACTTGGGAGAGGGTGAGCTTTGTCAAAGTAGAGGAAAACCCTTGATGGACCCTGGGAGGAACTTGCACAACACCAAGGCCAGGTTGTAAGAGTTTCTTTGTTTCGTTATTAATACAAACTGGTTTATTTTTCTCAATAGCTTGTGTTAATGAGTTATTTCATGTGTTCCTTGGTCTGCATGTTGAATATATGTTTTATTATATGAAATGCAAGTGCTTGGTAATTGTTTGATTGTTTGTGGTTGCAGGAATTGACTTGAAGGAGGAGCTCATCCGGATCGTCAAGAACAGACTTCAACAACAGCGTTTTGGAATAAGGTAAGCCTAAACACTTGTAGTTTTCATGTTGTAAAAGGTGTATTTAGAGAAAGATCACTCCATTTTGTCTTGTTTGTCATTAGAATGTCTTAGACTTCTAGGAAGGTCAGTCGTGTCCGCACCCTTGACAGATTCCGTGTGACACTACATGATGTCCTAGTTTACTACAGGATGTCCTGGTTTTCTACAGGAAACTAGCTGAAGGCTATAAGAAGGTAGGGAAGGTGAAATGAAGTGTTGGTAAGGGGTATGATAGTTGTGAAAAGTTTGGGGAAGGTGAACATCACCCGTGGCCAATCCCAACACTCCAAGAAGGCTAGATTTGACTAAGATAACTTTCTCACGGTAACTGGAAGACAAAGGTTTAGAATTACCATGCTATGAAGACCTGTGCAGAAGAAAACAAAGGAAATTTTCACCTTCAGAGGACCATGGATCGATCATCAACTCAGTAGTAGCATGCATGCCTCTCCGACAACCCTCAGGTGGGTACATGTATGCAATATTCTTGATCTCTTCTCTTGAGCATATTATAGTTAGAAATTTGTTGTCAATGCATGAGAGATGAGGTTTTATAATCTAAGGATGGGTCAATAATCTTGACCACCTTCAACTAGTTAATACAACTAACTCCTTCACTCATGCAATGTGGAAAAACCAAATTAGGAAGGGTGATGATTTCGAGGAATGGGGAAAATAGTTAAAAGAGGAAATTTGTGCAAAGGCCAAGTCACCACAACACTCCAAGCCCTCCATCCACTTCATATCCACTATCTATCCATCATTAATCCATCCCATTTCATAAGAAAAAATTAACATTTTTCAATAACAAACCCTACACTCTGTCTCACCTTGAAAATTTCTTGAAAAAAACACACAGAGCACATCCTCTCCATTTTCACAAACCTACACTACTCCCTCTGAGCCCTAAAATCATCCTCCAAACCCTCTACATTATTTCTCATCACTCCCATATAGTTAGAAGACCCTGAAAGAGAAGGAATGACTGCTACAGGAAGGCATAATGTTGCTACAAGAAGGAAGAAATGAACAAATTGTGCTAAAACCCAAAATGGCAGTGCCTAAGAGAGACCTAATCAAAATATAGAACTCCAAGGCCATTAGGCAATCATCTAGGCCACAAAAGAGAAGAAGAAGGCAACAAAAGGCAAGAAGGCATTCACCATCAAAATAAAATCAAATTGCAGTTATGAAAAGAGGCTTTCTAAGAGGTCTCTAATCTCTTTCTAGCTTTTGTCCAAGGACTAAAGGATGTTATAGAAAGGGGAGAAAGGAAGGGAAGTCTAGTTGAGGGCCTACTCTATGCTTAGACTATCATTTCTACTCAAAATAGGTTTAAACAAGATTCTATATGGTTTCCTATAGTTACTACAGGAATTACTATAGGGTTTCCTATAGTTACTACAGGAATGACTACAAGATGTCCTAGTTCTCATCTAAGGGCATTTTGAAGGTTTCAGAGGTGTCCAAATGGAAGAAAAAGGTAGCAGGAGGTTGGAAAAGGATGTGAAAGACCTTGTCAAACTGAAAAATATTCAAGAAACCATATTGAATAAGGAGAAGAAGGCAGGTTAATGATCTCAAGAAACACTCTAATTTTTCTATGCACAAACATTTTTGTAAAAATGAGTGAAAATGAAATGAAGGTTTCAAGGGTGAGGATATGAATGAAATGGATCTACAACCCAACAGAGTTCACTTGCAAAGAGGAAAGTTATGTTTTTTTTCTTGAAAGGCTTTTAAACAATCATGAAAAGAACAACTACATTTTTGCGCTTGTCCTTTGCAGAACTTACATTTTTGATAGGGAAAGCTTCATACTTTCATGGGGAATGCTTCCTAGTCATTTTGTATAAGTACCGAGTCAAATTTGTTTGTCAGATGGGCCTCCGGAAGTGATAATTTCCTTTGTTTTCTTTTGCACAGCTCTTCATAGTGTGGTGATTCTAAACCTCTGTCTTCCAGTTACCGTGATCAAGCTATCTTAGTCAAACTCGGCCTTCTTGGAGTGCTGAGTTGAACTATGTGTGATGTTCACCTTATCAACACTTTTCATAACTTTCATACCCCTTACCAACACTTCATTTCACCTTCCCCACCTTCCTATAGCCTTAAGCTAGTTTCCTCTTGAAAACTAGGACATGAAGTAGTAAACTAGGACATCCTGTAGTAACTATAGGAAACCCTGTAGCATCCTTCCAACATGTATATACTTTTCCAGATTCTAGAGCTCCAATGATTGAGAAAATCTAGGAATGTGTTTCCTATCATTTAGTGCAAATTCCTAGTATTGGGAACTAGATCCACTAATTAAGGGATTTTGGTGGGGAAAGCTTCCTCCTTTCATGGGGAATGCTTCCTAATCATTTTGTATAAGTACCAAATCGAATTTTCCTCTAGGCGCCCATAATTTCCTTGCCAACCTTGTTACCAAGATTGGTTTTGGGGTTGAGATGGCCAAGGCTACCAAGGAAAGCGTGTGTTCCACTTACTTTGAGATGGATGTGCATAAGCTTGAAATTGTATCATGTGATTCTGCATGGACAACGCAAATATCAACATCTTATTTTTGCTCATTTTGTATTCTTAACATTTGTACTTGGTCACTTAGATTGCTAAGAATTTCTATTTTAAAGTTATCAAGCAAATTTCCAAGTTTAGCTTGACTTACGGATCTTGATGGTGATTGACTTACTCTTGCCCTTCCTCTTGATATGTGTTTGCATGTTTCACAAATTTCTCCAAATGATAATTGGTATACATCACCTCTACTCATGAGATCAAGGAGATCAATCCATTCATCCCTAATTGTTCTAAGTAAGAGGGTTTTTAGTGTAGTTTTGCCCTCTTAACATTATACATGAACCTCTCTATTAGATTCTCAAGGCTCTCATCTTCTTTTTGACTCATTCTAAATATTTTTTCTTTGACATCATGATCTTTATATTTTTCTAGAAATTTCTTTTGCATATCATTCCATGATCTTATTGAATTACTCCCTAAACTCATGAACTATTTAAGAGCTCTATCCTTCAATGTTTCCAGAAAAAATCTCAGCTTTTGAGTGTTTAATAAGTAATCATAAGAACTAAAAGGATTTCAAATTCAAAGAGAGAGGTTTCCAAATCCTCTAACCTTGAACCATGAAAGTTTGGAATAAAAGATGGAGGGATTGTCTTCATATGCACACTAAAATTAGTATCTTGAATCCAAAATCCAAGACGATCTTCGTCATTGTCATTATTCCATCCATTTATTCTTCCTTCTCTACCAGCTCTTCTTCTTCTACCTCCAAAAATGAATGGTGATCTGGCTCTTACTGAACCACGTGATCAAATTAGGGGGGGGGGGATATTTGGTGTTGGAGAAGTATTTTTTTTTGAATAAGAATTCTAATGTAATGAAATTTTCTATTTTTGAAATGAAATATTCCTAATGCATTTTTTATTTTGTTTATGAAAAAGGTAAAATAAATGAATCAACTAGGGAAGAAAACAATGCATAATTTGACACCTCCCCGAAAACTACACCAAAAAGTGATGAGCCTCGGTATTGCAACACGAGTGTTGCAACTCCCAAGGCTACCAAGTTTAATTATCAACCTGGGGTTCATACAAAAATAAGAGGTATAGGCACTATATGTGCAACATACAATGTGTCCTTCCTTTGTTGTCATGATGTAATGGAGTGCATGTAATGAAATCAAATCCTAAACTAATTGCAGAAAATGAAATGCTCGAAATGGAAAGCTTAACCTATTGCAAGAAATAAAATATAAGGAAAGAAAACTATTCTAATTGCATAAAATATCATGAAATAAATTTAAACCATTAAATTTCTAAGAGTTTAGATACATTAATAGGGTTCATTGGATGTGGCAATCAGGAAAATCATCATTGTATTATCCAATTCATAAATTTGTCCATTAACCCAAATCATTTAGATTTTTTGCATGGGTAAAAAGGAAAGTCCTAAGTGATGTTTATCCCTCCTAAACCATTTATTTAGAGCCTAGGGTTCATGATTCAACCCTAAGGGACAAAAACCAATCTTTTTGAGCATATCTGGTCCAGTATATACATGCTGGAAGAGTACTACATGAAAGTATAGGATGTTACAGATTTACTACAGGAAGTTATAATTCATTGAATGACCAAGAAAATCAAATCCAAATTTGACAGGACAGATTTTTTTATTGACTAGTATGTATTAGGTCTCCATTCCAAGTGGAATCTCTTAAAAAGACCTATATTAACCCATGCTAGAAAATAACAGAAAATTACTAGTCTAAAATCTAGAAATTCAAGAACTAGTGAGTTAGTAAATCTATCAAATGATTAACCTAATCAAGTGAAAATGAAATGGGGTAATTTTTTTTATTAAATAGATTTTTTTTTTATCTAATTCAAGTGGAAAGAACTCAATTTAATCTCAGTATCATTTTCTAAAAAACAACAAAAAATTAGTGTTATTTGCCACAAGGGACTTCCAAAAATCTAGATTTGGGAATTAACAAACTAATCCAAGTAGCTCGATGATTACTATGAACCTCCAAATATGTTACAAGGATGAAATGATGCTTTTTTATCCTACAAAAGAACTTACTTCAACCATTTAACCCAATCCTACAACAAGAAATCATCAATACTAAATTCAGAAATAGGAAAAAACAAGAATAAAGAGATGCATGTGAATAAGAAGTGAAAAGAAGACAAGTAAATGATACAAAAGGGCTCTGATTCCCATGGGATGGAAAATCCCAAGGAAACTTCGAGACCTATGAAGGAGACAAAGATTTAGAAGCTTAACATGGCACCAATCTTCATTATTTCCATCAATACAATTACATCCCTGCAAGAAATGAAAGTGGAGCTGTAAAAATACGAGTTATCTCCACAACAAGACTAAGAAAAAATCAACCCCTAGGGGAAATTCGAGATGGTACTTATAAAAAATGATTAGGAAGCATCCACCATGAAAGGAGGAGGCTTTCCCCACCAAAATCCCTTAATTAGTGGATCTGGTTCCCAATACTAGGAATTTTCATTAAATGACAAGGATGACATTCCTAGATTTTCTCAATTATTGGAGCTCCAGATTCTGTGCAATTATTTCAGAATATCTTCTTGATTTATTATTTAATATTGATCCTCTTGTAGTAGAGAGAAAGTCCCTAAATTATCTCCACCTCCAAATCTTCATAATCTTCCCAATATTCTCACAATATTCCACAAAAATAAATCATATTAGGCACAAATATGAAATTATCCATAAACCTTCCTAATGATCATATTAAATTTAAAAATACATTATGTAATGCAAAAAGAGAAGTTTAATATGCTAAAGGATGGTCAGCTGGGCCCATCACTACACAGTTTGGAAAAGGGTAAAACTTATACTGAATAGACGAACCTCCAAGTACATTAACAAGCATGAAGGAGATAAGTTCACTTGATAATATTTTCTAAATTAAGAAGTTTGAAAATAGCTTAAGGAAAACTCCTCCTGGATGAATGAGTGGTATAAGCGATAACAACTAGTTTCGATAATGGTGGAACTACTCATGATAAAGAGGACAAGGCGCTGGCTAATAGGACCACTCATCACAACGGTTCCTCCAAGAAAGGGTAAAACACCCACTGAAAGAGAATGGTAGGCCGAGCAGATGATGATGATGGAAAGAAGAAACTAAGGCTCATCGTGCAGAAATAAGCTTATAAAAAATCGCAATCAAAAGGGATAAAGTGTGGAATCTTCCCGTGGTACGGCCAGAAATATGACAAAGAAGAGGACATGAGTCTCATATTCTAGGTCATGGTGAGTCACAAGGAGAGATTTCGAAAAGGAGTAAAAATGACTGCATGGACACCAATATGAAAAAAAGGTGCTAAAATACGCATCCATCTATAGGTAATCTCTACTACCAAGCTACGATGTGTGTAAAAAAGAGTGGCTAATGCCGCAACTTGACATGGTCGAACCTAAGGCACAATGATGGCACTGTCGGTCTATAATGCATAGGTGACGATGATATATGACCTAACCCTACATGGCAAGTTCAATAGAAACACACGTAAGGTCCAAAGGTTGTCACAATAAAATGCCACCCTATCTTGTAAAACCTATCTAGAAAGACTAAACCCATGGTTAAATCACATAATGGAAGAAAGAAACATGGATGAGGTAAAAACAGGACATATATTTTTGGGTTATATATATATTTTTAGCTTTTTGGCATAAATAAGGCATGACAAATACGTGCATCACACACCAAACTATGCCCACGGCCGGGCACATGCCAAGGATTCCCATACATGAACTTAAGGAGCAGTGGAGGTAACATATGGGGCACCATAATGGGGCCATGCCATATAAAGTTGAACTGCATGATTCCTAAATGTTGATGATGCCAGGGTACACATAGAACCATAGTGTTATTAGGATTGACCCAAAGACATACAAGGTGAGTCATATCGTGAGCTAATGGAGCTCCTTGATAAAGAATATTAAGACATAAGGGGGTACAAGACATTCGTTGACAAGAAAATGTGAGTTGGACAATTCATTGACAAGTTTAGTATTAGAAACCCAATACTTGACTTGGTCCAAGGATGACACTTCTAAGAAGTGCTGAGCAGATGCCCCATGAGTTGATTAAATATTTTGGTTTCCAATCTATATCTATTCCAGATCATGGAGAATAGAGGCATCAAGAGGCATAATACCCCTAGTATTTTCAATGGGTAGATCCATCACCTCTAACTTGACTTGCTGGGGAGCTTTGTCATCAAGAGAGACGGGTGGAATAGGCGGAGTGACGACCCATGTGGGTAAAGAAACCTGGTCATATTTGATATTGTGATTTAGTTTCTGACCAACATTAGGAGGTACTAACAGGAATTCCAGAGAACAAATATCTTACATAAAAGGTGGTGGAGGATGCTCACTAGCTTGATAAATTTCCATAGGATCATGAGACACCACCCAAAGATCAGGAGGTCTATGGGGTCCATATGTGTCAGAAGAGAGCATATGCATAGGAGCTTGCGAATAATTGAGGAGTAGTAATTGAGGGAATACCCCATTAAGTGATGAGCTTTTAAACAAGCCCACATCAACACTCTCATACTGACTAGTGTTGTCTCCCACAGGTGGGACTAAGATATCTGTAGTGGAAAGTTGGTCCGATGGCACGCAATAGTCAAGTTGATCAATAGTAACAATATTGCCTTCACGAGGAAAGAAAAGTATATGGAAAATAGATGAGAAAATTGCAGTCATGGTATAAAACCAACTACAACCAAGTATCAGATTATAATCCAAAGTGGCATCGATGACTTCAACATCGACATAAACCGTTTTATCTCCTAGCTCAATGGAAAACTTGGGAAGAACCCCCTTAGGTACAATGTTAGGCCCCTATACTACTAGTGTAACCCCTTATTGTTATTAGTACAACCCACTTATTATATTGATGTACCCATGTAGTGCCCAGATTGTTACTATTGTGCCCCATAGAAGCCCACTATTGTTATTATTGTGCCCTTACATTATTATTGTTATGTCGGCTCTGATTATGTTATGACCCCTTAGAATCATATATATAGAAATGAGGTCTTTTCATTTGTATCATCCAAAAATTGTTCATTTATGTAATGTAAAGGAGGTTGCCCCCTTGAAGAAGCTGAATTCTAAGGTGTTGAACTATCTTTTCTATCTTTTATTGAACTGGTTTCATAACATTTGGTATCAGAGCTTTGGATTCTAGGGTTTCGCTGCTCCAAACAGGTCATCGTGGCATTTTCGCTATAACTTGTTTTCTGCGATGTTTCAGAAGTTGCAAAAAAAACCCATTTGAGAAGAAATTGTGCTTAACCTTGGGTCCGAATTTAAGATATTTTCACACTATATTTGCGGAGATATGATCTGAGGAATTTGGTCTTTTTGCAGACTCCTAAATTACATTCCAAATAGGTGACATGGGGAAAATCATCATAACTTTCTCTCTGGGGATCGGATTGAAATTTTGTAAGAAGTTACAGAAATAGGACGGACTGTAGTTTCTTGTATGCATTTTTCAGATCCAAAGGTCGAAACAGTGACACATGGCACTTCATACAATTTCGCTCTTCTGGAAAGGTCTATAATCAGGTCATCTTGGGAGATTGTACATAACTCTTTCTTGGAGAATCCGATTTGGATCAGACTGGTAGCATTGGAAAGAGAACAAAGAGGGATACCACAGGTCGTAATTTCAAAACTTAAAGATCCGCAAGTACAGAGTTACAGTCGTTTCAAGATCGAGCTCCTAAAATCAAGAAAAATCAAGATGAGGAAGTTTGATGGCAAGGATCCGGTAAATTGGATACTTCAGATGAAGCAATATTTTGATCTACATGGTGTACCACTGTTACAAAAGGTATGTATTGCATCTTCATATTTAGAACAATATCAATTTTTATGGTATAAAGGGATTTGTTCTCGTAAACAACTTGTTACGTGGTCAATTTTCACAGAGGAAATGATAGCACATTATGAGGATACAAAGAGCAACACCTTCTTTAGAGCAACACCACAACAATTGGAAAGAGTAAAAGGGCTTTGTGACATAGTGGAAAGAAAAATTATGGAAACCAGGAAGCCTACCCCTCACAACTATAAAGATGGAAGTGTTGTTTCTCCTAGCCTTCCACAACCTACAAGGGTTACACCACAACAATTGGAAGAAAAAAGAGAAAAAGGGCTTTGTTACAATTGTGATAGCAAATGCACTAAAGGACATAAGTGTGCTGAGAAGAAATTATTTTACATAGAATATGAAGAGGAGGAAGAAAAGGATCAAGAAACATCAAAAGAAGAAGATATATGCCAGGACCACACCCCAGAGAAAGAAGAAATGAATCAGACCATATCTTGTAAAGCATTGGCAAGAATTACCACTCCTCAAACTCTCAAGGTAGAAGGACACATCAAGAAGAAAAAGGTGCAAGAAGTGAAAGATCACATCGAGAAAGAAGAAATGAATCCAACCATATCTTGTAATTCATTGGTCAAAATTACCACTCCTCAAACCATCAAGATAGAAGGACATATCAAGAAGAAAAATGTTCAAGAAGTAAAAGATCACATCGAGCATCAAGAAATGAATCCGACTATATCTTGTAAAGGATTGGAAGAAATTACCACTCCTCAAACTCTAGAGATAGAAGGACATATCAAGAAGAAAAAGGTTCAAGCAGTGAAAGATTACATCGAGCATCAACAAGTTCTCCAAATTTTAAAGGATAACACCACTTCGGTGAAAAATCAAATGAAACAACAGGCAGATCAACATCATAGTGAAAAATGTTTTGATGTAGGTGATTGGGTATTTTTACTGCTACATCTCAAGCAAGCTATTTATGAGAAGGAAATGTTGGCAATACTACATGCACTTAAAAAATGGCGACCTTACCAAATGGGAAGACTCTTCAAGGATGAGGATGTGGAAGCATTATTTTGTGCTATTTCTATTATCCAACCAGATTGGATAAACGAAGCAAGGGATGAATGGAAGAAGGACGAAGAAGTATGGCCACTTATTCAAAAGTTGCAAAAGATCCCAATTCAAACAATATTGCCAAAAATTGAAGAGGAAGGAAAAATCATATTGGAACCTAGAGCAGTCATGTTAGATACCTATACCAATAGGTTTCATATTTCATGATTGGCAAAGAAAGTTCCAAATATGCTCTGCTTTGGTGATGCAAAGATCCCATATTTTAAAAAGAAGGCAATATGTGTACATAGCTTGATGTTGAGTGAATTTTGGATGGGTGATCCAACAGCCTAATCTGGATCATGCCATGTTTCAATTTCTTGTTGTAGAATAGAGAAAGAAGTCTGTACAAACTATTTAATCTTGGCAGACCAGTAGTTAGGTAGAGAATTAAGGTTCCCAACTGCTTAATCTGGGGCCTTGGAAGCAATAAGGGTAGTTCTAGATAGAAAAGCAAAAGAAAAAGTGAAAAAGAAAAGGAAAGAGAAATTGAGGGTTTGCTAGCTCAAGTGCACCCTCCATGAAGAAACAAAAAATGCTAGGCAAGTAGATGGGTAGGTAGATGGGGGTTGCAGAAATGTCATTCCTTTCATTTTGCTGGTCCAACATAAAGGAAACATCAGTGGATAGAGAAGGTCCTCTTCTCCATCATTTTGCAGCAATACAAAGAAGCATGTCTAACTTCCTGATTCCCCCCCTCACATTCATTGCTAACATCCCATTACCAGCTATGTTCATGAAAGAAATCAAGGTCTTATGTTGGTTCTTGTTTCTTTAAGAGCCACATTTCTTGTGTAAATTCTTTTCATTTTGATCTACTTCCTAAACTAAGTTGATTTCATATAAAGCTTAGTGTTTTTATCCCCTCATTCACCTCTTCCACTCATATTAACCCCTAATTTCTTACTATTTAACTCCCTATACCCCCTATTCCCCCTATTACTATGTAGATTATGCAAAAAACCCAAAAAACTACATATCCCCTTCCCCGGGCATTATAGCCCTATGACCGGCTTTGAATATTTCAAGCGCTAAAACATTGAGCGCGACCCAAAGAGCACTAAAAATTAATCCTGGGATTAATCCAAGATTTGCTTGGATTAATAACCTAAACTCTGTTTTGTAAATAAGCACCTCATAACCCATTTTACTTGTAACACTATTAAAAAACCCATAAAACCCACTTCTTGTAATGTTCCGCCGGGCACATATGTCAACAAATAATATTATTTTATTATCTCCGCCCGACCGTATCGTCCGGCCAGCTTTGCCTCCCGCCAGCCGTCGGATCTGGGCTTTTCCCATCCGACGGCCCTTATCAATTTCGGAATGGCCCCGATGTACTGCCGTTAGCTTCCGAAAATTGACGTCCGCTGACGTACACACGGGGGCATGCGTCGCCATATCACTGGATCGGGCCAGCCTCTGACAATCCCGCTTCCGTATAAAGAGTGGTGCAATATGAAACCGCTTCCCACTTCCGGTTTTCCGCTGACCGGTCATGCCAACGTCACGCCACCTCACTACCGCATCAGCGCCCCCGCCCGCCATCGCTCCTAGCTGTCACTCCACCTATGCAGTCCCCGTGGACCACTCGCTGACCGCCACGTCACCCGATGACGTCATGTTGACGTCACCCGACCCTGACCCTACCTGATGACGTCATGCTGACGTCATCCAAATTTTTGCGCCAACACCAAAAAGTCCATATTTGGCTGAATTTTGCCATTTTTACGCATTTTTCTATGTTATTCTGCTCTGCCTCCTGCATGCATTTTCACGTCCTTTGCTGCCGCACCTTGCCAAGACTATTCAGAGCTACTGCCGCCCGGAATTTGACTGCAACCAAGCTCAAATACCGTCATTAAACCAGGTATTTTCCAATTCCCCAACTGCGCGCTCTGTTTCGTCCTGCATTGTTAAAAAACCACTAAAATTGAACATTTTCCCTGTAGAAATAGGCTTGCTACACCTTAAAACCAATTCCATCAGTTTATAACCGGCCAATTGTGCCCAATTACACCCCTGTTGCTCTGAATCAGGTTGTAATTCAGCAAATTACTCAACCTACCGCGCAGGACAGTATTTCTCTCAAAATAGTCGAAATTTAACCCAAATTCACTTGTAAAACATGGATACACCAGTAGCACCTGTTGCCCTGAATGTTGCTCCATTGAATGCCGCTCAGAGAGAGTTGGAGTGGAAACCATTAGCAGATCAAGATTACCAAATATCAGAGGAAATGCTAATGCATAGCAAGTATCACATTCACTTGCTAAATGAATTGAAACTCAAGCATGATAGTGGAATGGATATATTGGGCATTTGGGACTCTTTCCTCCCCATATTCAAGCTCCCTCAGGTCAACCAGTTCCCTGACCTAATCTACCGGTGTGCTAAATGCTATGACCCCACTCAGAGGGCTGTGCTTGACCCTTCAGGCTCAGTTGTTTTTTATGTCACCCCTGCAGCCATCAGAGAGATGCTGAACTTCAAGACTGATAAGAAATTAGTTCCTTTGTCACTAATGGATCTGATAAAACAAGGAGCTAAACTGACAGATGCTCAAATCACCAAGATAAATCAATTGTTCATTGATTCAACTTCTGAGACCATGAGGTGCCCTCCCATTAACCATGTATACCTGAATCAATTGGGCAGAGACCTTGCAGATATGATTAGTCCCATACTGGGCTATAATTCAATAGAATTTGTTGATGAAACTGTGCTGGTGATGATGGCCATGTTTTCCCCTGGTAAGCCCCCAATCTGTTATGACTATGCCACTTACATCTCCAATAAAATACATGAGCAATTGATAGACTTGGCAAGGGAAAGGGTGTTCAGATACACCTCCTATATCTACCATTTAATCCTATACTATCAGCATGAGAAATTTCATTTTCCTGTGAAAAGAGTGGATGCACAAGGCAATCCAAGGTCAGTGGTCTATTGGTCCTCTGCTTTCCACTGTAGGTCTTATTCCCCATACACTTATTGTGAGTTTATAGACCTCTTCATCCACCCAGCCATGTCTTTGCTTCTGAGCTCACCTCCTCCAAGACTAACTGATGAGATGCAGAGGATTCTTCAATTGTCCAAGGTATACAGCATTGGGGATTGGTATTTTTACCAAAACCACACAGTTATCAGAATATATGGGTGTGAGTTGCCCCCATACAGATTGCCCAGATATGTGCCTATGAGATTGTTTGCCCTCGAGTATTTCAGGCAATTTGGGAATGCTGATGTACTCCATTTTTCAGGCAAGGGAAAGAAAGCACAGCTTAAAGTCAGAAACCAATTAGGCCACTTCATCTAAAATAAAAGGGAGGAAGGTTGGCAAGAGGCAGATAGAATGCTAGAAGCCCTTGGCTTACAGACCAGCTTCCTTTGGAAACCATATGACCCCAATCATTTCATAAGCTTAAGAAGGGTCAGATATAGGCTGGCCAGTTATGACCACTTAAGGTTGCCTCACATAGAAAAATATGCAAATCAACTAAAATGGAGGGAAGGCACCTTAGAAGAGGCTACTACACAAGAAGAACTAGCTCAAAGAGGAATAAGAAATCTCCAAAAGTTGGCTGACTTAGAGCTTTGTTCACAGGTATTTTCTCTCCCAGACACTCAAGTGGGAGCAGCTGCCTCATCATCCACAGCTCCACAAAAGGCAGTCCAAGCCCCAATTACAGCAGATACTTCAGCCAAGGATAAAGGCAAGGAAACAGAACAACAAGAGGCCCCTGAAGAGCAGCAATCAGCCCAAGATCAACAGCCTGAAAATCATCCTGAACAACAGGAAGAAATGGCAGAGGCTCCTGGTCCTAATAATGAGCAAATGCAAGAAAAAGAGGCCCCAGTACAGAATGTTACAGTAGAAACTTCGGTGCTCCAGACACCTGTCAATGAAGAGAGGGGTAAGAAGAGAGATAGAGAGGAACAGACTCCCCTTAGTACCGCAACATCACAGCAAGGGGAAAAGAGACAAAGGCTCGATCCTTTTTCAGAGGAGGAGATGCCTTTTGGTCAAACACAGATGGGTCCCCCCAGCACAGAGGTATCAGCTAGCTCATTCCAGCAAGAGCAGCAAAGAATACTTGGAGGAGAGGTCAGCTCCTCAGGGCAACCAAGAAAGGGTGAGTCTAGCATAAAGAAACAATTCATAGACATCAAGACCAAAAATGAACCGGTGAGGTTACAACTGTACAATCTCTTGTTGAAAATGGCTCCTACAAACCAGCAGAGGTTGATGTCTGCATATGATGTGCAAGAGGGCAAAATGATAATGAGCCATTTCATGCCCACAACGCTGCAGCCACAGTCTGCAGCTGATTATATAAGAAAAAACTTGGAAATCTTGTCCAAGGAAATCCAGCCAATGGATCAAATTGAAATGCATAAACAGACGGGTGAGATGGTGTATGCTACCCTAGCAGACAAAACATTGATAAATTATAGATTGCAGAATTCTTTGAATAATACCACTGCACAATTGGAGTTAGAAAAGGCATCCTCCCAGGCTAAAGACAACAGGATAAAGTCTTTAGAGGATATAATCATAGAGCTTGGGCATGATCCAAAGGACCCTAAAGCTGTAAAGGAGCTGCTAAAGATAAAGGATTCAGACATTGCAGCCTTAAAGAAGACGATAAAGATCCCAGCAACCCTTCACCCTCAAATAGAAGAGGTTGCCCAGCTAAGGCAGGACCAAGATGTAGCAGCCATGCTGGTATCACTCCATAAACAACCTGCCCAGACAGAGGGAAAATTGGTAGAAACAGAGGCTGCACTGTAGGCAGCCCTACAACAGAAGGAAGGAGGCCAAACATCTCAGCCCTCTCAGCAAGTAATCGACCTTGAGGAACCCCCTCAAATTGTCACTCCCCCTATAGTGCAGACAGTTGAGACAGCTCCATCAACATCAGCACCAGCACCAACATCAGAGCAGGCTCCAAGCCTTGATATGCAGAAGTTGATGAATGAAATTAAAGTCCTAGAAGCCCAGATGGCAGAACTGAATGAAACCAGGGAGGAATTGGCCAAAATTAATGAGAAATATGACAAATCTAAACAAAAAGTGGCAGAAAAAGCAAGGGAAACAAAGACCCTGGAAAGAAAAATCAAAGAGCTCGAGAAAGAAATGGCCATGGGCAAAGCAATAACGGAGCTCAAGAAGATCTTATGGCAAAAGATTGGTCAATCAATCACAGACCAATGGGAATATATACTGACTATCCATGAGCAAATGGATTTGTTGGGCAGGGCTTATGCAGAAAATCAAAAAGCCAGAGCTGCTCTAGGAAGTATGCCAGAGGTAGCTAATAGAATGATCAATGTGTTGAATCACAAAAATGGCATACAGCTAGCAAACATGGGTATAAGAGATGGAATTGATACAATTTTGCTGATTAAAAGGGTACTCACCCTCAGAAACTATGTACAGGCACTAGAGAGAAAATGTCAGGATATTCAAGCAGAGGTAAATGCTTTTGGTGCCAAGATTACAACATTATATGACAGAGGACTTACCAGTTTAATAAACAGCGCTGGAAGGCTGTGGTCTCATGAGCAATATGCCAAAAGAGTCAACACTTACATCACTGATCAGTTGATTACCTCATTTAGCACTTCAGAAGGAACTGGGCCACCTACAGGGGAAGAATTGTATGATAAACTAAAAAATCTGTTTTATATAGAACATGAAATCAACCATCTGTTTGCATCACCCCCTAATTACTACAAATATACAGATGCTGATGAAACATTACGCAAAATGCAAAGGCACCAAATTCCTACTGATGAATGGTGGACTGATATGATCAGAATTCTACTTTGATTAATTAAATATTCTGATTAAAGGCATCCTACAGCAAGCAGCAAACAATTGAAGAAATCACAGGTCAGCAGTCATGGCCTGAGAGATATAGATCGATAGCTCAAGGATATCCGTGCCACAATGTGTCAGCAGCAGCCACAGCCAGCATCAACCATCGAAGAAGAAGTTCAGCCGGCCCTTCGGCCCAAAAGTCAAGTTAATCTGACAAACAACAGACAGCTGTTGTGTACTTGTGCCAGTGGCTTTAAATTTTGGAACCACCATATTGTAAAAGTTGGTAGAAGCAGTTATTGTTCAATAACTGTTACTTCAGATATTTTCCTTGATATTTTTGTATATATTCACCCCTGCGCATCTCATTTGGGGTTGTTGTTACTTGTTCAGAAAGAGAACTCGGCTGTATCTTTGGAGAGATAATACAAAGAAGTTTTGGGATTTCAGAGATTGTCTTTTCTGATGTATGCTGTGTTGGAACCATTGAATGCTGCAGAATTCTAGTGCTATAGCTTGATACAATAAGTTTCTCTATCTCTGTCTATGTTTAATTTTTGTTTATTTCATTTCTCATGTATGTGGTCTAATCTCAACAAGAAAGAAGAAGAATAGCTCAGGATTTGTCCATGGAGACACCCTGAATTCAATCTTTCCTTGTTATAAATGTTTTCTTCAGGTTTATCTGTTAAATTGGAATTCTTAAATGCTCCAACTTACTATAAATCTTTAACAGTTTCTGTGCAGTAATTCTTAGATGCTACTGAATAGAATCGGCCTTTTCAACTTACAGTCACACTGTGTATAAGTTTCCATTTCACTCTGTTTCATTTATAAACCAGAAATTGTATCATGAATAGCTGTCTAGCTTTGCAGTAAATCTTTCTCCATCACAGACATCAGGACTTACTCAATTTCTGACTCCATATGCCCAATGGACTAAAATCTCTCAAACATTTCATGCCCTTCTCAAGACAGCAGTTCACAACCAAAACTTTAAACAAAAACTGAACTTATAACTAGCCTAAAATCTTCACAAAACAGAGTTAAATCTTAAAGAGAGAGCCCTCTCTGATTATAGGTAGGCTAGGACCTATAATCCAAAGCTTGGTTAGTGGTTACCCCGGCCGTATTCCCTTGGGAGTCAAAGGGAACAACCTGGGTGTTAACATAAATGGCGACTCCACTGGGGACCTGGATGAACTTTGCAACCTCCTATCTGATTCTTAATGCTGTAGATAAAGCCTGAGTGACAGCCAGATAGCCTTAGAAACTGCCTCTGCTTTGCATTTGCAGGAGTATATAAAAGCTGCCTCAGTCAATCTTTATTCAGTATTAATTTTCATATAGTTGTGCTATAACTGACCAGTCCTTGTCAAAATATCACTACCTCCTTAGAAATTCTCTCAAAGAAAATTATAGAAGCTGGCTCCTAAGAAGAAAACTCGTTACACAAGATCAAACCCAGATCCTGATCCAGCACCTGAGTTTCAAAATCCGAATTTGATTTCAAAAATCCTCAAGAGACACAAATCAGAAGGGACTTTATCAGATTCAAGTTCTGAAGTAGGTCTTCAAACTGACATTCCAACCCCTGCTAAGGCTTCTCTACATCCTTATACAACTGGTCCACAATCTCCTAGCTCTTCATCCACTTCACAAGGTATCCTGGCAAACACTCCATCTACTACAAACACCCCTTTCATCCCATTTGCTCCACTTGTCCCATTCATCCCTGTTATCCCTGTTGTCCCACCAAACATGGCTAATAGATATGCCCCACTGCAGTTACCAGCTAATCTAGGGCCTATGCCTCAAGATTATCAAACTAAGATATCATATTTTGATGGTACTGGCTCTTATTCAGCCCTTCAACATACTAAAAAATTGCAGGATTACTTTGAAAATTACGAGATAGATGATGATGGGGTAAGGATGAAAATTTTTGTGCAAAGCCTAACAGGAGATGTAAGAACATGGTTTAGATCACTAGCAACAAACTCTATAGCTGACCCTGAAGCCCTGTATCAAAGCTTTATCAACCGATGGGAGAAGAAAAAGGACCCACTTCATATTTTATCTGAATACAATACTATCAAAAGAGGTCCCCAAGAAACTGTCTTGGACTATTGTGCTCGTTTTAACAATGTCTACAATGCTATTCCCCAAAATCTCAGACCCCCACCTGATTTAGCTCTATACACCTTTCCGGATGGGTTTGATTCGGATATGGCATACCAATTAAGAGAAAGAGCTCCTCAGACTTTAGCCGAAATGCAAGACATAGCAGTGAGTGTGGAAGCCAACCTGATAGCCAAGAGGAATAGGACTAGAACTGAAAGAAAAACTACCTTCAAAGAAGAGCCTTCAGGCTGGGATCAGAAATTAGATGCAATAATCACTGGGATGCATAGATTAGGTGACCGAGTAGAATCAGTTGAGAGGAAGTCATCATGGGAAGCACCGCAGAATAACCCTATCAGGAATCCAAATTTTAGGAGAAATCAAAACCTTAACGCTGGCAAGGCCAGTGCTGAACCAGAGATTAGACCTCCGTTCCAAGAAAATTATACAGAAGCATCCACTTCTAATGAACAGATAGATGACACCCACATTAACCTAATGGGCCTGAATGATGATCAACAAGTGTTTCTGAGTCAAGAAGATCATAAGGAGGATGACATTAAGCAGTTCCAAACCAAGTCAGGTGAGTCCTTTGACTTTAAACAAGGCTATGACACAGTTGTTTATGAAGTTCATAAGCAATACAAGCTAAGGAGCAGAACTATAAATGTGACACAGCCTGATAAAACAAAGGACACCTCACAGCCTAAGAAAGCTATTGTCACAGAGCCAATTGACAAAACTGATTCAAACACAAATGAAGTAACAGTTGAAGAAATAACTGAAGCATCTCCCTCAAATCAAAAACCAGTGGCTACATCACCCTTGCAGCATAATCCAAGCAATATTTCTCAAAAGATGAGTAAAAAGGACAAACCCCAAGATCAAAATGAGAATCAAGAAGAAAGCTCTAAGGATTCCATTAAAAGGGAAAGGGTTGTTAACCATAACATTAAGACTCAATCTGAAAGACCTTTTGAGTTAGAAGCCGAAATTGGAAAATTGAAGATAGCCATTCCTCTCTCAGAGTTAGCCAAACATAACATCTATAAACAAAAAATCAAGAGATCCCTTCAACTTGCTCATAACAAAGATGATGTCAACGTGTTGGATGACACCCCAGAGCTACTTTTCGGTCCGGAGGTTGATGGGAAGACAGCAGCTACTGGGATCCTACCTTTCTATGTTAGCTTGCATGTTCATGATAAGATACTACACAATGCAATGTTTGATTGAGGTGCTTCCCACAACTTGATGCCCAAATCAGTCATGGAAAGATTAAATCTAGATATTACAAGACCATATAAGGACCTATTTTCATTTGACTCCAGCCAAGTTAAGTGTTTAGGCCTGATAAAGGATCTCTGTGTATCACTTGTCCAATACCCCAACAAGACAATCTTGATGGATGTTGTAGTTGTTGATATCCCACCCAAGTATGGAATGTTGTTATCAAGATCATGGGGGGCTAAACTCCAAGGTTCCCTGCAGTTAGACATGTCCTATGCCACCATCTCTGTCTTTGGGCAACCAAAGAGACTATACAGAGAAACACTCATGAAATACATGGTCAGCAGTGAAGAAAAACCTCAAAACTTTCCCATATATGCTGTCCATTCTGACATAGACTCCTATATTCTCTTCAATGATAATACAGGCCCTACAAATGATGATGAAACCAAGACACTCAAACAAGATCAGGATATAAATGAACAAACTGCTGCTCTAGAAATAATGGTTGAGCAATCAATAAACAAAACTGTTCAAGAAGAAAAACCAATTGTAAGCCAAGATCTCAAGTTGTTGATGCCCAGTCCCATAGTGGTTGACAATTCTTCCCTTGACCGAGAAATCCTCTACTTCCTTGAATTTGATGGGTCAGTCAACAAATTAGGGGCAGGAGCTGGGGTGTGGATTCATAATGAACTAAGCAATCATGAAGAAGGTCGAGCCTACAGGCTAAACTTCAGGTGCACCAACAACATGGCAGAATATGAAGCTCTTTTACTAGGCCTCAAACTAGTAAAATCCTTACAAGCCACAAAAGTTTCAATCCTAGGAGACTCAGACCTAATTATCCAACAAGTAAAGGGGAATTTTGTCACCAATGACAAAAGACTGAGATCTTATAGGTCTGCTGCTGCTGAAATACTAAATTCCTTCACTGAATTTCAAATCACCAAAATTTCTAGAAACCATAATCTTCATGCTCATAGTTTAGCCACATTTGCAAGCACTTGTAAACTACCTTTCAAACCCAAGCATTGCTTTACAACTGAGATAAAACACAGACCTTCTGTCCCAAACAATGTCAAGGATTGGCAAGTATTTGAGGATGATGCACAAATAAATAATTTCTTGACTTTGCAGCAAGAATTTTCAGGACTAAACATTGATACAGAGGTTGCATGTGAGTCACAAACACTAGGTGAACAGGACCAAAAAGCAATATCACCCAAAACAGCTAACCAAATAATTTTTCCAACAAACTTTGACAAGGAAAAGTTACAAGAGCTTGAACAATTGCATTTTGATGAAGTAGCTGGTACAGAGGCTGAAATCATAGAGCTAAAGGATAACTTTTTACCAACAGGCCTAACTCCATTGGAAGACATTTTTGACTCAAATGATGTCCCTAGAAAACCAAAAATGCAGCCCCTTAATGCTGCCATTGAAGAATGCAACATTGGAACTATTGAGAAGCCCAAGATAATAAAATTGTCTGCATCTTTACCTCCTGATCAGAAGCCTAAATACATTGACCTCTTCAAAGAGTTTCAAGATGTTTTTGCATGGAGTTATGAGGATTTAAAATCCTATGACACCTCTGTTATCCAACACACCATCCCTCTCAAGCCTAATCAAAAGCCATTCAAGCAAAAATTGAGAAGGATCAACCCTATGCTTCTCCCTTCAATTGAAAAAGAGGTACAAAAAATGTTTAAAGTTGGTATCATAGCACCAATTAGGTTTTCAGACTGGATTTCAAATTTGGTGCCCACAAGAAAGAAAACTGGTGAGATAAGACTTTGTGTGGATCTAAGGAATTTGAACCAAGTATCCCTCAAGGATAATTATCCCTTACCTAAGATGGATCACATTCTCCAAAGAGTGGTAGGGGCTTCAAGGATCTCATTACTTGATGGATTCTCAGAATTTAATCAGATCCTAGTACACCCTGATGATCAAGACAAAACCGCATTCACAACCCCATGGGGAACTTTCAAATATGTAAAAATGCCTTTTGGATTGAAAAATGCAGGGGCTACATTTCAAAGAGCAATGGATATTGCTTTTGCCAAAGAGATTCATGACTTCCTTGTTATTTATTTAGATGACCTCACACCTTTCTCAAAATCTGACCAAGAACACTTGAAACATTTGAGACAGATATTCTTAACATGTAGGAAATACGGAATTTCCTTGAATCCCAAGAAGTCTCTATTTGGTTTGGAAGAAGGTAAGTTGTTAGGTCACATCATTTCTAAGGATGGCATTAGAATTGACCCAGACAGGATACAAGCTATCTTACAAATGCCCCACCCAAGAAACATCAAAGAATTACAAGCCTTCTTGGGAAAGATTAACTTCTTAAGGAGGTTTATCCCAAATTTAGCAGAATTGATCAAATTACTAAATAACATGCTAAAGAAGGATTCAAAAGTGAAATGGACAGTAGAAGCAAATCAAGCTTTTGAAGGTATAAAATTGGCCCTTACCCAAACCCCGGTCTTAACAAATCCTCAATTTGACAGAGAATTTATCATTTTCTCTTTTGCTTCCCAGCATACCATTGCTGCTGTCTTATTACAGAAAGATGACCAAGGAAATGAAAAACCCATTGCTTTCTTTAGTAGAGCTCTTAGAGATGCACCTCTGAAATATCAGATCATGGAGAAGCAAGCTTATGCCTTGGTCAAGGCCATTAAAGACTTTAGGATTTACATCCTGTACTCCCATGTTATAGCTTATGTGCCAAGTCCCATTGTGAAAGACATACTCACTCAAGAAAACTTAGAGGGCAGAAGAGGAAAATGGATTGCCAACATCTTGGAATTTGATATTGAAATAAAACCTACAAAACTGATAAAAGGGAAAGGTTTGGCCAAATTAATGACAGTAGCAAACTTCCAAGCCTTAGACATTAATCAGCTGGACAATGAACCGGAGCTGGCGACTCCAAAGATCAATGTAGCCTTTAAAAAATCCTCTTGGTATTCTGATATATGTTATGTGTTACAAAACCTGTGTGCTCCCCCAGGATTGTCCATAACTAAATGTAGGTTCCTAAAAATGAAAGCTTCAATATTTTGTGTCATGGATGGCAATTTGTTTTGGAAAACCCATGAGGGTATATTGTTAAACTCCTTAATTGAGAATGAGACTAACAATGTCATGAAAGAATTTCACGCAGGTGATTGTGGTGGACACTTGTACTGGAAGTCCACTGTGGATAAGATACTGAGGGCTGGTTACTATTGGCCCACTGTTTTCTCTGATGTCAAAAAATTTACCACTTCATGTCATAAATGCCAAGTGTTTGAGGGAAAGAGAAAGTTACTGCCACTTCCTCTGAGGCCTATTGCAACAGAGATACCTTTTCAACAATGGGGCTTGGATTTCATTGGAGAAATTCATCCCTCATCTTCAGGCCAACATAGATGGATTCTAACAGCGACAGACTACTTTACTAAATGGATTGAAGCTGTTCCATGTAGACAAGCAAATGATTCCACTATCATTCAGTTCCTTGAGACCAATATCCTTTCTAGATTTGGTTGTCCTGATAAGATCATAACAGACAATGCTGCTGCTTTTAGATCCAAGAAGATGGTGAACTTCTGCCACAAATTTCATATTACCTTGGGCCATTCTACTGCATACTATCCCCAAGGAAATGGCCTAGCTGAATCATCAAATAAAAGCCTTGTAAACATCATAAAGAAGGTGTTGGAAGAAAATAAGAAGAATTGGCATAAGAAGCTTGTGAATGCCTTATGGGCAGATAGACTAACAACCAAGAGATCTATTGGGGTCAGCCCATATGAGTTAGTCTATGGATTAGAAGCCAAATTTCCTTCATCACTAGGGGTTCCTATTATGAAACTACTTCAAGAAAGTCAAGCTGAGCCCAATGACATGCAAAGAAGGATCAATCAAATAATATGTTTGCAGCAAACTAGAGACCAAGTTTATAGCAGAGTTCAAGTTTTACAAGAAAAGTTAAAGAAAGCTTTTGATAGAAGGACTAAGGCTGAAGATTTCAACATTGGTGACAAAGTCCTCAAGTGGGATTCAAGAAGGGAAGATAAAGGAAAACATGGAAAATTTGATTCCCTTTGGAGAGGACCATTTGCTATTCAAGCAGTGCAAGGAAACAATACCTACTTTCTTAAAAATCTTGATGAAGCTGATTTGGATGAAGGTCCTGTGAATGGCAGGATGTTAAAGCACTATTTTGACTACTATCCATGTCTGTAACTTAATTCTCCCTTGTACATACTCAGGTGTATATATTACGTTCTGTTAACATGTAGAAAATGCAGCTTCCCAGTTTTGTAAGTTATCAACAAAAGGCAAATAGGTTCAGAGATCTACCAAGATGGGAAGGGCACAATTTTGAGATTTCAAGGAGGAAAACTCCAAGTTTTGGCAGAAGAAGTCAAGGGCCAAGGCATTCTGACCTGCTGTTCTTGGTCTTTCAAATGGAAAAACCATCCCCATGTGGAGCCACTGTTAGATACCTATACCAATAGGTTTCATATTTCATGATTGGCAAAGAAAGTTCCAAATATGCTCTGCTTTGGTGATGCAAAGATCCCATATTTTCAAGAGAAGGCAATATGTGTACATAGCTTGATGTTGATTGAATTTTGGATGGGTGATCCAACAGCCTAATCTGGATCATGCCATGTTTCAATTTCTTGTTGTAGAATAGAGAAAGAAGTCTGTCCAAACTGTTTAATCTTGGCAGACCAGTAGTTAGGTAGAGAATTAAGGTTCCCAACTGCTTAATCTGGGGCCTTGGAAGCAATAAGGGTAGTTCTAGATAGAAAAGCAAAAGAAAAAGTGAAAAAGAAAAGAAAAGAGAAATTGAGGGTTTGCTAGCTCAAGTGCACCCTCCATGAAGAAACAAAAAATGCTAGGCAAGTAGATGGGTAGGTAGATGGGGGTTGCAGAAATGTCATTCCTTTCATTTTGCTGGTCCAACATAAAGGAAACATCAGTGGATAGAGAAGGTCCTCTTCTCCATCATTTTGCAGCAATACAAAGAAGCATGTCTAACTTCCTGATTCCCCCCCTCACATTCATTGCTAACATCCCATTACCAGCTATGTTCATGAAAGAAATCAAGGTCTTATGTTGGTTCTTGTTTCTTTAAGAGCCACATTTCTTGTGTAAATTCTTTTCATTTTGATCTACTTCCTAAACTAAGTTGATTTCATATAAAACTTAGTGTTTTTATCCCCTCATTCACCTCTTCCACTCATATTAACCCCTAATTTCTTACTATTTAACTCCCTATACCCCCTATTCCCCTTATTACTATGTAGATTATGCAAAAAACCCAAAAAACTACATATCCCCTTCCCCGGGCATTATAGCCCTATGACCGGCTTTGAATATTTCAAGCGCTAAAACATTGAGCGCGACCCAAAGAGCACTAAAAATTAATCCTGGGATTAATCCAAGATCTGCTTGGATTAATAACCTAAACTCTGTTTTGTAAATAAGCACCTCATAACCCATTTTACTCGTAACACTGTTAAAAAACCCATAAAACCCACTTCTTGTAATGTTCCGCCGGGCACATATGTCAACAAATAATATTATTTTATTATCTCCGCCCGACCGTATCGTCCGGCCAACTTTGCCTCCCGCCAGCCGTCGGATCTGGGCTTTCCCATCCGACGGCCCTTATCAATTTCGGAACGGCCCCGATGTACTGCCGTTAGCTTCCGAAAATTGACGTCCGCTGACGTACACACGGGGGCACGCGTCGCCATATCACTGGATCGGGCCAGCCTCTGACAATCCCGCTTCCGTATAAAGAGCGGTGCGATATGAAACCGCTTCCCACTTCCGGTTTTCCGCTGACCGGTCATGCCAACGTCACGCCACCTCACTGCCGCATCAGCGCCCCCGCCCGCCATCGCTCCGAGCTGTCACTCCACCTATGCAGTCCCCGTGGACCACTCGCTGACCGCCACGTCACCCGATGACGTCATGCTGATGTCACCCGACCCTGACCCTACCTGATGACGTCAGCATGACGTCATCCAAATTTTCGCGCCAACACCAAAAAGTCCATATTTGGGCGAATTTTGGCATTTTTATGCATTTTTTTATGTTATTCTGCTCTGCCTCCTGCATGCATTTTCACGTCCTTTGCTGCCGCACCTTGCCAAGACCATTCAGAGCTGCTGCCGCCCGGAATTCGACTGCAACCAAGCTCAAATACCGTCATTAAACCAGGTATTTTCCAATTCCCCAACTGTGCGCTCTGTTTCATCCTGCATTGTTAAAAAACCACTAAAATTAACCATTTTCCCTGTAGAAATAGGCCTGCTACACCTTAAAACCAATTCCATCAGTTTATAACCGGCCAATTGTGCCCAATTACACCCCTGTTTCTCTGAAACAGGCTGTAATTCAGCAAATTACTCAACCTATCGCGCAGGACGGTATTTCTCTCAAAATAGTCGAAATTTAACCCAGATTCACTTGTAAAACATGGATACACCAGTAGCACCTGTTGCCCTGAATGTTGCTCCATTGAATGCCCATCAGAGAGAGTTGGAGTGGAAACCATTAGCAGATCAAGATTACCAAATATCAGAGGAAATGCTAATGCATAGCAAGTATCACATTCACTTGCTAAATGAATTGAAACTCAAGCATGATAGTGGAATGGATATATTGGGCATTTGGGACTCTTTCCTCCCCATCTTCAAGCTCCCTCAGGTCAACCAGTTCCCTGACCTAATCCATCGATGTGCTGACTGCTATGACCCCACTCAGAGGGCTGTGTTTGACCCTTCAGGCTCAGTTGTTTTTTATATCACCCCTGCAGCCATCAGAGAGATGCTGAACTTCAAGACTGATAAGAAATTAGTTCCTTTGTCACTAATGGATCTGATAAAGCAAGGAGCTAAACTAACAGATGCTCAAATCACCAAGATAAATCAATTGTTCATTGATTCAAATTGTGAGACCATGAGGTGCCCTCCCATTAACCATGTATACCTGAATCAATTGGGCAGAGACCTTGCAGATATGATTAGTCCCATACTGGGCTATAATTCAATAGAATTTGTTGATGAAACTGTGCTGGTGATGATGGCCATGTTTTCCCCTGGTAAGCCCCCAATCTGTTATGACTATGCCACTTACATCTCCAACAAAATACATGAGCAATTGATAGACTTGGCAAGGGAAAGGGTGTTCAAATACACCTCCTATATCTACCATTTAATCCTATACTATCAGCATGAGAAATTTCCTTTTCCTGTGAAAAGAGTGGATGCACAAGGCAATCCAAGGTCAGTGGTCTATTGGTCCTCTACTTTCCACTGTAGGTCTTATTCCCCATACACTTATTGTGAGTTTATAGACCTCTTCATCCACCCAGCCATGTCTCTACTTCTGAGCTCACCTCCTCCAAGACTAACTGATGAGATGTAGAGGATTCTTCAGTTGTCCAAGGTATACAGCATTGGGGATTGGTATTTTTACCAAAACCACACAGTTATCAGAATATATGGGTGTGAGTTGCCCCCATACAGATTGCCCAGATATGTGCCTATGAGATTGTTTGCCCTCGAGTATTTCAGGCAATTTGGGAATGCTGATGTACTCCATTTTTCAGTCAAGGGCAAGAAAGCACAGCTTAAAGTCAGAAACCAATTAGGCCACTTCATCTACAATAAAAGGGAGGAAGGTTGGAAAGAGGCAGATAGAATGCTAGAAGCCCTTGGCTTACAGACCAGCTTCCTTTGGAAACCATACGACCCCAATCATTTCATAAGCTTAAGAAGGGTCAGATATAGGCTGGCCAGTTATGACCACTTAAGGTTGCCTCACATAGAAAAATATGCAAATCAACTAAAATGGAGGGAAGGCACCTTAGAAGAGGCTACTACACAAGAAGAACTAGCTCAAAGAGGAATAAGAAATCTCCAAAAGTTGGCTGACTTAGAGCTTTGTTCACAGGTATTTTCTCTCCCAGACACTCTAGTGGGAGCAGCTGCCTCATCATCCACAGCTCCACAAAAGGCAGTCCAAGCCCCAATTACAGCAGATACTTCAGCCAAGGATAAAGGCAAGGAAACAAAACAGCAAGAGGCCCCTGAAGAGCAGCAATCAGCCTAAGATCAACAGCCTGAAAATCATCCTGAACAGCAGGAAGAAATGGCAGAGGCTCCTGATCCTAATAATGAGCAAATGCAAGAAAAGGAGGCCCCAGTACAGAATGTTACAGTAGAAACTTCGGTGCTCCAGACACCTGTCAATGAAGAGAGGGGTAAGAAGAGAGATAGAGAGGAACAAACTCCCCTTAGTACCACAACATCACAGCAAGGGGAAAAGAGACAAAGGCTCGATCCTTTTTCAGAGGAGGAGATGCCTTTTGGTCAAACACAGATGGGTCCCCCCAGCACAGAGGTATCAGCTAGCTCATTGCAGCAAGAGCAGCAAAGAATACTTGGAGGAGAGGTCAGCTCCTCAGGGCAACCAAGAAAGGGTGAGTCTAGCATAAAGAAACAATTCATAGACATCAAGACCAAAAATGAACCGGTGAGGTTACAACTGTACAATCTCTTGTTGAAAATGGCTGCTACAAACCAGCAGAGGTTGATGTCTGCATATGATGTGCAAGAGGGCAAAATGATAATGAGCCATTTCATGCCCACAGCGCTGCAGCCACAGTCTGTAGCTGATTATATAAGAACAAACTTGGAAATCTTGTCCAAGGAAATCCACCCAATGGATCAAATTGAATTGCATAAACAGACGGGTGAGATGGTGTATGCTACCCTAGGAGACAAAACATTGATAAATTATAGATTGCAGAATTCTTTGAATAATACCACTGCACAATTGGAGTTAGAAAAGGCATCCTCCCAGGCTAAAGACAACAGGATAAAGTCTTTAGAGGATATAATCATAGAGCTTGGGCATGATCCAAAGGACCCTAAAGCTGTAAAGGAGCTGCTAAAGATAAAGGATTCAGACATTGCAGCCTTAAAGAAGATGATAAAGATCCCAGCAACCCTTCACCCTCAAATAGAAGAGGTTGCCCAGCTAAGGCAGGACCAAGATGTAGCAGCTATGCTGGTATCACTCCATAAACAACTTGCCCAGACAGAGGGAAAATTGGTAGAAACAGAGGCTGCACTGCAGGCAGCCCTACAACAGAAGGAAGGAGGCCAAACATCTCAGCCCCCTCAGCAAGTAATCGACCTTGAGGAACCCCCTCAAATTGTCACTCCCCCTACAGTGCAGACAGTTGAGACAGCTCCATCAACATCAGCACTAGCACCAACATCAGAGCAGGCTCCAAGCCTTGATATGCAGAAGTTGATGAATGAAATTAAAGTCCTAGAAGCCCAGATGGCAGAGCTGAATGAAACCAGGGAGGAATTGGCCAAAATTAATGAGAAATATGACAAATCTAAACAACAAGTGGCAGAAAAGGCAAGGGAAACAAAGACCCTGGAAAGAAAAATCAAAGAGCTCGAGAAAGAAATGGCCATGGGCAAAGCAATAACGGAGCTCAAGAAGATCTTATGGCAAAAGATTGGTCAATCAATCACAGACCAATGGGAATATATACTGACTATCCATGAGCAAATGGATTTGCTGGGCAGGGCTTATGCAGAAAATCAAAAAGCCAGAGCTGCTCTAGGAAGTATGCCAGAGATAGCTAATAGAATGATCAATGTGTTGAATCACAAAAATGGCATACAGCTAGCAAACATGGGTATCAGAGATAGAACTGATACAATTTTGCTGATTAAAAGGGTACTCACCCTCAGAAACTATGTACAGGCACTAGAGAGAAAATGTCAGGATATTCAAGCAGAGGTAAATGCTTTTGGTGCCAAGATTACAACATTATATGACAGAGGACTTCCCAGTTTAATAAACAGCGCTGGAAGGCTGTGGTCTCATGAGCAATATGCCAAAAGAGTCAACACTTACATCACTGATCAGTTGATTACCTCATCTAGCACTTCAGAAGGAACTGGGCCACCTACAGGGGAAGAATTGTATGATAAACTAGAAAATCTGTTTTATATAGAACATGAAATCAACCATCTGTTTGCATCACCCCCTAATTACTACAAATATACAGATGCTGATGAAACATTACGCAAAATGCAAAGGCACCAAATGCCTACTGATGAATGGTGGACTGATATGATCAGAATTCTACTTTGATTAATTAAATATTCTGATTAAAGACATCCTACAGCAAGCAGCAAACAATTGAAGAAAACACAAGTCAGCAGTCACGGCCTGAAGGATACAGATCGATAGCTCAAGAATATCCGTGCCACAACGTGTCAGCAGCAGCCACAGCCAGCATCAACCGTCGAAGAAGAAGTTCAGCCGGCCCTCCGGCCCAAAAGTCAAGTTAATCTGACAAACAGCAGACAGCTGTTGTGTACCTATGCCAGAGGCTTTAAATTTTGTAACCACCATATTGTAAAAGTTGGTAGAAGCAATTATTGTTCAATAACTGTTACTTGAGATATTTTCCTTGATATTTTTGTATATATTTACCCCTGCGCATATCATGTGGGGTTGTTGTTACTTGTTCAGAAAGAGAAATCGGCTGTATCTTTGGAGAGATAATACAAAGAAGTTTTGGGATTTCAGAGATTGTCTTTTCTGATGTATGCTGTGTTGGAACAATTGAATGCTGCAGAATTCTAGTGCTATAGCTTGATATAATAAGTTTCTCTATCTCTGTCTATGTTTAATTTTTGTTTATTTCATTTCTCATGTATGTGGTCGAATCTCAACAAGAAAGAAGAAGAATAGCTCAGGATTTGTCCATGGAGACACCCTGAATTCAATCTTTCCTTGTTATAAATGTTTTCTTCAGGTTTATTTGTTAAATTGGAATTCTTAAATGCTCCAACTTACTATAAATCTTTAACAGTTTCTGTGCAGTAATTCTTAGATGCTACTGAATAGAATCGGCCTTTTCAACTTACAGTCACACTGTGTATAAGTTTCCATTTCACTCTGTTTCATTTATAAACCAGAAATTGTATCATGAATAGCTGTCTAGCTTTGCAGTAAATCTTTCTCCATCACAGACATCAGGACTTACTCAATTTCTGACTCCATATGCCCAATGGACTAAAATCTCTAAAACATTTCATGCCCTTCTCAAGACAGCAGTTCACAACCAAAACTTTAAACAAAAACTGAACTTATAACTAGCCTAAAATCTTCACAAAACAGAGTTAAATCTTAAAGAGAGAGCCCTCTCTGATTATAGGTAGGCTAGGACCTATAATCCAAAGCTTGGTTAGTGGTTACCCCGGCCGTATTCCCTTGGGAGTCAAAGGGAACAGCCTGGGTGTTAACATAAATCAAAAACAAGAACCTGACAGCTACGAAATCTATCAATTTCGGAGTATCTCATCAAGTGGAAGAACTTACCCGCTGAAGATTCCACATGGGAGGACAAGAATTTTATACAGAAGCATCAAGAACTACTCAAGCGTTGAGGACAATGCTTTTTGAAGGAGAGGGGCATGTTAGGCCCCTATACTACTAGTGTAACCCCTTATTTTTATTAGTACAACCCACTTATTATATTGATGTACCCATGTAGTGCCCGTATTGTTACTATTGTGCCCCATAGAAGCCCACTATTGTTATTATTGTGCCCTTACATTATTATTGTTATGTCGGCTCTGATTATGTTATGACCCCTTAGACTCCTATATATAGAAAGGAGGTATTTTCATTTGTATCATCCAAAAATTGTTCATTTATGTAATGTAAAGGAGGTTGCCCCCTCGAAGAGGCTGAATTCTAAGGCGTTGATCTATCTTTTCTATCTTTTGTTGAGCTGGTTTCATAACATACAAACTTATGCCCATGAAATTCTTGAAGAGTGGTATTAGACTCAGCAAGCATTGGAGAGTCAAGAGCCTTCCAACATGATGCTTACATGACACAAGTGGAAGAGCCTTCATCCACCAAAGTGAAATGAATATTCTTATGAAAGAAACACATAGTAATTTGAAAGGAAATTTGGTGGGAAATTAGAACGAAAAACTTTTCAACATTAAAGGTGATAATATTTTAATTTGATGGGTCCACTCCACTGATCATAGACAACAAATCTTTCCCTTGTTGAGTGAAGCTTTTCAAAACCTCCAAGGAATACATGGAACATGGAGGTTGGGATAGATCTTCAACAATATTGTAGTGCTAAGAACCATGGGTAGATGGATTGTGTGTTGTCTTACGAAATACACCCTTAGGTGGGTGATAAATAGGTTCCACAGATTTATATAATGTAAGAGTTTTAGTTGAAGGAGGTGGAGTGGTCAAGTCCTTAGAGGATAAACTCGACTCAGGAACACCATATGATTTAGCTTGCATAGTCACATTGATGTTTTATTTGCACATAAAGAGGGAAAATTTGATTGTAGGATTGAAAAATGACCCCTCATTTCCCCTTGCGTAGGTGTAGGAGGATGTGCAACGATTTGTTATTGAGGTTGTGCAGACTGTTGGGTAGTAGGTGGAAGTGCTAGGAGCATATGAAATTCATCCATCTGAGGGCATTCATGAGTTAAGTGTTCTCCTTAACAAATCTTACAAGGGAACTTAATCTTACAATGATGCTAAGATGAGCCACCTCCTTGATTAGTTGGGTTCGGTTGAGGTTAATTATGATTCTTTTGTTTATTTTTATTGTTATTTTTACCATTAGGTTGATGAGTGTTGTTGTGGACGTCACCATAAGAATGTCGGTGGTTGATTAGAAGAAGTTGTTTTTGTAGAGATAGACACACTTGTTAGGGCTTCCAATGTAAAAATCAATTTCCTAAGTTAGGTAATAAGCTGGCTCATGGAATCGGAAATAGAACTAATCACACCATCACTGTGTGGTCTAGGAGAAGTTTTAGGTAGGTCAATGGAAGGTCGTGGAGAATTTGGAAGTACTTCATAAAGAATGACCAAATGAGAATAAATAAAACCCAATTTCTTGACAAATAAGATGGATTATTCCTCGATAACAACTCTAAACATAGAGACACCTTTGGAAATTTGAGACCGTAATGATCGAATGAACCATTTTCATAATAATTCATTAGGAATTTTGATTCTAACCAACCTCTTTCGATGTTGCCACTCATGGATATGATCATAAATGAAGGTGGCATCGTCTTGTTTAAAGTTAGACAAAAGTTTGGAATCGATGTTGTACCTTGTAGGCAAATGGAAATGGGTCAAGAAAGTTCGGGTTGAGGATGAAAAATCACTATAAGGTGCGGTGCCAATTCAATGTATCATTTGGCAACATATCCAGTTAATGTATGTTGGAACAAGCATAATTTGATCAAATCATCCACTAAATAATTTTCTGAACACCACAAACCATAAGTGCTAATATGGGTGGATGGATTCTCTCTTGGATTTCTTTCAAACTTCAAGATATGAGATGGTAACTTTGCAAGCATAGGTGGCCACTAAGGATCATGTCAGATGGGGTCGTTTGTTAGCTTTGCTAGATACAGTAGATCAAGTGAAGATAAAAATGGATTATGGAACTGACTAAAATGGGAATAGGTAGGAGAGTCTCCAGACCAACTTTGAGGTCCCCCCATATAAATATTATGATGTAAAGGTTGTGTACTTTGGTAATGAATTTTCGCAACATATAAATTATGTGGGTCAACATGACCGGTGAGAGGCGTTTTTCCCCTAGGGTAAATGCCCCCAAAGAGTATAGGACCCCTGAGAGCATGAATTCTAATGGGGTTGTACCAAACAGGGATAGGTTGACCAAATCATGCAGTAGCACAAACATAAGGAGGATGACTCATAGGTGTGACAGTGTTAACAACATGGTTTCCCCCAGGTAAACTAGCCACTCTAGGAAAGGTACTAGAGGTTGGCGTCCCTCCAAACAATGAACTATACTAGGTTTGAGACATATTAGAAGAAAAATTGCTCCAAGATGGCTAGGAGGAAAAATTTATCCTCCCCACACATTTCCAAAAGTGACCATGCTTATTTGAGGGACAAGAACCATAGGTTGGGAAAAACTAGGGGTAAAAATTCTTGACCCTACAGGTTGACTAGGATTAACAACCATAGTCAGCGTGGATGAAGGAGTAGGCATAGGAACACTAGGGAAATTCATAAGATCCATAAACGAGACTGGTGGAATTCCCCAAGTATATGTGAGAGGTGTAGACGAAGGTGTAGATCTTGCCACAATTAATGGTGGCAAAGATGACATGGAAAAAAAAACTGCGGATGAAGAGGGTAACGAGGAACTAAACTTCTCCATAGGTAACACAGATAAAGGCAAGTATGTGTAAGCAGGTGTTGAGTGGTTTGGATTCAACCACAATAACATTGGTCCCAAAGGATTGGTCAGAGGTGGATTAACACGAGAAGCTGAGTCATTTTCCAAAGTTTTAGTAGAAATCAAATCACTACTAGAGGGTCTAGGTATAGATTCCACAACTATGGGTTGGTCTAAGTCTTGAGCACCAATAGGAACTCGCTGAGCAGGAGTGACAAGTCCACCTCATCCAGGAGGAAAACCATGAATATGATGTGACTGATGATGACTTGGTTCAACCAGGGTGAATAAATGTAAATTAACCAAATTACGTTAGTACAAATAACCCTAAGGCCAAACTATTAGACTCAGACAAAACAAGATGCATTTTAAATGTCCTAAGAAGTAGTCACACAAGAAAACCAATCCTTGTACTATGTTTTAGATGGCCTTATAAGAGACCTCTTACTTGTAGCATCCCATTTTTGAAGGAAAAGTGGTTCAGAGGAAGGTAATGAAGAGGTATGGTTTCCTCCCACAACTACCACCTATAGGGTAGTTTTCTTGGGAATGGTCACTAAGGTACCTCTATCCCACGTGGTTGCACGAATTTGTTGTGGCCACCAACAACCCCCTTTTTTATTTAGTATTAGTAATAACACTAAATAAATGGGGACCCTTCTAAAAAAAATAAAAACTAGCACTTATAATTCCCTTTGAATAAAACACACTATCATAAGCTTAGGAAAAACATTCGCAAACCCAAAATCTTAAGTATTATGATAAGTCTCAAATAAAATCATTCTCTTAACAATAAACATCGCATCGCAAAAGGGTAAAGGAGGATATCATATAAACAAACTTTTAGAATTGCGAAAGCGCGATGATGCGAGAACGCGTGCCTTACATACTCATTGCATATCGCAGATTTCATATGTCTCAAGAACTACCTAAAATAAAACATCTCGATCCTGCGATATGTGATAAAGCATCTTGCAAATCACATCTCGTAGTCGTATAAAGAAATAAATGATTGTTAACGAAAAGGATTAGTGATATGGCAATCTGCAATATTGCGATCTGCGATATTGTGAAGCAAATCGCAAAATCATTTTATCATAGATCAATAGGGCTCATTGTTCAATGAAATATTTCTCGTAATCCGATACTGAGTTATGGGCATTAATGTCAACTTAGTGGTTTGTTGATGGTCATTTGTGAGAAAAGATTTAGATCTGATTGAAAGGTTGTTTCACATAGGGTGATATATTTGATATGATTTCAAAATTAAAGAGCTTTCCTGTCACCTTGTCACTTACCATTATTCGTTCCTTACTTACTTGCAGGAGCGGCAAGTAGAACAATATACAGAGCAGTGTGTAGAATGTAATGGGAAAGAAGGGAAAAGCTCCGGTTGCTGAGAAAACAGAGATGAACACACTAGCCAAAATCCTGCAGATATGTTAACAAAAGTTGTAACCAAGGAGACACTGAGAGTCTGCTCAGTTTCAATTGGTCTTCAAGTATGATGAAGAAGATGAGAAACAACCAGGTCCAGAGTGGAGTCATTGTCCAACAAATGAAGTAGCGGTGGAGTTGCTATAATTAGTCTCCAAGTGGGAGATTGTTGGGTGTGGAGCCTGATTATCTTATTTATTCAAAGGTATCACCGCATTGGACCCCAGTTCGTAATGGGGCGGAAACGCCACCTGTAAAATATTCGCTGCAGGGGGAGTCCAGCGGGGGGGCAGCTAAAAATAGATGTCAAATTTCCTTGTAAAATGTTTTAATTTTGTAGTCAATCTCAGCTGTTCATTATGCGGAGATTTAACGGTAGAAGTTATGTTTAATTTAGGGTTTTTTTCCATAGAAGGAAACCCCTCTCTATATCTGAGGGAATTATATTGCGTCTATGTAGATCTGTATTCTGAGTGAGGAAGAGAGAGGAGATTGAGAGTGAAGAGGGATTTATAATGAATATGCTATAGGTTGTATCTCTTCAGTTTGCTGGATAATATAAAAGGAAGGATTGGCTGTTTCTCTATGGATGTAGCACAAACTTGGTGAACCACATATATCTGTGTCTCTCTTGTATTATGCGTTTTCTGTGTTTATATTTATGCAATATTTTATGTGTTCCATTGCTCTGTAATATATAATTTTCTAACACCCATGCCCAAAATTTGAACGCTACATGACCCAACACGGAAGTCATTAAGAACATGTTCCACTTCATCATGTGTGAGAAAATGTCAAAGAAATGAGTTAGTGCCACGAAGATACAATGTATCATTTAGCACTATCTAGTGCTTGGATTTTAATCAGATGCAACAATGACCATCTTTCGATAGATATGGGAAGAATCGATAGGTCTGAAGATAGATAAGGATATATCCATACCATATTTCAAAAGAGTCAACCAGATAGAAAGATTTATCTGCCATGGGATTGTGGGTTACCTAAGCTGTGTCGACTATGGAAAGATCCAACAATAGTTTTAGTAGTGGTGAAGACCAAATAAAATTGATGGAGGATAACTATCCACTTAGAACATTTACCTCCAATAATCTGATGATACAAAATATGTCTCATAGGGTTCTCCAGGGTAATGACAATAGTTTGATGCATAAAGATGTAATTCTGGAAGTAGATGACAACAAAAATGGTTGCCAAGGAAAGTTTCTCCACATGCGAATACCTTGTTGAAGATAGCAACAGAAATGCTAAAAATAGAAAATGCTAAAAATAGCACTGCTAAAAATAGCACTACTATAAATAGCAGTTTCATCCAGTGTTGAACTTAGCTATATTGGATGAGAAGTGAAGGTGCTAAAAATAACATTTCTAAGAATAACATTTCAGATGGATTCCTATTTTAGTCAGTCCTTGGACTAAACACAGGAAGTAAAATTCGAATTTGAACTTAACAGCTATTTGAAAATAAATTAATTAATTCACTATGAGTTAATTAGTTGAGAAAATTCAAACATGAAGTCTATGTGAGGACATACAACAATTTCTCCATTAATTGAGGAATTTATCCATCAGTTAAAGAGATAAGGATGAGTTCTATATTGAGTAGTAATTAGTTGGCTCAGTTAACTAAGTCAAGTCCAGTTATATTTGATTTAAACAGTTTGTTTAAATTAAGTAAGTTCAGTTAGTTAATGCATGCTTGCATATAACTGTTGTTCTTTAGATAACTGAATATTCTCTCATGGATAACTCATGCATGTTAGTTCAGACAGAGACCCAGTTGAGTTCAGATAGTGGGACAGTGTACTATCAATTGCTAGGATATTTTAGGTGAATATTCCTTGCATGGAGAAGGATTTATTTCTAAGAGAATTACGTGATATAGGAGCTTGGAGGACTTGATTAGTATATATACTTGTCTATACAGTCTATGAGCTTCATTATCTAATTACAGAGAGAGAAGGAAAGCTTTTGAGCTGATTCTTTTTGTAACTTGGAAAGGATTTCCACTTGTATGATAATACAGAGTTGGGGTTTTATGCTTTGGCTTTCCCCTGGTTATATCTTTTGTGTTATGTGTTATTGATTTCTTCTTCTTAGTTATATGTGTTCTTATTGATGTTGCTCAATTCAATTAAGCTTTTGCTTTGTAGAAGTAGATCAAGTATTTTTCTTTAGTATATTGAATTATCAGGTGATCTACATGTGGGAATTTCTACATGGTATCAGAGCATAGGTGATCAAGGAAGAACATTATACAAGAAGAGGAGAAGTTTGAAGTTTGTGATTCCTGAATATAGAATTCGAGTTCTTATCACATCTCTATTTCACCTATGGCGTTCAGTGGTTTAAGCCTTGAATATGCCCTTGATGGTAGTTCAAATTATATAGCCTTGAAGGATCACATGGAGGCAGTATTAGAAGATAATAGTCTAAAGGACTTCATTGATCAAGATGTCCCCAAGCCAACTGATGCTACTCAATTGGCGGAATGGAAGAAGTGTGTGGCTAGAGCTAGGAGAATCCTTCTGGAGGGAGTTCGAGATCACATAGTCTCGAGTCTCCATGGGAAGGAGACTCCATTTTCAATGTGGAAAACATTGAAAGATCTATATCAGAATAGCAGTGATTAGAGGAAGCTGGCACTAAAAGAAAAGCTTCAAAAAATCAAGTGTGAAAAGGGCGATACAATCTCTACATTCCTAAACAAGCTCACCACCTGCAGGGATGAGCTTGGAAGTGTGGGGATCACAACCGCTGATGATGACATGGTGAGTCTTGCACTTCTTGGTCTTCCTAAGAGCTAGCATAGCTACCAGGACTTGGTTAATGGAAGAGAAAAACTGCCAGATTGGGAAAGACTTTGGTCAGATCTGATGCAAGAGGAGATACGAAGAAGCACCAGAGATGGATCCTCATCGAAATAAGATGATGAGGAAAATCTAGCGTTAGCAAGTAAGGCAAGGAAGGGGAAAGGGAAGGAATCCCAATCCAAATCCTGTTCTTCCCATGGTGGGAAGAAGTTTGACAAATCGAAAGTGAGATGCTTTCATTGTCATGAAGTGGGCCATTTTGCTACTAATTGTCCATAGAAGAAATCCAAGAAGGGTTCCTCAAAGGGATCTGATGCTGATGCACTTGCCTCATAGTTTGAGCTAGATTTCTCTCTTATCGCATGCATGGTTTCATCCATGATGGGATGTGTTTGTTACTTGGACAGTGGAGCCTCTTTCCACATGTCAGGTGACAAGAATCTCTTCAATACCTTGGAGGAGAAGGATCTCCAGATGCAGATCGAGATGGGTGATGATGGAAAGTACTGTGTCTGAGGTGAAGGTACGATTGTGTTTCAGAGGGAGCATGGAGCTCCCCTCACCCTAACTGATGTTAAATATGTTCTAGGTTTGAAGAAGAATCTTGTGTCCATTGCCTTTCTAGAAGATAAAGGCTATGATGTAGTCTTTAGCAAAGGAAAGGTATTCCTGAGGCATATCAGCACTGGACAGACAAAGGAAATAGGGATTCGAGTCAAGAATCTCTATAAGCTAGAGGTAGATGACTATTCTACTTTGAGTTCCAAAGCAGAGATGGTGCAGAGCCAAGATGTTGGCGAGCTATGGCATAGGATATTGGGCCACTTGGACCATGGAACCTTGAAGATCATGTAGCAGATTTCTACCGGATTACCCAAGGGAAAACTTGAGCAGACGAGCACATGCAAAGGTTGTACCTTGGCTAAGTATGTGAAATATTCCTTTCCAGATCGAGACAGTAGAGTTGGAGCAATCCTGCAGCGAGTTCACTTAGATGTATGTGGGCCATTCTCTACAAACTCCATTGCTAAACAAAGGTACTATGCTATTTTTATTGATGATTTTTCTCGTAGATGCTGGATCTACTTTATGCAAAAGAAGGATCAAACCTTCTTGAGGTTTTGTGATTTTAAAGCCTTGGCAGAGAAAGAATTAGGAAAGAAAATAAAAGCCTTGCATAGCAACAATGGTGGAGAGTATGTCTCTCAGCAGTTTAAGGACTTCTGTGCTTCAGAAGGAATTAAACGGGAATTGACGGCACCCCATAACCCACAGCAGAATGGGGTGGCTAAAAGGAAGAATAGATCAATTGTGGGAGCAGCTAGAGCGATGTTGCATGACCAAAGCCTACCACTACACTTGTGGGCTGAGGCATGCAATACAACAGTATACTTGCAAAACAGAAGCCCGCACCGTATACTGGAGATGAAGACAACTATGGAGGCCTATGCTGGGAAGCAACCTGATGTGAGTCACTTTCATATCTTTGGATCATCAGTTTACACTCATGTGACCAAAGATGCCAGGAAGAAGCTAGACCCAACAACTGAGTTGGGAATACTTGTGGGGTACACAGATACATCTCACAACTATCAGGTGTACCTGCCTTCCACTCAGAGGACTGTGGTATGCAGGGATCTGAAGTTCGACGAGTAGAAAGCCATGCAAGTGTCACTTGAGAGGGATCTCAAGTTGAATGCAGATAAGGAACCTTTGGTTCCTAAGGATAGGAGCCTCAGATTGATGCAAAGCAACCACATGCAGAGGATCTGGGGCTGGAGACATCCACTCATGTTGATACTTCCAGAGATGGGCAGAAACACTCAAGGGAAGCTGACAGGTTGATACAAGATGCACGGGAGAATGTGGGACAACCATCTTCTTAGCGCAGACAGAGGAGGTCACCAGAGCGGTACACTGGTTACATGGCCCTAGTTGGGGAGTGTGTAGATTCCGAGCCTTCTTCATTCGAGGAGGCAGTGCAACAACCAGTGTGGGTTGATGCAATGGTGGAGGAGTATGACTCCATCATGCGGAACTGTGTTTGGGATGTTGTCCCAAGACCTCAGGACAAGTCAGTAGTGAGTTCCAGATGGCTTTACAAGGTAAAGTAGGTAGCTGATGGCAGTGTTGAGAAACACAAGGCAAGGTTTGTTGCCCGAGGTTTCTCATAGGTTGAGGGGATCGACTATGATGAGACTTTTGCTCCTGTAGCAAGGTACTCATCAATTAGATCGATATTGGCACTATCAACTCAGATGGGGTGGAAGATCCACCAGATGGATGTAAAGACAACATTCCTCAATGGGACGATTGAGGAGGAGGTGTACATTGAGCAACCAGAAGGTTTTTAAACCTTTGACAGTGAGTCGCATGTGTGCAGTCTCAAGAGGGCTCTATATGGGCTGAAGCAAGCACCACGTGCTTGGTACACCAGGATCGACAACTATTTCACCGGGTTGGGCTTCAACAAGAGTGAAGCAGATGCGAACCTTTACCACATCATGGTAGAAGGTAAGCCATTGATCATTGTATTTTATGTCAATGATCTGATTTTGATAGGTGATGATCAGCTGATATAGTCTTTCAAGGAGGACCTTGCAAGAGAGTTCGAGATGAAAGACATGAGTCTTATGCACTACTTTCTAGGCATGGAGGTGTGGCAGAGAGATGGAGAATTTTTTGTATCTCAAGGCAAGTATGCCAATGAGATCCTTAGGCGGTTCCATATGGAGAAGTGAAAACCCATGCAGACTCCTCTAGCTGGGAACTGGAGGAAGGAGTATGCTACTTCAGGTGAGGTAGTAGCTACTACTGTCTATCGGCAGCTGGTGGGTTCATTTATGTATCTAGTGACCACACGACCCGACTTATGCCTTGTGGTGAACCAGTTGAGTCAAGCTACGGTTCAGCCTACCAAGATGTTTTGGAAGGCAGTGAAGCATGTGCTGAGATACCTCAGAGGCACATCTTAGTTTGGATTGTGGTACAGATGGACAGAGGGAGTGAAGCTTCAGGGCTTCACAGATGCAGATTGGGTTGGGAGTCCATCAGACAAGAAGAGCACTTCTGGAGGAATCTTCAACCTTTGTTCAACTGCAGTTTCTTGGTACAGCAGGAAACAGAGATCAGTTGCACTTAGCTCAGCAGAGGCTGAATACATGGCTACTAGTCAAGCTGCATGTGAGGCCATTTGGATGCAGAAGATTCTAGTGGGATTGTTTGGTCAGAGGATGGATCCTACAGTGATCTACTATGATAATCAGAGTTGCATCAAACTCTCTGAGAATCTAGTTTTTCATGACAGGTCCAAGCACATAGATATACGGTATCATCATCTTTGAGACTGTGTGATCAAGAGGATCATGTTGTTGCTGTATGTTTCGACCGAGGAACAAGATGTAGATATTTTGACAAAGGCATTGTCAAAATACAAATTCGAGTTCCACAAAGACAGGATTGGGGTTACTGATAATCCCCTTCTTGTTGAGAGGGAGTGTTGAAGATAGCAACAAGAAATGCTAAAAATAGCACTGCTATAAATAGCAGTTTCATCCAGTGTTGAACTTAGCTATATTGGATGAAAAGTGAAAGTGCTAAAAATAACATTTCTAAAAATAGCATTTCAGATGGATTCCTATTTTAGTCAGTCCTTGGACTAAACATAGGAAGTAAAATTCGAATTTGAACTTAACAACTGTTTGAAAATAAATTAATTAATTCACCATGAGTTAATTAGTTGAGAAAATTCAAACATGAAGTCTATGTGAGGACATGCAACAGTTTCTCCATTAATTGAGGAATTTATCCATCAGTTAAAGAGATAAGGATGAGTTCTATATTGAGTAGTAATTAGTTGGCTTAGTTAACTGAGTCAAGTCCAGGTATATTTGATTTAAACAATTTGTTTAAATTAAGTAAGTTCAGTTAGTTAATGCATGCTTGCATATAACTACTGTTCTTCAGATAACTGAATATTCTCTCATGGATAATTCATGCATGTTAGTTCAGATAGAGACCCAGTTGAGTTTAGATAGTGGGACAATGTACTATCAGTTGCTAGGATATTTTAGGTGAATATTCCTTGCACAGAGAAGGATTTACCTCCAAGAGAATTACGTGATATAGGAGCTTGGAGGACTTGATTAATGTATATACTTGTCTATACAGTCTATGAGCTTCATTATCTGATTACAGAGAGAGCAGGAAAGCTTTTGAGCTGATTCTTTTTGTAACTTGGAAAGGATTTCCACTTATATGATAATACAGAGTTCGGGCTTTATGCTTTGGCTTTCCCCTAGTTATATCTTCTGTGTTATTGATTTCTTCTTATCAGTTATATGGGTTCTTATTGATGTTTCTCAATTCAATTAAGCTTTTGCTAAATTGTTTGTAGAAGTAGATCAAGTATTTTGCTTTAGTATATTGGATTATCAGGTGATCTACAGGTGGGAATTTCTACATACCTAACCTCTGATCAAAATAGACCTTTCAAAAGGTAATAGATCACATGCTCACTATGATCATTGTATTCTTGAACTATAACCATGCCAATGGAGGATGGTGAGGCTGTAACGTATAATAAAAAGTCATGTGAATAGTCAGGAGGACTCATTAGTGGGGTTGAAGTAAGAGCCTTTTTCAAGGAATTAATTTTTTTTGGGTCTGATCATCCCATAAGAAGGGAAGTCCTCTCCTTAGTAAGCACATGAAACTTTTTTTTAACTCAACATAGTTGAAAATGAAGCGACCCAAGAAGTTTTCCTTCCCCTACAAAATTTAGAGTCAAGAAATGGATTGTGGTAGGGGAAATTAAATAATTGCTTTAACCTTATCAGGATCAATTCATATATTGTGTTTTGATACAATGAACCCAAGAAAATTACCAGATTCGACAAATAAGACTCACTTATGTAGATTCAGATGGATGTGGTAGAAGCAACACCTAAGAAAGATATATCTAAGATCAGCTAGGTGTTGTGCCTCACACTTGGAATGAGCAAGAAGGTCAGCCAAATTCCTAAAAGATATGTGTGATATCATGAAAATTGTAATTCGTCACCCTATGAAAAGTCACACCTGCATTCTTAAGACTGAATGGAATCTTGCGATATGCAAAGGTGCCCCAAGGATAGATAAAGGTGGTTTTATGCTGATCAATCGGTTTGATAGCAATCTCGTTATAACTCGAGAAGCCATATATGAAGGAAAATGATTCACATCGACCAAAATAATTGATAATTTGGTCAGTGAATGGGGTAGGATAATTGTCTTTGGGACAAGCAACATTCAAATCATGGTAATCAACGCATACCTAGATGGTTCCTTGTTAAGTCCCTGTACTACTAGTGTAACCACTTATTGTTATTAATGCAACCCCCTTGTTGTATTATTGTGCCCATGTAGTCCCCATGTTGTTATTATTGTGCCCCATAGAAGCCCACTATTGTTATTATTGTGCCCCTACAGTGACACGTGTCACTTCATACAACTTCTCTCTACTGAACCATTCTATAAGTAGGTCATCATGGGATATTTGGGATAACACTTTCTTGGAGAATAAAACCTTGATCAGACTTGAGGGGTTGGAAAGAATACGTAGAGAGATACCACAAGACGAAATTTTAGACCTTGGAGATCCTAAATTACAAAGATATAACAGATTCAATACCGAGCTCCTACAAAGCCAAAAAAAAGTGTGTAGTCTTTTTAAAAAATTGCATAAGTTTGGTTTGAAAAATTAGTTTGAATTAATTGAAAGGGCATAGTGAAGGATAATTATCATTAATTGATGCCCCAAAGAAATAAAATGGAGACACCTAGTAAGCAACTTGAAATCTCTACCATGATTCTTGAAGAAGAGGAAGAAATGCAACATGATATATCAAAATTATGAGACGAAATGCAACAAATTTCACTCTCACAAAAAGTAACAGAAGCTAAGATGGATGGTTTAAAGAAAGGAATGGAAGCTAAGATTAATGGCGTGGAAGCAAAGACGGTTGGCGTGGAAGATAAGATGGATGGCATGGAATCTAAGATGGATGGTTTAGAAGTAAACATTGAAGATTTGAAGAATGACATGGAAGGTTTGAAAGGAGGTTTGCCAAAGTTGCTTCAAGAAATGATTCCTAATGGCAAAAAGGTAGTAGAGGAAAATTGTGATGAGAAAAAAAGAAAAGTTAATCATGATTCCATAGAATCTAATGTTGGATTAAAGACCCACCATTTTCCGAAGATTGATATGAGGAAGTTTGATGGAAAGGATCCTGGAACATGGATACTACAGATGGAGCAATATTTGGATCTCTATAGTGTGCAAAACACACAAAAGGCACACATTGCAACTTTATATTTAGAACCCAATCAATTTGTATGGTATTGATGGCTTTTCTCTCGTAAACAAATTGTCACTTGGTCAATTTTTATGGAGGAAATGATAACACATTATGAGGATACAAAAATAAACAACTTCTTTAGCCAATTGATAAATCTCAAACAAAAGGGTTCAATGGTGGAGCACATTGAGAAATTCCAAAAACTGAATATAAGGGTAAAATATATTCCATAGGAGCATAGAATTTATGTGTTCATAGGGACTTTAAAGGATAAAAACCAACATGAGGTTTGCATTTTGGAACTTGATTCATTGGAGAAGGCATTCAGGTTGGCAAGAAAAGTTGAAAGCAAAATTATGACAACAAGGAAGCCTACCACTCACAACTATAAATATGGAAGTGTTTTTGCCCCTAGCCTTCCACAACCTACAAGGTTGACACCACAACAATTGGAAGAAAAAAGAGAAAAAGGGATTTGTTACAGTTTTGGTAGCAAATACACTAAAGGTCACAAGTGTGCTCAGAAGAAATTATTTTGCATAGATTGTGAAGAGGAGGAAGAAAAGGAACGAGAAACGTCAAACGAAGAGGATATACACCAGGAACCAACCCTAGAGAAAGAAGAAATGAATCTGACCATATCTTGTAATGCATTGGTAGGAATTACCACTCAAACTCTCAAGATAGAAGGATATATCAAGAAGAAAAAGGTTATAGTGTTGATTGATTCAGGTAGTACCTGTTATCACTCTGGGAAACTCTCCTAGGTTGTAGCTCGGAGATGCTTGGTAACATATAATATTCAATATTGTTCTTTGAACTATTGGAATGGATGATGGTTTGGATCAAGCCAGATAACTGTTTCAACTATGTTTTCACTCCAGACATGCATGAACACCCTCAGCTTGACAAGGCTTTAGACCACTAATGCTCAATAGTTTGTAGATTCAATGGATTGATGGAGAATACAGACCGTACCGGAAGATGCATTTATATAAACACATATGAATGGCTAGCTATAGGCAGTCCAAGATTTTCTTACAGTCATCGTTCCAGCAGAACGTGACATCCTTCTTCAACAATTGTTCCATCAGCGTGGTGATCTGGGCATAACTTTTGATAAACTTTCTGTAATATCCCGTATGTCTCAGAGTAGCGCGCAGTTGTTTCACACTCCTTGATTCTTCCAAGTTCAGTATCATCTCGATCCTTATGGGGTCTACCATCAGTCCTTGTCTATAAACCACATGCCCCAATAGGTTCCCAAAAGGAATGCAAAACAGACACTTCTTGAGATTGAGCACGATCTAGTATCTTCGACAAGTATCCAGCATCAGGTGCAAGCTTGCTACATGGCGCTTAACAAGCCCAAATATAGTCCAGTCATCAAAATATACCTCTAGGAACTTATGAATAAATTCCTTGAATGCCACAACAACCACGCGCGAAAATATTGCAGGCGCATTCTTTAATCCAAAAGGGTTTACAGTGTATTGAAAACAACCCCATTGAATCGCGAAGGTTTTCTTTCTCCTATCCTCCGGTGCGATTTTGATTTGGTGGTACCCAGAGAAGCCATCAGTGAAGGAATACGCTTCCTGGCCACCTACATTGTCCAACGCTTCATCTGTGAATGGAGTCAAGAAAGGATCATGCACGCAAGTGTCATTTAGTTTTATGAGATCCATGTAGATCCTTATCTCATCCTTCTGCTTCTTCTCTTCCACCACCATTGGGCTTACCCAATCTGATTCTTCCACAGGCTCAGTGATTCCTGCCACTAGCATCTTATGTAGCTCTAAGCAGACCTTCTCCTTGTATTTCAGATTGAGGCAGTAAGGCCTCTGCTTAACTGGCTTCGCGTCGGGCTTTAACATGATCTTCATTACTCTGAGGTCTTCGATTATTCCTTTTAGATCCGTAAACTTGGTAGGGAATAAGTCCTGGTATTCGTGGAGAAATTCAGCGACCTTATCCACCATCGCATCATCCCAGTAGTCTCCAATCTTCATGAATTTGGGTTCTGCCTCTATACCAATGTTCACTTGTTTTGTTTTCACCGACGCGGTTATATCAGGGTTCTCAATTTGTGGTCCTTGAACCTTGCGGTGGCCTTCTGTTTCTGGAATGTTAATCTTCCGCGGATCCTCATCCTCATCTTCAGTAGTTACATTATAACATTTGAGCATGTGACTCAGCTGAGTAGCCCATTCAGGCTGAATTAGGTCTAAAGGATCCTGTAGTATCTTAAAGATGGTTGCTTTCACCTCCTGTAACACTTCATCAATACTGTCAAACTCGTCCTCAAAACTAAATGTCATCATGAATCCTTCACGTAGGATATCCCATTCACTTGCCCCATGGTAGAGCTCTATTTCTGTATACCAATTCATTGGGATAACATCCAGGGTATGACAGAACAAGTGCATCTACTCAGGTTAGGGCTTTTCTCCATAAGCTTGCGTCCATTTAGCCAGATGCACATGCAGATCATTCTTCCTATCGTACTTGTCTATTAATCACATCTTAGGCTTCCCAAATCATGTTCTCATCATCTTCCTACATTCGTGCCAATCATCAAAGCTTCCCTTGTGCATACCCCACCATCTTGCAGGCAGAGTGCGCAGTGCCAGTCCAAGGCCTGGAAGCGTTGCTTTTCTGGTACCTCCCTTTCAAATGCATCCAAAAATATATCTACCTCATTTAGACCATCATAAATAGGTAGATTTCTTACTTCTGATGACACACAACGCAGCGACTGGGTTATCATGTTGCAATTCAGCATAGTTACTTCATGTAACTGATTTTTCCAACATTCTATTTCTTCATCAGAGTCCAAAGTGCGAGAGCTCTCATGATCCCACGTAACCCTTCCATCCATGGTGGGATTCACCCAATCTTGGTCTCGCACTATTATCTTATAGATACATTCCAGATTGTCATCACTCTCATAATCGCGGACTGGTTCCGTATAGCGCAATCCTTCAGTAGGATCGAGGGGTATTATTACGCAGATATATTTCTTCTCGAAGATCATCTTACGCTTCTTCAGATTGATTACCCCATTCATATCAGTAGACCAGTCAATTCCCAAGAGTGCAGGGTAGGTATTGCTGTCATCCACTATCTCTATTACTTCAAAATCCGTTAGCGGGCTCGCTCGCTTAATATCCACGATCACCCCCTACAGCCGTCCCATGGGAATTATTTTCTGTTGATTCGCCATCCTTAGCGGAATCGGAGACCATTGCAGTGCAAGTCTCCCCATTTTCTCCCAACTCTGCTTTGGTAGGACATTTGCATATGACCCCAGGTCCAAAATGACCTAATCCATTTCATACTCTCCTATCTGTGTGGTTAGTCTCATCTTGCGTATCATCCTTGTTTTATGCTTGCCAAATTTTTGTACTACACGCGACTCACCTGGTGCGGTCCTAGTGCATTTATTGATGAGTTCTTGTAACCATTTCACAACTTTACTGTCGCGCAGTAACTTCATATAGATTTCTAGGACAGTTGTGAGCATAGAGGGTTCCATTTCTGGCTCAAGCTTATCCTTGCTTCTTGAGTTGGTGGCCTCAGCGAAACTCTTCTTAGCTTCCATGAAGGCTTCACGAGCGTGCTCCAAATTGAACTCAGCCTCTTTTGCTGAGGCTTTGAGAACCCATGTATTGTCTTTTGGCTATTTCCCCTTGTCATCTCCCATTGTGATTCCACTCCTGAGTACTATATTTATGTTTGGATCTTCCTTGCGTGGCTCAGATCTCATCATCTACAGATTTTGAGTCGGTGGAGGTGGTAGCACCCCTTTGTCACGTATCTTAGTTATCAGCGTAGGATAGTCTTCTATATCATGATAAAAAAATGTGCAATATTTGCACGATGAACGTGTTGGTTTAGTGCAATCGTGGGCATAGTGTCCTAGTCCTCTGCAATTGTAGAAAATAAACTTTCCTCAACCTCTACTAGGTCCTCCTCCGCCTCGGTCTCGTTCACGCCCCTAAAATCCTGTTCGCGCCATCCCTGCATTCTATTCAAGGGGTCATGTTTCATCCTGAACCTTATAGGCGGGAGTTGTATCCATCATCAATTCATAGCTCCGGCAAGTACGCTCATCTTGTCCTACCGACCTACAAAAGTTGCAGAACAGCTATTGCGGTGCTTATACATACTTCTATAGCAAGTGACAGTTATCTGTGGCATGTTTTCTGACTACCTGATAGATAGTGCACCATAATTCAGGCCTCACACTAGGTCCTACTTGAGCTTCTATCCTTAAAGGCACTAGTCCTCCTCCTACAACGTAATTTGCAAAAACCGGGCAATGGTCTTTTTCATGACCCTGACTCTTGCATTTCAAGCACCATACCTCCTCGCGTACCTCTGGCTGAACCGTCTTGTCCTGCTTCAGACTTTGCATCTCAAGGCACAGATTCTTTAGCTACGCATGGATCTACTGGACTCCTAGATTAGGATCTTGCATCGAAGTCTCATGTAGTCTCATGGAAATCTCCATGGCCTCTTCTTGAGTTGTTATCTTTTGCTACGACAGTGCACTCCATAAGTGTGGTAGTAGCAAAGCCACAAACCACTCACGATGTTGTCCATCTGTCAAATTCATGTTGGCTTCATAGATTGTACATTTCAGCCTTTGATCTAGTTCCCAAAGTGTCTCACCTGGTTGCATCGCGATCTCTTTGAATCCCACAATCGACTGCGCCTCAAATTTAGACCTGCTAAATTCCCTATTTAGTGCTGCATGGATGTTTGCTACTCCGGTATTCAAGTTATCATTAGAGTACTTAATATACCAAGTTAGCGCGCGATCTTGCAGAGTGCTAACTAGTGTTGCTTTCTTTATATGATCATCTATAACACCTTGGGCTTCCCATACAGTCCTTACAATGAGCCAGAATTGTTTTGAGTCCTCATTTCCCAAGCCTTTGAACAAAGGCAACTTCACTGTATTTGCCATACTGAACCATGGTGGAGGTGGAGGTGGTACGGGCGAAGTTGGATGTGATGGTGGTGAAGTTAGAGGTGGTGTAGGTGGAGGTCGTACTCACAGGAATCCTTGTCTTATTAGCTGAATAGCACTTCAAGGAGAAACCTTCTCTATCCCTTCTTTGTCCTTTCACAGAGGTGAAATCAAGGGGCTATACTTCGGACCCTTATTTTCTTCCTTTCTGTAACTTTTTTAGCTTCGCGTAGTCTCGAACATCAAGGTAGCTTCATAACCCGTTTTTCAAACAACAACATTTTAATCCAAGTATTCAAATATTTTACGTACCTACCTTGCGGTCCTTTGAAAAAGCCTCGCTCCGCCTCGCTATAGCTGACTGAGGTGTCGATGGTGAATTTATTCACAAATCCTCCTATGACGCAATCGATCCAATGATCGACAGTGCAGGTGATCTTATCCTCTAATGCTTCCAACCTTTGCACTAGCTCTAGGGTTCACAAAATAGGAATGTCAAGTTTCCACCTTCCTTGGATATCTCCTAGCTTCGCGATCCACTCGTATAGCTCAATAAGTAAAGAGCAGAAAAAGATCTCATGGATCTCTGTATACAGGTACCAGTCCAACCACTATTCTTTTGTCAGTCGTGGGTTTCTGTTCTCCTGTGCTGCCAATTCGTGGATCTTTCTATCCAACTAGTCTCCAATCTCCTTCTTAGTTGGATTTCAATGATATGACATCACACACCTCTTATGGAGATTCTGGTCCCGACAATGGAACCATTTGTTTGCTTGAGGGGGCTTGACCTAGGTTCAACATTATTTAGCCAAACAAATCTCTACACTACTGGCCCTTTCGGCATCAGCCCGCAGAGTGCAGACCAAAGTCTCACTCGAAGCAGTATGGGGGGATGCTGGAACCAAGTTTCCACACGTTTGAGATGGTTGTGATGTTGTTTTATCTCTTCTTGGTCCAAAATGGATCTAGAATAGACTTCTAAGTCTAAAGTGTTCCTCACAAAGGAAAATGAAAGTCAAAGGCTGCTCTTCGAAATAGCCCCATTACATAGATCCTTGCATTCTGAATCTACTACAATTTGAATGGGCTAAAATGGACTTCGGATGAAGAAGTTATTGCAGAAAGAGATTTGCCATGGTCCTTTGAAAAGGAGGCAAATTCTTATGAAAATGGCCTAAAAGGCTCATCGAAGAAATCGCATTGCAAAAGGCCAAAGGGAAGGACTTAACGCAAGGGCGGAAGGACCCCCGATCAGCGATCCCCGATATATCAGGTCGGAGGTAGGCTGCGTGTGATATCGGGACCTAGGCGGAGCAATTGCGATATGCGATAATCGGCAATCGGAATGATCAGGGCGATCGGTGATCGGAGGAGTAGAGGCATAGACGCCGCCGATGTGATATGCGATGTGTGATATCAATGATCAGCAGATCAGCATCGGTGTGTTCCATGGTATATGGAAAGAACCCCTAGGCCGTTGCGATAGCGATATGCAATGTGTGATCGCACGACAATCGTTGGATCGGGGAACAAAAACAACGAGCAGGATCTGATCGAGGTGATCGGCGATCAGGCGATCGACGGACCCCCGATACAAAGGGCTGTTACATGCGATTGTGACTTACGATTGCGATATTCCGATAAGGGGCGGACTCGATGGGATTATAGACCCGATTTCATAAGTTTTGAAATCTCGAAATTCAGAATTTCAATGTATTCCTGTGTATTGAGGTTTTTTGACCTCCCGCCTATGCAATTGAGATATGCCAATAAAAGGTGGACCCGATAGGGTTTATAGGGGTGATTTGGTAATATTTGAAGTCCAGGATTTTGCGCCCGATAGTGTATTTCCAGTATATCTCTGTGTATTGGGAAATATGGTTGTTTTTGGCTTTTGTCCTGAAGAAAGGCCCCCGATTCCTTGTAACTGTCCCTGATCATTGTGCCACATGCCAAGCGGGTGTTTTGTAACATTGATGTGTTTGTAATGCACAGAGCCACGGAGTGAGAAGCCAGAGGTTCAGCCGAAGAGACAGAGGAATGATCACGCACAGAGAAATGGACAGGAAGCTACAGATCCTGAGGGAGGCCTCACAAAATCTAGAGAGCACAATTAAGAGGCAGCGTAGAGAGTTTTGGAGTCGCTTGGAGGTCAAGCGAAAAGCAGAGAGCTCAGAGAAGCCAGAGCCAGAGCTAGAGCAAAGAGCAGAAGTAGAGACTGACAGAGGTTGGAGGCATTTGTAGAGAATAGAGTCAACGTTCATTCTCAAGGTTCCAATAGTGGAGGTGACTATAGGGGACCGCTGAATCCATTGAGATGGAGTTCAGAAAATCCTGAAGACTTCTAAGAGCCATGGAGTAGTAATGAAGCTTCAGAATAGTAAAGAGATCAAATGATCCAGTTGTTGCTGGTGTTCAGAGTGTGCTGAAGATAGAAGAAGGCATTCTAGAGACAGTGAGAGAATTCTGAGGGAGTTGGTGCAAGCTAGAGCTCAAGACAGCTCAGAGCGCTGATTGAAGGAGTCTAGTCCAGAGAAGCCTAGATCTGTTTGCAGAGTATGGACAGCCAACGAGATAAGATGGTATTCTAAACCCATAGGTTCAGTTGTAAACCAATGGAGTTGAGCGTGGAGCTTGTAAAAGAATTTATGCCATAATCCTAGAGAGCCTAGTCGAGTTGATTAGAGCTCAAGGAGACGTAGCCCAAGAGGCTTGGGTGAACTCCGTATTATATTGTCATCTTATGTGTTTTCTGCTTTATTTACTATTATGTGTGTTTAAATATCAGCATAAGAAAATGTACATAAGCACTTGAACAGTCTAAAAACAAGCACAAGCATACACCTATTTCAAGCACTTTTTAATTCCGCAATTGGTTAATCATAAGGTCTTGGGAATATATAAGCTTTGGAGTGGGAGAGGTTCTTGTATGCTTAACAAGAAGCCTTTAGTGCCCCACTTTCAGATCAGGTAGTATCGAAGCCTGAGATTGATTAGCCCCACCTTTAGGGAGGAGATATCAAAGCTGGTGATATCAATCAGAATTCTTGATTGACAGAGCAAAGGATTGCTTGTCGGAAAGGTGTTTGGGCAGTCAAGGATTGATTGTCTGATTGATTGTATGCTTGTTTGTAGACTGACTATTGTTTGAGTTTGCAGAGGTGAAGGGAAAGCTATTGTTAGCTGAGTCCAGGAGAGGACAAGAAGGAAGAAGGGCTGAAGGCATTCTTCTCATCCCAAAGGACCTCAAGGCAATCCTTGAAGCACAAGAGGTTTGTTGCAAAAGGTTGCTTGAATAAGCTCTTTGTTGATCTTGTTTGAAGTTATTTTGTTCATTTGCATAATGAAAACTTCTACAAGTGAGTCCTCAAATTCCTCCTTCATCACAAGATTCTTTGATGAAGACATGAAGCAAGACTTGTTCACCATGATGGACAAGGTGAGAGAAATGTATGAGGATGGAAGGAAGAGTAGCATACTTAGAGAGTAGTTGAATTCCATGGAGGAAGAGAAGCAGTTGCTTTCTGAAAAATTGCAGGAAATGGAGAGGCAAATTCATATTGAAAATATGAACCTAAAATGGATGCATGAGTTGGAGACACAACTCTTTTTTGCCAAAGAAGCCTTAGTCAAGTATCAGCTTGAAGAAGACGTAAACAATTCCTATTTGTCTTCAAATTATTCTAAGAATGTTTATATTGGTTATTTTGAAAAACATACCAAAGGCATAGGTTCCAAGTTAATTTCGAAGATGGGATATGAAGGAAAAGGCTTGGGCAAACATGCACAAGGTATTGTTGAGCCAATAATGGTTGAGGAAAGGCATAAGTATTTGGGTCTTGGCTATGGACAGTCTTATGGAGAAAGTTCCAAAGCTACCATGAAGGCCATTGAAACAGTTCCAAGAAGGAGTTTCATTTCAGATCTTCTACCTCAAGAGTGTGAAGATTGTATTCATGGAGAATGCAATAGCTTGAAACATCATTTGCAAGATGTTGGTGTTCATCAGCATACACTTGAACCAGAGAGTTGTGGAAACTCTAAAACCATTGAAGAGGTTGATGGTGTTCCAAAGGGAGCTACTTCTTCATTCAGTTTACCTCCTCATGAAGGTAATAAAGGTGAAAGAGAAAGGTATAAATATAGTTCTAATCAAATTCCTTTTGATCTTTTGATTATGTTCAGCATGATAAATTTCCATATAAGCATGGGAAAAGAATTGCATGTTCCTTTTGTGGTTTGGTTAGCCATAATGTTTCTATATGTTAGAAGAGAATGGCCACATACAAGAAACTTTTGAAGGAAAGGAAGCAAGAAGCCAAAGATCCATTGGACAAGGCAAATAATACTGACAAGAGGATGCACATGTGTTGCACTTACTACCATAAGCAAGGACACATTACTAAAAAGTGTTGGACTCTAAATCCAACAATGCTTCTAGAAAACTTGAAGAAGGTGGAAAGAGAAAATGGAAGGAATGGAAAGAAAGTTGCCATGAATGATGTGTTTCAGGACGATTCACATGTTGATGTTGATGTGCAGACAAAGGTAGCACCTTTGAAATGGATTGGTAAGAAATGGTTAGAATTCTTATCCAATTAAAGATTGCATGTCTTTTGATTTGTTGCATCTACTTGCATTTCTTTGTTAATGAGATGCAAGTTGCAGGATTTTACCAAAAGGGTGAATGGAAAGGTTGAGTAGGAGACTCACTTTATTACTGCAAAATTATATTCATTTCAGCTTCAAAAGTACAATGTGCTTAAGTGAAAGTTGAAGGATGAAATGCATGCATAAGCATGATATGCATGAACACAGGGATGTTGATGATTTCATTGTATTTGAACATGTATGTGTAATTAACTTGAAGGGTTGATTGCTTTATTTTTAAACATGTATGTAATGAAATATTGACTTGAGAAAAGTTGATTTGGTCTCCAAGATGGAGATGATGACGAAGTGTTTCATCTTTGAAAGAGAACTGTAGAATTCTTTTTCCACATGCTTGACTTGAAGGGTCATTTGTTTAAAAGGCATGTTTTGTGGGCTTGTTATCTAGTCCATCATTTGTATGCAGATGTAAGACATGGAGGTGTTCACAAGATGTGAACATCTGTTTCCTTTGTTGAAGCAGGAGTTTAGGCCATCCAGTTTTTCTCTGTATTTCTGTTGTTGTTAACAGTTGTTGTTGACAGCATGTCAAACAGGTACAAATGAAAGTTTTTGTGAAGCAGATATAACTTCACATTTGTTTGAGCCACCTTGGATCGATGATCAAGGAAGAGAAGTTCAAAATACCTTCTGTGACCTTCTCAACAAGAGCTCTGCATGAAGTCAAGGAGGAAGACAGTTTTTCCCAAGAAGACCAACACATCCAGGAAGGAAAGTGGTCAAAGTTTTTGGTTCAGAGGCAGTATGCAAGGCAAGTGTATGGAGGCTGAAAGAAGAGTGTGTTGTTACTCTGATTTACTATTCAGATCAGTATGTTAGTCTTTTGGAGACCAAAATTTCTTTTAGTGGGAAGGTGCGATCCAAAATGGATCTAGAATAGACTTCTAAGTCTAAAGTGTTCCTCATAGAGGAAAATGAAAGTCAAGGGATACTCTTGGAAATAGTCGCATTGCATAGATCCTTGCATTCTAAATCTACTGCAATTTGAATGGGTTAAAATGGACTTCAGATGAAGAAGTTATCGCAAAAAGAAGTTTGCCATGGTCCTTTGAAAAGGAGGCAAATTCTTATGAAAATGGCCTAAAAGGCTCATCGAAGAAATCACATTGCAAAAGGCCAAAGGGAAGGACTTAATGCAAGGGTGGAAGGACCCCCGATCAGTGATCTCTGATATATTGGGTCATAGGTAGGCTGCATGCAATATTGGGACCCAGGCGGAGCTATTGCGATATGCGATAATTGGCGATTGGAACGATTAGGGCAATCAGCGATCGGAGGAGTAGAGGCATAAACCCCACCGATGCGATATGTGATGTGTGATATTGGCGATTAGTGGATTGGTGGATTAGCGAATCGGCGTCAGCGTGTTCCAAGGTATATGGAAAGAACCCCCGGGCCGTTGCAATAGTGATATGTGATGTGCGATCACACGACAACTGTTGAATCAGGGAACAAAATCAACGGGCAGGATCTGATCGGGGTGATCAGTGATCAGGCGATCGAAGGATCCCTAACAGAAAGGGTCGTTACATATGATTGTGACTTGCGATTGTGATATGCCGATAAGGGTCGGACCCGATGGGATTATAGACTCGATTTCATAAGTTTTGAAATCTGGAAATTTGGAATTTCAATGTATTCCCGTGTATTGAGGTTTTTTTACCTCCCGCCTATGCGATTGCGATATGCTAATAAAAGGTGAACTTGATAGGGTTTATAGGGGAAATTCGATAATATTTGAAGTTTTGGATTTTGCGCCCAATAGTGTATTTCCGGTATATCTCTGTGTATTGGGAAATATGGTCGTTTTGGGGATTTTGCTCGAAGAAAGGCCCCCGATTCCTTTTAACTGTCCCCGATCATTGTTCCACGCTGCAAGTGGGCATTTTATAACAATGATGCATTTGTAATGAGCAGAGCCATAGAGCTAGAAGCTAGAGGGCCAGCTGAAGAGACAGAGGAATGATCACGCACAGAGAAATGGACAGGAAGTCACAGAGCCGGAAGGAGGCCTCATAAAAGCTAGAGAGCGCGATTGAGAGGTAGCGCAGAGAGTTTTAGAGTCGTTTGGAGGTCAAGTGAAAACCAAAGAGCTCAAAGAAGCCAGAGCCAGAGCCAAGAGTAGAAGCAGAGGCTGACATAGGTTGGAGGTAGTTGCAGAGAATAGAGCCAGTGTTCATTCTCAAGGTTCCAATAGTCAAGGTGACTATAGGGGACCACTGAATCCATTGAGATGGAGTTCAGAAAATCCTGAAGAATTCTAAGAGCCATGGAGCAGTAATGAAGCTTTAGAATAGAAAAGAGATCAAATGATCCAACTGTTGCTGGTTTTCAGAGTGTGATGAAGATAGAAGAAGGCATTCCAGAGACCGTAAGAGAATTTTGAGGGAGTTGGTGGAAGCTAGAGCTCAAGACAGCTCAGAGCGCTGATTGAAGGAGTCTAGTCCAAGGAAGCCTAGATTTTTCTATAGAGTATGGATAGCTAGTGGGATAAGACGGTATTCTAAACCCATAGGTTCAGTTGTAAACCAATGGAGTTGAGCGTTGTTACACAGTAATTTCTCACTGTCTCTTTGTCAGTCTCCCTACTGTGTCAAGAGATCAAAATAATCAAGTTCATGCCCTCTAAACTGGCCAAATGACCCACTTTGCCAAAGTTGATTTCATCAGCGCGACTGTTATTAAAATAACTGCGCTGACTGGCGCTTCATAACCGAACTCATGCGCTGCCAGCGTGGAAGCACACGGGTTTTCCGCGCTGGTCGAATTTCATGAACCAGCGCAATCTCTGTTCATATAAAGTCGCGCTGACATGGGCCTGTCTATTATTACCTTGCGATGTCAGCGCTCCAGTCCAGTTATGCACTCGCGCTGATCCTGTTTGGGCGAGTTTGTTCTAACAGTCGGCCTTCCAGATGACTCCAGACCTGGTTGTTAGCCTTGCAAATGTCGCCCTACCTTCTCTGGCATGTCTGTTCGTTGGAGATAAGCTCATCCTCCCACCTTTCATGGAGACTCCTTCTCCTATTTATAACTCTACCATTGCCATGAGCAGCTAGTTTGGAAAGTGTGGAATTGACAGTGCTTGGATTGCTGCTAGTGTGTGTTTGATAGGTAGTTGGTTTGACAAGTGTGGGAATGTTATAGAGCTCAAGGAAGATTGCAAAGTGTGGCTTCTGTGAGAGAGAGAGTTTGTCTTGGGAGATCTATCTCTAAAGGTGAATGCTTAAGAGACTTGCTGGCTGGACCCTCTTGAGAAGGATTCGACGTCAGAACATTGGTTATACTCTTCTCTGTTATTGATGATTAATAATAGATGACTACTATTATGGTTCCATTCTCATTTGTCTTTATAATGGTAAATGTGAATTATGTCCTTTCTGACTGATGTATGGTTGCATTTATTAGATTTCACGCTTGTATTTGTATCTCTCTTCGTGTGTGCAGGTATCTATTCACAAGGATCGTGAAGGATTGTGACCAGCCAAAGCGAAGGAGCGAGGACAGCGTTTCTTCATCAAACATAAGCGTTGGAATTCAAGTAGGTCTTCTTTGCCTACCTTTTTATTTGAAATTAGGGACTTGCGTAGTAGCGTTGTGTGATTGTTACTAGACCCGTTCTGGGCTAGTAGGGATCGTCTCTGTCCGCAGAGAGGATTTACCTCCGTAACAATTTGGCGACCATACTGGGGAGCTAGCCTTTGTCCTTTTTCATTCATTCTTGCTTTGAGTTTGTTTGATTTCTCTCTCTTTGAAGATTAGGGGTTAGTCCTCTGCTTTTGGATTTCCTGGTTCAATCTGGGAAGTGCTTTAATTGTTTGAAGAGCCCTTGCCCTTGTTTGGGAGCTTTTTATTTGATTCTGCTTGTTTTTTAGCCTCAGTGCGTTTTTAATTGAAATAGTCGCGCTGACATCGCTGGCCTGTTTCTTGAGTCTCGTGGTCATCGCGCTTTCTCATTAAACAGTCGCGACGGTTCTGAAATCGGACCAACGTGGATAACCTGTGTCCTTCCGCACTGACAGCACATTGTTGCTACGCGTGGTCTCTTATCAGCGCATAGTTGCTGTGTACCACCCGCGCTGACACCTGTAGAATTGAATTTTTTCAATTCTTCCTCCTGGGCCTGTTGGTTTGACTATTCCCTATTCTTCTCACCTGGTTTATCACTTGTTTTTCATTGTCTGAATATTGAAGAACTTGCTTGGGAAGTCTTGTTGGGCGGATCTCGTTTTTGTGCCTTGTGACCTGGTTTTACCATCCCGTTTTCGCTGGATTGGCTTTGTTTAGTTGCTTGTTCACAAAGATTCGTTTATTACTTGACTTTGCTTTTGCGAGAACTTTCCTTCTTGCTTGGTTTTCATTCCACCTTGTTAGGCTTAGATCACATAGCCTCTTCAAGCCTTTGTTTTCCTTTGATTTGGAGAACTGTTGTAGTGTTTTGGGATTTTGTCGTGATTTTCATTGAGTGATTTTATTTCTGTTTGCTCGGTGTTGCTGTCTCTCAAAATTCATTTTAAAGTGCATAGTGCCATTGGAAAAGAAATCAAACTAATGTCTTTTGCATTCAATAGTTAATGGGAAAAAGAGAATTTTATTGATTTGTGTTCTCAAAAGAAAAAGTTTTATTTCATTGCCATTAGCTGCATTAGGTTGTTTGGTTGATTGTGTTCATTTTGTTTGATTGAAAACTCTTAACCCTCTCGTAGTTAGAATTCATCGAACGAAATGGTACCCTTTGGCATGTAATTTGCATCTAAGCAATTGTGAGAGATCATACAGTAGGACCTGAAACCGAAACTTAATTCAAGATCAACCATAAAATAAACTGAATGAACTTAAAAACGCATTGGAACATAACGCTCATATTGTAGAGGTCTAGGCTAGAGACGTGCTCCGGCGTCATTAAACCTAGTCACTGTTGTTTCACATTACGGTTGGGTGATTCCTCCTCTTGTGACTCGATAGTGGTCTAGCACGGATTTGAGCTCCCACGTACCGTCGCGTATATAAGGGAGACCCCACTGGGTTATCGCCCTTGATCCCTAGGAAGCCGAGTCTACCGCCTTGCGAACCGTAACGCACCGAACACAGCATTCGAGAAGATTGACTGCAGTACGGAAAGTCCTTGGTTCTCATACGATTGCCAAGGTGTATAAGCGGTTTTACGGATTGCCTGGTAAACCCTTTGCCTAGAGTCTCCAGAGTAGTCACTTTTGATCCTTTTCAGACTCCCTAAAAGAAAAGGTGCCAGTGAGCATCTTGTCACTTCGTGCTCATTAAACATTCGAAGGAGACAAGAGTCATATTTTGTCCTTTTCTTGACTCTTAAAACATGAAAAGGTCAAGTTGTGTCTGTGCGTCTTAAAATTCATTCGACCACGATAACATTACCTGGTTAGTTCTTGTGTGCGTTAGCTTGAGTAGGGTCTTTATCGTTAGTTTCCTTTAGGTTTTGTGAGGGGTTTGTCATCCTGGCTGACCCGTCAACTCCCGGTCCAAGTGATCAGGGTTCTCCATCTTCCGTTGCTCCTGAGGTACCAGTTGTAAGTGATACTCTTCCGATCATCCAGAGTATCCAGCCTATCAACGCACGTGCCCCGGGCGACGAGGATTACGAAGAAGATTGGAACCCTATATGGGAGCCTGATGAGGACGATATTCCTGTTACCCCTCCTGGTATGTCGTCTCCGATGTCCACTTCCCACATGGATGAGACATCTCCCAGCGCAGGTGAGACACCTGTGGTGTCAAATATTGAATCTCCCATTCCAGCTACTTCTCCACTCCCCCCACGATATCAGTCGATGAGGGATAGAATAGCTGCCAGAATGCCTTCTACGACTATATGGGATCCTAGTGTCATTGCCACCATGGAACCCTTTCTTTCGCAACCCCCTAATACACCTGTTACCTCAGTTCCCACGATTCCGACTGTTTGTGTAGCGTACTCAACTCCGGTCGTCAGTGCTGTGACAGCATCTTCATCTACGAACCCTGGGGCTGGTCCCTCTCACGGTCAAGTGAGTAATGGCCAGCCGGGACTTTCGTCTGGAGTCGTCGACCCTGCACAAAGTGCTCAACCCTCCTCTGGTCCTGTTCCAGGAGGGGGGCCGTATGATGCCCATGGGCAACCCATTGTGGACCCGAATTACCAAGGTCCACTCTTTTATTATGATTCTACCGGTCAGTACCTCTAATTTGCTCAATCCGCGCCTCTTCAACACTTTGTTGAAGTCTCAGTACCATTATCCATTACTTATGACACCGGTACTCATTCTTTTCATGGGGGCCAGGCAATTCCTGGACAACCTCAAGGACCACCTAATCTAGGCCAGCCACCTTATGTGCAAGCCCCTCAAGGGCAACCACTTTATGGCCAGTCTTACCCAGGACAATCTGGGGGCCCACAAGGACAACCCTACCCGGGACAACCTTCGGCCATTGGTGGTCCATCTTTTTCCTATCAGAGTCAACCTTCTGGTTATCCAGGGCAACCTGGTACCCAGCAAGGTTACCCGTCTGGACAACCAGGACAGCCTTACATCCAACAAGGCCAACCTGGTTTCCAGCAGGGTTATCCCGCTGGACAAGCTGGGCAAAATTATATTCCTCAAGGTCAACCAGCAGTCCAACAGGGGTATCCTTCTGGGCAAGGGGGGCAACCCTACGTACAGCAGGGCCAACCCACTGCTCAGTCCATGCATCCTCCTGGGCAAGGGGGGCAACCCTACGTACAGCAGGGCCAACCCACTGCTCAGCCAGTACAACCTTCCGGACAAACGGGCCAGCCTTCTATGCAGCAAGGCCAACCCACTGTCCGCCCTAATCATCCATCTGGACAGGCTGGCCAACCGCAAGGTCAACCAGCCGTCCAGCCTGCTCGGCCATCTGTTCCGCAAGGACAACCCTTGGTTGCTCAAGGACAACCTGGCACCCAGCAAGTACGTCCTTCTGGGCAAACAGGTCTATCCCAAACTCAACCAGGCCAACCTTCCGGCCAGATGATCCAAGCCCAGCCGGTTCAAGGACATTATTCTGGGCCCCAAACTCAAACAGGTTATCAAATGCAAGGCGGGCCACGACCCCAACCTTCCTACCAAGCGCAGCCTGCTTATCAGGCTCAGTATGGAGCCCAGCAAATGTATGGCTACCAGCAACCCCAGGGGCAAACTCAGTTTACCCCTTATCAAAATTATCAACAGATGCAGGTCACTCCTTACCAAAATTATCAGTATGTTGCACCTGCGGGTCAAGTTGCTAATACATGGGGTGCTGGGGGGCAGACCCAGGGACAACTGTCTGCATATGGACAGAATCCGTATGGACAGAACCCCTACGGGCAAGGTCCCTATGCGCCAGGCCCTTTCGGGCTGGGTCCATCTGGACAGAGTCCATGGGGGCAACCACCACCTGGTTGGAACCCTAATACTGCCTCAAATCCACAGCCACAAATGTCCTTTAATCCTCAGTTGCCATTTTTAGCAACGTTGGAACTTCCAGACGTGTCCAAGTTGACAAATGATCCCATTCTTCATAATCCGTATTGGCCACCTGTTCCAACTAAAATACCCGGTGATTGCCCGAAATTTGATGGCAAGGCAGGTGAAGACCCTCAAGCTCATGTCATGACATATCACCTTTGGTGCTCATCGAATTCATGGCTTGATGACTCTATCCAACTTCGCCTCTTTCAAAGAACTCTCACCGGCTCAGCCGCTAAATGGTATATTGAGCTCAATCGCGGAACATTTCAAGACTTCAACTCGTTGGCTATGGCGTTCCTTACTCATTTTCAGTTACCCATTCGGTATGAGACAGGGACACATCTCCTTACGTCTCTCAAGCAGGACACGGCAACGCATATATCCGATCATATCCATGAATGGAGAAGGCGTCGTCGCTTGATCAAATTTTGGATTCCTGATCAACTCCTCACCGACTGGTTCACGACTTCCTTTGTCCCCGCGATCGCGCGAGACATCGCAATGGGAGCCTGTGTAACTGAAGAGCAAGCTATCGCGCGTGCTCAGTACCTTGACTTAGTATACTCTCAGTCAGGTACTCTATATGATTATCTGCCAGACGCCCCGAGGCCTGGATAGACCAAAGCTCCACCAAAACCATCTGTTGATGGAGTCATTGGTTCTGTGAATTCGTCGTCAAAGAAATCGTCCGCGAACCCTGGGAAGCAAAAACAGAATGCTTCTAATGGAAATGCTCCTCAGGGCCAATCTAATTCTGGAAGTACCTCAGAGGTAAACGCCGTTCAGTCCACCGCGGCAGATAAATCCTCGAAAGGGAAAGGGAAGGGGAAAGGAAAAGCTAAAAATGAGACTAAACAACCTAAACAGGACTCCCCTAAAAATTCATCTGAAGAAGGAGCTAAACGAAAACCTAAGTATCCTTGTCTCATCTGTGATGAGGATCACTACACCAAAGACTGCCCCAGGTGGTCTGAAGTTAGTCGGTTATTGAAAGGTGCTCCTGGGACTCCTGCTGTGTTGAAAGAACCTTTCCCTTCTCAACAGACTCAAATGGTGGCAGACCCATCGCAACCCTCTTCCTCATTCGGCTCGCAAGTCTTCATGGCTGGAACTATTCCTGTCCATGTCTCCACTCGAGCGAAAGATTATCCATCTCGTGCCGGGAAAGAGCCGGAGGTCCCCTCCAGCGCTCCTCCGTCCAGTTCTGGTCCTCTTCACATCGAAAGACCGAGCACTGAGACAATCCCCCGACCCCCTCTGAAAGGTGTACTCCGGAAGTCGTCTTACAACCCAAATGCTCATGCTGCTCAGCACTATAGCATTGTTGAGGACCTAGCTCAGGCTCCGTCTGCTATGTCCACTGTAGAAGTCCTCCAGAGCTGCCCCTCCCAGAGGAAGTCCTTGCTATCGGCTATCGGTGGCATAGACCCAGCAGATTCAGATTTGATTTCTTTTGATCTCGAGGGTTTTACCCAGAGGCTGCCTCACCAAGTTGCTTTCCTTATCCAGGTCATCATCAATAGCAAAACGATCCATCGTACGGTTATTGATGAAGGTGCCTCAACCTGCATCATGTCTGTTGCATGCTGGAAAGCTATTGGTTCTCCTTCGTTGAGCCAGTCTCCTACGACGTTAGAAGCCTTTGACGGAAGAGAGTCCCGTCCGTATGGTATCCTCCAACGCTTGCCCATCTCCTTGGAAGGCAAGACGGTGGAAGTAGAGGTGGAAGTTGTCGACGCCAATCTTACTTACAACCTCCTCCTCGGACGTAGCTGGACGTATGCCATGCAAGCCGTGGCTTCTTCCCTCTTCCGTGTCATTCGTTTCCCTCATCAGGGAAGGATTGTCACGGTGGACCAGCTCTCCTTCTTCGCCTCTTCTTCTGAAGGAAATGTGCCGTTTGTAGAGCATACCTCTAAATCTCTCGAGAGTGTGGGAGCTGGGCTCTTTAAAGATCCCGCCCTCATGGGTGTCTTTCCTCTCCCTCCTCCGAATCTCGCCCCTGTTAATATGATCTCTGTACGTTCCGATCCGTGGGTCCTTCCTCCTCTTAATCAGGAAGACTCCTGGGGTGATATGATGTCGTTGAGTCCCGCCGAGCTCAACTATGTCGAGATTGTCACTGCATCGACTCCACCCCCCGAACCTGCTCTCCCGAGCAGTGTTCTCGACTCATATGGTCATGTCCCTTGGCTCGGAGAAGATGATACTTCAGACCCATTGAAAGAAGTTTTTCCTTCTGATGAAGCTATCATAGAGACCATGTCTCTTGAAGAGCCCCCTTGGTCAGATCATCACCACCGCTCTTCATTTCTCCCTACCCATCAGGACACGATCGCATGTCTCGAGCGGTTTGCTCCGTGTCTCCCATCTACGCCTCTACAGACACCGATTCAGATATATCAAGTTTCTTCTGAGGGCAATATGGGGAACATCACGCAAACCCAGCCCATCGACATCTCTGTCAAACCAGGGATTGTCGAGCACATCCATATTGGGGTCACATGCACTCCAGAGGAAGTTCAACTCTATACTGATTTATTTCGTGAATTTCGTGATGTTTTTGCGTGGTCCTACGAAGAGATGCCCGGCATCGACCCTAGTATTGTGGTGCACGAAATACCTACATATCCAGGTGCTAAGCCTGTTCGTCAGCGCTTACGCCCTGTGCACCCCCGAAAGGCCGCCGCCATCAAAGCAGAAGTCGAAAAGCTTCTCAAGGCCGGTTTCATTTACCCCATTCCACTGACGGATTGGGTTTCTAATATAGTCCCTGTGAATAAAAAGCAGGGTACTATCAGAGTCTGTGTTGATTACCGTGATATCAATCGTGCCTGTCCTAAGGATAACTTCCCTACGCCCTTCATCGATCAGCTTATCGATGATTGTGCCGGAAGCGAAATTTACTCGTTTATGGACGGTTTTTCTGGCTACAACCAGATCAACATCGCACCCGCTGATCAACATAAGACGGCTTTTATCTGTCCTTGGGGCACTTTTGCCTATAAAAAGCTTCCTTTCGGTTTAAAGAATGCCGGTGCCACCTTCCAGCGTGCGATGTCATATGCCTTTCATGATATTCGAAACATCGTACAGCCTTACCTGGATGACCTCCCATCTCATTCAGCTAAGCGTCAGGACCACCCATCCCATCTTCGCGCAATTTTTCTCCGCTGTCGACACTATCGCATCAGGTTGAATCCTCATAAGTGTGCCTTCTGCGTAGAATCTGGCCGACTGCTCGGGTTCATTGTCTCCCGGGAAGGCATCCGTCTGGATCCCCTCAAAGTCGAGGCCATCTTGAATCTTCCTCCCCCTGCTTCTTTGCAGCAATTACAGAGTCTGTAGGGCAAAGCCAATTTTCTTAGACGATTCATCCCGAATTATGCCGAGGTGGCTAAGGGTTTCACACGATTGTTGAAGCGAGACACACCCTTCCATTGGGATGCCATCGCTCAGGAGTCTTTCGAGCAACTCAAGCATCTTCTTGTCTCTACTCCATTGATAAGACCTCCGAATTACCATCGTGACTACACTCTCTATCTGGCTGCCGCCGATACCACTATCGGCATGCTTCTAGTGCAGGACGATGTGATGGAAATGAACACGTTATTTATTATCTCAGTCGCAACCTCCTTGATACGGAAACTCGCTACGCTTATGTTGAGAAGTTGGCATTGGCTGCCGTATGCATCGTCCAACGTTTCCGCCACTATATTTTGTTGTGCACCACGACCGTGATTTCCGACTGCAACCCCATGACGTACATCCTGTCACGTCAGTTGTTGGGAGGCAAATACTCTAAGTGGATCGTGATCCTCCAAGAGTTTGACTTGGAATTTACTGCTGCCAAGTCCAAGAAGTCTCTGGTCTTCGCTGAATTGCTTTGTTCTTTGCCATCCCCTTCTGCACCCCTTGTTTCTGAAGAGCATATTCTGGACGAAACATTGTTTCTAATCAGTACCCTCGACCCTTGGTATGGGGACATCATAGTATATTTGCAGACGTCTTCCTTCCGTCCCAACGTATCGAAAGATGCTCGGCGAAGGATTCGTCATCAATCTCAACCCTATCGCATTCTTGGCGATACCCTGTACCGCCTCGGCGCCGATTCTGTTCTCCGCCGATGTTTGACTCTTGAGGAGGCTGAGCGGGTGTTGAATGACTGCCACTCCGGTGCTTGTGGTGGTCATATGTCCGGATATGCTACTGCCCAGAAAATCCTCCGCGCTGGTTATTTCTGGCCTTCGATATTCAAAGACTGCATCCTTGCCGTTCGTGCATGCCATGAATGTCAGATCTACCACCGGAAGATGCGTGCCCCCCCTGCACCACTGCACCCTGTCGTTACCGTAGGTCCGTTTGCCAAATGGGGCATCGATTATACATCCTGTAACCTTCGCTCGGCCGGGGGGCATGGGTTTATCATTGTTGCCATGGATTATTTCACCAAATGGGCCGAAGCGATGCCTACGTTGACTGAAGACGGTCACACAGCGGCGCAGTTCTTGTTTAATCATGTCATTACTCGGTTCGGGGTCCCTCAGGCCATCGTCACGGATCACGGAAAACATTTCCGTAATCACATGATGACGGAATTAACCACCCAGCTAGGCTTGCGTCAAGATAGTTCGACACCGTACTATCCCCAATCCAACGGTCAAGTTGAGGCTGTGAACAAAGTCTTGATCACCATGCTTCAACGTACCGTCAATACACACAAGTCTAACTGGCATCTGATGTTATTCCCTGCCTTGTGGGCCTACCGGACCTCTGTGAAGGATGCCACCGGTTTCACCCCTTTTCAGTTGGTTTATGGACTGGAGGCCACCCTTCCTGTTGAGTGTGAGATTCCTTCGTTGAAATTAGCTGTCGAGTTGCTTCCCAACACCACTCCGGTGGAGGAACGGCTTCTTTATCTAGAACGGTTAGACGAGACCCGTCGTTTAGCTTCTCTGGCTATCGAAGCGCAAAAGAAGAGAGTTAAGGCTCACTTCGACCATAATATTCAACCTCGTTCCTTCGTTGAGGGAGATCTAGTACTGCTCTATGATCAAGCTAAGGATAAGCTGGGGGCAGGAAAACTCGAATCCATGTGGCTAGGTCCCTATATTGTGAAGAGAGTTTTACAGAAAGGGGCATATGAGCTGATTGACTATGAAGGAAATCCTCTTGACAAGCCCCGCAACGGGCTTTATTTGAAGAAATATTATGCATGATCTCGTGCACCTAGTTTGTACATACGTGTGTTTTTAGCAGGTGTGTGATGTGTGTATGATTTCATGTTTTGCTTTGGTGTGAAGGCATGCTTGCCTCTTATTGTGTTTTCTGCTTCTTGTGCAGATGTCTAGTGCACCTTATGTTGGTTTCGCTGATGGTGCTTCCCGTAGCACTTGCAATTTGTCGTCTGCGGCGTGGGCGATCTATGATCCTCACGGAGAGTTGTTGGACCTTCAAGGCGTGTGCTTGGGACGTACCACTAACAATGTTGCCGAGTACAGTGTTGTGATTGAGTTATTGGCTGAGGCAGTTGATCTCGGCATCCGTGCATTGGTGGTGAACCTGGACTCCCAACTTGTCGTCCATCAGCTCAACGGGCGTTATTCTGTCAGAGACCAACACATCCTAAGGTTGTATCTACGTGTAAGATTATTAGAAAGGAATTTTGATTACATCACATATCAACACATTCCGAGACGATTAAACACGTTGACTGATGCATTGGTGTTGTAGGGAAAAGTATCCGATTCGGATGACCCTATCCCACTCTAAGGGTGATAGTACCTCAGCAACAACTGTAAAGAAAACTACTTAAGGTTTACTTCTTTATGAAAGCAAGAGAGAATGAAGAAATGCACTAACCGTTGCCTTGCGCTTAATGTCGAATCCAAACTCTTCTCTTTGCTTGCTTGCTCCCAACTCCTTGCTCTTTTGCTGGCCCAGCTACAATGAGATCCTGCAAAATAACCAAGAAGGAAACTGCAAGAAGCATGCAATCATAACTGATTCAAGGATTAGCATAAATCAAATATACAATCATCACAACATAACATTGAAACAAGTGCATATAGAAGAACCTCAATAGCTTTTATTAATAGAAGAAGTAAAGTTCTGAGAAGGTTACAACCATTGAAGGCCCCAATCCAGCAACACCTCCCAGCAGAAAGAATTTCTCCTCTTCACCTCCTTCAAGCAATCACCCAATAGCTCTATAGTGAAACCAACAGCATATCATTACTTTGCACAAAATTCCAGCCCCCTGAGCTCATAGGAGAGAGCTCAATATATAGATGAATTAAGAAAGGATGAGTCAGCTTGCAACTGATGTGTAGCTGCCTTGTGTCCTCTCTCTCTTCAGTTGATCTTCAGTTCTTGAGTCCACTTGGAGAACTTTGCTTCCACTTGGAGAAACAGAGCCTCTGACTCATCACAAGGCGAAATCCCTGATCCAAGTGTAATTTTTGGAAGATTCCAGAGCAATGACTCATTGTGCCACTTGTCCCATCTCGCTCAGCACAGGTGGCCTTTGTTCCACTTGCTTTGCAACGCAGGTACACCATGGAGCAACTGAGTTTCAGCGCAGAAGCCTAGTGGAGCACCTGCTTTGATTTCAGGATTGCTTGTTTTTGAGTGTTTTCAGGTGGAGAACTGATCTGAGAGCTGTTGGCTTGCTGACCTTGTTCCTCTAGGGGTAGGAACATCATGTTTAGGGACTTTGGATCCCTTGGATTATTGACAATCCATGCCTGATGCTGCAAGGCACAAAATTGTCTATAACAGATGCCCCCTAAAGTATGAGGTCGTTTATCGGGTGAAATGCTTTATTAAGAGGATCCGAAGTTCATTCAATCTGCTGAGAAGTGTCCTGTAATAAGATACAATACAATACATTATTTTTCATACTTTTTCATGATCTAGCTGAGGTGGGATTCCCATGCTCAGCTTTATAAATTCATTTTGGTACATAGAACAGACGATCGTCTGATGTTAGACTGATAATTCTCTGCTGAAATTATCATCCTTTGAGAAGGATGATCATCTGCTGCAATGATGTACACATCAAATGTCTTTATATCCTGAATATATATCGCAGCCCGGATGGATGAAACTAGATCCGGGGTCTTCAATCTCTTCCGATCTTCACTCGATGTACAAGTCGATCCATGTGAGAATTTCTTGAAGTCGAACATGGAAAGACATCGCTTGATTACCGGTCAATGATGTAAACCGTTAACAAGCACGAGAGGAATCACCGATAAGGATGATGACCCTTAAGGTACAGCAGTACAATTCACATGGTGGGAATAAAGGACTTGGCATCGACCACCATGCAAAATCTTCTGGTCGAAGGTCATTGATGTATACCTATCGCCGGAAGTGAGAAACTTGCCATTGAGGCATGCAAGCTTCAAAGTACTGAAGGGGTTGTTCCTAGATCAACTCCTTGGATAATGAGCTGATGTCGACAAGGAGCGATCCGTCAAAGGAGGGCCTTAATGAATCCCACATCATTGACACGGAACGGAGCTAGTGATTGTGATGAGGTGAAAACAAACTGTGATGTATGATTCAGGGTGGCGGTCATGAAATGGATGAAGGACAATGTATGGCAGTGGATGGGACACGGTTGACTCTTTGCAGAACAACATCTCTTGAACATATAACGACATTGATGTGATGGATTGGTAGCATTACCCCAACTATGGATGGTGTGGCGAGGACCATGGTGATGAGACCGGTGAATGAAACAACCCAACCCAATGTGATACGGAGGACAAAGTGTCATGTTCAAGAGCGACTTGCTACCATTAAAGCTGTGAGGTTCTCCCAATTTTTCCCCAGTCATTGCTGACCAGTACCTCTTTATTTTTGTCAAGCTTGAGGAGGATAACATATGCTTGTTCTATAACCTGCCCTTCGGGCAAGCCCATCGCTATGTTTTAACGAGCCTAGCGATAGGGAAACTCGTTCTCGTCTAAAGACAAGTTTGTCGCTATTTAATGAATTTAACGAGTCTAACGACAAGGATAACTCGGTCCTTTTCATTTTTAGAGAGTCTGAAAAGGTACATAAAGTCAACTCCAGAATTCCTTTTTCGTCATCTAATCCCTTAAGTCCGAAAAAGTATAAAACAATACAGAAGGGATGAGTTTTCGGTAGTTTTAACGAGCCGAACAAAACAAGCGCTCGATCTTTTTGTGCAATAATCCCTCAGGTCCAAAAAGATTAAAATCTAGAGGAGGGATAGATTTCCGGTCACTTTATCGAGCTGGAAGGCCAAAACTCGGCAAACTTTTCATATTTTACGAGTCAGTGAAAAGAGCTCAAAGAAGACTCGTCTTTTGAGGAACGAGTGATAAACAGGGATAGCAGCAGATTCCAGGTACAGGTTGGAATATTCCAATCACGGCAGTGTCACAAGGATGGCTTAGTGAAATCACTCTTCGCAGCTGTTCCTCAAAAGAAGGTAAACAATCATATGGAGATGAACGATTGGCCAAATGAACGGATGGAGGTGATGGTATATAAACATGACCAAGGGCTTTTAATATGGCAGTCAAAGGTTACATTTACCAAGGTTATTTACCGGTTCATTTTTCTGGGTGAGCTTGAACTCTAGGGGAAGATTTCTCACAACTTATGTTTATTTTTTAACGAGCATGAACTATGTGCTAAAACTGCTCGGATCTTGCGTTTATTTTTTAACGAGCATGAACATTGCTAAAACTGCTCGATTATACCAGTCATAATACAAGGAACGCCTCAGGTGAGGTATTCTTATTTAAGGAGCTATACCTCACTAGCTACTCCAATTTGGCAAGTTTTAACTTTTGCCCCACATCCTTTCTTTATGCAAGCTGGAAATGGCTAATCCTACGAGTTTAACGGGTTAGACCTACAGGTTTAAAGGGAGGACCTAAAAATTTAAAAAATAAATAGTCGTCCCGTGCTTGCACTCCAAAAGGTTCGCATGCCCCCAGGTATAAAGTATAATTTCAAGGCTACCCCTCCTCTGTCCCACCTCTGTTTTTCTACTTGTCGTCTTGCTATATTTTTAACGATACTTGTCTTCTCGTTATTTTTCGGTGCCGACGGTACTTGTCTTCTCGTCAGTTCACTTTTATATTTTCGCAAGATCGCAAGAGATAAAACATTGGTGTTACGGAGGGAGGTTTGCCTCTTACTTATTATCCGAAAAATGGTTCTGTTTGCTGCCGCAAACTAAACTCTTTTTCTCGGCGATGTCTATCATTAGGTTGCTAAGGATGGTGACTACTTGTTGCAGCAATTTCATCTCTTTCTTTGGAGACTGCCCCTACTTATCCTTCAAAACATATGTTTTAATGGGTGAGGCTTGACATTCAAAGATGGTGGCTACTTGCCGCCACAAATGGATCTCCTCCTTAGGAGAGCCTACTTTTTTAGACAAAGGGAGCGAACTTTGTATCACTCACATAATTTTGACAAAAGAACTTTATCCTAGAACAACCCTTTTTTGACGGGGTACGGACTAGTCCATTCTTCTACGGAAATTAACTTTATACCCAAGGTTCCTCTGCCCAAGGCAGGCCAGGGTGCATGCCCCCTGGGTCCCAGTTCTTTCTTCCGAATCACTCGCATTCATCGGGAAGTAGAACCGGGGGTGGAGGCATTCCTTGAGTGAATAAACCGTTAAGGGATGGTATTTGACTATTTGCGATGCGTGATCCTGGAAATGAAAGTTGGTCTACGAGCTTGACCATTCTTCCTTCGTGCAGAAAACACATAACTCTAAAGAGCGAGGACACTATCGCCTCCATGCAATATATATAGTCTCGTCCTTGAAGTAAGTTATAAACCAAGGGTCCTTGGATGACCATCATGTTCATATGAACTGTCTTCCCTTTCAATGTAACTGGAACATTGGGGAGAATCCCTAACGGGCGACTGGTTCCTTTATCAAAACCTGATAGATTTCTCATCTCAGGTAAAAGCGCCGGGGAACCCAGTGCTTTCCAAGCAATAGAGGAAAGGATACTCACAGATGCCCCTTCATCAATGATAGTTCCAGCCATTACCATTCTATAGATCTGGACAATGATTCTGAATGGGATACTGGCTGGTAACCAGGGTCTGCCTAGTTGATTCCAATCAAAGGATACAACTAGGTTGCTTGGCGGTGGGACCGAATACACGGCCGGATACGACCCTGACGATGTTCCTTCCTGCGATAAAGGAATGGGCGCATTGCCCTGATGCTCATCAGAGTCTGTGTCGATGAAAAGAATATGGACGGTGTCATCCTTATCCTCTTCAGTGAGGGTGTCATTTGAAGATGGATCTTCAATGACGGAGTCATTTGAGGATGAAACCTCTGAAGGAAGAACTGGGTCAACTGCCGTTTCGACCTTTAGACTTTCGTCTGGTCTGGATTCAGTTGGTTCATTCTCAATGACGGACACTTCAGCTGACCACTTGAGCGGGCCAGCTGGATTTTCAACTATTGAGGGATTAGGCACGAGTTTTTGGTATCCAGGAGGAAGTCGTAACGGTGATACCGGACGATCTTCCAAAACTCTCTTCGCCTCATCTAAGAATGGACATCGGTGAATGGCGTGATCGCCTTCACACAACATACAGGGTGATCTTGGTCTCCCTTTTCGTCCTCCACTCTCGCTAGTTGATGGACTGCAATCAACATGACTACCAGAGGTTGATGCTACCGGATTGTGCAACCTGGGGGACCAGTCCCTTAGTATCCGGGGAATACAAGGACAATCACGATGGAAGTGGGTCCCTTTGCAAATGACACATGGCGATTTAGGCCCGGTCGGTGCAGTGTGTGGATTTTTGTCAGATGTCTTTTGCTTGCCCCCAGTCGCCTTCGCCATAGGCCCCTTCTGCTTCTTTTCTTTCTTCTTCTTTTCCTTCTTCTCCTTGGGAGGCTGACTTTTGCCGGCTCTACCTTGCGAAGATGAAGGATCAGAGGAAGAATTGTAAGAAGTGCAAGGCTGGTGGGTAGCTCTAGACTGGTTTGACTGTTGATTCGACTGCTCAGGATTAGTGGCGATTTGAACTACATTAGTTGAAAAGAGCCATACAGGTAGGCCAATTGTCAATCCTGGATGTGACAATGTGGCCATATGAGGCGCACCAACATCTCCCCAAGAGGAGAAGGGATTGGGATTTCCACCAAGGTGACTTCCTTGGTTGGTGGGCTCCATACTTTTCAACTGAAAGATCAACGTGGGAATAACAGATGATTATGTTCCGATTAAAATAAATTTTATTAACGACGCTTTAGACACAACTTTTCTTTTTCATGTTTTAAGAGTCGAGAAAAAGCTAAAGATGACTCTAGTCTCCTTCGATGTATTAACGAGCCCGAAGTGACAAATGCTCGGTTGGACTTTTTCAGTTATAGAGTTTGAAAAAGGCCAAAAGAAACTGCTCTGGAGTTCTAGGCAGAGGGTGTGCCAAACCTTTCGCAAAACCACGGAATACGTTTTACGGTACGTGTGGTCAATCTTCGTGAATGCTGTGTTCACTGCATTGCGATCAGTAGGGCGGCCGACATGGCTTCCTATGGATAAAGGCTTTATTCCTATAGGGGTCTCCCAATATATACGCGACGGTACGTGGGAGCACAAGTCCGTATTAGTGCCACCGACTCTCAGGAGGAATCACCCACCTTCGTAGAGATCGATAGTCACTAAGTTTAACGACGCCGGAACACGTCTCTACCTAGACCTCTATGTGTTTGCGTTATGTTACAAAGCGTTGTTATGTAAATTGAATTTATTTTAATGTTGATCTTGCTTAGCAGTTTTCCTTTAAGGATCACCACGAGATGTATGTAACAAATTCCTGAATGCAGTCTAAGATGAGAAGCAAACTTTTCAATCTTTCAACTTTGAAAATCTTAACTACTGAGGGAGAAGAAAGGCAAATCTTTTCTCACAGATCATAGAGCACACACTAATGCAAAATTTCCTAAATCGTCATGCAAGCAGTCAAATGCAAAATGCACAATGCATGTATTTTCTTTTCCCTTTCTTAATGTTGATGTGTTACAAAAAGAAAGTTGCTATATAACTTTGATTTCGATTTAAAGCGAAAGTAAACAAGCTAGTCCAAAATCAAAAGACACCTTAAGATTTACTTGTTTAATCACTGGAAATACATGAAATCAAACCATAATGACAAAAGCGAAAAGACTAATCAGCTATGGACAACAAACAAGCTAACTCTTTAGACCAGCAAAATGCCTAACACAGGTTCAGATCTAAGAGGCCAAAGCAAGACTAGTTCACTTTCGTTATGGGAAATTGTAAATGACGTAAGAAATACAAAAGAACAAGTACAATTTCGTTATATAACAGAGGCAGAATGATGGCAAGTAAGGTTGGTTTCAGATAGGTACTAAGACTGAAAACTGACTGCAAAACTATAGTGAAAACAGGCAGGAAAAAGGGAGGAAACCCCAACTGCACAAGGCAAAATTGGGCCAACGCAGGTGCTGCACAGCCAATCTGGCTCTCAGCGCAGGTAGCCCCTTCGGGACCTGCGTTGCAAAGCAGGTAGCCTGTGTACTACCTGCTTTGGAAAACGAAAGTTTCGTTTTCACAGTTTCCGGGTCACAATTTTCTCAAAAATTCACAGTTTTTGCTCAAATCAGAAGCTATCAGTCAAGCACATGCTAAGGGATGACAAGGAAGGTGAAAAGCTATCACTAAGAGCTTACAAGGATCCTTGTAGATCAGCTCTTCAAATCATGAACATGCTCAGAGATGAGCTAGAGTAGCTACCCTCTACTTCGCTTTTGATATAGTCAAAAGCTTTTCGATTTGGTACTCTTTTGTTCAGGAAATGAATAGCAAAATACTACAGACAATCAAACAGATACGATCCCCAGCGGAGTCGCCAGTTTGTTGTAGGGAAAAGTATCCGATTCGGATGACCCTATCCCACTCTAAGGGTGATAGTACCTCAGCAACAACTGTAAAGAAAACTACTTAAGGTTTACTTCTTTATGAAAGCAAGAGAGAATGAAGAAATGCACTAACCGTTGCCTTGCGCTTAATGTCGAATCAAAACTCTTCTCTTTGCTTGCTTGCTCCCAACTCCTTGCTCTTTTGCTGGCCCAGCTACAATGAGATCCTGCAAAATAACCAAGAAGGAAACTGCAAGAAGCATGCAATTATAACTGATTCAAGGATTAGCATAAATCAAATATACAATCATCACAACATAACATTGAAACAAGTGCATATAGAAGAACCTCAATAGCTTTTATTAATAGAAGAAGTAAAGTTCTGAGAAGGTTACAACCATTGAAGGCCCCAATCCAGCAACACCTCCTAGCAGAAAGAATTTCTCCTCTTCACCTCCTTCAAGCAATCACCCAATAGCTCTATAGTGAAACCAACAACATATCATTACTTTGCACAAAATTCCAGCCCCTTGAGCTCATAGGAGAGAGCTCAATATATAGATGAATTGAGAAAGGATGAGTCAGCTTGCAACTGATGTGTAGCTGCCTTGTGTCCTCTCTCTCTTCAGTTGATCTTCAGTTCTTGAGTCCACTTGGAGAACTTTGCTTCCACTTGGAGAAACAGAGCCTCTGACTCATCACAAGGCGAAATCCCTGATCCAAGTGTCATTTTTGGAAGATTCCAGAGCAATGACTCATTGTGCCACTTGTCCCATCTCGCTCAGCGCAGGTGGCCTTTGTTCCACTTGCTTTGCAACGCAGGTACACCATGGAGCAACTGAGTTTCAGCGCAGAAGCCTAGTGGAGCACCTGCTTTGATTTCAGGATTGCTTGTTTTTGAGTGTTTTCAGGTGGAGAACTGATCTGAGAGCTGTTGGCTTGCTGACCTTGTTCCTCTAGGGGTAGGAACATCATGTTTAGGGACTTTGGATCCCTTGGATTATTGACAATCCATGCCTGATGCTGCAAGGCACAAAATTGTCTATAACAATTGGCAAACCATGTGTTAGACAGACATTTGCGAAATAGATAAACATCATACAAGAAGACACAGAAAGCATAATAAGACCATAGAATAGGCATATGTAAATAAAATCTTTTTCCAAGCATAGTTTGCATACGTGTTGTGTGTGCTTTTAAGCTTGCATTTAAAAAATTAAAATATGTGGGTCATATGTTATGCAACTGATACATAAGATTACATTTGTATTAAACATTTGCGTAACATATAAAAACATCATCATATGTAAAAAGATCCACCAAAAATCGGTATATATATATCGTGTGGCGCACTAAGGCACTCAAAAATAAGTGTATATGTCTAAGATAAGGTCCATGTCCTCAGTACATCTCAGACAAGTGTCTCTCAAAAACAGCAGTGGAAATAAATCCTAGGTAACTACTGTGGTAGGTTATGCTCTCTATAGCATACTACCGCCCGTGCCACCCGCCTCAAAAGGCGGTGCATCCTGGGCTCTACTCCCACTGTGTGAATTTGGGATGCTATGGGGACCTCTTCGATGCCCTGGTAATCTGGGACTCCCTCCAGCAAGCCCTCAAGGTTCTGCACTACAATCTCGGGCGTATTGACTCCTGGAGGAGCCAGGGCCAAGACTCCGACACCCTGTGCCTCTCTCCTCGTCTCTGGAGCCAAGCCAAGGGGTCTCACTGGTCCTACATCTGCATATCATAGCATTTATTGTCAGGCATGTACATAAAAAATCAAAAAACATTACAAAACATAAAAATTAAAAAGAGATCGAGTGGCTTACCATCATCGTCCCACTGCTCTCCTGCAGGTAGTGGCATGTTTGGGTCACCTCTAAAATCAATCCCAGCATATGGCCAATCCTCCACAAAGATAACCTGGCGCTCCAGCCACTCTCGGAAATAATGCCCCCATGCCACTGGGCGGCCGCCACCTCCTCGCGGCATGATATGACCCCATCGACTGGCCCTCGTCTCTCGGGGACCCCTGGGTGGATCAAGAGACATGTCCCACAGCTGTAACGCCGACACCCGCTCCATCATGAGCGGGACTAGAATGGACCCGTAACCGAACTGCTTCGACTCCCCGCGTCGGCAGTTGCTCAATTGTCTTTTCATGCTAGTGGTTACCGCTGCCGCCCAGTTGAATATGGTGGGCTGTAGACACTCGAGAGCCAGTAGTAGGTGGGTCTTTGAGGCCTCATGATTGGCCAAACAGCCCGCTGCCCGGGTCACCATAAAAAGTATGCTCCGAAGGACAATGTCATCCGCTGACGGAATGGACACCTTTCCACTCCGCGTCTTGCGTTCCGTTGGGCACACACGAGTCATCAGCATGTCCAAGGTCTCACCGCTGGGTCGCTGCCCCTCCAGGATGGGCATCTCACCCCGGCGGGATAATCCAGTCAAAAAGTAAATATCCATGGAATCGAACTCGATGTCACGGCCTCGGATTGTGAATTTGCCATCAATTGGGTTCCAGGCTCTAATCAGGAACTCCAGAAGATCAGGTTGCGCTCGTAGGCACGGAGTGAGGAAGAATTTGAGAAATCCGCATGCCCGCATGGCATTGCGGCTCCCAGCATCGGCATAAGCAGCAATATCCTCGTTATCATGGGCTCTCTCTTGCCACACAAATGCCATTTTGTCCTGCATGGCCATTAAAAAACATTAGAAGCCTGACTATTAAAGTTCATACGTTCAAAATTGAAAAAATAAAACTTTACGGCGTCAGCGCGGCTGTTTTTAAAACAGTCGCGCTGATCATGGCGGTCCTTTGTTTTTTCCGCTGGGTCAGCGCGGAAGCACACGTGTTTTCCGCACTGACCCGGAGGTGGTATGTGTAAATTTTAATCGATCAGCGCGGACCCGATAAGGATTTCCGCGCTGACCGAGAGCGCACCAACGCTCCAAAAATTCGCCCAAATGGCCAAATCCCACCGTTAAAAAGCTAGAAAAGGGACTCAAAATGGAGCGCAGGGAGAGGAGAACCTACCTGGAACAAGTTGCAGGATGAACGGTGCTCGCACGGGATGGAATTTGCTCCGTCAACTTCGCAGCTTCTCAACGTTCTCCACAGCTCAAATGGTAACAATGGTAAAAATAGTTCATTTACCCCCCTATTTATGGTAAAAAATCTATATTTGACTATGGTAGCTCATAAATGTGGGTTTTTGTTAAATTTTTGCCATATATTTCATGCTAATGTCGCTGTACTATGATTTTCTACATGTTTTACTATGTTTTTTAACATGTCGAATAGGTTTTACGTGGGTAGTGTTCTTGTGTAGATTTCCGTCTCGGTGGAGTCATAATAGCCCTGTACACACTTGGTCTCGCAACGTCGTTTTTAAGCTCTTTTTCGACGTAAAGAAAGAAAAAGATGGCCGAGCCCTCCTCTCAGCTCGTTAAAAGGATCAGGGGTGGTCGCTTTTAAAGCTCTTTTTTTGACCGTTTAACTTAAAAAGATTGCCAGGTGTTTGTCGTTTCACACTCGTTATTGGCACCAAAACGACGTACTTCTGACCGCTTTTTTACTTTTTCGGGTCAAAGTCACTACTCACGAAAAGTACTCCTCGATCGTAATGGTCGGGCGGTTCTTTCGAGCATTGTTTTATACTTTTTCGGGCTCGAGAGACACAACTCTATGAAAAAGGACCCCCATGGAGTTTTCTTTTCTGCTGTCTTTTCAGACTCTCTAAACAAGAAAAGACGCCGAGTTTTTCCTTTGTCAGACTCGTTAAAACTTAATGACATCGGGCATCGTCGAAATGACACTCTCCAAGCATATGCTATCCCCGTCAAGCTTGTGATCCAAAACTAATCGGGGTACCTGCCAGAAATGGTGGGGAAAATGGAACTGTAATAATTGTCGTGTCGGCAGTATGTCACTCTTGAACATGGCACTAGTCTGCATTCGTGTCTAGGTGGGGATTTCTCATCTTGTTTTCACACTAGCCTCCGTGGGTTCGGGTTATCCTATTTGACCTCTCATCTGTTCATTGCCTTGTCACCATGACCTCTGCTCATTTGATGTCAGATACTGCCAAATCCACTGTCGTGCCGCCGATATGTTCAAGAGAAGATGACCTTTGCGCCAGTGCAACCTCCTCTGATGTCTCACACAAAACGTTTTACCTCTGTCTCGTGTCGATGGTGTGGGAAACATTATGGCCCACCTTCGATCAAGGTCACTTCCTGTCGACTTCAGCTCATTATCCAGGAAGGTGATTTAGGGACTCCTTCAGGTTCCTTAGAGCCTGCATGCCTCAATGGCAGGTTCTTCGTGTTCGACGTGAGGTTTTCATCATTGGCCTCCGATCGGATGATTTTGCGGGTGTCCGACACCAGCTCATTGATTCACACGCCGCGGATTGTACCTATAGTACCTTGAGGACCATTTTCATTATTGGTGGTACCTCTCGCGTCTGTTAACAGTTTTCATTGTTGACTGGTAATTAGACGATGTTCATGCATGTTCGACTTCATCTCATGTATTCACATGCTTGGACTTGTACTTTGTTCGAGTCGGGACGGAGCGCAAGACCCTGGATCTCTGTCTGTTATGATCCAGGCTGCGATTTTGTGGATGATCATAATCATTACATGACTCATAGATGGATGGCTGCGCCCATACCTGAGTCTTCATGGATGGCTGCGACCATACCTTACTATCGCTATGGTCTCTTTAGCTGGGTGGCTGCGTCCATTCCCCAGACCTTCTTCGCATGTCTTTTGGATGGTTGCGCCCATGCCTAGACTGCATGTACTTGATTATCAGAGATCTTCGGTCCTTCCTGGTGGTGTTCCAGTTCAGCAAGTTTTGTAAAGCATTTCACCCCTCCCACTCTCTCGGTCTTCATGCTTTAGGGGGCAATCTGTTACACAGTAATTTCTCACTGTCTCTTTGTCAGTCTCCCTACTGTGTCAAGAGATCAAAATAATCAAGTTCATGCCCTCTAAACTGGCCAAATGACCCACTTTGCAAAAGTTGATTTTATCAGCGTGACTGTTATTAAAATAACCGCGCTGACTGGCGCTTCATAACCGAACTCATGCGCTGCCAGCGCGGAAGCACACGGGTTTTCCGCGCTGGTCGAATTTCATGAACCAGCGCAATCTCTGTTCATATCAAGTCGCGTTGACATGGGCCTGTCTATTATTACCTTGCGATGTCAGCGCTCCAGTCCAGTTATGCACTCGCGCTGATCCTATTTGGGCGAGTTTGTTCTAACAGTCGGCCTTCTAGATGACTCCAGACCTGGTTGTTAGCCTTGCAAATGTCGCCCTACCCTCTCTGGCATGTCTGTTCGTTGGAGATAAGCTCATCCTCCCACCTTTCATGCAGACTCCTTCTCCTATTTATACCTCTACCATTGCCATGAGCAGCTAGTTTGGAAAGTGTGGAATTGACAGTGCTTGGATTGCTGCTAGTGTGTGTTTGATAGGTAGTTGGTTTGACAAGTGTGGGAATGTTATAGAGCTCAAGGAAGATTGCAAAGTGTCGCTTGTGGGAGAGAGAGAGTTTGTCTTGGGAGATCTATCTCTAAAGGTGAATGCTTAAGAGACTTGCTGGCTGGACCCTCTTGAGAAGGATTCGACGTCAGAACATTGGTTGTACTCTTCTCTGTTATTGATGATTAATAATAGATGACTACTATTATGGTTCCATTCTCATTTGTCTTTATAATGGTAAATGTGAATTATGTCCTTTCTGACTGATGTATGGTTGCATTTATTAGATTTCACACTTGTATTTGTTTCTCTCTTCGTGTGTGCAGGTATCTATTCGCAAGGATCGTGAAGGATTGTGACCAGCCAAAGCGAAGGAGCGAGGACAGTGTTTCTTCATCAAACATAAGCGTTGGAATTCAAGTAGGTCTTCTTTGCCTACCTTTTTATTTGCAATTAGGGACTTGCGTAGTAGCGTTGTGTGATTGTTACTAGACCCGTTCTAGGCTAGTAGGGATCGTCTCTGTCCGCAGAGAGGATTTACCTCCGTAACAAGCATGGAGCTTGTAAAAGAATTTATACCATAATCCCAGAGAGCCTAGTCAAGTTGATTAGAGCTCAAGGCGACGTAGCCCAAGAGGTTTGGGTGAACTCCGTATTATATTGTTGCCTTATGTGTTTTCTGGTTTGTTGCTTTATTTACTGTTATGTGTGTTTAAATATCAACATAAGAAAATGTACAGAAGCACTCGAACAGTCTAAAAACAAACACAAGCATACACCTATTTCAAGCACTTTTTAATTATGCAATTGGTTAATCATAAGGTCTTGGGAATATATAAGCTTTGGAGTGCGAGAGGTTCTTGTAAGCTTGACAAGAAGCCTTTAGTGCCCCATTTTCCAATCACTTCTATCCTTTCTTTCGCGCAGGTGATCTCACTCTAGGGCTTGTAATACAAACCCTTATTTCTGACCTTCAATACCTTTGTGAAAGTATATGATCAACCTTCGCGCAGCCCTAACCTGGGGCTTAGGTACTTTCACATTGCTATGGCAGCGTGTCATGCAGATTCCTCAATTATCCTAAGTGATTTGCTTATCTTGTCAAATACTTAAAGTTATCACTGCGTAAGCAGATATTTGTGATTGCGTTCAATTATTCAATGTAATTGCATTCATTCACGCATCATATAAGCATAATAAAGGAAATTCATACACAAGATATCCAAACCCATCAACAGAACAAATACACAGAAATTGCAGAATAAATCCTTTTATTAATATCTTCCAAGTGTTACAGACTTTGTTCACCCTGTGCACACAACTGCAGGGGTCCACGCACTCAGCTGCAGACTTCTACCCTAGGCCTCTGCACACTCAGCTACAGAGCCTCTACCTACGCTACAACCCAAGACTTAGACTTCTTGCTCTAAAGCTATGACTCTCTTCCTCATGCTATCCTTGATGATTCTAACTACTTAGAGCTTATTTCTTTTTATACAATCCCATGGTCCACGGACCATGGGTAGATCTCTTACAATTGACTTTACTTTACAAAACTAAGGGCAGACTACCGTTTGTGACACATAATACCTTCGCGCTCTGTGACCACAAAAATGCGGAGTCTTTACAATAATATTACAAAAAATTGACTTAAACATGGGCTTTTAGCCCCAAAATTGCCCTTTGGGGATCTCGCTCCCAAAAGTTTCCTTGGTTGGGGTTGGCTTTGGTCTTGACATTCTCGGTGATTTAGGGACCTCTGCCAATACTTCGGCTACTTCTGGAGCAACTACTTTTCCCTGTTTTTCAATTTCTTGTGTCGACTCTTCTACTACTTGCTCTGTATTTATAATTTCAGGGGGTACTGACATGATCTTCTACAAGAATTCCTGTGTGTCCATCGGTAAAGTCGCAAATACCCCAGTAGCTATTAGAAGCTCGTATTTCTCGTGATTCATATGCGCCTTAGAGCTCAACAACTCAATTCTCAAAATGCTAAGTGTTTCTTGTTGGACAACCACTTGTAATTTATAGGGCATTTTGAATTCAAATCCGACCGTTCCCCCCAAAATCGGTTCATTAATGCCAGATTGGCGGCATATTTTCAAGGATCTAAGCCATAAATTTCGTCTTAAATGTTCATCGCCCGCTCCATTTGGCCTCACTTCTGCCGTATTTTCATGAATAGTGTCTGTAACGTTCACTTTCCAGCTAACCTGTGCGATTTCTCCCTGGGTAGCACAACTCCTTCTGCGCTGTCGCAGACCCAGTGACACTTCCTTGCTTCACACCATCTTCCAATCATGCAGCTCCCCAACCTGGGCAGTGTAGTTTATAGTCCCATGCCTCCTTTCAGCTGTGTGGAGTGCTAAGGCTATGCTACCTTCATGTAGTCACATGGCCGAACCGCTAGTGTATGGCTTCAAGCGACTGCAATTCACCTTTCCTAGGAAGGGTTCTCCATTTAATTTGACCAACTGTACCGCTCCTCCATCGATAATTTCCTTAATGACATAGATCCCTAACCAGTGCATCCAAAATTTTCTTGGAAATTTATCAAACTTACTATCATATAGCAAAACCAGGTCATTTACTTTAAATGTGTGCAACTTAATGTGTCGATCATGCCATGCCTTTTCACGTTGCTTTTGGACCTGTTGGTGAAATCCAGCTAGAAATATTTCTTCCTCCAGTTCATCTAGCTATGCGAGCCTTTCCTCTAGGGCTCTATGATCCGTCATACCTGTGAGCATTGCTATGTGCAGACTAGGCACAATATACTCCATAGGCATTACCGCTTCAACCCCATAGATGAGCCTAAAGGGGGTTTGTCCAGTCAACTTCTTGCATGTCGTTCGATAAGCCCATAATACCTTAGGTATGTGTAGGTCCAAATCACTTCGCTGACCATTGCAAACCTTGTTCAGTGTGGTTTCGAGCACTTTTTTGAAAGCCTCCACTGTCCCATTAGCTTGTGGGTGATAAGGTGTGCTCTTCTGGGGGTATACCTGAAATTCCTCCATCAACGCACTAATCGTCTCATTCAAGAAGTGTGTACCGTGATCACTCATCAAGATCTTTGGACATCCAAATCATGTCAATACATGCTCAAAGAGGAACTTTGTAGTGGTCACGCCTGTGTAATCCTTCATAGGCTGTGCCTCTGCCCAATGAGTTAAATACTCCATCACGGTGATAATGTACCTTGCTCCCGTCTTTCCTTGTGGCTGAATAGGTCCCACAAAATATATCGCCCACTTCTCAAAGAGTTGCAATGTCATCTGTGGATTCAAAGGCATCTCATCCCCCCACGATGGCCTACCAATCCTTTGACACACATCACAAAGCTTGCAATACACTTTTGAGTCCCGATGAAGGGTTGGCCACCACAACCCTGCACGTAGAATCTTTTGTGCGGTTCCTCTTCCTACATAATGTCCTCCTGCGGCACCCCCATGAGTGCCCATGAGGATGTTGCTTCTTTCAAACTTAGGTACATTTCGTCGCAATATCTCATCAGTCCCCATCTTGTACAAATGCCCAACAATGAAAGAGAAATCTGTCAGGTGCACCACTAGTTCCTTTTTTTGCTGGACAGTGTATCCTTCCAAAGCAGTTCCTGTCATTAGGAAATTTATTATATCCTCAAAATGACCATCCGTGATGCACACTACAAATAGCTATGTGTCAGGCAATCCTTCTTCCAAGTTAGTGGGTTCCTTCCCTGTTTCGATGCGCGAAATATGGTCTAGTCCCGGGTTCAGTCATCTAGGCTTCACAACAACCTCAAAATCATACTCCTGCAACAATAAGAGCCACTTGCAGATTCTCCCCCCCAGCACAGGCTTATTGACTAGGTACTTCAGTGCAGAGTGATCCGTATACATCTTAAAGTCACCTCCCAGCAAGTAGTGCCTATACTTCTGGACTGCATACACCATAGCTAGCCCTTCGCGCTTGGTGGTGGAATAGTTCTTCTCTACTTTGGATAATCTTCGACTTGCGAACACGATGGGATGGTGAAAGCCTTCTCCGCCAGCCTGTGTCAGTACTACTCCCAGCGCTATACATGATGCGTCAACATGTACATGAAACTCTTTCTTCCAATCTGGGAAGACTAGGATTGGCACGGTGACCATTTTTTCTTTCAATATATCCAAGCTCTTCTTACGGTCATCATTCCAGCAAAACATGACATCCTTCTTCAAAAATTTCTCCATAGGTGCGGTGATCTAGGCGTAGCCTTTGATAAAATTTCTGTAATATCCCATATGTCCCAAGGTAGCACACAGTTACTTCACACTCCTTGGTTCTTCCAAGTTCAATATCACTACTATCTTCACAAGATCTACCATCAATCCCTATCTGCAAACCACATGCCCCAACAGGTTCCCAAAAGGAACAAAAAACAGACATTTCTTGAGATTAAGCACGATTTGGTATCCTTGATAGGTATCCAGCATCAGGTGCAAGCTTGCTACATGGAATTTAACTAGTCCAAATACAATCCAATCATTAAAATATACCTCCAGGAACTTATGAATAAATTCCTTGAATGTAGTAACAACTACGCGCGAGAATATCGCAGGCAGATTCTTCAATCCAAATGGCATTACAGTGTATTGAAAACAACCCCACTAAGTCGCAAAGGTTTTCTTACTCCTATCCTACAACGTGATTTTGATCTGGTGGTACCTAGAGAACCCATCAGTGAAGGAATATGCTTCCTGGCCACCTACATTGTCCAACACTTCATCAGTGAATGGAGTCGGGAAAGGATCATGCAACAAGCGTCATTCAGCTTTATGAGATCCACGCATATCCTTATTTCATCCTTCTTCTTCTTCTCCTGTACCACCATTGGGCTTACCCAGTCAGATTCTTCCACAGGCTCAATGATGCCTACCGTGAGCATCTTGTCTAGCTCTAAGTGGACCTTTTCCTTATATTTCAGATTGAGATGGTAAGGTCTTTACTTAACCGACTTTGTGTCGGGTTTCAATGTAATCTTCATCATACCTAGGTCCCTGATTATCCCCTTCAGATCTGTAAACTTGATACGAAATAAATCTTGATATTGGCAGAGAAATTCAGTGACCTTATCCACCATTGCATTGTCCCAGTAATCTCCAATCTTTGTGAATTTGGGTTCTGCCTTCGTACCAATGTTCACTTGTTTCGTTTTCAACGGATCAGTTATATTGAGGTTCTCAATATGTGGTCCTTTAACCTCGTAGTTACCTTCTGTTTCCAGAATGTTAATTTTTTGAGGATCCTCATCTTCTTCTTCAGCGATCGCGTTATATCATTCCAGTGTGTGACTTAGCAGAGTAGCCCACTCAGGCTAAACCAGGTCCAAAGGATCTTGTGGTATTCGAAAGATAACTACTTTCACTTCTTGTAGCACCTCATCAATACAGTCAAACCCATCTTCAAAACTGAATGTCATCACAAAGCCCTCGCACAGAACATCCCATTCACCTGTACCATGGCAGAGCTTAGTTTCTACATACCAATTCATTGGGACAACATCCAGGGTATGACAGAACAAGTGCACCCACTCAGGTTGGGGCTTTTCTCCATAAGCCTAGGTCCATTTGGCCAAATGCGCATGTGGATCATCCTGCCCATCATACTTGTCTGTCATTCACATCTTAGGCTTCCCAAATCGTGTTCTCATCATCCTCCTACATTTGTGCCAATCATCAAAGCTTCCTTTATGCATACCCCACCATCTTGCGGGCATAGCATGCAGTGCCTATTCCAACACCTAGAAGCACTGATTTTCTAGTACCTCCCTTTCAAATGCATCCAAAAAGATATCTACCTCATTTAGGCCATCATAAATGGGCATATTTCTTACCTCTAAGGACATACAGCATAGCGATTGGGTCATCATGTTACAATTTAGCGTAGTCACTTCGTGTAACCAATTCTACCAGCATTCTATCTCTTCATCAGAGTCCGAAGTGCAGGAATTCTCACGATCCCAAGTAATTTGTCCATCCACGGTGGGGTTCACCCAATCTTGGTCTCGTGCTGTTATCTTATAGATACATTCTAGATCGTCATCACTTTCATAATCACGAACTGGTTCTGTATAGCGCGATCCTTCAGTCAGATCTAAGGGTATTATTAGGTGTAGCGATTTCTTCTCAAATTTCATCTTTCACTTCTTTAGATTGATTACCCCATTCATATCGGTAGCCCAGTCAATTCCTAGGAGTGTAGGATAGGGATTTTTGTCATCCACTATCTCTATTACTTCAAAATCAGCTAGCGTGCTCGCACCTTTAATATCTACAGTCACCCCCTGCAGCCGTCCCATGGGGATGATCTTCTACCAATTTTCCATCCTTAGCTGAATCAGAGACCATTGCAGCGAGTCTCCCCATCTATTTCCAAGTCTGCTTTGGTAGGAAATTCACATTTGATCCTAGGTCCAAAATAACCTGATCAATTTCATACTCTCCTATCTGCGTGGCTAGTCTCATCTCCCATCCTGTCCTTGTTTTATGTTTGCCAATCTTTCGTACCATGCCCAACTCACCTGGCGCAATTCAGTGCATCTATTGATGAGCTCTTGTAACCCCTTCACAACCTTACTATTGCGTAATAACTTCATACAGGTCTCCAGGAAAGTTGTGAGAATAGAGGGGTCCATCTCTTGGTTAGGCTTATCCTTGCTTCCTGAGGTGGAGGCCTTAGTGAAGCTCTTCTTAGCTTCCATGAAGGTTTCACGTGCACACTCCAAATCAAACTCATCCTCCCTCGCCAGAGCTTTGCGGAGCCACGTACTGTCTTCTGGCTGTTTCCCTTTGTTATCTCCTGTCGTGATTCCACTCCTGAGCAATACATTTATATTTGGATATCCTTCACGCGGCTCAAACCTCATCATCTACAGGTTCTGAGTCGGCGGACGTGGTGGCGTCCCTTTGTCACGTATCATAGCTATTAGTGTAGGACAAACTTCCATCTCATGATAAAAAAACGTGTAATACTTGCACAACAAACGTGTTGGGTTAGTGAAATCACGGGCATAGTGTCCTAGTCCTCCGCAATTGTAGCAGATCAACTGTCCTTGACCTCTTCCAGGTCCTCCTCCGCCTCGACCTCGTCCACACTCCTGAAATTTCATCTGCGCCATCCCTACGCTCTGGTTAGGGGGCTGCACTTTGACCTGAACCCTATAGGCAAGAGTTCTATCCATCATCAATTCATAACTCCTGCAATTATGCTCATCATGCCCTACCGACCTAAAAAGTTGCAGAACAACTGTTGCGGTGTCTGTACAAACTTCTGCAATAGGTGACAGTTATTCGTGGCATGTTTTCCTACTACCTGACATATAGCGCACCACAATGTAGGCCCCGCACTAGGTCCTACTTGAGCTTTTGGCTTTAAAGGCATCGGTCCTCCTCCTACAATATAGTTCACAAAGACCCGGCAATGGTCCTTGTCATGACCCTGACTCTTGCATTTAAAGCACCATACCTTCTCGCATGCCTCTAGTCCAACCATCCTATCTTGCTTTAGAATTTTCATCTCAAGGCATAGATTCTTCAGCTGCGCTTGGATCTGCTGAACTCCCAGGTTTGGATATTGCATCAGAGTTTCATGCAGTCTCATTGCAATCTCCAAGGCCTTTTCCTGAATTGTTATCTTCTGCTATGACATCGTGACCCTTACGTGTGGCAGTAGCGAAGCCACAAACCATTTGCGATGTTGTCCATCTGTCAAATTCATGTTGGCTTCACAGATTGTACATTTCAACCTCTCATCTAGTTCCCAAGGCATCTCGCTTGGTTGCATCGCGATCTTGTTGAATCCCACAATCGACTGTGCCTCATATTTAGGCCTACTGAACTCTCTATTCAGTGTTGTCTAGATGTCTACCACTCTAGCATTCGGGTTATCATTCGAGTACTTGATATACCAGGTTAGTGTGCGATCTTGCAGGGCACTAACCAATGTCGCCTTCTTTATATGATCATCTGTAACACCTTGAGCTTCCCATACAACTTTCACAACGAACCAGAATTGGTCTGGGTCCTCATTTCCCAAGCCTTTGAACAAAGGTAGCTTCACTACATTTTCCATACTGAACTGCAGTGGAGGTGGAGGTGGTATGGGTGAAGTTGGAGGTGATGGTGGTGAAGTTGGAGGTGGTGTGGGCGGAGGTGGTATTCGCAGGAATCCTTATCTTATTAACTGAATAGCACTTCATGGAGAAACCTTCGCTATCCCTTCCTCGTCACCTTGCAGAGGTGAAATCAATGGCCTATACTCCGGACCCTTTTGTCCTTCGTTCTTGTAAGCTTTTCTGCTTCACATAGTTATGAACATCAAGGTAGCTGCATAACTTGTTTTTCCCACAATAGCAATTTAATCCAAGTATTCAAATATTTCACATACTTACCTCGTGGTCCTTTGAAAAATCGCTGCTTCGCCTCGTTGTACCTGATTGAGGTGTCGACCATGAATTCAGTCACAAATCATCCTATGACACAATCGAGCCAATGATTGATAGCATGAATAATCTTGTCCTTAGATTCTTCTAATTTTTGTATTAGCTTTGGGGTCCAAACAATAAGACCGTCAAGTTTCCACCTTCCTTGGCTATCTGCTAGCTGCGCGATCCACTCATATAGCTCAATCGGGAAGGAGCAGAAAAGGATCTCATGGATATCTGTATACAGGTATCTATCCAACCACTGTTCCTTTGTCAGTCTTGGGTTTCTATTCTCCTGTGCTACGAATTTGTTTTAGTTTCTATCCAACCAGTATCTAATCTCCTTCTTAGTTAGATTCCAGTGATACGACATCACACATCTCTTATGCATATTCTGGTCTCGGAAACAAAACAATTTGTTGGCTTGAGGGGGCCTGACCCAGGTTCAACGTTAATTAGCCAAACAAATCCCTACACTACTGGCCCTTTCAGCATTAGCCTGCGGAGCGCGGACCGAAGTCTCACCTGAAGTAGTATGGGGGGATGTTGGAACCAAGTTTCCACACCCTGAGATGGTTGTGATGTCATTTGATTCCCTCTATTCCTACCTTTGCACAGGTTGCTTCACTCTAGGGCTTGCGAGACGAGCCCTCTATTCCATCCTTTAGTTCCTCTGCGAAAGGGTACGATTGACCTTTGCGCAGCCCTAGCCTGCTGCTAAGGTAGTGTTCTATACAAATTCCCCAATTTATCTAAGTGACTTGCTTATCTTATCAAACAATTATAGTTAACATTGCATAAACATATACTTGTAAATGCATTCAATTATTCAATGTAATTGTGGTCATTTGTGCATCATATAAGCACAAAAAAGGAAATTTCATACATAAAATATCCAGATGCATCAACAGAACAAAGACAAATGAATTGCAGAATATCTCTCTTTATTAATATCTTCTAAGTGTTTACAGACTTTGTCCACCCTGCACACACCCCTGCAGGGGTCCATGCACTCAGCTACGGACTTTGACTCTAGGCCTCTGCGCACTCAGTTGCAGAGCCTCTTCCTATGCTACAGCCGAAGACTTAGACTTCTTGCTTTAAATCTATGACTCTCTTACATGTTGTCTCTTTGTATATCTCTCTAAAACTACTTAGAGCTTAGCTCTTTTTATACAATTCCATGGTCCATGCACCATGGGTAGATCTCTTACAGCCAACTTTACTTACAAAACTAAGGGTAGACTACCCTTTTTGACACATGACACCTTCGCACTCTGCAACCACAAAATCCAGATTCTTTACAATTATATTACCAAATTTTACTCGAACATGGGATTTTATCCACAAAACTTCCCTTGGGCGATTCCTCTCCCAACAACCTCGACCAAGGACGCAACTAGTTTCACACCATTCCAGGTTGTCTACGGTGTAGAAGCAATGTTCCGATTGAATGAAAAATTCCTTCACTCAAGCTAGTTGTCGAAATTCTCCCTGAAACATCACCTTAGGAAGAGTGCCTTTATATTTAGAAAGCCTGGATGAGACTCGTCATCTCACTGCTTTGGTCATAGAAGCACAAAATAATCGATTCAAGTCCCATTTTGATCAGTCGGTCTCCCCTCGCACGTTATCTGAGGGTGATTTGGTTTTACTATATGATCAAGCTAATGATAAGCTGGGGGTAGGCAAGTTCGAACCCATGTGGCATGGGCCCTACATTGTTAAACGCATTTTGCAAAAAGGGGCCTGTGAGCTAATTGATTATGAAGGTAATCCTTTGGAAATTAGCCCTGAAATGGGCTTTATCTCAAAAAGTACTATGGTTAGGCCATCTGTCATCGTTACTTATGTACATTAGTGTGTCATTCATTTCTGTGCAGTGTGGTTTGGTGTGTTAGTTTTCAAACAACTTTCTTGTTTACTATGTTTTCCCTACTTTGCAGATGTCTGTGACTCCTCACATCGGTTTCACTAATGATGCTTACCATAGTACTCGGAATCTATCTTCCGCGGCATGGGCTATTTATGACCTCCATGGTGATTTGATTGATCTTAAAGGTATTTGTTTAGGTCATACAACTAATAACATTGCTAAATATAGCCCCGTTATCGAATTGTTGTCAGAAGCGATTGCTCTTGACATTCGGGAATTGGTTGTCAACCTGGATTCACAACTTGTTGTCCTTCAACTCAACGGGAAATATTCCGTCAGAAAACCTCAGATATTGAGAATGTATCTATTTATTTGTCTACTGGAAAGGCATTTTGATTACATTACATATCATCATATTCCTAGACGCATGAATACATTGACAAATGCATTAGCTAATTATGTGTTGGATAAACATTTACGAAACATGTGAAAAGCCAAAACAAATCATTTGTACCATAGTAAGCAAGAAAATACAGCATATATATATATATATATATATATATATATATATATATATATATATATATATATATATATATATATATATATATATATATATATATATATATATATATATATATATATATATATATATATCTCTATATATATATATATATATATATGGTGATAATGTTTGATACATAAAAACCCCAAAAAATAATATGTGTGTTCAAATAACATCAGCGGCTCACAAGCCTCATATATCTGTGGCACACAGGCCTCAAAAATGTAAAATTTTGGACCTAGGAACTAATTAGCATCTTGATCATGGTAGCATGAAATTACTCGTGCAACATGAGTCAAAAATTAGCGGATCCGGTCCGATACTCCCATCGTATGCCTCTGGTACTGGTGCGGGATGTCTCCCACCTAGGCATACTCTGGGATACCATGAGTCAACCCCTCAAGGTTCCTCGCGATCTCCTCCTCATTGTCACTCCCCTCTTGATAAGGAGCAACATCAAACTGGCGAGCGACGTGCCTGGCTATCGGGGACATCCCGGCAGGACGCTCTGGTCCAACATCTGCATTGATAAAACAAAATTTTATAAACACATATATATAAAAAACAATTAAAAAATCAAAAAATAAAAAATTGATTTTTTACCTTTGTCATCAAAATCCTCCCCATCTGGCAGTGGCATGTCTGGATCTCTGTGGAATTCAATACCGCTGTATGGCCAGTCCTCCACTGCAATTCGTTGTCATCGTAGGCATGAAAAGAAGGTGGGCTTGTAGGCCATATGCTGGCCCCCAGTGATCTCAGGCATCAAACAACTCCAACGGGCCATTTGTGGGTGTCGTGGCATCGACAGATCTATCTCAGTCAGCTAGTATCGGAACAATGGCACTGTTTCCAAGAAAAAGGTCACTAGTATGGATCCAAATCAAAATTGCTTTAGATTCCTCGCCTTATCTTTTTTCAGTTGGCGTTTTATGTTGATGTTCATGGTTTTTGCCCAATTGAAGATGGCTGGTGTTGTACGGTCGACAACATATGGAAATTTTGACTTGTTGGTCTCATGCACTACTTTGGACCCCGCCACTCTGTTGATAGTCAACAATAGCACTCTCAGTGTCAAATCTCACACAGTGGCAATCTCAATCTTGCTGCTCTTGGATTTGAGGGCTTCAGGGCAATGTTTGACAGGTAGCATGGATATGCTTGCCCCAATCGGTCATGATCCATATAAGTTGATTGGTTGCCCTCTCTGGGATAGTCTTGTCATGAAATATATGTCTGAAGTTTCTAACTCCAGCTCCTAGTCACCAATGATGAATATTTCCTAATTTATGTCCTAGAGACTAATCAGGTATCGAAGCAACTCAGGTTGAGCCTGCATCCCTGGTGTGAGAAAGAACTTGAGGAGCCCACAGTTCCTCAAAGCGTTTAGGCAATTTGGATCATTTAGCGCCTGAGTGTCCACATCTTCATGCTCACGTTCTTTCCAATCTACCATTTTCGATGATTCTTTCCTACAAAAATCATGTATTCAAGTCAATAATCATTTTTGGCCAGTAAAATTTGGATTCAAACGGTGGTTTTGAGAGGAAAATGGATTTTTCCTTGTTCACAGTGCCAGTGCAACTGTTTTAAAAACATTTGCACCAACAGCACGATTGGGCCTTTTAATTACCCTCGGCCGAAATGTTTCCATACCCAGAACTCACACCGACCGAGGGCGAATTTGTTTTGCCAAAACCTCCCTCAGAAATCCAGAAAATGGATTAAAACAAGAATAAAAAGTATGGAAATGGAGCTTAGGGCCTTGGCTCTTACCTGCAACTGGCAGCTCGGTGAATGACCTCCCAGATCTCCTGCAATCTACTCCAGAAAAATTAGGGAAAAAGTGGGTGAAAAGTATTTCACAACAAGGTAAAATGGTAAATGGTAAATTTTTTATAGTTTTCCCTCATTTTATTTAGTTTTTCATGAAATATTAAGGTTTTTGAATTATTTTGACCTATTTTTCCTCAAGAATTGGATAATGCACTTTACGCTTTTGCACAGCAACAGGTGATGGATGTTCGACAATGAAGACGAGTCACATTTCAACTCTTTTCTCGACTCATAAAACTCAAATGAAAAGATTACTGAGTTTTTTCACTTTTGACTCGTAAAAGAGAATAAAAGGGGGGCTCTGCTTTCAAGCTCTTTTCCGACACTTTAAACACAAAAATATAGTTGAGCCCTTGTCGTTTCGAACTTGTTAATGGATTCAAAACATCGTGCACCCTGTATACATTTACCCCTTTTTCGGGCTGGGATGCACTATTTACGAAAAAAGTACTCCTTGACTGAAATGGTCAAGCGGTTCTCTCAAGTATCGTTTTCTACCTTTTTGGGATCAAGAGACACAAATGTACGAAAAAGGGACCATGTAGATTTTTCTTTTCTGTGTCTTTTTCAAACTCTCTAAACATGAAAAATATACTGAGTTACAACTTTGTCAGACTCGTTAAAACATACAACGACATCGAATTCGTCACCATGATGAACATGAGCTTCTCCTTCCTAGGGCTCGTTAAACTTACTAGGTCGGATTCGTCCGAAGGATGAAGTTACAATGAAAGCATATGCTATCCCATTCAAGCTTGCGATTAAAAAATAATTGGGGTACCTGGCAGGAATGGTGGGGGGGGGAAATTTGGAAATCTAATCAGTTGTGTCGGCAGCTCACTCTTGAACAGGACACTTTCTGCTTCGTTTCGGGATGAGATATCCTCCTTTTTATCGTTGACCTTCCTGGGCTAGGCCGTTCATTTTTGCCTTCCATTTGATCTCTGCCACGTCATCATGACTACTGATCCTATGGATCCAAGAGTTGCCAAACTTCCAGTCGTGTCGCCGATATGTTCAAGAGTTGTCCTTCTACAGTTACACTTACCCCTAATTCTTTGTATCATCCAAAATCATTTTGTATCCCTTTATTTCATGTCGATGATGTGGAATACATTATAGCCCTTCTTCGACACGGTCACTTCCTGTCGACTTCAGCTCATTCTCCAGGAATTTGACCGAGAGACTCCCTTCCAGTACCTTAGAGCTTGCATGCCCTAATGGCAAGTTCTTGGCACTCGATTACAAGTTCACATCATTGGCTTTCAATCGGATGATTAAACGGGTGTTTGACTTTAGTTCCCTTATTCACATTCCGTGAATTGTGTTGATAGTAACTTGAGGACCATTGTCATTGTTGGTGGTTTCTCTCGTGATTGTCAACAGTTCACATCATCGGCTGATAATCAAGTGATTTTCTAGCATGTTCAATGTCAACACATCTATTCACATGTTAGAATTCATACTTTGATCAAGTCGTGTTGGATCCCAAGACACTGGGCTCATATTAGAAAAGTCCAGGTTGCAAGGTGATGTGACATCATCATGTTGATATACATGTCTCTCTCAGATGGATAGCTGTGACCATACCATGAGTTATCATATGTGATCCTTCTCATTATTGGATGGCTGCAACCATACCTTCATTTCATTATGATCCTCTTTATCGGATGGCTGCGCCCATGCTTGGATCCATTTACATGATCATTCTTTGGATGGCTGTGTCCATGCCACAATTCATGTATCATTTGACAGACTCCGGTTCCCAGTAATGATTCATAAAGCATTTCATCTCTCACTCTAGTTTGGCCTTCACGCTTTAGAGGGTATCCGTTACACAACATTTTGACACTGTCCCTATACTCCCCATTCCTTGATCCTGAAGGACCTCTACAGTGAACCCTACATGCTTTCCCTTCATGAAGAAACTCCCATTGTGTCCCTCTTCATGAGCAGAACAGTTCCCTTTTGCACCATTTCCCAAAAATCTTTTGTTTTTCCCAGTTTACCAGATCGACGCTAATGACCCTTGTCCTCCTTACGCCAATATGAAAGAATTAACACTATCCCTAGCGCCGACTGAAGCGACTGAGCTTTGATTCAGTTGCGATGATTGTCTTTTGGAAATATTTTTAAATAAGGAGCTGAAGCTTCCAACTCTAGAAGATTCGTAACAGAAGTCTGGTAAATGGTTGAGCCGGATGGAGTCAAGGATGTCAGTTTGGGCTCCTTTCCCCTATAGCGATGGAACTACCTCAAGAGATAACACCTTCTCCCATGAGAAGAGGAACCATCTCCCATCCATTCATGCTATATAAACCTCCCTTTTTCCAAAGCACAAGCTAGTGTTTGTGTGAAAGGATACATTGTGGAGGTATCCATCTCTGGGGTGAGGTATTGTTATGGCGTGGCATTTTTGTGTGGATTGGTTTTAAAGTTCTCTTGCTGGACAAAACTGTGTAAGGTACTGACAATTCCTTGTGTGGTGGAACTGAGAACATATGTGACAATAACACTGCATAATTTTTTCTTGGTTTGAGAAGTTCTTATAGGGGATGTGGGCCACTACGTGGAAGATGTCATTGAACCTACTCAGGTCATGGAATTTATTGATCAAATGGTTGGTTTTTCACATAATAAGCATGTGATGGGTGAATTTATGTGCCAACTAGTTTTTTATTAATTTTGTTCTTGTCTAGAATGGTGATGGTGATGGGAGGTGAAATGGCAAGGCTGTAGCCATATTTTCTACTCAAACACACATAGGAAATCTAGTGGTCCTTCTTCACTGGGTTCTTTGGATTCTGTATCTAATTCTAGTCGATAGGGATTTTACTTTACAAGGTTATGTATGAACCTCATTGTTTTTTAGAATTGAAGAAGGTGAGGGCAACTTCTTTTGTGATGTTTCTCCTAACATATAGTGCATGTATGGTAGTGATGCCTAGATTTTCTTCTTTGGTCCTCTTGGGTGGTGGGGTGGACTTGATAACCTGTCCATAATTTGGGGTAGCATTTACTAGATGGGTAGGGTCATCACATATAGAACATGGTAAAGTAGAGGGGTGGAAATACTGTTTATTCTGCCTTCATGTGTTGTAGGCAGGTGCAGAGTTGGATGATGCCTCTTCCTATATGTAGAATATGTTTTGACATTTATCATCCTGTGGAGGTGGGGTTGGCACTATTGGCTCATTGTTGTTGGCTTGGATGAGACCTTTGAGTGTCTCTTGGAGTTCAGGGATATTCAGACAATGATGAGTGTAGTGTCCATATTTATCAAATATGGTGCACAAATGGTTGGTGCATACTTCTTTTTTATGCAAGGGCACAAATTTCACTCCTTGTGGTGGAGCTGGGGTTACCGATGTTTTAGAGGCATTCATGATTGTCTTTAACTCATCTATTTTAGGGCATATATGAGTGATGGGCACCAGTATTGCAGCAAGGATGCTACAACTCTTGGGCTACCAGCTTTACTTTATCAACCCAGGGTTCGTACAAACTTGGAGGTGACAGTGTTGTATACATAAGTAAAAGTGATGGTTCTGTCTGTTGTCACTGTTCAGCTAGCGAGAGACCACTGAGGTTTCAAGCCAGACTTTTATGGAGCCAGAAGAAGCTTGATTCTTTGATGGAAGAAAGGTACACCTACTCTAAGAGGGAGTTACTCTACTGCAATAATGGAGAAGGTCTATTTCTGGGAAAAATAGTGTCTTTTTTTTCTTCTATTCCCACTAGGATTGGCAGCTATCCTAGAAACAAACAATCAAAGCAATTTGCGATTTCCTTTATGTATGATAGATAAGAGAGAAGCAAAGGGACCAACCTGGATCTTCCGCTTCACTCCTTGCTTGATTTCTCTCCCCCTTGATAGAGCTTGCAACTCCTCTCCTACTTGTCCCACTTAGAGAATATATGTAGAAACAAAGTAACAAAACACCATCATAGCATCTCGATCTATTATATGATAAACAATGCAAAATCAGAAATACATTGAACATACAATGGCATTCACAAATAACAAGATTCACAAGTACATGATTGTATGAGGAAAACTCAAAGAACTTTATTAAAATAGAAGGGAGAATCACAACCCGGCTGTTTGATCCATCATCATCCTCCCAGCATCAAATCCCTCTTCACCTCATGAAAAGAAAGATCACCCAACAATACAATGCTCCTTCTTAAAGACAAACTATCAACACTTCCTTACAAATTACAAAATTCTAGCCTCTAGATCTCTCAGATGAGGGATCCATTTATAGATGTCTGCAAGGGTGTGAGTCATCTCTGGGTTTTTGATTAGTGTCATTCCACTTGTAGTTCTTGGTTCCACTTAGATATTTCTTGGATCTCTTACTCATCCCCGGGCAAATTCAGAGAGGCAAGTGTCATAGGAGAAGTTTCAAGAAGATTCATGAGCATCCACTTAGCAAACTATCTCAGACATTTGTCCATTCTTGCTCATCGCATCCCACAGAAGGCCTCTTCAGTATGCATCGCACCTGGCTAGTGTAGAAGTCAGTATGCATCGCACCCTGACAGTGGAGCAGTCAGTATGGTTCAGTTGTGGCCAGTTTTGAGTGGTTTTTCATGTGGAACTTTTGGGGAATGATGTAATCAGTTAACCCTGATCCTTTATGGTATGAAACAACGATTTTAGGGGTTAAAGAGCCCTAGTTTATCGACATATAAGATTCAGGTTGCAGTGCCCAAATATGTCTATAACAGTTTCCCCCTAAAGCATGAAGTCGTAAATCTTTTGATGTCGAGTGAAATGCTTTATCATGAGGATCCGAGGTATTCGAACTGGAAGGTGACCTATATAAGATACAATACAATACATCATCATCATATTATTTTCATGATCTAGCTGAGGCAGGTATTCCCGTGCTCAACTTTATAAATTCATTTTCATGTACATAGAACAGATAACCGTCTGCAGTTGTAGACTGGTGATTCTTTATATGTAGAGTCATCATCCCTTAGCTTGGATGATCATCTATGTAGCTTCTGTGTACGTTTGATGTCTTTATATTCCTGAATATATCGCAGCCTGGATCGATGAAACTAGATCTGGGGTCTTCAAACTCGTTCAATATTCACCCGATGTACAAGTTGATCCATGTGAAAAGATGTCCTGAAGTCGAACATGGAAAGACATTGCCTGATTACCGGCCAATAATGTAAGCTGTTAACAGGCATGAGAGGAATCACCGATAACGATAATGACCCTCGAGGTACTACAGTACAATTCACGTGGTGTGAATATATGATCCCATGTCGAACACCACGCAAAATATTTTGGTCGAAGGCCATTGACATAAACCTGTTGCCGGAAGTGAGAAACTTGCCATTGAGGCATACAAGCTTCAAAGTACTGAAAGGGTTGTTCCTAAATCAACTTCTTGGGTAACGAGCTAATGTCGACAAGAAGTGACCTATCGTAGGAGGGCCTTAATGTATCCCACATCTATGACACGAAACAAAGCAAATTATTTTCTGGAGGTGAAAACAATCTGATGATACAAGGTTTAGGAATGGCAGTCATGAAAAATGGAGGGTGAAGGTATGGCAGTGGATGAGGCATTTACTGGATGGTCAATTCTTTGAATGACTTCTCTTGAACATATTGGCGACACTGAGATGGATTGGTAGCGTTAACCCCAAAATATGGATGGTATGGAGGACCAATGGTGATATGACCGGTGAATGGAATAACCCAACCCGACTCAATCATGGTGATGAAGTGAAACTGTCATGTTCAAAAGCGACCTACTACCAATGAAATTCTTCAAGTTTTCTTCCCTTTTTCCCCAGTCATTGCTGACCAGTACCTCTTTATTTTTGTCAAGCTTGAGGAGGATAACATATGTTTGTTCTATAATTTTCCCTTCAGGCAAACCTGTCGCTATGTTTTAGCGAGCCTAGTGACAGTGAAACTCGTTCTTGTCTGGGTGGAAAAGCTTGTCGCTATTGTTTTAACGAGTTTAACGACAAGGATAACTTGGTCCTTTTCATGTTTAGAGAGTTTGAAAAGGGACGAAAATGAAACTCCAATAGTTCTTTTTCGTAGCATAATCCCTTAAGTCCGAAAAAGGATAAAATAATACAAAAGGGATGAGTTTTCGATAACTTTAGTGAGCTGAAAAGACAAGTGCTCGAACTTTTTCATGAGATAATCCCTCAGGTCTGAAAATTTTAAAATGTACAGGAGGGATGGCACTTCCAATCGCTTTAGCGAGCTAGAAAGGCCAATAGCTCGACAATCTTTTCATATTTAGCGAGTCTGAAAAGAGTTTAAAGGAGACTCGTTTTTGAGGAACGAGTGGGGTTTTAGGGTAGCAACTGGTTCTAGGTAAGCTTGAACTTCTGAAAACATGGTGATGTGAAGAGGGTGGCTAACAGGACCACTCATTGCAACTGTTCCTCAAAAAGGTAAACAATCAAGTGGAAGCGTATGATCAACCAAAAGAATGGAGGTGATGGCAGGAAGACAACCAAGGCTCAAAAGGCTGATAGCGGGGCAATCACAAAGGTTATTTATCGAGGGTGGATTCATTTTTTAATGAGCTTGAACTGGGAGAAACTATGCTCAGTAGTAGGTTTATTTTTTAACGAGCTTGAACCATACGATAACATTTCTCATAGCTTGGTTCATTTTTTAATGAGCTTGAACCATGCGACAACATATGCTCAGGGGTAGGTTCCTTTTTTAATGAGCTTGAACTCTACGATAACATATGCTCAGCCTTTTATGCAAACTAGAAATGACCAAACTAAAAAGCTAGAAAAATTAAAAAGCTAAGGAACTACTGAGGTTAAGTAGGATAGTTTCATCATTGTTTAGACAAAACACTTCCTTTGCTTCATCCACGTAGCAGACAAAAGTGAATGGTGTGTCAGACCAATCACCTAACCTAAGAAGTTAAAAACTAAAAAGCTAAAAAGCTAAAAAGCTAAAAAATGAAATTGGTCATTTTTAGCTTGCATAAAAAGGTTTGCATGCCCCCAAGCATCGAGAAAAGGAGAGTTTCTAGTAACCATATGGAAATCACTGTGGTTAAGCAGGATGGTTTTAGTCAGCAGTTAGACAAAACACTTCCTTGGCTTTGTCCGCCAAATAGACAAAGGTGAATGGTGTGTCAAACCAATCACTTAACTTACAGGAAAATTCATATGGTAGGATGGTTTTTTCAGCGACCAAAAACTTCCTGGGCTTCGTCCACATAATGGACAAAGGCGAATGGTGTGAGATAACACTTCCAATCTCATAACCTATAGGGAAACCTATATTTTCAGCTGGGTTTGTCCACCAAAGCAAACAAGGGTGCATGCCCCCTAAGCTTCGTTACATTCACCAAACTACTCGTGGTAATTAGGTGGATGGAATGAAGGTTGAAGAGACACTCTTGATGCAAAAGGACCATTTAGGGATGATGTTTGACTTGGAGCTATGTTTGAACCAAGAAATGAAAGCTGGTCAACAAGCTGGACAATTTTGCCTTCATGTGGGAAACACATCACTCGAAAGAGTGTTGAAACAATAGCTTCCTTGTTGTAAACATAGTCACATCCGAGGAGTAGATTGTAATCTAACGATCCTTGGACTACCATCACATTCAAGTGAATGATTTTCCTTCTCAAAGTAATTGGTAACTTAGGAAGGATCCCTAGCGGTCGACTTGTTCCTTTGTTAAAGCCTGACAAATTCTGTGTAATAGGCATAAGTGATGGCGAACCAAGCACTTTCCAAGCAGTTGAGGAAATGATACTCACTGAAGCCCCTTCATCTATGATAGTGCCAGAAAAGATCATTTTGTAAACTTGTACTATGATCTGAAATGGTACATTAGAAGGAAGGCGGGATCTTGCTAGTTGATTCCAATCAAAGGAAGTGACCAGACTGCTTGGAGGGGGTATCGAATAAACAATTGAATTAACCCCTTGAGTAGCAGGAACTGGGGGATTCTCTTCCTATTGTGAAGGAGCAGGTGGATTTCCCCCAAGTTCATCAGACTCTGAATTAACAAAAGGAATTTGAGCAATATCATTCTTACTCTATTTGGGAATGGTATCATATGAAGGTGGACCTTATGAAAGCAAAACTAGGTCGACTGCCATCTCGACCTGTTGACTTTGGTCCGGTGTGGACTCAGAAGATTCACTCTCAACGATTGTTGTTTCGACTGACGATTGAGTCATGTCAGTTGGATTTTCAACTAGTAAAGGACTTGGGGAGTGTTTCTTGTATCCAGATGGAAGTCACTGCGATGAAGTAACATGGTTATGCAAGACCCTCTTGGCCTCATCCAGAAAAGGACAACGGGGAAGGGTATGGTCCCCTTCACATAGTCTACATGGATTTTTGACCTTTCCTTTCTGTTCGTGAACTTCACTATTACTAGTTGATGGTGTGCTGTCAACATGATCACCAGAGGTTGATGACACCGAATGGTGCGAACAAGGGGACCATTCTCTCAAGATCCGAGGGATGCATGGACATTCTCGATGAAAATGGTCTCCCCTACAAATTATGCAAGGAAATTTGGGAGATTTAATGTGCGGATTTTCACCAGATGATTCATGGTTGCCCCCTTGCTTAACTGACTTCTTCTTCTTTTTCTCCTTCCCTTTCTTCTTCTTCTCAGCCACTTGGTTACTAGCATCACTATTTTCACCAAGTGAAGAGGAAGAAGGGGAGGGAGAAACAAATGAAGTAGAAGGTGAAGGGTCAACTTCAGTATCAACTGGTTGCTGATTCGATTGTTGAGGAATTATGGTATTTTGAATGATAGAGGTTGAGAATAGCCATATCGGCAGACCAATTGTGATTCCTGGAAGGGACAATGTGGCCATATACGAAGCACCAATATTTCCCCAAGAAGAAAATGGATTAGGATTCCCCTCAAGAGGGATTCCATCATTTGTGGACTCCATTATCTTAGCCTAAGATCAACGAAGGAAAAGGGATGTTAATTTCGAATTAAATAAATCTTAATGACGCTTTGACACAACTTTGCATTTTCAATTTTTAAGAGTCGAGAAAAAGCTAAAGATGACTCTAGTCCCCTTCGATTTTTAATGAGCCTGAAGTGACAAGTGCTCAGATGGACCTTTTCTTTTAAGGAGTCTAAAAGGAACGAAAGTGACTACTCTGGAAATCTAGATAGAGGGATTACCAAACCAATGGCAAAACTGCAATATACACCTTGGTGATAAATTAAAGAGAAATTACCAAGGACTTATGTACGGAAGTCAATCTTCCCGAATGTTGTGTTCAGTGCATTGCGATTGATAGGGCGGCAGACACGGCTTCCTATGGATAAAGGATATAAACCTATTGTGGTCTCCCAATATATACTCGACAGTACGGGGATCACAAGTCCGTGCTAGCACTAATCGTATCAAAGAGGAGGAATCGACCAACCTTCGATGAAAATGATAGTTACTAGATTTTACAATGCAGGAACACGTCTCTAGCCTAGACCTCTAATTGTGTTGCGTTAGATTCCAAAGCGTTGTTAAGTTCATTGAAATTTATTTTAGAGTTGATCTTGTTTAGAAGTTTTCCTTTCAAAGGTTCACCGCGTGATGTATATGTAAAATTCCTAAATATGCAATCTAAAATGATAAACAATCGTTGTTTATTTTTAGCAATGAAAATCCTAGCTACTAAGGAAAGAAGATTATGATTCTTTCAAACAAAGAGCAAACATCACACACTAAATTCACTTTTCCTAGATCATTTTTCGCACACAGTCTAAATGCAAATGCAAATGCATGTATTTGTTTTTCATTCCCCTTAATGTGAAAAATGCTAAAAAAGGAAAACTAAGTATACATCTGAAATATTTTCTTCAAAGTGAAATTTCGACAATTTCTTTTTCAAAATGAAATGAAGACTTAAACGACACTTTTCAATTTTGAATAGAATATGCTTTAGACACTTCAAATATCAACAAATAAAATCAAATACATAGCAAAAAGTTCAATCGACTATCTAGAGAAGGAAGACTTTACGACACTCCTCTTTTTGACACAAAACGACAGTTACGACACTTTTTGCACCAAAATGACAGATCGATTTAAGCAACTTTTTGACAAAGGATCATAAATGATGGACAAATACATAAAAACATTTACTAATCCTAATCAATGGAGGCTGAACTATGTAATGCAAGCAGGCTTCAGCAATGAGATATTGTTCATAAGCAACAAAAAACAACTAAACAGAGCTGAAAACAAAGACAAAAACCCCAAATTTCAAGGAGAGAAATAGGTTCAGTCAGTCATCACACCTATGCTTCACAGAAAAAGTATGAATCACACCTGCTACACTTAGGAAGTGCGATGCATACTGGCTTCCAGTGATAGACAGTGCAATGGGCCAGGGAGTGCAACTGAGATGGGTTTTGGCTCAAATTTGCAGCTAATTTCAGTGATTTAAGTTGAGCTATGATGGACAGTAAAGAGCAAAGTACAGAGGAATGATCTTGAGAGGTTAATGAGCTACCAAAAGGGCATCTAGAATGCTTGTAAGTCAGATGTTCAAATCATAAACTAAACCAGAGATTGACTGAAGTAGCATTCATCTACTTTGCAATTGCAGAGCAAGAGCAGTTCGAAGGCTATCTGGCTAACTTCAGGCTCCATCTATAGTTTATAAAACAAACAATCAACAACAAACAAAAAAACTATTCACTCCCTAGTGGAGTCACCATTTTGTTTCTGGGAAAACTAGTGTCTTTTTGATTTGCTAGTCCCACTAGGATTGGCAGCTATCCTAGAAACAAACAATCAAAGCAATTTACGATTTCCTTTATGTATGATAGATAAGAGAGAAGAAAAGGGACCAACCTGGATCTTCCATTTGACTCCTTGCTTGATTTCTCTCCCCCTTGATAAAGCTTGCAACTCCTCTCCTACTTGTCCCGCTTAGAGAATATCTGTAGAAACAAAGTAACAAAACACCATCAAAGCATCTCGATCTATTATATCATAAACAATGCAGAATCAGAAATACATTGAACATACAATGGCATTCACAAATAACAAGATTCACAAGTACATGATTGTATGGAGGAAAACTCAAAGAACTTTATTAAAATAGAAGGGAGAATCACAACCCAACTGTCTGATCCAACATCATCCTCCCATCATCAAATCCCTCTTCACCTCATGAAAAGCAAGATCACCCAACAATACAATGCTCCTTCTCAAAGACAAACTATCAGCACTTCCTTACAAATTACAAAATTCCAGCCTCTAGATCTCTCAGATGAGGGATCCATTTATAGATTTCTGCAAGGGTGTGAGTCATATCTGGGTTTTTGATTAGTGTCATTCCACTTGTAGTTCTTGGTTCCACTTGGAGATTTCTTGGATCTCTTACTCATCCCTAGGTGAATTTAGAGAGGCAAGTGTCATAGGAGAAGTTTCTAGAAGATTCCATGAGAATCCACTTAGCAAACTGTCTCAGACATTTGCCCGTTCTTGCTCATCGCACCCCACAGAAGGCCTCTTCAGTATGCATCACACCTGGCTAGTGTAGAAGTCAGTATGCATCGCACCCTGACAGTGGAGCAGTCAGTATGGTCCAGTTTTGGCCAGTTCTGAGTGGTTTTTCAGGTGGAACTTTTGGGGAATGATGTAATTAGTTGACTATGATCCTTTAGGGTATGAAACAACACTTTTAGGGGTTAAAGAGCCCTAGTTTAACGACATATAAGATTGGGGTTGCCGTGCCCAAATATGTCTATAACAAGGTCGACATGTAATGCTAAATCACACCATTTCCTAATTAACCGCTAAGAAAACTATGCTTGGCAGAATGATAAATCAACATGAACAAAATGCTACTATCTAAGTTGTATAAGTAAGAAGCATCAAACATCACTAATGTGCAAGTAAAGACACTGAACTAAATCTGTTTTTGCTTTTTGTCTTTTTATGCAAAATCAAGTATGCAAACTAATATTTTCTGTTGATGTGGCAGGTGAATTAAGCATGTTTGAGGATGGCTAGAAGGGTTATGAGATGGTTATATGGTGTGGAAGACCCTTGGGAGGCTTTTGGTGACTTCCTAGAGGTTTTCCATCAATTCGGCCTCAAAACAGGCCATTTCAGGAAAACCTACAGGATGTACTAGAAACCTTCAGGATACAACCGAGAGAAAAATGTGAGGTGTTGGACGTGATGGAAGGCCTAGGAAAGGTGTGCGATGTGTGGAATGGAGTGGGAGAAGGTCTAGGATCACTCATAATTTAACATCAAAGCTAGTAGATGGCTGGATTCGCTCAATGTGCTTGGAATAATTTCTGTGAAAAATGATGAAAAAATAGTGAAGGTGATGGTGAAAACAAGGGATGGCAAAGGTGGATGGGGTGGAAGGTGGCTGCTGGATATGAAGTCTTAGTCTCCTCCTAAAGCACCTTCTCTACATAAAACTTGTATATCTTCCAAAAATCTATGCAAACAAGTAACATTTTCATAAACTAGAAAAGCAGAATTAATGAATTAACTGCCTATGCTGCGCATGAGGAAAGTTGCTGATAGGAATGAAAGCATGGATGAGATCTACTGCAAAAATGAAGATGAAAAATATGGCAATGGAAATCTACCTTGAAAAACTAACTAAATACTAATTTAAATACAACAAACTCCAAATCTCATAAAAGAACTAGAAATCTGTGCTTTTGGGGCTGCTTAAGGGTCCCTTCCTCAAGTCATGATCCCAGAGGGAGGAAGTGAGGCCGAGACACCTACTGACAACCTTATGGTGATCCTTTTATCCCTGCTAACTTGCTACTGAATTCAGGCAAAAATAGAAGCAAACTAATAAACAACCAATCTAATCAACACTACTTGTAATGGAAATGCATCTAAAAAAACAAATTAACAATGAAGCTACTAAACTACACTAAACATACATGTAAAAGAAAGAGGAGCCTTGGCTGCTAGGGTTGGGCCCTAACCCAAGAGCTTCAGCCCTATAAGTTAACTCAGTGCTAGCTCAAAACAAAACTCATTTTTATTACAAAAAGAACAAATTACATCAATAGAACTTTCACAAGTATTGCAACTCGAAAATAGCTTAGAGTTTTACAATAAAAATCTGAATCCTATTGAGTTCCTAGGCCTCTCTACTTATACAACTGAAGTCCCCAATGAATTCCTTAAAATTAGGGAGGTTCAGCTCCCAAACTCGAGAAAACTAGTGCTTTGTCTCTCACTTGCTCGACTTCCTTCTAATACTCATGATTTGGTTGTTTGCACTCTGAGATGATGTGATGAATGGAGGAATATTCGAATGGGGAAGTAGTAAATGAGGAGGATTTACCTCCTACAATCCCTCTCCCTTGTCCCATTCGAGTTTTGACCTCAGTATTTGCCAAAATTCCTTGATTTTCTCCTTAAATCCTGCATTCAATGCATATTAGTCCACTAAGCATAATATCCAACTCTAACTCACCTCATAAACAAAATATAATCAAAAACATGTAATAAGTTATGAGAAAAGTTGGTTTGACTAAGCTAGGAGGTGAATTAAGGCCCATATAATTACCCAATGATGAGGCTCATCATCACCCCCTATTGAAAGTGTTGCTCATCCTCTGAGCAACTTAATCAATATCCATATCCTTCATGGCTCTAGTGGCCTCTCTGACATCCCATGCCTCTGTTGTGGTCTCCTCCTCTTGTTCATAGAAGCCTGCTTTCTTTTCTAGCTCTTCGCACTGCCCCTTTTCTTCTTCTTCATTTAGCATCCCTAAGAGTAGTGGTGGACAGAGTTTTACACCAATCCAATTGACTTTCAGCCTTTGCATAGATTGCTTATACATGGGTGTCCTGTTTAGTGCCTCTCTCAATCTTTGAGGAGAGTGATACTCTCTTATCTTTAAGCTGTATGGCAGTGTGTTCCATCTTCTCAAGCAAGCATGTATGCTATCATCTCCTAATAATCTGAACATGTCCTCAAAATGTGAAATTTCTTGCTCTTGGGCAACAAGATATCTAGTTGCAAGTTGAGGATCATTTGCAATCAAATTATGGGTACTGATGAGGGCCATGGGATTTGATTGTTCAGCTCTGATCATAAGAGGTTCATTTTTCTCTCTTGCCAATATCTTCTTCATCTCTGCAGCCCTTCACTCCTCATGGTTCATCCATGATGCCAAAGCCATCAATTGTAAATATCCTAGATTGGCATTAGGGTCCCATACATTCATGTCTGTTAGGGCCATGTTGTGCAAATAAAACTCAGCCATCTTGGCCCTATCTTCTAGTGTTCTATGATCACAAAGATCAATGAACTGCCTATAGTCGTGAAATGGCATGGTGCCTCTCTGTGCTAGGGTCTTGATCTGGAACTGCAACCGCTATTCTTTGAGGTATAGGGCATAGGATTTTGTTGGCATTCTACGCTGGATTTCTTCCAAAGAGATACTGGCCATACATGCCAATTGATTCTCTCTTTCCTGTAGCTATCCTCTCAAACATGCATTTTCTATCTCTAGTTGATTTCTCATTATGGCCTCTCTATCTCTCAAGCCAATTAGCTCTCTACCCATCTCCTTGATTTTCTCCTCCATGTGCCCAATGTATTCCACCCCCTTTGATTTGGCGATCTACATCCATCGGTGAGTTCTGGACCTCTCCTTCTCAAGCTTGAAGAATAGTGCGATAGAAAAACTTTGAGGTATTACCCTACCTCCTTCAATAAACCTGTAGTGGGAGTCTAGGTTAGGTTGGGGGCTGGGTTCTTTTGTCTCAGGGTCCTCTTTTTTGGTTTCTTGCTACTTCCTTACCTCCCTATATCATTTTTGTGCTTCCTATAGGTCTAGCAAAGTATCCTGTAGGACTACTTCTGTGTCCTGTAGACTCTATTGTGTATCTTGTAGGACTAGATTTCCCTTGGAGGAGGTTGATCTAGTCATAGGCCTCCTCACATAGGTGATAGGATACATAGGGGAAGACATTTTCTCCTTTTTTGCAGGGGATTCTTCAATCACAATAGGAATTTTGGTTGGTGTTTGGGGTTTCCCTTGTCTTATTATTGTGCTTTTCCTTGTCCTGAAATATAAGGTTGTCTGCCTCTGTCTTTTGCCTTTTTGCTTGATGGGGGTGCTAAGAGCAGTGAGGGAAGTTGTTGCCTCTCTCTCAGTGGGTTTTGGAGACACCCTAGGTGACTCCTCCTTATTTCGTTCCCCTCTTTTCCATTTCCTTCTTCACCTATATCATTCCTTTCTTCTTCCTCTTGTAGATCTTCAACATCTTTATCAATTTCCTCCTCAACATCCTCCTCTAGTTGTTCATCATACTCCTTGTCTTCTGTTTCATCTCCTTCTTCAGCTTCCTCATTTTCTTCTATTTCATCTCCTTTTGTTTCTTCCTCTTCCTACTTTACTTCTTCTTCCTTTGCTTTAGTCTCTTCCTCTTCCTCTTTAATGACAGTAGGACTAACATCATATGTGAGAGATTTGATGTCATCCTCTATCGGCATGTCTCTGAAAACTGACCATGTTATAAGAATTCTGAGGTTTTGGAGGGAATATTCTATAAGGATCGTAATTAACCCATGGTGAGCTAACTGTTGGGAATTTCCCTCCCGCACTTTGATGCTTGAGTCTTTTAGTTATTACAACAGGAAGTATGATATGCTAAGCCTTTGGTGAGGGGGTGTTGCTGCTCCAAATCACAATTTTTCAAGAAGCCTAAAATGATAGCCATAAACCACATTATACCTACCCTCGCATGAAATGTATTTGATCAGTTGGTAGCTTACCTCATTCCAAGGATATGGTAGATTTTCGCTCCTTACTCCATTTTTGTCCTGAGTGGGTTCCTCTCCTTCTAAAAAGAAATTCCTTTCGGCAACCTTGCTATCTCCTATCTCTTCTTTCCTACATGGTATTCGTAGGGGAAGTGTGGTGACTCTGCTGATGAGCTCAGGGGTGAGTTCTATGGAGAGGCCTCTTACCACAACAGTGGAAAGGATTTTGAATTTTTCGAAAAACCCCATCCAATTATGTCTTGTGAAGATTTCAAGACCTTGGGGGTGTTGTTGGATTCTCACAGTGTTAATGGGATCCCTCCTATTAAACCCTCTTGTCATCTTGTTGGTGAAGTTTGAGGAGATGAGAGGGTTGAGAAAATTTTCAAATGTAGAACCAAAATTGAAATGACTGGGTTTGTAATTCCCTTACACAATTGCTAAATTCACTCAAAATTAGAGGATTTCTAGTTCAATTACTTGTAAAGAGGGATGTAATTACAGAGCCTACCTCTTCATATTGTTTGCAGTGGCCAACTCCCGTGTTTTCCCCTCTGAAACTCCTCTCAGCCAATCCTGTAGATAGTCTTTATGTATCCTGTAGGAATTCCTATGCATGATCCTATAGGAATTCCTATGCAATCCTGTAGGAATTCCTGTGTAGTAAAACGATGGAGTTTTGCTTCCGGTAGGTTGCCTGGGTATGAGAGTGACCTGTGAGAGTGAGCTTCGAGGAAGTGAATGCATGAATGCATGGGGATGATGATTATTTCCTCTTATGGTTATTCAGGGTGAGGTGGTGTGTTGGCAGCAAAGGTACATTTCCATTTTGGACCATTGGTCCCCACTCCTCGTAATCAGCTTCCACCTTATGCATCCATAGTTTTAACCACTTTTGTCCTTCTCCCTCTCTATCTTTGAGTTGACTGCTGCCACGTGTGAGAGGACACCCTGTTGTGTATGTGTTGACTGAACGAAGGTGGCCAAGTTAACTGGCCATCTTTTCGCTTATAAACCAAATTACTCATAACCTTTTCATTTTTTACTACATTATGCATATGAGAGAGCAAGAGGGATGCTTACTTGTGGTGCCAATGCTTTGCTGCAGTTGTCGAAGACCAGAGGTGCTGCTGTGTATATTGGTTGAATGCTATTATTTTTCCTCCTCTTGTTGTTTCCTAATGAATCCTTTGTTTGTGCAGGTACCTCTGATGGAAGATGGTGGTGGTGGTGCTGCTTTGGAGATCCTGGATCATCATGTTGGAGGTTTGCTGCTATTATGATTGGTATTCTGTGGGATAGGCTGCTATAGGATTTCCTACAGGATGTCCTGTAGCTGCTTCTCCCTCAAAACTCTTAATCATACTTTTTGCTGGGGTTGTGAGGATGGTGACATGGATGGAGAAAAAGACTAGGAGTGTGGAGAGCAAGGAATACTAAGGTGATTCTCTCTATTCCTCCCTGTTTCCCTTTTTTTCGAAGACTGAAAAATATATTCTTGAAACTGATTTTGTTTTTAATGGTGAGTGTAGGGGTGATGATGGTGGATGAGGTATGGTGATTGAATGATGAAGGGGGTGAATTTTATTGGCATATAAAGTCATTTTTTTTCCTTAGGACTGCCTCCTGTAGGATTTCTGGGTCACTGTAATTCCTACAGGATCATCCTGTAGGTTTTCAGGGGATCCTGTAGGTTTACAGGGGATCCTATAGAAAACACAGTCCCTTTGTAAACTAAAGTAAAGGAGTGAAAAAATGACAGAAATGGTGGAGGAATGAATGGTAAAATAAAAATGTGAGTGATAGGGGTCCCTTTGTGATCATCCTCCGTGCTTTGATTGTCCTTCTTGCTGACCTGCAAACGGAAATTTCGTGTTTTTTTTCTCTCTCTTTTTGTTTTTGTTTTGTTTTTGAAAACAACTAGGCTTCCTCTAAGAGGTTTGTTTGCCCTGGGTGCCTCAAGAGAGGTTTTCACCCAAGGATCTTTCTTATTCTCTTTTTTTCTCTTTTTTTTTTTGACACCACTGGGTTGCCCCAAGAGGTTTTCAACCCAATGGTGGGACTCAGGTGCCTCATGGAGGTTTTCACCTAAGTCCTTATTTTCCTTTTTTTTTGTTTTCTCAGTGATATGATGAGGGAGGAGCTGAAACTTGCTCCACTATCATCACTGTTTTATTAATACCATCAATGAACTCTTGTTTCGATAACGGTCTCTTGTAAATTTTCAATCGGTGTCCATTAACAAGTAAAGGGATGGCCTCTTCATCTATGGTTCTAATCTGCACTGAACCATTATCATGGAATCTATCTACAACATAAGTTCCTATCCATCTTGTCCTTAACTTTCCCTTGAAGTATTTATACCTAGAATCATATAGAAACACCCAATTGCCTTCCTGAAATTCCTTCTCCTTAATGTTTTTATCATGCCAGGTCTTCCTCTAAAGTTTAACTACCTCTGTATGTAGGAGGGCTTGCATTCTGAATTCATCCAAACCATTCAACTGGAACAATCTCTCTTTTTTTGCACTGCTGAGATCTAGATCTAGTTGGGCTTCCATCCTTAATGTGTTATACTCAAATTCAATGGACAACAAGGCCCTTTTCCCATAGACCAGCTCATAGGGTGTGAATCCAGTGGTGGTCTTCCATGTGGTATTATAGGCCTAGGTGGCCTCAACTAGTCTATCTACACAATCCTTCCTGCTGCTGCTTACCACTTTGGTCAAGATGCCCTCTAGCGCTCTGTTGGTCACCTCCACTTTCCCATTAGCTTGTGGATTATAGGGACTAGAGGTTCTATGCTTGATCTTGTGCTGGATGAGTAAGTCTTCAATCATGTTGGAGGTAAACTGGCTGCCTTGATCTGTGACCATCTCTCTAGGGTACCCAAATTTGTAGAATACATTCTCCCTTAGGAAATCAGCCACCTCCTCCTCTGTTGCTACCTTAATTGCCTTAGTTTCAGCCCACAAGTTCAAATAGTCAGTGCACACAACGATGTGTTGTTTTTTCTTGGAAGGAGGGTCAATAGGCCTAATGAAGTCCATGCCCCACTTGTCAAATGGCTCGAAAGCCACTTGAGGCTGCAGAGGCATTTCATCTCTTGGAGTAGGCCTTCCCATCCTTTGGCACTGATCACACTGACTAATATATCTTTTCACATCCTGATGAAGAGTGGGCCAATAATAGCCTACTTGTAACACTTCGAATGTTGTCCACTTTGCTACAAAGTGACCTCCACAAGGCCCATCATGACAGGTCAGAAGGATGTCAGAGAATTCCTCCTCCCTGACACACCTTCTCAAGATTTGATCTAGGCCAAGTTTGAAGAGATTGCCCCTAATCCAAGTGAAGGGGGTGCTTTTCCTTACTATCTTGCTCTTTTCTTTGGAGGACAAGTTTGGTGGGAACTGTGCTGATACCAAATAGTTTTCTATATTAGCAAACCATGCGGAGAGAACTGAAATAGCAAATAAGTGCTCGTTTGGTAACTAGTCATCAACCATTCCTTCTTCACCTATAAGAAAATTTACTCTAGACAAAAAGTCCGCAACAACATTTTCTTGACCAGGCTTATCAACAATAGTTAGATCAAACTGTTGTAATAAAAGTAACCATATTATAATCTGAGCATTCACATGTGGTTTTTTCATTAAATATTTGATTGCAACATGGTCAATATGCACAAATGTTTGATAGCCTATAATATAATGCCTGAATTTGTTCAATGAATGAACAAAAACGAGGATTTCCTTTTCGGTCACTGTGTAATTTAGTTCAACCTTTGACAGATTATTACTAATAAAATAGATAGCATAAGGAAAATTTCTATCTGACCTAGGGCTGCTCCTAAGGCTTTGTGTGAGGCATCAGCATGCATATGAAAGGGGAGGGCCCGATTTGGGCCTCGGAGAATCGGTGCAATGGTTAACTTTTCCTTTAGGATGTCTAAGGCCTCTTGACAACGTTTTGACCATATAAACTCAGAGTCCTTGGCCAACAAACCAAATAAAGGAGAGGCAAACTTGTTGAAGTCCTTTATGAACCTTCAGTAGTATCCAACTAACCCTAGGAAACTTCTGAAATCTCTCTGCTTTTGAGGAGGTGGAACCCTTTGGATGATAGCTATTTTGTTTTGGTCCACCTATAGTCCTTGCTGAGATATTGAATGACCTAGAATGGTCCCTACAATCATCAAGAATTCACATTTTTCGAGATTGAGAGACAGGTTCATTTCAATGCATTTGTGTAGTACTTTGCCTAGGTTGGACAGAGCTTCTTGAAAATCACAGCCATAAGGTGTAAAATCATCCATATAAATTTCCACCACATCATGGACTAATTCGGTGAAAATACTCAGGACTACTCTCTGGAAAGTGGTAGGAGCATTGCATAGGCCAAAAGGAAGGACCCTATAGGAAAAAGTACCCCAAGGACAAGTGAAGGTGGTTTTGTCTTGGTCTTCCGGGTTGATCTGGATTTGGTTTTAGCCACTGAATCCATCTAGGAAAGAGAAAAACCTTTTCCCTGTTGTGCCATCTAGCACTTGGTCAATGAATGGTAGAGGGAAACAATCCTTTTTGTGGCTTTGCTCAACTCCCTGTAATCAACACAAATTCTCCAATTACCAGTTTTCTTTGGAACTAACACCAAAGGAGAGACCCACTCACTGTCAGAGATAGGGTAAATGAATCCTGAATCTAGCAGTTTTTGCAGTTCTTCTTTGACTATATCTTTAAGAGCTAGATTCATTCTACTTTGGGGTTGCCAGACCGTCTTGCAACCTTCTCTGATGTATATGTGGTGAGTACACATTGAGGGGTGTAATCCCTTCATTTCTTTGTAACTCCAAGTGAAGGCTTCTAGATTTTCCTTTAGCATGTTGCATAACTTCTCTTCTTGGAGAGAAGAAAGAGATGGATTGATTTTCAAGGTTCTCTCTGGGCCGAATTCTATGGTTTTGACATGGAGTGGGTTGGAATCGGCCAAGCATAAGTCAATTGGATGATTGTTCTAGGTTTCCTTTACTGCTTCTTCTAAGGGCAATGAACTGGGAGTTGGACTTTGGAGTAGGTGTTCAATCAAGTCATCCTCATCCTGCTGTCCTCCTCCCATGGTTGTTTCTAAATTATAAGGTTGGGCGGAATAAACATCGTATTCTTCCTCCTCCTCCAAACATAAAGGTAAATCATGCTCTAGAGAAGGTTGAGCAGGAGGGTATAGGACTAACTTCTTGGACATATGCCCATTCTTGATGGTCATATTCCCAGCTCTGCAGCTAATGTAAGCATCGACAGTGGCCAACCATGGTCTCCCAAGGATGAGAGGGTAACCAGTAAGCTTAGCCTTAGGCTGGAGAACTAGGAAATCTACAGGGTACTCCCAAGAGTCAATGGAGACCATCACATCCTCCACAATCCCCTCAGGGGTTACTATGGAGCAGTATGCAAGTTGCAGAACTGTTGTGGTCTTCCTTAATGAACCTTGGAGGTTGAGCTTGAGCATAGTGTCCTTGATCATCACATTAATGATAGCCTCAAGATCTATTAGAGTGTGTGGGACAATGGTGCCATTGATTTTCATATCTACTACAGGGATTCCAGGGTCCAAATATTTTTGATAGATTACCTACCCCAGCATTAAGTCAGACAGCTTTCCAATGACATTAATGGTAGGGACATCCCTTCTTCACCTCTCTGGATGCTTGAAGAACTTCTCCTTAATCAACTTATTGTAAATAGGAACATCTTTTATTGCTTGGAGAAGTGGAATATTTACACATAGATTTTTCAATTCTCCCAGAAGTTCAGTTTCTTCCGGGGTAGGCTAGAGTGGTTGGGCTAATCTCTCAGGAAAGGGTGGATTCACTTTAAGATTTCTTTCCTCTCTTTCTTCCTCAACCTCCCTAGGTGGAGGTGGAGGTTGGTTATCCGGGAGAACTCTCCCAGATCTCAGGTTAATCTCTTGGATTTCCACAACATAAGCTGGATATGATGTCTCTCCACTGTATACTTGTTGAGCCTACCTATTGTTCGGGTTCGGATTTGGCTGGGCAGGCATCTAGGGTTGCTTGGGTGGAGCAGAGTGTAGCAGCTATGGTTGGGCAGGTGGTGGAGGCAATAGAGCTAGAGAATTGTTGTATTGGGGCCTCCACCCCTGGGGCAGTGCATTCCACTGAGGTTGTGGTGGAGCATAAGGTTGAAATGACTAGCTGGTTGGCTGGGAGTGATACTGAGATGCAAAGGACCAAGGAGGGGGTGTAGACCAGGAAGGATGAGCAGGGGGTCCCCAAGAAGGTATGGATGTGGTTTGGTTGGGGTTGTAATATGCATGGGACGACCCTTGCATGCCCTGCTGGTATGGTCTAGGCCCATGAGGTCTCCTTTGGTTAATATAGCAGAGCTGCTCAGTGACCCCTTCAGCTCCTTGATATACAACTTTGAGTCCAGGCAAAGAAGGGAACTTGTCTATGGAGTGGTTTTCTTCATAGAATGAGCAAATTTCAATAGAATTCAATGGAAATTCATTCCTAGGATGCCTCCTGGTGCATCTAGGACAAAAAATGGCCAAGGCTCTCTCTACTTCCTCCTGCTTCCTCTTAATGTGCATGGTGTCCATTTGCAAGGCAAGGGTTTGCAGCATCTCACTTTTGAAATCTTCCAGCATGTTTCCAATTTCACCCTTGATGGATGATTTGGAAGACGATGTACTGACCATAGGTTGACTACCCCTACCCTTTTTCCTAACTTCCCTATAATGGTTTCTAAAGACAATCTTGATATCTTCATAGGGTAATTGGTATATAGCTCCTCCTACTAACAAATCTAGGGTATCCAGAAGGTCTTCCCTTACTGCCCTAAGCAGGACCAACTTTAGTGACTTAGGGTCAAGTGTGCACCTGGCCCTTTTGTAACTAAGCTAGAATCTTTCTTTGTAATCCTCTAGGGATTCATCATTCCCTATGGTCATTCTGCGAGTTTCTTCTTTAGTATCCTTTGACTGACAGTAGTCCCGATATTTATTTGTTAAAGTCTTGCTGCATCTAAGCCCAAGTTGTGATGCTATCTCTAGGTAAACCCATGAACCAGTGCAATGCCACATCCTTGAGGGTAGATGGAAATAGTTTTAACTTCTGCTCATCATCTGTATAGTCATACGCTCGGCATATAACAACAAACTCAAATAGGAAAGTGTCAGGGTCCTCTGTGGTTAGGCCATGGAAATGAGGTAGGGCAGAGGGGCTTATATTTTTCATCTTAGTGTCCCCATTAGTTTCCCTGATGGGGAAGGCACCCTCAACTCTCTTTTTATTCCCTCTATCATTTCTGTTTTCAGCCATTGGTTCAGTAGGAATGGGTTCTCCTTCTTCTTTTTCCCCTATAGGTTCTTCAAATATGTCAGGTTGCTCACCTAAGGGTTCCTCTAGTTGACAACCACCAAAGAAGAAGGAAGGTTGGTTGTTTGATGCAATGGGTGTATTTGGCAAAAATTTCCCTATGTTGTCCCTATTTCTACGAGGCATGAAAGGAAATATTTTTGGTTTGGTTTTGTATTTTTTCAAACTTGGGAAGTACTTTATGGAATTGAAATTGTTGATTGAATGGAAATTACTGACATAATGAAAAAGGTACTTGTTGAATTGAAATCTTGCTTGCAAAAGGGAAAGGAAAGCAGAATTTGCAAAATGGAAGAAAGGAAACAACTAGATTACTTTTGCAGAAATAAACTAATGGAAGAATATTGAAGACAAGAAATAGAAGAAAAGAAAGCAGTAATCATATTTTACTTAGACACTTCCCTGACAACAGCGCCAAAAAGTGATGAGCACCAGTATTGCATCAAGGATGCTACAACTCCTGGGCTGCCAGCTTTACTTTATCAACTCGGGGTTCATACAAACTTGGAGGTGACAGTGCTGTATACACAAGTAAAAGTGATGGTTCTGCCTATTGTCACTATTCAGCTGGCAAGAGACCATAGGGGTTTCAAGCCTGACTTCTATGGAGTCAGAAGAAGCTTGATTCTTTGATGGAATAAAGGTACATCTACTCTAAGAGAGAGCTACTCTACTGCAATAATGGAGAAGGTCGACATGTATTGCTAAATCACACCATTTCCTAATTAACCGCTAAGAAAACTATGCTTGGAAGAAATGCTAAATTAACATGAACCAAATGCTACTATCTAAGTGGTAGAAGTAAGAAGCATCAACATCATTAAGCGCAAGTAAAGAGACTGAACTAAATCTAGGCTGCTTTTTGTCTTTTTATGCAAAATCAAGTATGCAAACTAATTGCTTCTATTGATATGGTAGGTGAATTAAGGATGTTTAAGGATGGCTGGAAGGGTTATGAGGTGGTTGGATGGTGTGGAAGACCCTTGAGAGGCTTTCAGTGATTTCCTAGAGGTTTTCCATCAATTTGGCCTCAAAACAGGCCATTTCAAGAAAACCTATAGGATGTACTAGAAACCTACAGGATCCACTGTAAACCTACAGGATACAGCCGAGAGCAAAATGTGAGGTGTTGGAGGTGATGGAAGGCCTAGTAAAGGTGTGTGATGCATGGAAAGGAGTGGGAGAAGGTCTAGGATCACTCAAAAGTCAACATCAAAGATAGTAGATGTTTGGATTTACTTAATGTACTTGGAAGAATTTATACGAAAAATTATGAAAAAATAGTGAAGGTGATGGTGAAAACAAGTGATGCCTAAGGTGGCTGGAGTAGAAGCTGGTTGTTGGCTATGAAGTCTTAGTCTCCTCCTGAAGCACTTTCTATGCATAAAACATGTATATCTTCCAAAAAGCTATGCAAACAAGGAACATTTTCATAAACTAGAGAAGCATTATTAATTAATTAACTACCTACACTACGCATGAGGAAAGTTGTTGATAGGAATGAAAGCATGGATGAGATCTACTGTAAAAATGAAGATGAAAAATATGAAAATGGAAATATACCTTGCAAAACTAACCAAATACTAATTTAAAGGCAACAAACTCCAAAGCTCATAAAAGAACTATAAATCTGTGTTTTTGGGGCTGCTTAAGGGTCCCTTCCTCAAGTCATGATCCCAGAGAGAGGAATTGAGGCAGAGACACCTGTTGAAAACCTTATGGTGATCCTTTTATCCCCTCTAACCTTCTACTGAAGTCAGGCACAAATGGAAGCAAACTAATTAACAACCAATCTAATCTACACTACTTGTAATGGAAATGCATCTAAAAAAACAATTAACAATGAAGCTATGAAACTACACTAAACATACATGTACAAGAAAGAGGATCCTTGGCTACGAGGGTTGGGCCCTAACCCAAGAGCTTCAACCCTTTTGAGTTAACTCAGTGCTGGCTCAAAACAAAACTCATTCTTATTACCAAAATAACAAATTACATCAATAGAACTTTCACAAGTATTGCAGCTCAAAAATAGCTTAAAGTTTTATAGTAAAAATCTGAATCCTACTGAGGTCCTAGGCCTCTCTACTTATACGACCAAAGTCCCCAATGACTTCCTTAATATTAGGGAGGCTCAGCTTCCAAAATCGAGATAAACTGGTGCTTTGTCTCTCACTTGCTCGGCTGCCTTCTAATCCTCATGATTTGGTTGTTTGCACTCCAAGTTGATGTGATGAATGGAGGAATGTTCAAATGGGGAAGTAGTAAATGAGGAGTATTTACCTCCTACAATCCATCTCCCTTGTCCCATTTGAGTTTTGACCTTAGTCTTTTCCGAAATTCCTTGATTTTTTCCTCTAATCCTGCATTCAGTGCATTTTAGTCCACTAAGCATAATATCCAACTCTAACTCACCTCATAAACAAAATATAACAAAATACATGTAATAAGTTATGAGAAAATTTGGTTTGAATAAGCTAGGAGGTGAATTAAGGCCCATATAATTACCCAATGATGAGACTCATCAATGAGTTGGGTGCCATAATTCCTCACATAACGTGCAGGGATGCACGAACCCAGAGGAGTTGGAAGTTTCTCCTTTTTTACCATTTTGTTTTGCCTTTTTGGCAGCTCTAGTTGTGGTAGGTGTAGGATGGTGTTGAGTAGGGGTGGTCCTCGGAAGTGGAGGTACATAGAATATTCCTTCTTTCATGCTTCCTAATTCAACCGACATGGTCATGGGGATTAGGTACCAAACTAGTATTGCGAGAGTCATATTTGGTAATGTGAGGGTTGCCATGGCTTGGTGTTAGACAAACCTGAGTGGGGGGCATAAGAAGGGGGTTTGTGTAAATGCGTGAGGTAAATTTTGGACTTCTTTAGTTGCAGGGGTTGGAGTGTCTGGAACTGATTCTAGGGTTTGGGCGATGTTTTATGAAGTCATCATGCACACCGATGCTCCCGTATTTGGGACAAGCTCTTATCTTATCAGAGGGTCTCTTAGGAATGTTCCTAGGAGGTTTGATGGCATAAACTGGCCTGGGCTGAGCTCAGTGTAAGTAGTTACCACCTCTTGGGATAATAAGGGAAACATGCCAATTGGTGCAGGTGAAGTTTCCTTCTCATAGTATGTGAGTTTATCAATGGTAATGAACTTCCCATCATGGGGGAACATCATGGTTCTGAACACCGATGAGGCGACTACGGGCATTTCGTACATATAGCTTCAGCCTAGTAGGATGTTGTAATACAACTAGGCATTGAGTAATTCAATGTCTATTAACAAATTTTTTCCAACCAACTTAACTTACACACTAGGGTATAAACTGACAGGAGCAGAAGGGCATCCATTGTATGCTTTGAATGTTATGTCAGAAGGCTTAAGTTTAGGGGATCCTAATTTTTGCCAAATGGATTTGGACATGATGTATGTGGAATCGCCATTGTCGATGATGAAAAAATGGATGTTGATATTCTGGACTGAGACAGGGATTTGGAAAGCGATAGTTGAGGGTAGCTGTGGAGTAGCTTTGTCCAAGTCAAATACCATGAGGTGGGAATCGGATAAGTCGATTGCGCCTAAAGTGGAAAGTAGGTATTTCCACTGGGTAGGGAACATCTGTAGGACTTCAAGTGCTAACATAACTGATGGTGATTGAGCTAAGTCATTGACTATGCTGTAACTATGGGCAGCTTTTGAATTAGGTCTTGCATGCCGTAAAGGTCCTTTAACCATTTTAGGCATGGCATCTATGGAAGGTCGGGTGATGGTCAATGGTCCAGTTGGTATGGCCATAGCTGAGGTGGACGGATTGGGCTTTGGGGGAGTCTCATAAGTCCAATTCCTTGTTTGTAAGAGTATGTACTCTCCTGTCATGAAGATATTATGGTTAGGAGTATTCTTGAGGTTCCCTTCAGATGCGGGAGTTTGGGAAGTTTGTTGTTGTGTGTTAATGATTCCTTGATGGGGGAAGGGTTACTGCATGACTGCAGTTAATTGGTCGCCTTGCCCTCTATTGTCTTGTATCATTTTCAAATCAAGAAGTTGAGTACAGTGATGGATATAATGGTTTTAGTCCCCGCAGATAGTGCATGCATGATTAGTTTGGAGACTAGTGTTATTTCCCTGTTTTTGCGAGTACCCTGCTTTTGGTTCCAATTGGATTTATCTCTTACTGGTGCCCTTGGGGGTTTCTGCTGATTTCTACCTCCCTACTCAGGTTCTCCCTATGGCTTATTTTTAGGTTTTTCCCTAGCACCATTAGAAGGATTAACTGAATTCGGTTGTTCTTTTGATTGATGTGGTGAAGTGAGAGATGGTTGTGGTGGGCCCCAGTATCGTAGCAATAATGCTACAACTCCTGGAACTCCCTTCTTTAATTTTATCAACCCGGTAGTTTGTAAAAAACTTGGAAGCGACGGTGCTGTATGCACAAGTACTAGCTCTTGTCGCAGCTGTCACTTGGTCAGCTGGCACAAGTCTGCTAGGGGCTCAAGCCAACTTCCATGAGCTCTTAGAAGAAGCTTTTTAATTGATGGATGAAATCTAACTCGAAGGAAGCTAATCTAATTGCGAAAAGAAAATGAAAGCCAAAAAGAAATACAAACCCTAGCAAACCCTAGCAAACCCTAATTCTACCAACTAGTCCTACTGATGCAAAAATGAGAATGCAAACTACGAGAAGAGATGCCATTACTTCTAGGAAGGTAAAATGCATGTGTCTAAGTTATCACTATCTGAAGAAAACATCTTTTTGTATTTTTGCTTAAGTTGTTGAAATTATCATGCATGTGCTTCTAACTAGTTTTCCACTGTGCAGGGATGGATCAAGGGATGAAATGCTTTGGGAAAGGTTGGGATGGTACAGAGAGGGTCTAAGGGATCCCTAATATTCTTTCTGAGAGTTTCACAAAGTCTGGATGCCATGCAACCGTGTTTATGAACTTCTACAGGAAGTCTGCAGGGGTTTCTACAGGAAGTTCTGTAATTCTTCTACAGGATGTTTCGAAATGGGATTCTTGAGGATGGGTGATTGATGGAAGATGCATGGATGGTTATGGAGGTAGGATGGGGGTCTGAAGTGACCCAGGAACTGATGGATGGAGTGGTGAGATGATATGTGGAAGGCTGATTTGGCTTTAAGGTAGTTGAGACAACAATGGAGAAGAAGGTAGGGTTACGTGGGCAAGAGGATGGGTGTGAAGCGAGAAGCCTAGATATGGGATGAATCAGATGGCTCTCATGAAGCTTGACCATGTGAGTGAGTGATAGAGATGCCCTACACAATGCACATTCAACCGAATCAATGAATTCTTGCAAACAAACTAAGTCCTAGCTAACTTAATCTAACTGTCAATGAAATGAATAAACAACAGCCTCGTTTGGAAAGAGAACCATGTACATCACGTGAGAAAGAGCATTCCGAAAGATCTAAATGCATGACAAACTCCTACCAATCGATTCCCAAACATAAAAAGCTACTTTAACCAACAAAAACAACCAAAATAACAAAGCAAGATCTAAAGAGCAGATTTTATTTTAAGAACGCAGCAAACACACATAAAGATAAATAAGGGAGGTACTGGGCGCTTGAGATGGGCCCAACCCCAAGGGCTACAGCCTCCCAAGAGAGATTTAGAGCTGGTGCAAAGCTGGATTCATCTTTATTAATCAAGAATGAAGAGTTACATCAAAACTGTCCACAAGGAGAGCTTGAGAATGAGCTGAAAGCAAAGCTAATCCATGGCCTACAAATTGAATTACAAAATGACTACAACAAGGCTATGAAATGACTAACTACTAGCTACTATCTACTGGCTAACTAGCTAACATCCACTGGCTAACAAAATGACTAACTGGCTAACCAAAATGAGGCCCTAATGTTGGCATTATGGCTAAAGTGTTGTCCTTGATGGCAACCCATTCAGGTGATAGATCACAGTACTTCAAGTCAGCAGCAGAGATTGATGATCAGCTATCAAATATTGAAGAAATTAAGGGGTACGCAGGTACACCTTACATAAGGTGCGTACACGCAGGTCGGCGTTACATAAAGTGCGTACATACCCGCAGTTATCCCGTTCAGGAGGTGCGTACCCCCAGTGCACACATTTCAAGGCAGAGAAAAGCACACGTGGGGTTTCTTATGTTTAACCTTTGGTATTTAGCCGACGGTTTTGTGTTATTATGGTGTCGGCCCGTGGTATTGATCCATGATTTAAGGAAGAGCTTTCCTATATAAAGCAAAGGAGATCATTTGGCTTGAGCATGTTTTGTGTTGAATATCTTATGAGGGCTAGATCTGAAATATTATGATCTCTTGGAGTAATGTCTAGATCTAAATAAGGCGAATCTACTGATGGATTGAGATCTCTTCGGCGCATGTTCAGATCTGTAGATCTGACTGTCTGGGTTATTTCTGAAGTCTTGAAATCATCTATGCCCGAAGGTACATAGGTACAGTGAAAGAAAAGTGCGTACATACGCAGGAACGAAGCGTTTTAGGTGCGCTGGTACGCAGGCACAGAAGAGTTGCAGGTGCGGAGGTCCGCAGGCAGTTCAATGGATACAGTGCGTATGTAAGCAGGCGAGCAGTTGAGCAGGATGCGTACGTAAGCAGGCAAACAGATGAGCAGGGTGCGTACGTAAGCAGGCGAGCAGTTGAGCAGGGTGCTTACTGTAAGCAGGCAGTACATGGGTGAAGCTGCTTACTTCTCTTAAAATCTCTGTTTATCATTGCTGTGTTCTGGGTTTGGTTCTATTATTGTTGATCTGGTTACTACAGTTGACTGGGTGATTCTCTTATACTTGATGATCATTTGATGCTTATGGATCCAGTTTGAAAATTTATGAAAAGTGGTCCTTGTAAGAAAAGAAGTAGGGGGTTGTAGCTCCCTTCCACGAGAGACTGGAAAACGAGAGAGAGTTGTAGCTCTCTGCAGGTTGCAGCCTGCGTACTGGTAAAGGACTGCACCAGTACAAAACCATTGTAAAAGGAGTTTCTAATTTGAAAGAAGATAGAGACATATTGCAGCAGGTGGTTTTCACCCACATTGGGTTTCCACCTTACATCTTGTGTTATTTGGTGTGACTATCTGTTTTCTTTGTTCATGCTCATTATTTTATGGTACTGACATGCAAAACTAATTCAAAGAACAAATAAGGAAGATTTATTAAAAGAATTAGATAATACTGATTCACCCCCCCTCTCAGTATTATTTCCAACAATTGGTATCAGAGCAGGTCCTTCAGAGAAGCTTGATCGCTTGAAGGTAGATCGTTCATCATGAGCAACTACGAGAGAGAAGCATCAATCAGGCCACCAGTTTTTGATGGGACAAACTTCAATTATTGGAAGGTAAGAGTTACTGCCTATCTTCAATCTCTTGGTACAAAAGTTTGGGACATCGTAGAGACAGGCTACGCTTTTCCTTCAGCTACTCCTACAGATGCAGCCGAGAAAAAGAAGTATGAAACAAATGCGAAAGCAGTCAGTACTCAATTAGGATGTATATCTCAATCAGAATTCATGAAGGTAATGCACTATAAATCCGCAAAAGAGATATGGGACAAAATTGTCACGAGCTATGAAGGAGATGAACATGTAAAGCGTGCTAAACTTCAAACTCTCAGAATTCAGTATGAGACTCTCAAAATGTATAATGATGAAAGTGTGGCTAACTATTTTCTTCGGGTAGATGAGGTTGTTAATTGTATGAAAAATTTGGGTGAAGAAATAAAAGAGGCTATTGTGGTTGAAAAGGTTCTAAGATCATTGTCCCCCAAGTTTGAATCTAAAGTATCTGCAATAGAAGAAAAGGAAAATCTACGAATTCTTACTATGTCTCAGCTACATGGAATTCTAACTGCTTATGAAATGAGAAAGGGAGGTCCATCAGACAGAAGAGAAGCTGCTTTCAAGGCATCAGGCAAAGGAGATTATTATGAAGCAAGCCACGTCCCAGAAGAAGAGGAAGAAGAATCAAATTTTGTCAGAAATCTTCAAAGGGGTTCTGGAAGGTTCAGAGGTAAGTTACCTTTTAAATGCTTTGCTTGTGGAAGAGTAGGTCATTATGCTGCAAAATGTCCTTATAAGGATAAAGGAAAGGAACCTGCTAGATGGAACAAGAAACAGAACACAAATAAGAAAAGATACTACACTCATGAAGATAGTGATGGTCTATCAAACAGTGATGAAGATGAACAAGGTAATGAATATAAGTTGTTAATGGCATTTGAAGATGATGATTATATGGATGCTATAGATGTGGATAACCTTTATGATGAAATTACTAGACTCAAGAGATGTATAGAAGAAAAGAACATGATCATTGATACTCTACAATTTCAAATTGATGAAAAGGAAAAACATCTTGAAAAATTAGAAGGTGAAATTGTTGGTCTTAGAAAAGAGATTGAGAAAACAAAAGCTATTAATCTCAAGTTTGTCAAAGGATCTGAAACTTTGGATGAGATTATCAATGTGCAACGGTCTCCACTAAACAAGACAGGTCTGGGGTATAGTGGAGAAACTTCTCAAGCATCCACCTCAAAAAGTTATCTTGATGCAGCAAGAAGAAATGAGCAAAAGCACAATGAAGATCATCAGGTAAAGCAGGGACGAATTACAAACAGAAACTATCAGGGGCAATCCATATTAAGGGTGAACAAAAGCTACAACCAGCCACAGGTAAAATCTTCTCAATTTGGTTCAAGAATAGATGACAATAGAAATTACAATCAATTGGCTGGTAGATTCGATAACCGCAGAAGTTTCTTCAATGGACAATGCTTTTCTTACCATAACTTTGGTCACAAAGCAGCTCAATGTGTTGCATATAAAACAATCATGACTAGGGAAGCTCAAAAACAAAGAAGTATGACCGGGATTACAAAAAGGACCTATAACAACTTTTCGGTTCTTGAAAATGAAGTTGAATGTTCTATTTGCAATAACTTTGGTCATGAAGACTCTGAATGCAGGAGCAGGTTTCAGCAGAAAAAGGAACAAGCCTCAAGCACCAAAACATGGAGAATAAAGGAACCACAAACAGAAAGATGTGGGATAGCATTTTATGGAGAGGGACAGGAAAATCTATGGTACATTGACAGTGGATGTTCGAAGCATATGACAGGTGATAAAGAAAAACTTGAGTCATATTCTGCTCTAGAAAAAGGAAAGAAAGTCTCTTTTGGAAATGATACTCCTGCAACTATAAAAGGAAAAGGCATTGCTCAGTTAAAAGAAAAGGTCAAGGCTGGAAATGTTTTATATGTTGATGGATTGAAGCATAATCTTCTAAGTGTCAGCCAGATGTGTGATCAAAGAACCGAGGTTATATTCAGATCAAATGGATGTCTTGTTCGTGATCTTGATACAGGTAAAACAGTGATCAAAGGCAAAAGAACTCCAAATAATTTGTACATATTTGAAGAAGGACAACAACAATGCTATCTGAGCAAGGATGATGAGCACTGGTTATGGCATCGGAGGCTGGGACATCTAAGCTTTTCACAAATAAGAAAAGCATGCAAATATCAGGCAGTTCGCGATCTTCCAGATATCAAAATTCCTGACAACACCATATGCAAATCATGTCAGTTTGGAAAACAAACCAGAACTAACTTTCCAGAGAAAGAAGGTTCAGCTAGCATGCCTCTTGAGCTAGTACATATAGATACATGCGGTCCTTTATGGAAAAGAACACCTCGAGGAGAAGAATACTTGATATTATTCATTGACGATTTCTCCAGGTTTGTCTGGTTAGGACTTATGAAGCACAAAGATGAAGCATTCGAAAAATTCAAATCCTTCAAAGCCTTGGTTGAAAATGAATCAGGTCACAAAATTAAGTGCCTCAGATCCGACAGAGGTGGGGAATTTACTTCAAATGATTTTTTCGATTTCTGTGAAGAACATGGGATAAGAAGAGAATTCTCTACAGCAAGAACCCCTCAGCAAAATGGAGTTGTGGAAAGAATGAACAGAACAGTCCAACAAATGGCTCGTGCTATGCTTGATGAGTCAGGAACTCCCGCAACTTTCTGGGGTGAAGCTGCACATGTTGCGGTTGTTATTCTCAACAAAACAAATGTCCGGGTGAACAGCACTCAAACTCCTCATGAGCTCTGGAGTGGTAGGACTCCTTCGGTAAAGCACTTCAAAATCTTTGGGAGCAAATGCTATATCAAGAATACTGATGAGCAGCTTGGCAAACTTGAACCTAGAGCAGATGAAGGCATTCTTCTTAATTACTCTCCACATAGCAAAGCATACAAATGCTACAATAAAAGACTTGGCAGAATTGTTGACAGCATTGATGTAGTGGTTGATGAGAAGGGATACATTCCTAGGCAAGTACATCATGAAGACATCGAAGAAGATGAAGGCTACCCCCAACGACAGAATGATGAAGAAGAAGAACCTCAAGAAGAACCTCAAGAAGAACCAGAGGAGCAAACAAGAATAGAAGAAAAGACTCCATCCAGATATGTTCAGAAGAATCATCCAGAATCTCAGATTATGGGGCAGAAAGAAGCAGGTGTACAAACAAGAAGAACAGTTGCAAAAGCTTCAAGCTATTTGGCATTACTCTCCTCTACTGAACCACAAAATGTGAAAGAGGCATGCAAAGATGAATGTTGGGTGAAAGCAATGGATGAAGAACTTGAGCAGATCGAAAAGAACAACACTTGGGAGCTGGTTCCTAGACCAAAGGATAAGAATGTTATCGGAACAAAATGGGTCTTCAAAAATAAATTGAATGAAAATGGAGAAGTAATTAGAAACAAAGCCAGACTTGTTTGTAAAGGGTATGCGCAGCAAGAAGGAATAGACTTTGAAGAAACCTTTGCTCCTGTTGCAAGACTTGAGGCCATCCGAATGTTCCTTGCTCTCTCAAGTTTTCAAAACTTCAAAGTATTTCAAATGGACGTGAAATCAGCCTTTCTGAATGGAGACTTGGAAGAAGAAGTATACATTGAACAACCAGATGGGTTCATTCTTGGAAATGATCCAAATCTTGTATGCAGATTGAAAAAGGCTCTCTATGGTCTCAAACAAGCTCCAAGGGCTTGGTACTACCGTTTGGACAAATATCTTCATCAACAAGGTTTTTCAAAAGGATCAACAGATAGCAATCTTTATATAAAAGTTGAAAATGACAAATTGCTAATACTTGTTGTGTATGTAGATGACATTATTTTTGGGAGCAATGAAGAAGCTATGAGTCAAAGCTTTGCCTTGGTCATGCAGAAAGAATTTGAAATGTCCTTGCTAGGAGAACTGACATATTTCCTTGGTTTGCAAATCCAACAAAAAGAAGGAGGAATCTTTTTATCTCAAACCAAGTATCTCAAACAGATTTTGAAGAAATATGGTATGGAAGATGCAAAACCAGTATGTACAACCATGGTCACAGGATGTAGCCTCAGTGCAAATGATGAATCTGCAGCAGTACATCAACCAACCTACAGATCTATGATTGGAAGTTTACTTTATTTGACAGGTACCCGACCGGACATCATGCATGCAGTTGGAATAGTTGGAAGATTTCAGGCAAATCCGAAGGAGACTCATCTTCAGGCAGTGAAGAGAATTTTCAAATATCTTCAAGGGACTCAAAATTATGGCTTATGGTATCCTAGAGATACAGATCTTACACTTCATGCTTATATAGATGCAGATTGGGCCGGAAGCGTGGATGACAGGAAAAGCACAAGTGGTGGTGCGTTCTTTATGGGTTCCAGACTGGTATCTTGGTTCAGCAAGAAACAGAGTTCAATTGCCTTGTCTACAGCTGAAGCGGAATATGTTGCTGCTGCATCTTGTTGCACCCAACTCCTTTGGATGATGCAGACTTTGTAGGATTTTCAAATCACTTGTACACCACCAATACCCATCTTATGTGATAACACAAGTGCAATCAGCATCTCAAAGAATCCTGTTATGCATTCAAAAACCAAGCACATACCAATCAAGTACCATTTTCTCCGGGAACAAGTGCTTGAACAGAAGGTCAAGTTGGAGTATGTTCCTTCTAAGGAACAAGTTGCTGATATTCTCACCAAACCATTGTCCAGGGACACTTTTGAATACCTCAGGCAAAAGCTGGGGGTTGTTGATGCATCATCTTATTGCTGAACCTCTTCTGATTGATGGTACAGGTTCAGGGGGAGCATATAATGCATTGTTGGCATTATGGAGGATGTGCAAAAGGAGATCTTGGAAGTAGCTGTAATATGTCTCTATCTCTTTCATGGTGGATTATGGTTCTTCGTTGCAGATCTGGTTCATATTCAGGGGGAGCATGTTCTTAGGGGGAGCATAACCCTTTGCCCTTGATGTCAAAGGGGGAGAATGAAGCTGAAGTTTTGAGGTTGCCATCAAGTCCAAAGGGGGAGATTGTTGGCATTATGGCTAAAGTGTTGTCCTTGATGGCAACCCATTCAGGTGATAGATCACAGTACTTCAAGTCAGCAACAGAGTTTGATGATCAGCTATCAAATATTGAAGAAATTAAGGGGTACGCAGGTAAACCTTACATAAGGTGCGTACACGCAGGTCGGTGTTACATAAAGTGTGTACATACCCGCAGTTATCCCGTTCAGGAGGTGCGTACCCCCAGTGCACACATTTCAAGGCAGAGAAAAGCACACGTGGGGTTTCTTATGTTTAACCTTTGGTATTTAGCCGACGGTTTTGTGTTATTATGGTGTCGGCCCGTGGTATTGATCCATGATTTAAGGAAGAGCTTTCCTATATAAAGCAAAGGAGATCATTTGGCTTGAGCATGTTTTGTGTTGAATATCTTATGAGGGCTAGATCTGAAATATTATGATCTCTTGGGAGTAATGTCTAGATCTAAATAAGGTGAATCTACTGATGGATTGAGATCTCTTCGGCGCATGTTCAGATCTGTAGATCTGACTGTCTGGGTTATTTCTGAAGTCTTGAAATCATCTATGCCTGAAGGTACGCAGGTATAGTGAAAGAAAAGTGCGTACATACGCAGGAACGAAGCGTTTCAGGTGCGCCGGTATGCAGGCACAGAAGGGTTGCAGGTGCAGAGGTCCGCAGGCAGTTCAATGGATACAGTGCGTATGTAAGCAGGCGAGCAGTTGAGCAGGATGCGTACGTAAGCAGGCAAACAGTTGAGCAGGGTGCATACGTAAGCAGACGAGCAGTTGAGCAGGGTGCTTACTGTAAGCAGGCAGTACATGGGTGAAGCTGCTTACTTCTCTTAAAATCTCTGTTTATCATTGCTGTGTTCTGGGTTTGGTTCTATTATTGTTGATCTGGTTACTACAGTTGACTGGGTGATTCTCTTATACTTGATGATCATTTGATGCTTATGGATCTAGTTTGAAAATTTATGAAAAGTGGTACTTGTAAGAAAAGAAGTAGGGGGTTGTAGCTCCCTTCCAGGAGAGACTGGAAAACGAGAGAGAGTTGTAGCTCTCTGCAGGTTGCAGCCTGCGTACTGGTAAAGGACTGCACCAGTACAAAACCATTGTAAAAGGAGTTTCTAATTTGAAAGAAGATAGAGACATATTGCAGCAGGTGGTTTTCACCCACATTGGGTTTCCACCTTACATCTTGTGTTCTTTGGTGTGACTATCTGTTTTCTTTGTTCATGCTCATTATTTTATGGTACTGACATGCAAAACTAATTCAAAGAACAAATAAGGAAGATTTATTAAAAGAATTAGATAATACTGATTCACCCCCCTCTCAGTATTATTTCCAACACCTAAGCCTTCTTATTTATACAATTTGAGGACCCAACAGTCCTCCTAAACTTTAGGGACTCGGCTGCCCAAAACTTGGAGTTAACAGTAGTCCTACTTGACTTGCTTGGCTGCCCTTGTGCTGATTGATTCAGTGGCCCTTGAACTCCGAGCTGATGGTGGAGAATTTGAGGTAAGGGCCCATAAATGAAGAGGACACCTTCCTACAAATCCTCTAGCTTGTTCTCCTACGAATTTGGCTGCGAAGTGCTCATTAAGAGCTTCAATTTTGTCTCCAAGTTAACCAAAAAGGCTACACAAAGCACCCATTAGACTTGTTGGCATAATGACTAACCAAATTCACTCTATTAACATAAATATAATAAAAAAAATGCAATAAACCAATGAGAATGGTGGATTAAGTCAAATTAGGAGGTTGAATGGGCCCAAATAATTGTCCATTTTTGGGGCTCATCATCACCCCCCTACTGAAAGTGTTGCTCATCCTCTGAGCAACCAATCTCTCTCCCCATCTTTGATGGCCCTGGTGGCCTCCTTGGCTAAAACCTCGGCCAATTTCTCCTTCTGCTGCCCTTTCTCCAAACATCCTGTAGAAACAGTTCTCTGTCTTCCTGTAGAAACAGTCTGCTAACTTCCTGCTGAACCAATTTTCTCTGATTTTTCTTGCTTGGCTGGGGGTGCCTTCTCCTTGAACTGTGCTGCTGGTTTGATCCTCATAGTTATTATTCTCGATGGAGCTTGGTGGACTTTTGGATCCAAAAAAAACCATCTCAATGAGGTCAATCTCCCTTTTGATCTCGGCCTGGTTAGAATTAATAGAATTATCACTCATATCATCATCTATGTTACAACCCAATAGCATATCAAGGTCAATATTTTGATAAGATGAATAACCATCTAACAGAAATGGGAAGTTGATGTCAGCATCAGACTCCATTTGAAAAGCTCCACCTCCTGCTACTACTACCTCAGAGTAGTCAGTCTTGTCTGGAGATGTGACTGCATTAGCAGATCCAGAACCCTTTCCATTACCAGTACCATTCATTACAAATTCACATAGAGGAATTCTATGGCTGCTGTCCATGGGAAAAGGGTTAGGATAGTTTTCTGGGTTGAATGTAAATGGCCCATCATCTCTTTGTGGAGATCCATCATCCTGAATCAAATGCAGGGTACTTGAGACAGTTGATCTAGGATCTCCATGATGGTGATGCAGTTCTTCTTGAGTTTGCATATTCATGATGGAATCACCTCTTTTAATTTTCTGCATATCCCCATGATGGTGATCCTTTTGTTCTTCAGTTTGCATGTTCATGATGAGTTCACCTCTTTCCATTTTCTACATATTGAAAAACAAAGAATTGCAGGAATAGGAGGAAGCTGTATGAACATTTTCTACGTCCCAGGGTTTCCATACAGGGATACTTACCTTATTGCAGTTGTTGGGAGAAGAGGCCAGGCAATGAAACGCATTGTAGTTTTCTTGCTGCAGTTGAACCTGAACCTGTAGCAGCTGCTCATGTCGCTACCGATCCCCTTGATCTGAATTAGATGACATTGCATCTGATATTGGTACCTCTTTCCTATCCTCATTGCAGGGCACTAATTCCTTCTTCTCGGCTTCTTTCAAATTCCTTATGTAGTCTGTTAAAATCGAACTTCTGTGTTTCCTGTCATCTATAGAGCCATCCAGAGTTCTCCTTGATCTTATGCGAGCAGTTTGCCTGCGTTTACTTGCATTCCAGTGGTTTTTTATGGCATTCTCCGTTTTGCCCGGAAGACGTTTGGCAATTTCTGCCCACTTATTCCCTACTTCTGCGTGAGCCTTCACCAATAATTTTTCTTCTTCTTCAGTCCATAGATCTCTCTTTCTTCAAGCTCCAAACTTGATGAAGAACCTTAGGCTTCTTTGCTCTGGAAGTCTCTGCTGCACATTCCTGTAGAAGACCCCACCCGTTTCCTGTAGAGTGTGATTCTGCCTTTGAGTGAGCCCGATGCACGAATGAAATTCGAGAACAGGTAGGAAACTCAGTGGAGGACGATAGGTTAAGCCGATTGTGGAAGCAGAGGATGTATACTTCGAGTTGAACAGGATGCAAGTGCGAGTTAACAACAGTCTATGAGTTTCAGCTGAGCGCTCAGATTTCTGCGTGATTCACGTGAGAGAGTGAAGTGGCCAAGTGTACGTGGCCACATGCAACTGGAAGTGTTGTTCCCGAACTGCATGTTTTACCCCTGTAATCACTGCCGTGAATTGAACTGAAGTTTAAATGGCCAACACTCCTGGTTGCTTTAATTTTCACGTAAGTCAGCTGTCCATGTGTACTGCGTGACTTCCAGCTGAGTGCTAGAGAAGGAAATTGACTTAACCTTGCTATATTCGTGGCTTAATTCCACCATTCCATCAATTCATGCAGTTTTCAAATTAAATTTATGCAATAGAAGAATGAGATCAGTCACATACCTCGAAGTTGAATGGCTGCCGTGAGCTGCTGTGGCCTGTCATTGCTGCATGCATTGGTTTTTCTGATTGCATGTGGCTTGGCTGCTAATATTTGATTGTTTTTTTTCCTGTGTAGGTGTCCTCTGGCCGGATCTGAGCTGCATGCAATTATTTCCACGTTCAGATCTGCACCTTCAAGCTGCTGCTGCTGCATGGTCACAAAACCAGAACTTGTTTTCGCCATTGCTCTCAAACGGTAAACCGGATTGATCTGAAACTCGGTGAGCATGTTCCTATCATCATTATGCATCTCCCATAGCAAAATCGTGATCAATGGATGCACGGATTTTGAGAAAAATGGAAAATCGCTGAAGATTTCAGAGCTCGATTTCTCGGAAACCGTGCATCGGAATCGGCTGAAACTGCTTGGGTAGGTTACCATCACTCACAGGCATATCACCATGAAACAAGTTTTGAAACAGATGCACGGTTATGGAGAAAATGCAAAAATGGCTGATGGTGATGGAGGCTGATTTCTTGGAAACCGTGCACCGGAATTGGCTGAAACTGCTCAAGCATGTTTCCATCACCCTTGTACAATTCCCCATAAAATGGTTTGTCAAATGGATGCATGGTTTTCAAGTTATGGCAAAAACAAATTTTGTTCTATGGATTTTTGCCTCAAGGCTTTTTGCAAATGTTTGCATGGAACGAAAAACTGAGCTTGGGCGGTGATGCAGGTATGGAGATGATGGAGGAGGAGTTGGAAGATCGCATGAGGACTTTTGAACCCTTGAGGAAGCTACCATGTTCGCCAAACCACTTTTTGAAATGCATGCCTAGTTTCCCACAATTTCTACAGGAAGTTCCTGTAGAAGCACAATGAGAAGCACAATGAGGTGGAAAAAATGATGGAGAGAGGCAAGGGATGGCCACACAAGTGCTTGTAGGCCTAATCAACAGATTCCCACCATCATATTCCATTTTAAACTTGAATTTGGTTCGTCCAAAGGTTCTACAGGATGTTTCCTGTAGAAATACAGAGCTTCCTGTAGAAGGCACAAGAAAAATTCCTTTGATCTTGATTTGAGTGATCCTCCTGACCTGCAATGTCATTGCTGCAACATGAAATCATTCAATGGAGATTAGCTTTATTTTTCTTTTTCTTTTTCTCTCTCTTTTTTTTTTTTGAAAGACAACTAGGGCGCCTCATGGAGGTTTTCACCGTAATTGCCTGCGTTGGGCGCCTCCAAGGGAGGTTTTCACCCAAAGATCTTATTGCCTTTTTCTCTTTTTTTTTCAATCCATTGACCACCTCATGGAGGTTTTCAATCAATGAGCCAATCTAAGGCGCCTCCGAGGAGGTTTTCACCTTAGATTTCTATTTTCCTTTTTTTTCATTTTTTTCTTTTTCTTTTTTCTCTTTTTTTTCTTTTTTTTTCTACCCTACCCTACTTGAAAAACAAAATCATTTTCAAGTATAAGAATACTTCCAATGGAGCCATGTGCACATCGAGATTAGAGACAAAATGATGTGGAGGCTCGAAATGCATGCTTGGATATGTATCCAGATCTCAGGGACCAAATGATCTGACCTTGAAGGGATCAAACATAGCTGAGGAAGAGAGTACTGCTGCAACTTAGTGACTGTCTGGAACCATGTCTCAATATAGCTTTGATATCCTTGGTCCTTTTGCTGATCTGGATCATTCTTCATGTCACCTTCTATCATGACCTTCTCATCTTCCTCTTTTTGGTGATCTTTCTCTTGAATACATGGAAGATTTGATGGTAACCATGAGGAAGCTTTCTCGATCTCTGATTCTGATCTCTTCTCTTCATCAAGTGCAGCCCATGGTTCTTTGATCTCCTCTTTTGAATCTTCTTTTGTTGGATGCGATCCTTCAATGCTTTCAAGATGATCTCTTTTTTGCAATGCTTTTCCTGAGCTATGGTGAAGATCATTGGGCTCAAGAGCAGTGGTTTGGACATGTTGTGCCTCAGATTTGCAATTGGGTTGAGCTGCTCCATGGTATGGTTTTGGAAATGGTGGTATGGGTAGCTGAGTGGAGGTGTGAAATTGAGATGGAGATGGATGGCATTGTGGTTGGGTAGGCATTTGGGGTTGCCTTGGTGGAGCAGGAGGCGATGGTTGTGGATGAGCAGGTGGTGGAGGAAAATGAGCGGGATGAGAGTTGTACTAGGGCCTCCACTCTTGATAAGGTGCATTCCACTGAGGCTGTGGCTGAGCATAAGAGTGAAATGAATGAGCAACTGGTTGGGCATAATATAGATCTGTGGAGGAACAAGGAGAATATGACCAAGGAGGAGGTGTAGACCAGGAAGGATGAGCAGGGGGACCCCAAGAAGGCATGAAAGTGGCTTGATAGGGGTCATAATAGGTCTCGGGTGTCCCTTGCAGTTCCTGCTGGTAAGATCTAGGTCCATGCGGCCAACTTTGGTTCATGTAATAGAGTGATTCAGTGGCTCCTTTGGCTCTCTGATCTGGGTAAGGAAGGGCACTGATCTGTAGGATGGTATTCTTCACAGACAAAACACACTTCTATGGAGTACAATGGACATTCGTTCCTAGGATGCTTTCTAGTGCACCTAGGACAAAAAATGATCAAAGCCCTCTTGGCTTCCTCTTGCTTCTGTTGGATCCGCAAGGTATCCAGTTGCATGGCAAGAAACTGCCTCATATCACTCTTGAAATCTTTGATCTGATTTTCAAATTCATCTTTGGACAAGATGTTGCTCCCAACATTTCTGCTTGTAGCCATTTGCTCCAGAGGAATGTTTTCTTCTTCTTCTCCCCTAGAGGTTCTTTAAATATGCCTTGATGTCCACCCAGGGGTTCTTCTTAGTCACAGCCATCGAAGAAGAGAGAAGGTTGGCTGTGTGAAGCAGTGGGGGGTATTTTGCAAATATTTTTCTAAATTATCTCTACTCCTACAAGGCATGAAAGGAAATATTTTTGGTTGATTTTTTGTATTTTTCTTCTTGTACTTTCAAAACTAAAATAGATTGAACTACAACTAACTATCTTGCTGAGATGAAAATGTGGAATTGAAATGAAAGCAGTAAAGGACTAATCTATTTTGCTCAAATGAAATTGCAGGAATGAAATGCTAAGCTACGCTTGTGGAATTGAAATGCTACTCTACACTTGCAAAAATGAAATTGCGGAATTGAAAAGCTAATCTATGAAAGCGGGAAATGCTAATCTACTTTTGCATAAATGAAATTGCATAATGGAAATGAAATAAACTACTTAGCAGAAGATTGTAGTGGAAAATAGAAGAAAAACGACAATCACCAATACTCTGACGCTTCCCCGGCAATGGCGCCAAAAAGATGGTGGGCCCCAATATTGTAGCAATAATGCTACAACTCCTGGAACTCCCTTCTTTAATTTTATCAACCTGGTAGTTCGTAACAAACTTGGAAGCGACGGTGCTGTATGCACAAGTACTAGCTCTTGCCGCAGCTATCACTTGGTCAGCTGGCACAAGTCTGCTAGGGGCTGAAGCCAACTTCTATGAGCTCTTAGAAGAAGCTTTTTAATTGATGGATGAAAGCTAACTCGAAGGAAGCTAATCTAATTGCGAAAAGAAAATAAAAGCCAAAAAGAAATACAATCCCTAGCAAACCCTAGCAAACCCTAATTCTACCAACTAGTCCTACTGATGCAAAAATGAGAATGCAAACTACGAGAAGAGATGCCATTACTTCTAGGAAGGTAAAATGCATGTGTCCAAGTTATCACTATCTGAAGAAAACATCTTTTTGTATTTTTGCTTAAGTTGTTGAAATTATCATGCATGTGCTTCTAACTAGTTTTCCACTGTGCAGGGATGGATCAAGGGATGAAATGCTTTGGGAAAGGTTGGGATGGTAAAGAGAGGGTCTAAGGGATCCCTAACATTCTTTCTGAGAGTTTCACAAAGTCTGGATGCCATGCAACCGTGTTTATGAACTTCTACAGGAAGTCTGCATGGGTTTCTATAGGAAGTTCTATAATTCTTCTACAGGATGTTTTGAAATGGGATTCTTGAGGATGGGTGATTGATGGAAGATGCATGGATGGTTATGGAGGTAGGATGGGGGTCTGAAGTGACCCAGGAACTGATGGATGGAGTGGTGAGATGATATGTGGAAGGCTGATTTGGCTTTAAGGTAGTTGAGACAACAATGGAGAAGAAGGTAGGGTTACGTGGGCAAGAGGATGGGTGTGAAGCGAGAAGCCTAGATATGGGATGAATCATATGGCTCTGATGAAGCTTGACCATGTGAGTGAGTGATAGAGATGCCCTGCAAAATGCACATTCAACCGAATCAATGAATTCTTGCAAACAAACTAAGTCCTAGCTAACTTAATCTAACTGTCAATGAAATGAATAAACAACAGCCTCGTTTGGAAAGAGAACCATGTACATCACGTGAGCAAGAGCATTCCGAAAGATCTAAATGCATGACAAACTCCTACCAATCGATTCCCAAACATAAAAAGCTACTTTAACCAACAAAAACAACCAAAATAACAAAGCAAGATCTAAAGAGCAGATTTTATTTTAAGAACACAGCAAACACACATAAAGATAAACAAGGGAGGTACTGGGCGCTTGAGATGGGCCCAACCCCAAGGGCTACAGCCTCCCAAGAGAGATTTAGAGCTGGTGCAAAGCTGGATTCATCTTTATTAATCAAGAATGAAGAGTTACATCAAAATTGTCCACAAGGAGAGCTTGAGAATGAGCTGAAAGCAAAGCTAATCCATGACCTGCAAATCGAATTACAAAATGACTACAACAAGGCTATGAAATGACTAACTACTAGCTACTATCTACTGGCTAACTAGCTAACATCCACTGGCTAACAAAATGACTAACTGGCTAACCAAAATGAGGCCCTAAGCCTTCTTATTTATACAATTTGAGGACCCAACAGTCCTCCTAAACTTTAGGGATTCGGCTGCCCAAAACTTGGAGTTAACAGCAGTCCTACTTGACTTGCTTGGCTGCCCTTGTGCTGATTGATTCGGTGGCCCTTGAACTCCGAGCTGATGGTGGAGAATTCGAGGTAAGGGCCCATAATGAAGGGGACACCTTTCTACAAATCCTCTAGCTTGTTCTCCCACGAATTTGGCTGCCAAGTGCTCATTAAGACCTTCAATTTTGTCTCCAAGTTGACCAAAAAGGCTACACAAAGCACCCATTAGACTTGTTGGCATAATGACTAACCAAATTCACTCTATTAACATAAATATAATAAAAAACATGCAATAAACCAATGAGAATGGTGGATTAATTCAAATTAGGAGGTTGAATGAGCCCAAATAATTGTCCATTTTTGGGGCTCATCAGGTTGCACTAGATTCACCTGTGCATTATTTTTCTTTGGTGGGATATTCTGTTGCAGTGCTGGGAAAGGAGAATATTGGTTCTCTTGTCCCTGGTTAACATATTGGTCTGGGGGAGTAGACATCTTATCTGAACTCCAGGAGGAGTATTGATTTCCTTGAAGGGGACGATATGAGCCTCCTTGTGGGGGTTGGTGTTGGTTAACCCTATTGACTATATTCTGCATAGGTGTGGGTTGAACGTTATAATACCCTGTATTTTGAAATGGTGGTGTAGTACCATATGATGGGCCATTAACTGGATACATAGCATATTGACAATTATTACTGTGATGTCTTTGGGATAGGGCACCAATTAGTCCATCAACAATATTGGATGCACTTGTGATTTCTCAATAGGACTACAGGCGTGGGGCGTCTCGAAGCATGCGATAAATGTACCCAGATTGGTTATAGATAAGCTCTAGTTTTTAGGCTTTATTAATGGCTTATTTCTTAGTTTGCGGGAATTTTTTGGCCACGTCTTTAGATATTTTAGAGGTTAGGGGTCTCAAGAGAATATCCAGGAGGACTTTATCTTCAAAGTCAGTTTTGTACAGGCTGCGATGTTTCCGCCATTCATGGATATGGTCTGATATGTATGTAGCTTATGTTTGTTTGAAGTTGGTTAGGAGTTCCAAACCCAAATCATGGTAGACCGGGAGTTGAAAGAAAGTAAGGAAAGCAGTAGCTAATGAGCTAAAGGTTCCATGAGACACAGAGGGCTGGTCTATATACCACTTCGCGGCGGGCCCTGTTAGGGTGCATTGAAATAGCCGTAATATAATAGTATCTTCTGTGATACTATTAGACGAACACCACAGGTGAAATGTCCTGATGTGGTTCCCTAGTTCTTCGCCCTTCTTTCCCTCAAACTTTGGAATATCCAAAGGGAGCTTTGTGGGAATAGCTGGCCAATTTTGGCCATGTTCGATCAGGTCATTGGTGAGGTTGCTTAAATATGGGAAATTTAACAAAGCTAAGAATGGGATATATGCATTACCTGCCATCACAAAATGATTCTAGACAACTATATGCAATGGATTCCTCTTTGGGGATGTGACGGGTGGATTACCCTGATGGGTATCTTGGGGACTTTCCGAAGGAGAGGTGTGCATGCTCCCAAAGGGGGTAACATGTGAGGATCCTTTAGGAGTGGTGAAGGGTGTACTTTGTCGAGGAGGATTTCTGAGCAAAGTTGCACCAATAAAGGAAGATACAAGAACGGTGGTTGAGTGATGTCCTCTCCGCCTAGACACTAGGAGTTTTGGCACACCTCTCGACAATGGGGGGATGTTTAAAAAATTCCTAGATTGGCAGGGAGCCATGGGGTCCCCTATGGTGTCGATTTAGATTGTGTGCTACTTTGTGTTTGGTGAGGGAAGGAGATAAATATCAATGCAATTGGATCACATACATAAAACAAAGAGAAAATATAAATGGTTTATTTTCCTTTAATTTAAACTATGTGACCAAGCAAACAAAAAAAAGGGTTTTTGTTTGTTGTGTATGATAAAGAGTTCTATGAAGACCTAATCGATGGATCTTGGGGCAACGTCCTGGAAGAACTAGCGACACTTTCCAGCAATTGAGGAATCAACCAAGGTAATGGTAATGAGGCTCAAGTGTTGCCTACACCGTCACTAATAGGGAAATGATGCCCTAGATTTGGTCACTAAGTACCTTCATCCCACATGAGCATTTGAATCTTTAGTTTCTTGGTAATCAGTTACCAGTACCGAGCATTAGATGGGTCAGGTAGCCCCTAAGAGTACTGCACATACTAGACCTAAGTTGAACCCCCTCTAAATAAGGTCTCTGCCATGCTTGGGTTTTCTTTTCCGTGGGATGATTGAAGGATTTTTAAGCTCCCTAGAAAGTCAACAACTATGTTTCAATGGTGAAACATGACCATGGCAGCTTATGGTATGCCTACCTCCAATGGTCCTAACTTGAGATATAAAAGCTTTTTGGTGGCCCCTGTGGGGAAATTTAATTTTTTCAAGTTATGGTTTTTTTTAAAGAGGCTTAATTCACTTATGGAGTGAATTTGTAAGCCAAAATAGACTAAGTAACCAAATATCCAAAAGATGGATGATCCTTGAGTACAAAGCATATGAAGGCTTAGTGTGTGATGCAAGTGAGCATACAAAGTGTGATAAGATTTGGATATGCGATGATCCTTTTCAATATCCTTCTAATTACACTAAGTGTTGGTTGTTCCTTGCATGGAAAAAAGAAATTTGTTTGTGGATTATGGGCCACTTACTTTTTCCTATTAAACTATGTGGATTTTAATAAGGGACATGGAAATTCAAATGTTTTCAAGAAGGCTTTCATATGCAATCCCAGGTTCATCTATGAGACACAAGGGAATCAAAGATTACTTAATTTCTCTAGTAATATTTGCTCCTAGTCCCAAAAAATGCTTTGGTTAGTAGTAAGATTAATGGATAATGGCCCACTTACTTGCTTCGCTAATTAAGCTAATGTGATTTGCAGAAAATTAAGAAAAATGGTTTGGAAACATATCTTGATTTTTTCCACTTACTTTCCTCCCTAATTAAGCTATGTGGGTATTTGTTGCAAATAAAAAAAATTCTAATTTCTTGATGAATTAGGGTTCATTCAAGAAATCAGGGGTACTGAATAGAAAACACAGAATGCAGAGGTGAAGGAAATTCACTAAAGTTTGAAAATCACCTCAGAAAACTGAAAAATACAAGGCTTTTCTTTGCTTTCTATCTACTGCACGTGTTTTATAGAAACAGACGCGCGCTCTGCATCTGTCAGAGAAAAAGCACGTGAGAGAGAAATATTTGAAAAAATTTCACTTCCGCGGGCTCAAAACAAATCCTGGGGGATAGTGAAAAATCTAGGGAGGTGAGGAGCGCCTTGAAGGATGTTTATGCATAAAGGAGGTCCTCGAAACAATCTCTAGATTAATGAAAAGAGATCAATATTTTCACCATTCCTGTTGTAGTGTTTTTGGAGCACAAGTGTACCAAAAAGGACCCCCTTAGCAATGGATTGTTACTTGCAAAGTATCACAGTGAAAATTTGTGTTGTTAGTGGACAAACTTAAATAAACACAATGTTGTAAATATTGGAAATAATGCATACATAAACATAAAATTAAAAAAAGAGGTGCATGAACAAAACAATGATAAAATGGAGCAAACACATCAATAATATATGTAAAAATCTCAATTTATTGATTGCTGGTGGTAGATGTTGAATACAACTAGAATCCCAGACACTTGAAGAGAATTCTTTGATCTAGGGAGCTCAAAAATCCTCAGCAAGGGGGTTTCTTTTTCTCAATATCTTTGCAAGTTTCTCCTCTCTCTCAAAGAAGTGTGAAGACTCTCCAAAGGGTCGATTCCTCTTCACTCACTAAGATGTTGGGTTGCTTAGAAGAAATTTGGCCAGCATCCTAGTGCTCTTCACTTCCTTAGTTTCAACAATGTAGTGGTGGTTTGCTCAAAGAACAATTTGGCCAGCATAACAATGTCTCTTGTTTTGGCTTTCCCATGGCCTGTTTATATAGAGTTTTTTTTTTCTTAATACCTCTTCCTTCTCTTTGTACATGTATGATAAAGACACATGAGTAGGACAAGAGGATTCCATTGAGAGATGCACATCTCCAAGGCAACTCGAATTCGGTTGTACTAGGCCGATCTCATATAAAAAAATCGGCTCCAAGTGTGTAGAGTGGTCTCGGACTGCTGATATGTCGGGTGCACACATTTATTGAAGAAATATATGCGCAACCTTAAATTATTTCCTTTATAAACTTTGCACCTTTAGGAGAAATTATGATTTTTGAATCTTCGTAATGCATTCGGCTGGAGAAACGTCCACTTGTGAATTCTGCTGAACACTTTTAATGTCTTCTAGATTGTTCTAGCAGGTGTATGATTTTTTGGTGTTAATAGTTACTAATGATGGGAATATGAAACATACAGTAAGAGTTAGGTCTGACAACTAAGAACTGACGAGTATCTCCCAATAAGCTGGTATATCAAACACAACTTTAGGTTGCAGAATTAAATTGAAAATCCCCAAAATAGCTCGGTCAATGACAATTGTATCTTCCCTTCCAAAAACCTTGGCAATTATCTACAAAGCCTGTCTCACATCTTCAACCAAAGTTTCAAGAGAAAATTGAGTGGGATCCAAAGAAAATTATTGTCCTGTAGGAATTAAAAAGAAGTTCATTTGGTCATAGTCCTCCCCAGACAAATTTTGAAATGCTGACAACAAGGTTTCCTCTTAAAAAATTGGTGTAAAGGTTTGAAGATGGATAAAATAATGCTTGTTGGATTAAAAGAGTAGATATCTGAAATATATTTTCACCTAAAGTATTCATTACAAAACAATTATGAGGATAAAGGGCAAATACCAACTAGTAAATGAACACAGGGAAGACATAAGTTTGGGGAATTATAGCAATAGATAAACCAGAATTTACAACTATAGTATACACATGAGACTCCTTTTGGTTGACTAGAATGTGTTGATTAAGTTCCATTAAATTTAGTGAGTAAATACGATCAAAAACATCCCTCTCAGTGTCCATGACAGGAATGTGGGTTGAAGAACCCAACAAAACCGTTTTTTTAGACATTTTGAAGATTGAATCATTTGGATATGATGTACAAAGACCCAATTTACAATGGTTGGTGTTAATGAATTCAAACTTAAGTGGGATAGCAACTAAAACATTCTACGAACACTAGGAATTGAAAAAGACAGTGTGAAAAATGAAGCTGGAACAAAGTTTGTGGGGAAAACAGAAAAATGGGAGGGAAAACCAAATTAAATGCTGAAATAACGTGTACGGAATGAATTAAGTGGCATAAATGACATGATGATGTGATGGGGTGACATGGCAATGACGTGGTGAATTGGCCTACTAGGTCACGCTTGCTTGCCGCATAGTTAAGTGAGCACCTACCATGATGGGGGAGGCCTGCTTGTAGTGACCCCACAATCAATTTGAACTGTCGAATACTGGTCAAACCATTTGTTGTTGACTCCTTTGTGATGTCAGGTTGGAGTCATCAGAGGGTCTCAAGACAAAAATTAAGTCCGCTCAACTACTGGCCTGTCCTTTAAACTTTTGAATTTTTTAAACTCCGACAGGGACCCACTTGAATGCTTTATATTAATGCTGCATCATGCTAAATTTTAATGTTAATCCATCCTTTATTAAATCAAAATCATAACACTATTCTATATTTTGATTTCTTTTTTGGAAATATATAATTTTTGTTTCTTTTTCACAATTTAAAACATAGTGAAAAATGAGTTACAACATCTAGCTCCACCTAGGGATAGTTCTTTAAAACAAAGCACTAAGAACCGTAAATTAGTTCCTTCACTTCGGGCATGGAGTCATATTATAGCTTGGAACATTACAATGAGAAACTCACTAGATATTTACAATGAACAAGCCGATATTTACAGTGGAAAAGTAAAATGATCTAATACTGGAAATAATGCTTCAAGTACTGCCCATTGACAGGCAGCTGCAGTAGTTCTCCATCCAAATTTTCCAAAATAAAAGTTTTATTGGCTCTGATTTCTGCTATTCTAAATGGCCCAAACCATAGAGGATCAAATTTTCCATGTTTTCCCTTATCCTCTCTTCTCACATCCCATCTTAAAACTAGATCTCTAGGCTAAAAAAGAATATTCCTGGCTTTCCTGTCAAAGATCAGTTTCATTTTCTCTTGATAGCTGATTAAATTTTCCATTACCTTTTCTCTGTTTTCATTCAACTCCACTAGCTAGTTCATCCTCCTAGTTAGTGCATTGAGTTCTTCTTCAATATCTTGAATACGTTTATTTACCGACTTTTCTAATTGATTGGGAAACAGAGCTACTGCTCCATACACCAATTCAAAAGGTGACTTACTAGTGGATCTCTTAGTAGTCACCCTATTTTCCCATAAGGCAAACTTCAGTTGAGAATCCCAGTTTTCCATATTTTCTGCAACAATTTTCTTAAATATATTACTAGAGTTTTGTTCGAAGATTCTACCAACCCATTTCCTTGAGGATGATAGGTTGTAGAATGTGATAGCATTACATTGTATTTATAGAAAAAATCAATAAACTTTGCAGACCTGAAGATTTGAGCATTATCTGTTACTACTTCAGACAACCAAATCTTGTGAAAATGTTCTCTTGTAAAAACTAAATTACCACTAAATCTGTTGCCCTCCTAGTTGGAATGGATTCCATCCATTTAGCAAAATAATCAGTACCTATTAGGATCCATTTATGTTGTCCACTAGAAGGTGGATTTATTTCTCCTACAAAATCTAGACCCCATTGTCTGAAAGGTTCCTCAACAAACACAAGAATCAGTGGTAAAGGTGCCAATTTCTTCTTCTCAACAAAAATTTGGCACTTTTCACAACTTCTTACTAATATGAAAAAATATGAAAACAAAGAAGGCCAATAAAAACCATCTTTCAAAATTTTATATGCTGTGACTTTCCAATTATAATGGCCACCACAAAGACATCCATGATATTCATTAAAAACTTCAATAGTTTCTCCTTCTGTCAAACAGAGCAACAAAATACCAACAAGATCTTTCCAATACAATCGACCATTCGTTATTACATACTTTTGGGCTTTCAATTTGAGGGCTTTGTACTTTGTTCTATCTAAGGAAGTTGGGCAGCTAAGAAAAGATAAATAATGGACAATATCTTTATACCATTTAGAGCAGAGGTACTTATATTGAATTTTATTATTAGGTTCTTTCTCCTTACCTTTTTCTTCTGCTATTTTTGATTCAGAACCTTAGCTAACAAATTAATCCCCATAGATTAACAAGTTTCTTCTGTCAAGATATTTTCCAGTCCTTTCCCCTTTACCAATTTTGTTGGTTTGATGTCCATATCATACTCTTTGACAATAGAGTTAGGAACATATGCATAGATTTGAGATTTTAGGTAATATGTTCTAAAAATTTTCAAAGCTTTAACCAGAGCATAAGCCTATTTTTATAAAATGTTGTACTTTAATTATTCATCCCTTAATACCCTACTAAAAGATGCTGCTGATTTTTCTTTACTATCTTGATTTCTCTGCAAAAGTACTGTTGCAACAGTGAAAGGAGAAGCAAAAGAAAATATTTGAAAGGGATTTTTATATTCAGGACTCACTAGTACTGGAGATTCTCCAAAAGCTTATTTTATTCTTGTAAAATATTCTCTAGCAGCTGTGATCCATTTGACTTCTGCATCCTTTTTCAACATATCAATGATCTCCTTCACAATCTCTGCATAATTGGGGATGAATCTTTTAAGGAATTTTTTTTTCCCAGGAAACTCAGAATTTCCTTTTTACTTCTTGGAAAAGGAATATTATTGGTTGCTTCCACTCATTTAGAATCAATTTTTACTCCCTCTTTTGATACAATATGCCCAAGCAATTTTCCTTCTTTTAAAAAGAAAAAAGACTTTTTGGGATTCAATGATAAGCCATATTTTCTACACTTCTCAAAAGTTTGTTGAAGGTGTTTCAGATGCTCCTCATCAAATCTGAAAAATATTATAATATCATATAAATAACTTCGCATGAACTTCTCATTTTATCCTACAAAGGATATAACCATAACCCTCTGAAAAGTAGCATCAACATTCATCAACCCGAATGACATTTTTGCATACATGAAGGTTCCCCATGGGGTTGTGAAAGTTGTTTTCTTTTGATCTTCTAGCTGCATTTCAATCTAACTATAACCTAAAAATCCATCAATCATAGATAATTTGTATGACCATGTGACTCTCTATAGAATATGATCCATCTTTGGAAGGGGATAATTGTCTCTTAGTGATTCTCTATTCAAATTTAGGAAGTCTATACACAACCGAATTTCTCTATTTTTCTTCCTCACAGGTACTAAATTATCCAGCCAATCTGAATACCTGAGAGGGACAATTATCTTTGCTTGTAATAATTTCTTGAATTCCTTTTCAACTGATGGAAAAAGCAGAGGATTTATTTGTCTCAATTTATTCTTATATGGCTTAACTCCTCACTTTAAAAGAATCTTATGCTAAATGATGTTGGTATCATAAGTTTTGAGGTCTTCATAAGACCATGAAAACACATCAATATATCTTTAAAAATATCTACATACCTTTATTTATACTCTTCTGGAATACCCTTTTCCAGCTTCACCAACTTTGGTTGCTGCTCTGTTCCAAGGTTGCAATCTTCAATATCATCCTCCCAGTTTGGTTTGCTTGCATTTACAACAACATCATTTGCATTGAACAATATTTCCAGGGGTACCAAGCCTCTGGGGATCACATTATTTTTCAATTGCACAATCTTCTGACCCCCCACAGAGTCTTTCCAAGGAAATTCATCATTTAATTCTTCTTCTTGGAGATCTTCAATTCCATCTTCTTGATCAATCTCTAAATTTGAAAATTCCCCTACCATTTCCAGAAATATTTTAATCTGTTCTTCATCCTCAAAAACCTGCCAGTATTTTAAATTATATGGAATGGAAGGTATGCTTCTAATATCAACTTGATATCTCAATTTTTGATTTAATGGGGGCTTAAAAGTGTTAGTTTCCACATCTAGTGAGTTGGCTAATATGTTCCCTTCCCTCAGCAGGGACTGAATATCAAAAGTAGAAATTTAAATTATCTACTAAATCCCACAATTCATTTCTATAGGCTTTAAGCCTCGAATTTTTAGTTTGGAATTAATTCTTGATCTGTTTTACAATTAATATAGAGTCCCAAAAAAAGAAATACATTGTATTCCTATATTTTTAGTAGCTTGTAAACCAAGAACCAGAGCCTCATATTCAGTTATATTATTTGTGGAGTCAAACTCTAATTTGTAAGAAAAGGGAATAATCTGAACTTTAGGGGAAATCAGAAGAACCCCAAATCCATTCTCTTCCCTTGAATATTCTCCATCAAAATACAACTTCCAAACTCCACTGATTACTTATTCCTTCCTTTGAATTGTTTAAGTAACCTACACTTATATATATTCAACAATTTCATGAGATTCTTGCAACATAAAATAGGAAAAATCATCTTTTTCCTGACTTTAAATAGGAGAATTACTTGAACCCTCCTTGGTGATAGTCTTCACAAATCTGATCTCCCAATACAATCTCCTTTCTTCTCCACCAAAGACTGGAATGATTGCATAAGTAAAATCCAGTTTCAACACTCCTCCCAACTTGGCTCCCCAGGACCTAGAAAGTAGCATTCCAAATCGAGCTAGAATATCTGCAACAACAACATCCATTACAATGCTTCTAGATGGAATATGAGGCAATGACACTGCAAAGCATTTAATAAGTCCCACACATTTAACCTTTTTTGAATCAAAGGAATACAAGTCCTTGTAAGGTTTTGTAATCTTTTTCTTAAGGTTTTGTAATCCATTATACAATTGTGAAGAACAAAAGTATGTATCATAAGATAAATATAAAAAGGAGGGGTGGAAGAATCTTGTTCCTCCACATGTGGGACAAAAATCACCATTATACTTTCTTCTTGTAGATTATCTGCATCAGCTGCATGATTATTTTGAGATAAATTTATAAAATCCGAAATCTATTTTTCTAATCAAATTTCTTAACTAATTTAGTTAATGGTATGGGAGTTTTGATTTTCTCCAATTATTTCTCCAAATTGAAACAATGAACCTCCTTTAAATCTTTTGAATCTTCTTCTTCCACTGGCTTCTCTTTTGGCACATTTTTTTGATTGATAACAGGATGTTGGGAATGTTTTTACAACATCCTCATGTCCTGTTGGCTTCTTGAACTCTCCCCTTGGTGAATTGGGACTATTTTCAACTGCTGCTTTCCTTTCTCACATTGTTTTGTTGTTGATTGTATCTCCACATGATCTTGAGTTCTTGACCTTTTCCTCTACCTTAGATCATATTTTTTGTGTAATTTCGCTTGCATAAAATCTGTGAATCTTTTGCAATATTCTTCAGTCTCTTCATCATCCAGGAAAATTTTCGGTTCCCAACTTGAATCCTCATTACTGACTATTTCTTCTTACTCTTCAAACAAAGTAGAGCATTGGTTTCCTGCAATCTTAGAGTCTCCTCCGCTTCTTCTTCTGGTTCATATTTAATGTATAAGGGTGGTTGAACCTGAGCCTGGTCTTCCTTGCATCTCTACATAATTTGCAGTGGTTGTGACCTAAATGGAGGATTGAAATTTCTATTATGTGTTTGTTGAATTTGTCTAGGAGGATTCTTTCTTTCCAGCTCCAATTTTACCAATTTATTAGACATATTTCTGATAACTTTGGTCATTTCATCTAACTTTTGCTCATGAGAATCCTTTGGCTGACTAGCAAGTTTGGCTTCCTCCTTTCCTTTCTTCTTATCATCAGTTTGGTCTTTTTGTTTAATCTTCCCTACAACAGATAAGTTGGCTTCAATCTCCAATGCATCAGTCTAAATTTGATCTAGAGTAGGTGACCGCCTTTCCCTCAAAGTAAAGCCAAAATCAGATTCAAATGCTCCTGCAAACACCACTTTTGCACCAGCAGGTGGTGGTTTTATCTTTGTAGGAAGACTATTATATAGCTTATTGAATCTCTTGATAAATTCAACCACCTCTTCATCTGGTTTCCTCTTAATTGCATTAAATTCAGTCAGGAAATAACCATGATCTTTCTTTTCACCCCATCTTTGTATAAATGTATTTTCCAATTCTTCCCAAGTGTTAATTGAATTAGTAGGGAGGGTTTTAAACCATTTCCTTGCTTCTCCATCCAATGACTGTACAAAAAGCCTCATTACCACATCCAAGTATTCAACATTCAAATTTTCTGCAAAAGCGCAGAAGGTTGCCACATGTTTTTCTGTTGTTACTTCATCTTCCCCTGTAAATCTCAGTAACAACTTCAAATAGTCTTGAGGCATGGCATTCATAGGCTGAGGAAGATTCAAAGGAGCATATATGTTTAAAAGAAACCCAGAATCACCATATTTTGATTTTGAGAGGGAATAGAAGAACTTCCTGCTTGAAATACAAAAGAGTGAGGTGGAATGACATATATAGGAATTGGCTGAGAAATAACAAAGATAGTCTGATATGAAACTGACAAATCAACTTTTTTAATTTCTTCAACTTCTAGGAAGGAGAAAGAGACATACTCAAATGACTTTTCTTCAAGAGTGGGTTCTAAAAAGATTCTTTAGGAATGGGACAAACTTTCTTGAGAAAAATCCAAGTTTCTTACAACTTCTTCTGAATGATGAAACCTAGGGTATTGTGAGACAAAACTTGTACCAGGAGATGATATGGTAGGAATTTGGGTTACGTGAGAATTTTCTCTCCAAACCCTTCGAGAAACAATTTTTTTCGGATTAGAAAGAACATGAAATTTTTTTTGTGAGGTATGAGACCTCATGATAGGCCTTTTGGGAGCCATAACTGCTTTTCTTAGTGAGAAAACATAACGTATACACTTTCTTTGCCCACCAAACAAAGAAATGATATATGAAAGAAAACCCAGGGAAAAATGACTTCATTCTCCATTCTGCGGCAACGACCCAAAAAAAATGTTGTACCTTAGAAGATAACCCCTGGCTAAGTAGAGGTCAGTGCCAAATACATTTATTCAAAATGATAAAGAAACTCGATTTGTTGTCCCATTGTTGGAGGGAAATGTTCCCCTAGGGCTTTTTGGGTTGAAACCCTAGTAGACTGAAAGTTATCTATTCAAAGAAACACACATTCACACAGCCATTATGCTATTGTAAGCAAATTCTATAGTAAAGGGGACGTACCTTAGGTCCTACGTTTGAGAAGGCCCTTAGGGTCCAAACCCTTCTTGGAGTTCCCTTCTTCTCTTTTGTCCTGCAAAACAACCAATTCCAAAGAACACAACAGTATATGGACAAAACCTTATAAAGAAACCATCTTCATGTTATAAATAAAGGTAGTTAGTTATGAAATCCAAACAACCATTTACATATGAATTCTAACATGAATATCATAAACATAAAGAAGATTCATATCGGGAACCAAGACATGTGTTTCTTTTATTATAGACAAATAAAGTACATAAAAGGAATAATTTCACCTGAGTCACCTTCAGCAGGCTCCAAGCAAAGCTTCCTTCCAGATCCGTTCTAGCCTCAAGCCTCTAACAAACTCCTTCCATGCCTTACTCCATGATGTCATAAAGAGTGGATGAGCATCAACACACAAGGAAACAAGGGTTTCCTGTACAAATGGGGGAAGTGCAGAAGGCACAAGGGACTTCAGACCTGGTCAGGGGAAAAATCTCAGCATAATAACCTTTCTCTCTCTTCTCTCCCCCCTTAGGCCTTCCCATTGAGGTCTTTTTATACCTCTCCCAAAGTAGTTTTTTAGTTGGGAGTTGGTTGGGAACAGTTGGGCCACGGGCACTGACAGGTGATCAGCAGGTAAAACTCACGATCTCCGCCCAAAATTAAGGAGTTTTATATTTTTTTAAGTGTCTTAATACATACACGCAGGTTGGGTATATACCTACCCGCGTATACACGTGTTTAACTCAGGGAAATGTCGCGTATAAGGGATAAAACACTATTTTTTAAATTTTGGGACCAGGTCTGGAAGGAGGGGTTGCCCTAGGCCATGAGTCCAGCATCACAAACCATAAGAGTGAGATTTGGAGCTATAACGGATGACCCCTAATATATGAGGTTAGAAGGGGTACATGATGGCCGAAATGTATTATGCAAGTACATGGAAAGGGAATCTGTTAAAAACTGAGGAGGACTTCACCAGAATTCAGCCTGCCAAGCCACCAAAGGAGATCAGAAAGAAACACTGTCTGAGGCGGGCATACCCATGCTCAGAAAAAGTAAAGCATGTCCACATATCAGGTACAAGCGGATCCACTAAGTATACAAGTATAAAGGACTAGAAAATACATAATGGATCATCTGATCAAGATCGACAAGTACATGTCTGAATATCACATATAAGACTATTAATGATGCCGAAAGATGCAACGGATCACTGATATCAAAGACTGATCCCAAAAGGTACCAACTGAACATGATGGAATAGGATGGTACTACACTGCAAACTTAGGTGCCAGCATATAGAATGTCGCCATGGCTGACTGCAACATATAAGGTGGAGTGGTATCAACTAGCAGCAACAGGAGCAACTGTCAAGTGAACCAATGAATGCTGATACAACCTGAGGTCTTCACCGAACGCCGTGGTACATTTATACACCATGGGAATAAATGATCTGAAGTCGACCATGTGAGAAATCATTTGATTACCGGTCATTGATGTATACCGTTAACAAACGCGAGACTACTCACCAATAATGATAATAAGCGTCAAGGTACCCAGTAAAATCTAATAAGTGTGAATAGATGAGTTGGAGTCGAACACCTCTAAGAATCTATCGATCAGGAGACAATGATGGTTTCCCACTGTCGATAGCAAAGGATCTGCCACTAATGACTGCAAACCCCAAGGTACTGCCAAATGGACTCTAGATCTTTGCCCCAGAGCAATGAGTCGGAGTCGATAGGGAAAGATCTGCTAGAAGGAAGACATTAAGGCATCCTTCATCAATCTAGCGCAAGTGTAACCTGTAGGCCAATAATGTGGAAGGAATCAGATGAAAGAGATGTAGTAACCCAACCGAAGTACATTTCCGGTGTACACAAGATGTGGCTAGCGCACGACAGAAACCCTCTGAACCAACCAATAATGAAAGCTGACACAGAGGCGAGGTATCCACCAATAGGGTCAAATGGAAACCAAGGTACTGCAAGAATCCCAATGTGTGATAATGTAAGCTGATGTTGAACACAAGGGAAACCACTCAGTCAAAGACCCATGATACTGATCGATGCTGAGCACAAGGTGACCTATCAATAATGAAAATAGGGCCAGGGTACAGCTCTAGGCCTGTCCTCAGAGCAAGGTGTCGTCGTCGATAAGGACAAGACCCACCAGCAAGAAGTCAATGGGGACCTTCTCAAACCGGCACGAGTAAAGGACCAATATAACTGATGTGATGATAGACATGACACTGACAACCAGGGATGGCCGACTGAAAAATGAGTCAAGAGACACCGTAGAAAGGCCGACTCAAGCTAACTTCCCTTGAACAATAGCACGACTCAATGTGACTATGTGGTAGCATATGATGACTCTGTATAAGTTCGCCATGTAGGAGGCATGAACGAACCCTCCATATTATTGGAAGAGATAACCAATCGGGGGAGAACTGATTCAATAACAAGGTTAAGGCTTACCTAAGTCAAACTAAATCCCGCCCAAACAGAGGAGACTTTGTTTTGAGTGCTTTGTTCAAGGGCGACACGACTGACTCTAGTTGCCAACAATAGATGGAAATACTGTCCCGTTCTAGCTCTTTTTTGGAATATTTAATTTTTTTGTCTTTTTCTGTTAAGCTTGAAAAATAATAAAAGAATGCTATGGTATAGTGGAAAGAACGAGTGTCGGTGAAATAGATGATCTAGTTCCTGGGAATGGAACATTCCTATGATCAATGTAGGGAGGTGAAAACTGGTCAGTGACACTCAAAGGTGTGTTCCTTCCACGGGTTAAGGTGTGTCAAGCTGCAGAAGTCAAAGGTATGCAAGGTTGATTTTGCAGTCGTCATGGTCAAAAGTTGGCTTAAAAACGAGTCCAAGTGAAGCCGGCTCTAGGCCAAAAGGTGCAAATGGTCAACATGCAATGCAGTAGTACAACTCAACACAAAGGAGCCTCTAGGGTATAAGGCCAGAACGAAGCGAAGAAGCAAAGAGGAATGAGTCTTCAACGCATAAGTCATGGCGGGACTACAGAGGACTCTCGAGCCTACTCAAATCGGAGCAGCATGGGCAACAAATGTCAGTGAGGTGCTAACTACGATGCCCATGTAAAGGATGGCTCTACCATCGTGTCATGATTTAAAGAATCGGCGAGTGAAAATGGCTTACGAACCATAGCACGATGGGGTCAACCCTATGGCAGATGTATCGGCAAATGGAGGCTAGTATGCATAATGCAATGGAAAAATGGTGACCCTAACCTATATGCCAGTGAGAAAATGATACCTGCCATGATGGGTCAGCAGTCATGGAACCGTCTCAAACTGTTGAAAAACGTCCAAAATGTCCTGAAAAACAAACCAATCTCGACATTCCAAGCTCCCAAGTTAAAAGTCACATGAGGTCAAACAAAATAAAATTTTGAAATTTTTTTTTCATTTTCAAAACTTATAAAAGAGATTTTGGACTCACCATTTTCACCATTTGAGTTTGAGAGCAAAAGATTTGGAGCAAAAGGAGCAAACTTCCCATAGCCAGATTCAACCGTTTAAATTTGTCAAAAACCTCCAGGTAACTCTTATACTTAGCTTGCAATTGATTGTGACTGGTTTTAAGATTTTTGATTAATGTTTTACCGTTGAATTTTTTGCCCAAAATTTCTCCGCGGCATATACGCGGGTTGGTAATATGAAACCCGCGTACACGCGGGCCCTATACGCGACTGTGTGCACAGGGACCCGCGTATACGCTGCGAACCATTTTTAAACAAAAACTAACGGTTACAAATCATTTTTTCTCAGAATGTCTGTCACGTGGCGTGAAAGAGAGCACATAGCGGTGGATAATGAAGTTATGAACAGTCCAGAAGCTTTAGATGCCCTACGAGGATGCGGTTTGCTTAAATTCTTCAAACTGCCGAATATGAAAGCAAACACACGTCTGCTTGAGATGCTCATTGATTATTGGGACGTCGAGGAGGAAGCCTTTATGATCGATCAGATGCCACTCAGGGTAGAAGTGGAGGATATCTATTTTATCACGGGCCTTTCCCGAAAGGGAGAGGTAGTACGCTCCCGGGGCAGGACACGGAGCAGCCTCACGATAGAGGACTATGTACAGATATATTGCCCTAGACATCCCAAGAAGGTTGGGAGCTAGATTTCCATCACACATGTGGCGAGTTTATCGCTAAGGATAATCTTGTTCACCATAGCTCGAGTGAACGGATCGTCCTCTCTGCATCAAGCATCACGGCTGACCATGAGCGTGGCAGTTGACTGTCTCACTACTGTGTTCGACTGGTGTACTCCTCTTCTGGCCAACATGAAGAGCCAGCTCACTTCTATCAAGAGGGGACAGACCAAAAACTTTGGATATGGGACTATCCTGTGTACTTTCTTTTTCGAGAAGGTTCCCACACTCCGCCCCAGGGTAGCAGTTTCCATCAGCACCCCATGTGATCCACGGATGGGCCAGTGGGCTGATCTGATGAAACGTCTGGGGGGTGGGGAGGTCCTAAGGACTGCCTTCGATGATGACTTCTTCACCTGGTGGGATCAGCAGATCATCGCCGTAGATGACTACCCCTATGCTGGGCTGGATTTCCGAGGAGATCCTGATCTAGCGTTATCACCCAACACAGCATGGGGCGAGATTGGTAAGAATTTTTTTATTTTTTGATTTTTTGGATTTTTCAAATATAAGGATGAATTTTGAAAAATATTTTTGATGAGATTCAAATGACTGATATGATGCTCATGTTCCAGACATTGGGCTGGTACGACTAGATGGATTCCCACGGCATGGAAGGCGTGGCCGAGGAGCCGAAGAGGTGGCTGCTGATACAGAATGGACTCTAAATAACGTCCAGTGACACTTGGCGAGATTGAGCTTCCGAGTACCGATGGCTGCCATAGAGGACCTTCCTGAGGATATGCAGCGTCATGTGGTTGGCATGCCACGTGACTGGGTTCCAATTTTGGCTTGTGGCCAATGCGATAGTTACCTACTTGGCCGCTCATCCTGAGCCGGGGCATTAGATATGCCGGACATGATTATGGGCATTTGAGTCCCAATTTTGTATATTTTTGGATACACATATGTACACTCGAGACGCTTTATGATATATATATATATATATATATATATATATATATATATATATATATATATATATATATATATATAGATATATATATATATATATATATATATATATATATATATATATATATATCGACTTTTTGATGCTTGATTTTATTGTGATGAATGATTGATGTGCCAGTCTAATGCCCGATTAGCGATAGAATCAGCTAACCAATTATGAGATCTTGGAATGTGCAAATAATTAATATAAGTAAATGATCTTTGCAACAACCTCACCCTTAAATACTGGCAATATAAACATGGTTCCCTTACCCGATAAATGTTGTTTAATTGTGACACTATCAATTAAGAATCAAGATAAACCACCAACGAGTCGATCCCATGAGAGATTGCCTCAGATAATAAATTAATAACGGCAATATACTCAGCCATATTGTTTGAAGCAGGACCGATGCATACACCTCTTGATACCATCAATTGACCAGTTGGATAATAGAGTACCCAAGCTACGGAAGTGAGATTCCGAGTGTGCCGACTAGCACCATCGGCAAACTCAAAATAGACCAAGTAATCCATCAACACCTGTCACAGCAGACCAAAAAGTGTTGATATCAAAAAACTCTCGATGATATATGTACAAATATACATAATGTACAAAGAAGCCATTGCCTAACTCCTAGTCAAGCAAAGTACTTCTTTAGGTAGAGCCCGTTTCGAGGCTCCGCCAGCTTGTTTCCCTCGAAATCGATTAACTCATACAACCCTTTTTCTAAAACTCGTTTAATAATGAAAGGCCCGTACCACATAGGATTAAATTCTCCTGCCCCCAAGGTGTCTTTATCTTGGTCATAGACCAAGACAAGGTCACCTTCAGAAAAGACTCGAGGATGGACAGATTTATTATACTATGTTTTGACCCTTTTCTTATGAGCCTCATTCGCTGTAGCCGCATCTCGACGCTGCTCATCGAGATGTTCCAAGTGAAGGAGGCGCTCTTCGAGACTCGAAGTCTCTGGAAGGAGCTCAATAGCTAACTTAAGAGATGGAATTTCACATTCAACCGGAAAGATAGACTCCATCCCATAAACCAATTGAAAAGGTGTAAAACCAGTAGCCATCTTTACGGAGGTTCGGTATGCCCAAAGAGCCGAATACAACATAATGTGCCAATTGGACCAATTTTTATCGATTGTCTGTTGGAGGATCGTCTTAAGAGTTTTATTGACTACCTCGACCTGTCCATTGGCCTGAGGATAATAAGGAGACGAATGCTCCTGGCGAAAACCCAATTTTAGAGCCAATTTGGACATCAGTTGATTCTGGAAATGACTGCCATGGTCAGTGAAAATCTCTCTCGGGATACCGAATCTTGAGATAACCTGATTAAAAAGGAACAATGCTGCCGTGTCACTATCGCTCTTATAAGTAGGCGTGGCCTTGGCCCACTTCGTAAAGTAGTCTATAGCCACGATAATGTACCTGTGATTCGCCGCTGAAGGCAGATTACAAGTCGTAAAATCAATACCCCACTTAGTAAAGGGACTGACGGTGACAACGGGAAAAAGAGGAGCTGGATGCGCGCGCATCTTTCGAGTAAAAATTTGACAAGGGTGACAGCGTTTGACCGCTTCCACATAGTCTTTAAAGAGTGAAGGCTAGAAATAGCCGGCACGTAAGATGTGCTGGGCTGTAGCAAGCGCTGATAGATGACCACCACAAGCTCCACTGTGGCAGTCATTTAGCACTGACTCTGCTTCCTCTAAGGTTAAACAGCGCCGAAGGATTGAATCAACCCCTCGACGGTATAATGTGTCACCAGTGATAACATAATTTTTAGCCAGGTGACGTAATTTTTGACGTTCATCCTTGGAGAAAGTAGAGGGAAACTTCGAAGTCTGGAGATAGACAATGATATCTCCATACCAAGGGTTGAGCGAAGAGATGAGGAATAAATGTTTGTCGGGAAAACTTTCCTCATAAACAGTATCCTCTCCACAAGGCAGCTCAGAAATTAGCTCAGTGAAAACCATGGATTTCTTAGACTTAGCAGACAAGAACTCAAGATCAAATTCTTGCAAAATGACTATCCATTGATTATATTTGCCCCCAATCACTTGCCTACTGAGGACAAACTGGAATGGATTGACCGCCGCTAAGACAAAAGTTTTGCGTAGCAGGATATAATGACGGAACCGCTGGACAACATGGACAGCTGCCAAGGCCAATTTCTCAACCGGAGAATAACGAAGTTCAGGACCTATTAAGCCTCAGCTCAAATAATAAATCACATGCTCGGTGAGAGCATCGTCCTCCTAAACAAGAACCATACCAATGGTTGATTTTGCTGCAGCGAGATATAAAAGGAAGTCTCTACCATAATCCGGTGTACTCAAAAGCGGGGCAGAGACTAGTGCCTTTTTCAAAGCATCAAACGATCGTTGCGCAAAGTCATCCCATACAAATGGAACTCCTTTCCGTATCAAATGCATGAACCCTTTAGTGATCTCGGCATAGTTTGCTATAAATCGTCTTAAGAAATTAGCCTTCCCTTGAAGACTTTGAAGTTGTCGAATCGAGGACGGGGGAGGCAACTGAACTATTGCCTCAACCTTGAAGGGATCAACCCGAATCCCTTCATTTGACACGATGAACCCTAACAGCCGACCGGACGTAACCGCAAAAATGCACTTGTTGGGATTCAACCAGATTTTATAAGAACGACATCGCTCGAAAACCAATCGAAGATGACTAGGGTGATCAATTCTCTTTCGAGAACGAGCAGCGAGATCATCCAATTATGCTTCGATGACATGTTTGATGTCGTGGAAAGCATATGACATGGCCCGCTGAAAAGTATCTCCAACATTTTTAAGACCAAAAGGCATCTTTCTATATGCAAAGGTACCCCAGGGACATATAAAGGTTGTCTTATGTTGATCTTCAGGACGGATAGAAATTTGATTGTACCCAGAAAAACCATCCATGAAGGAAAAAATCTCATTACCCGCACACTCGTCAATAATCTAATCAATGAATGGCATGGGGTAATTATCTTTCAGACAAGCCTTGTTTAGGTCCCTAAAATCGACGCATACTCGGATTGTTCCTTGCTTTTTATCCACAAGGACTGGATTAGAAACCCAATCAGTAAGAGGAACAGGGTATATGAAACCTGCCTTTAGCAGCTTCTCAACTTCAGCTTTGATAGCTGCCGCTTTCCTAGGGTTAACCGGCCAAAGCGTTTAACGAACCGGTTTGGCATTTTCATACGTCTTGATCTCATGTTGAACTATAGAAGGATCAATGCCAGGCATTTCTTCATAAGACCAAGCAAATACATCTCGAAATTCCTTGAGCAGGTCGGTGTAAACTTGAATTTCCTCAGGGGAACACTCAATTTCGATGAAGAGATTCTCGATTACGTTAGGGTCCCTAGAGATGTTTATAGGTATCATTTTTGAAATCACCGACATATTACGTTCGGCACGAAAGTGTGCTGGAGCGAAAGGATTTGACACCGTACAAACATCACTAGTACAGAGCTCGGAGAATCTAGATTCTACTTCCTGCAATGGAGGAAGAAAGAATGAACGATGGTGTAAGTCTTCCCAAGGTCGATCTATACCCATCATTACTTCGAGGATTGCTTCTTCAGAAGGTAACACTGAATCTAAACAGTCCAAGGCAGAGGTAGAATCAAGGCTCCAAGCCGGGGCCACATCACCATCTAACTCCTCTTCGGAAAAAGGAGTAGAATGGTCATCTGCAGAGTCAACGATAGACTGATATCCAAGCTCAGCTGTAGATATAGGGAATGCCATTCCATTTACTTGTCCTTCAACTAATGTGGTCGTAGGTGAAGGCAAGGTCCAAGGGTCTGAAAAATAACGAGTTCGAAAGAACTCTTCTCGAGGAGACTCCTTAGATGATGAAACGACATTAATTTTGGCAAAAGGAGAGGGAAGATCAAAGGTACCCATCAATGAGGAATACATCCCCACTCCTAAATTCTCAGTAGGCGGACGAGGGTTATCCACTAAGGGAACAGTAGAGTTAGAGCTTGCTTGAGGATCAACTGGACAATAATCCAATTGATCAACCTTAACGATTTTCCCCTCATGAGGAAAGCAAATGACACGAAACAGAGTTGAAACAACAACGTCGATTTCGTATACGCAGTTCCTTCCTAAGAGGAGATTATAGTCTAGGTTAGCATCTATGACTTCTACTTCGATATTGACGACCTTCCCCCCAACACATATAGGAAAGGTCGGGATAATCCCATGCGGCTTATGAGAATGACCATCAAATGCAGTCAAGACGGTAGGTGAAGGAACAGCCGAAGGCGATCCAATAGCCTTCCAGCATGACATCGACATGACGCACGTGGAAGCTCCTTCATCAATAACGGTACGAAAAATGTTGATTTTCCGGTATGTAGACTTTATTTGGAAAGCCATATGATGAGGGAGTCACTTTTTGACATTTAACATGTCAAAAGTGAGCACTAAAGAGTTAGTTGGATCGACTGCCCCAATCGTGGAAAGTAAAGCACTTCACTGAGCCGGACACAACTGGAGAACCTCTAAAGCGGACATGGCGCACGAACTCTGAGCCAGATCCTCAACAATGGAGTAATTCTGGGTGGCCCTAGCATTAGGATTAATAGTCGCGCATTTAGCGGAACCTTTCGATATCCGTGGTATAGTCTCAACAGGGGGTCAATCAATATGAAGGTTGGTATTTCCGGGAACAGTCTTGTCCTTGGAAGTTTCACCTTCACCATAATCACATGACCAAGTAGCCACATGGACGTTAGAACCCATCATGAAAACATTCGATGATTTTTCCCCTTCCTGGTTGCCCCCTGCAGAGGTACCAGGATTTGAACTTGCGCCAGCAAGAAGTTGCTGCGCTTGGGGAAAAGGGTTAGTTAACACAGCCTGAGAACTAGAAGTCCCTTGCTGTCCTAACAAGCGCTGAGCGTCTTCAATCTTAGGGCAGAGATGAGTTAAATGGTCTCCACTGCACAACTTGCATGGAAACTTGACTTTTTTTCTAGACTCATTTCTACCACCACCTGCATTGTTGCCGGATTTATTTGCATCAGGCTTCCCATCCTGGTTCTTTTTCTTACCTCATCCTTTCTTTTTCCCATTGGAATTTTGATTTCCTTTGGGGTTATCAGATTGGACGACATTAATCGAAGAAGTTTGGGAAGCTGGGGGATTAGACGATGTGACTTGGTTGTTAGAAGAAGTTTGTAAAGACAACTGCTGCAATTGATTCAACAAGTTCACAGTAGTTGTGTCTACCGACCCAACGATACCATCTGCGTGGGGACCTGGCTTCAACTTAGCGATGTCAACCTTAGACCCAGGAGCATCGGTCAAGTATTTTTGTAGGATCCCAGACTGAGAGTAGATCAATTCTAATTGCTGGGCCCTAAAAATGGCTTGCTCCTTAGAATAGATTCCAGACATGGAGACATCCTTAGAGATCTCGGGTTGTAAAGATTTCAAAAACCATTCGAGACGGTATTCTGGAGGGATTTTGGCTTTAATGAGCCTCTTTCTCCGTCTCCATTCCTGAATATGGTTAGAAATGTGAGTTGCCTTATCCTGACGAAAAGTGGCCAGAAGTTTAGTTCCGGCATCATAACGGACAGGCAACTGGAAATGATTTAAGAAAATATTGGCTAAGTCAGTGAAAGATGTAAAGCTGCCCCCTGGCAACTCTATATACCATTTGGCTGCATTACCAGTCAAGGTGCGTTGAAAAAGTCTCAACCTAATCGAGTCATCGACAAGGGAGTTAGATGAGCACCACAAATTAAATGTGGTTACATGGTCGCCTGGGTCCTCACCGCTCTTCCCTTCGAATTTTGGAATGTCCGAAGGGAGTTTGGTTGGGACCGGAGGCCAGGCCGGATTGTACTTGATTGGATCGTTTGTTAACTTAGTGAGATCTGGCAAGTTCAACGTTGCCAGAAACGAAAGCCTGGGAGGACCTTGGGGATTCCACCCAGACTGGGCGGAACTCCCAAAGTTCTGAAAAGATTGGCCTAGATTTTGGAAGGCACCAGGCTGCCCGAAGTAACCAGCAAAACCGGCTAAACCAAAAGGCAAGCCTTGTGATCCAGTAAAATTCGAAGTTTGACCAACTCCGGCCGCGAAGCCTCCATAACCAGCAAAGTTTCCTCCTAAATGATTATAAGGAGTTGATAACCCCTGATACGGATTCCAAGCCGAAGCTAAGGGAGGAATACTTTGAAACGAACTAACCGTGGAGTATGGCCTATTCCCTTGTTGGCCGAAAGACTGATTCCCAGTTCCCACGCCACTAACCCCAGGGTTAGTCCAAACTTGGAAAGGATTGCTGCTTTGTCCTATAGAAGGAAAAGGCATGGATCCTATTTTCGGGTTGGAATGTGGTATATGACCACTTCCGAAAGGAAAACCCTGGAATGAAGCTGATCTGCCCATCATGGACGTAGCGGCACTAAACGGAACTGATGGAATACCCTATGAGTGGGTGCCAAATGGGAAGAATCCAGTACCAAAAGCATTGGTTTGGGAATTTCCACTCGTGGACGGAATGGAGGTAGACCCAACTAAAGATGTGCTAGAAAAAGATCCAAACAAGGAAGCAGAGGAGATGGAAATCGTTCCTCCCCCTTGCACCGATGTTGGAGTTTGCATAGTCGTAGCACTTGTAGAAGCCACGCTTCCAATAGTGGTCATCGATGGTAAGCACGTAGCGTAACCTGGACTTGACGGTCTATGCGTCAGAGTCCCAACGTATTGTAATACGTCTGGATGACTAGATGGTAGTGGAGAATTCGGAGCCGCTAACGACTCTGAGAGTTCTTCTACCTCTATGTTATTCTCCAGTTGAAAGAGAACTCGAGAAAGAACTGGAGTGTCCCTCTCTTGTTCTATGGAAGTGCCAGGCCTTGCTTGAACACTAATGCCCCCGAGAGGAGGATTAATCCCCGATGCGTCAACTGCCGTGGGACGAAACCCACCAGTAGTATTACCTCCGCGCCTTCTAGGAGAAGGCTCTAAACTTGGTGGTGAAAGACCACAAAGTCTTCGAGACCGTCTAGGAGATTGTTCAGCCACTTTGAATTTTTTGTTATGATCTAACTAAAGACTCAAAAATTGAAAGCTAGGCCAAGTAAGAGCACAGAGCACACACTATAAAGTCCCTAAAGATAACAGCCAGTCAAAAAACTTCCAAGTATTTCCGCTCCAGGTGATTAGGACCGGACACCAAAATACAAGAAAGTGAATTAAGGGGCCTTCCGAAGATAGTCTGGGATGATGAGGGCCCAGTCCTATCAGCGAAGGTATCAGAGGAAGTTACACTGACCTCCTAACAACAGCCTGCATCGGTGCAAGCCCCCAAGCTTCGCAAGGGTGCCCTCCAGTATTACTATCGAGAGTGATGCAACGTCGACCCCAGGTGCCACGGGATTCCCCTCCGCAGCTACCTGTGTAGATACCTAGGAGTAGCAACTATGGATACCAACTCGTCGCAGAAGCCAGGCGGAACAGTCGTGAGGTAAGTTCGGACAAGTAGGAGAGGGGGTATCTCTCTTCCCTGTCTTCACAGACCCTCGTGCTTAACTCCCAGATTCAGAGCTTTCCTGGTCTTCCTAACGCTATTGGATTTTCTCTCGTTATTCAGACTCCTACGTTTGACGTTTATATGGCCTTGGAGAGTTAACTCTCCACTCGCCTAATCCAAGGCCCTAAAATCCTAAACTTGTTGGTGTAACTAACTTAAACAAAAAAGTTTTAGTGAATTTTAGTTAGCGCTTGATTTTAAAATAGGCTATTCTTTAAGTCATAGGGTAACGGAAGTGAAACTAGTGGTGTTTTTTGACGCAAAAGAAATTAATAAAAACCTAACTACATGCACATGCACTTGTTTTCGTTTTTCGATGAAGAGCAATTTCTATAGGGTTCAGAGGAACTTCTAATAAAACAAATTTTTCTTTTCTTTTCGTTAATTCACACTTCACACTCACAAAAGTTAACAAAGCTATGTATGCCTAAAAAGGTATGCAAATCTATCCTAATGCAACAAATATATGCCGATGCAAGATTCGAAACTACTCTAAAAACAAAAATGAAAGTTGCTTGCTTATCAATCTTTATCTTGCCACTTAAAATGTCTAGATGGAATATGAGATGCTACCATTCATTTTGTCTAAACACTAAAAACAAGTTCTAAGACAAACATAAAGCACTTTCATTCACTAAAAGGAAACCAAATGAAAACCAAGTTCAAGAAAGAAAAACTAAGTTTTTCAAAAAGATTTTCTTCAAAAGCAACAACAAAAAGGTCTTTCCAAAAATGCTCTCAACGACACTGAAACTTGTGATTGAAGAATGGGGAACAAACACTTTTGCAAATTGACACCACACAATGGATGAAAACTCAACAAAAAGAGATGTGTTTAAAGATGCTCTCAACAATCAAAAGCAGCAATGAAAGCTTTGGCAACAATAACCAAAAAAGATCGAAAAGACAAATTTCAAGAAAGTGCCAATCAACAACTTTCATGAAACAAAGAAGTGGATGGTCGCAAAAGTGGTTTTGTCAAGCAAACAAAAAGTCACCAAAAGCAAGATTTGACACGAAGATTGAGATCAATCTCCCTACCCTGATGCATCAGAGTAGCTAAGATTCCAAATAAGAAATCTTGCATGTTTGAACAAGAAACGATGACGCTTGCAATAACAAAAAACAAGACCAATACTCCTTATAATCAGAGAGAATTCGGAACAAGATGCTCGCTGTAAAAACAAAAACTGATACTGGAAAGTGACTATTTAAGACTGACTCAAACTATCTGACAGACCTTCAGAAACAATCAGAATTTAAAAATCTTGAAAATTGCAAGATATACGCGACTGTACTGGTGTACAGAATGCGTGTATACGCTACTGAAACTAAGGAAACCTGCGTATACGTGGGTTCACCTAAAGAAACATGCGTACATATGCCTCTGTAACTAAGAAAAACAACGTATATAAAAGGTTTCAAGAAAAATAAAAAACAGACTAAAGAAACTGGCAAAACTTCAAATTCAAGAACAGACCAGACAGTAACAGCAAGCAGACAAGGCAGCTGAGCCCTGATTGGCTTGAAAACACCCAAACTAGGAACAACAAGTATGTTGTCCCCAGCGGAGTCGCCAATTCTGTTGGAGGGAAATGTTCCCCTAGGGCTTTTTGGGTTGAAACCCTAGCAGACTGAAATTTATCTATTCAAAGAAACACACATTCACACAGCCATTATGCTATTGTAAGCAAATTCTATAGTAAAGGGGACGTACCTTAGGTCCTACGTTTGAGAAGGCCCTTAGGGTCCAAACCCTTCGTGGAGTTCCCTTCTTCTCTTTTGTCCTGCAAAATAACCAATTCCAAAGAACACAGCAGTATATGGACAAAACCTTATAAAGAAACCATCTTCATGTTATAAATAAAGGTAGTTAGTTATGAAATCCAAACAACCATTTACATATGAATTCTAACATGAATATCATAAACATAAAGAAGATTCATATCGAGAACCAAGACATGTGTTTCTTTTATTATTGACAAATAAAGTACATAAAAGGAATAATTTCACCTGAGTCACCTTCAGCAGGCTCCAAGCAAAGCTTTCTTCCAGATCTGTTCCAGCCTCAAGCCTCTAACAAACTCCTTCCATGCCTTACTCCATGATGTCATAAAGAGTGGATGAGCATCAACACACAAGGAAACAAGGGTTTCCTGTACAAATGGGGGAAGTGCAGAAGGCACAAGGGACTTCAGACCTAGTCAGGGGAAAAATCTCAGCATAATAACCTTTCTCTCTCTTCTCTCCCCCCTTATTGAGGTCTTTTTATACCTCTCCCAAAGTAGTTTTTTAGTTAAGAGTTGGTTGGGAACAGTTGGGCCATGGGCACTAACAGGTGATCAGTAGGTAAAACCTGCGATCTCCGCTCGAAATTAAGGAGTTTTATATTTTTTTAAGTGTTTTAATACATACACGTGGGTTGGGTATATACCTACCCGCGTATACACGCGTTTAACTCAGGGAAATGTCGCGTATAAGGGATAAAACACTGTTTTTTAAATTTTGGGACCAGGTCTGGAAGGAGGGGTTTCCCTAGGCCATGAGTGCAGCATCACAAACCATAAGAGTGAGATTTGGAGCTATAACACCCATTGTGAAACTTCGGAAGTATTCCTTTTACAGGTAATAATTATGAAATCTTCTTGGAATAAAAACAACTTTCAAAGTGGCCTCTCTAATAATGAATGTGATTTAAGTTGTAGTAAAGGGGTGAAAAATATGTTTGAAAGTTTTAAACAAGATGCTACTTGTAGCAGATCCTCTTGCTTTAAACTTTAACAAAAATTTAGAAGATAGATGAATGGAAATACAAAAAAGAGGAGCACATATTAAGGTTATTTAACTTTAACTTACAGATACTGTGAATTCAGTGAAACTGTATCATTAAAGACCAGCTTATTCATTACTCTTTCCTATAGAACAAAAACATTAAATGATTACACAAAGATATGATAAAACATATCACATTCAAAATAGGTTTGGAATCACTTTTAAAAAATTTTATTCAAATCTGCAATGTTGAAAATAGCAACAAGAAATGTTAAAAATAACATCTAGAAATTCTAATTTAATTTGTCCTTGAATTAAATTAGGAATTAAATCGAAATTATGTTCTCATAGTAACTTGTAATAGTTAACTAAGTTAATTTGACTTAGTTGGCTTAGTAAATTCGAGTTGGAAGTCTATCTACAATCATGTAGAGTGATTCCCAAATTTTAGGGGTCTAGGTTGAGTTCTTTTGAGTTGTAATTAATTAATTTCAGTCTAACTGAGTTAAAGTCAGTTGAACTAGTTCAAACAATTGGAGGAACTAGTAGGAGGTCTAGTACTGAGGAGCAACTTCACTGCTCCACCATGTAACTGAAGATTCACTCATAAATAACTCATGCATGTTAGTTCAGAGGAAGACCCAATTGATATTAGAGTTGAGGGACAGTGTAGTATTAATTGTATAATTTTCCGATTTGTACATATGGTGCATGAAATCAGTTGAGGGCTTATGGATGGATTTCACAGTTATGGAGAGAGAATTTTCCAATTAAATAAGGGCTAATTCACTTAGGAATTGCACAAGGAAGTTGGAGCTTGAAAGGCTAGGAATTTGGCTAAGTATTGGCCAAAGGAAGTAATTCAGATAGAGGACATGAAATATTTGTGTAGGTTGAGCTCAAGGTTGAGGAGAGCATATTGTATTCATCAAAGGCTTGTGTAGGAAGCAGAGAGATAGATTGTACTTGTGCAGAGATTGTTTGGGTTGAAAAAGAAATGTATTTTCTTCTCACATCTTCTAGTTAAAGCAATATAGATAGCCAGGGTTTTGAACAATTTCTTTCCTTCGAAAAATGTTGTGTTATGTGTGATTGAAATTCTTCCTTTTCTGCTTAGTGTTTTCATCAATCAATTTTTGTTTCTATTGTTGAGTAGAGTAGATTCTTGTCTTATGTTTTAGCATATCACATAAGCTGTTGAATCTACAAGTAAAAAACTACATCCAAGAAGATGAGAAACATTACATAGAAAAGTATTTTTCCTTTTGAAGTAAAAAACTCAGAACCCTTCCTGGTCCTCCAAAATTTCTTTTTGTATGATGAATACAATAATGATAGTTATGAAATAGTCAATTGTAAAAAATACTAACTACTTGAACTGATTTAGTCTATTCAGTCCTTTGAAGGACTTCTATGATAAATTAAAAACAAAATTATATCACTATTACAAATACATTTCTGGAAAATTTTGATGAAATAATAAGTGGATTTTCTTCATTGAGTGATTTATGATTCTTGTGTAGGGTCATTTGTAGAAGGTCCAACTTCTGTTGTTGTTGCTGTAGGGGAAATCCACTCTATGCATTTCTTCCATACCATCACATTTGAGATCTGATTTTTCACAAACCTTGTGTGATCCATTATGAAATTAGTAATTCGATTATAAGTAGGTGTCATAGTAAAAAGAGTTCTAGTTAACCATAACAGCTAAAAATCCTTGTGAAAATAATTTACAATTGTTGCGCCTTTTATAACTATTGTTTTTTCATGAGAGGTGTCAATGTTGCTTTTAGATTCTACTAGAAAAGTTTCATCAATCTCCCAGAGAAGAAGATTTCCTTGTTGATCATAGCATGAAGGCAATCCTTCCCTGGTTATTTTATCAAAGTTGGTGTTGAATTTCAAATCAGATTCTTTAATTTCTCCCAACTTTGTCTCAACTACCTTTTGATATAAAGTCTTCAACACCATTTTATTAATTTCCAGCACCAATTATGTTCTGTCCTCAATTTTCATTTCTCTTCATTCTTGTGATGAATTATAATTAATAAAATCAATTATCTTCTTGGAAAATTGTGAACGTTGCTGGATCTTCTATTTACTAGCAGTAATGATGCTCTCTAAATATGTGATAATGGATTTCTCCTCTGCTACAACTGACACAAAATTCTAAATGTTATTCATTGTATGAATAATATCATTCTAGATAATTTCTCTGGCTTGAATGAGAGACATATTTCCTTTTACTTTCTCCTTCAACTCTTTAATCTCATGAGAAGCAATTTGGTAGTCATTTGATATTTTGAGGCAGTGTCTTTGGCCATGGCTAACTCCCTTTTTGTTATCTTTATAATTTGATTTGTATCATCGAGGCTTATTTGCATTTTCTTCATCTCATTCTATAATATCTTCAATTTAGTCATTACTTTGGTCAATTTCTTTGCTGGATCATCAGAATCTTGTTATACTAAGACAATACACACATGTGTATCTAACTTCCGTTTCATGCTAGAATTCACGTCCTTGAGGGCAGCTATTTCATTGTTCGTCTACAAAAGTTCATTTGTGAAAATATTTTTTTCTTTCTCTACCTAAGATACCTATGGGGCCATCACATGCTCCACAGAAGGTAATTTCAACTTTTTCCTTAACACCTAAATTTCAGTCTTTGCCCCTTGAAAGAGTTTTGTACCATAGTTTTGTCTTCTGGACTTACACCAATTTTTACAATTAGCTTCTTCAATGCTTCATTCTGGGTGAACAATGCTCTGGTATTTTCCTTTTCCAATTTCAATTGATTTACAACTTTTCCTAGTAAAGCTTCTTCCTTACTAGAAACCAGGAATGTTTTTCTTAAATCACTATACCTTAATTCTCCAGTTTGCATGTGCAAATTGCTCTTGTCAGGCAATGAAATTTCTCTTTCATCTACAATGAATTTGATAGTCTTAAAAACTGCTGATGATGAAGCAGTTAGATCATATGGATGAGAAAAATATAGCTTCAATTGATTTCTTTCAAGATCCATGGAAGACAACAATCTAATGTGATATTGAGAAATAGATTGTGTTTCAAGCTGAGATTCAATACTTTCCTTTATCCTCTTATTTATTTCTTCAATTTGACTATATAATTGTTTTAGAATAGGAACAAAACTTTGAGAAGTTTCTTCAGGCACAGGGGAGGAAGGTGTACAAGTTACTTCTCCCAATTGCAACTGAAAACCCATTGCAGTTGAGGAGCTTCCAGCTAGAGATTCAGGCTCTTTTTCTATTTCAGACAACCTTGGATTTTTAGAGCTTTGATTTGTTTCACCCTCCAAATCAATTATTTCTTCACTGCCTCTTTTTAGACCCTTCTCTACAAGATGTGGGGTTTCAATTTCTATCCTTGTGCTCATGTCTTACCACCATTTGCCAATTTTTCCACATCTAGTCGAGATTCATGTATATAGGGAGCATATGAATTTTCCACTCTTCTTTTAGAAATGATATGATGAGGATCATATGACCATTTCTCACCATGTTGCAATTGCATATCTCCAAGAATATTCTCCACTTCTTCCATGGTCTGTCTATTGTTCACAATAAAAGTCCTAATAGTTTTTGACTTTGAATAAATGCCCCTTGTTTTTTGGTACACAATGAACTTGATCAACATTTAAACTATGTCTGATGAATTCTAAAGAAAATAATCTCATAGTTAAAAAGGTGGGAAGTCTATAAGGGGAATCCTCTACTCCATACAATCTGTTCTCATCATAATATTCAAATTGGAAATAATCACCCACTTTGACATATTTACTAAGCTACATAAGAGATTGGGATTTTGGGAAAATACAAGGTGTAGGAGAGATATTTATGATGGAGTAGGAAACTGACACAAAATAAGAAGTGGAATATCTAAATGCTTCATAATTGGAATGACTTCTCATGGTATATGTCCAATTCACTACTGATTTCCTATTTTTATGTACATCCATTATATTTAGACCCAAATGCATGAAACTCTCAACATGAGTGTATAGGAAAAGATAAGTTACTAATGATGGGAATCTGAAACATCCAGTAAGAGCTAGGTCTGACAACTAAGAATTGACCAGTTTCTCCCAATAAGCTGGTATATCAAGCACAATTTTAGGTTTCAAAATAAATTGAACATCCCCAAAATATCTCGGTCAATGAAAAATGTATCTTCCCTTCCCAAAACCTTGGTAATTAGCTACAAATTGGTCTTACATCTTCAACGAAAGTTTCAAGAGAAACTTGAGTGGACTCCAAAGGAAATTTTTGTCATGTAGGCATTAAAAATAAGGTCATCTTGGCATAGTCCTTCCTAGACAAATTTTGAAATGCTAACAACAAGGTTTCCTATGAAAATGGGGTGCAAGGGTTTGAAGGTGGAAAAACTAATGCTTGTTGGATTAAAAGAGAAGATATCTTAAAGATACTTTCATCTAAAGAATTCAATACACTATACTTCTGAGGGTAAAGGGAAGAGACCAACTAGTAAATGAACTCAGGGGGGGACATAAGTTTGCGGAATTATAACAACAAATAGACCATACTTTACAATTGTAGCATACACAGGAGACTCCTTTTGGTTGACTATAATGTGCTCACGAAGTTTCATTAAATTCAGTGAGAAAATAGGAGGGCTAGTCTGGCATGTGGATGGCCAACATGGTATGCTTATTTGGCACCTTCCACATGCTCCCTCAAATTTCTTTTAAAATTATAGAAAAGGTGCAAACAACTTGAGAGGGTGACATGTGTCTCTCTTTGCAAGCCTAGCTGCATTAACTTGTGTTCAGTGTGGTAGTGCAATTCGTTCTAGACAATGCAATCCACTCTCATGCATATTTTCCAATCACTTGTGTCATGCCTTGTGTAGATGTTTCTATTACCTATCTTCCAGCACCTGCCATTAGCATTGTTAGGTTCCTGTTGCCATGCCCATCGGACATCCTTCTGCTCAATCCTTAGCTGCTCCAGTGCCATGGCTTGGCTTGGTTCCCTCTCCTCCTTGGTCCATTTACCGGCTTTCACCTTTGGCATTTGGATCATTTGGGGTTCCTTTGCTTATTCTTCAAGTCCCCTTAAGGAATAATTTGGCTTTGAAACCTTCAGTAATAGCTTCTTAAGGGTGTTTCATTTTAGCACCAACAGGTTAGGGGGTATATAGTGGGGTGGGATCCCCCTTGCACCGATTTCTGGGGAGTGACCTGAGAATTTTTATTTGGGCACATTTCGCATCTTTTTTTGTGGTTTTAAGCGCATTACTTTTTAGTTATGGAACTACGGTTGGATTGGTGGTTCATATATCGTGGGATGTATATTGTATTGTAATACTATACATAAGATATAATGAAAAAAATATTGTTGGTTTTCTTAGGTTTGGGTTTCTAGTATAAAATCTCTGTGTAAATTTGTGTTTGTCATTGTATATTTTATGTTTTTATCAAGAATTTGTTTGTAGTGATCAATTGTATGGGGTTAAAACCTACATTTATATCTAAAAAATTTCACAAGTTTGACCACATTGCTTCTCAAAACCCATAAATTCCTTGAATCTTTGAGAGTCATGATCCTTATTCTTCAAGAAATATAAAGAAGTATACTTGGAAAATTCAGTAATGAAGGTTAATACATACCATGAACGAAATAGAGATGGTATGTTCATGCAACACAAATCACTAAGGAAAATTTCTCACTAAATACTCTCTCTAAGATTTCCCTATTTTCTGTTATGGTCCTATAATATAGGTAATCTATTTGTGTAGTTATCTATTTTGTGAATCTCATGGTAAAGTTTGGCCTATGAATCAGTAGGTGTCATAGCCTAAATGTTTGCTTGTCCAAGGAGCCATTTAGTTCTTGAAGCTTTGTGTCCAAGACAAAGTATGGATGTTTGGGATATGTTTTACATATAAATTCTAGGTCAGATCATGTTGCAGGTGTTTTCATGGTAGATTTCTCAGGAGGAGCTTTCCAACGGTATATTTGGTGCTTAAAACCGACATTCAGATTAGAAGGTAGAGCAGTATGAAGTTTGCTCCTCAAAAACCACAAGCAAAGAAGAATGCCTAAGTGAGAAATTATTTATTTGAATTATCAAAATTGAAAAATATTAAAAATCCAAAACTCTAAAGCATTAGAACCACATTTATTTATCACACGCCACTCATAAACTATTAAATTTCCCAAATGTAGAATCCTCGAGATTTGTGAATAAATGCATCTACGGTTAGTGGTATTAAGCTAAGGGGGGTCCGAAAAGTTGTTTTCATTCTTATCGGATTTAAAGTTGTCACCCACCTGTTAAATAAATTCACGGGTGCAAGAAAAGGAATTTACAAGAGAAAATAAAAGGAGGATTTTGCGATCATATGTTTATAAAACTAATGTACAAGTGAGAAAAAATGAGCTTCATGTAAATGAGTTTTACGATAGGAGGATAAGTAAAACAAGACTTACAGATGTAAAAAGAATTTACAGGTACATGTGAATTTGAATTTACAGTTGCAGGTGAAAATCAAAAGGAAGGCCAGTAGAAACAACACATGGTTTTGGAAATCCATCCAAATATTCTACAGGGGTAAAAGGCAAAATAAAAATACTTTACTAGCCATGGATTTACCAAACAACACATGGTTTTTCAAAATCCATGGGAAGAGAAAACAAGCCATGGATTTAGAAAACAAGCCATGGATTTTTGAAATAGTACATGGATTTGAAAACATGATGGATTTATAAATCATTCTAATAAATACTTTGAAATTTGAATTATGAATTTCATCAAAATATTTGGAAATATTATTTAAAATATATTATTTTTTCTTTTTCCAAATATTTTGTGACAAAACAAAGTATTCAAAAGATGATGAAAAAGAAAAAATGACAGAAATAGAACTCACAGGTAGAGCAATCAAATTAAAGAGGGTAGTTAGTTGATTTTGTGAAGATAGTTTCAACCTTTTTCCAGATTTCAAGGGCATGAAGATCAGTCTAAGACACCTAGCAGTAGAAGATCAACAGATTGAGGACCATTTTGCATATTTCCAACATTCAAAAAACCAATTCCAGAGTTTAATGAATAGTTCAATATTTCCAACAGATAATTTGGAGATATTATGTTATTTTTAGTTTATTATTTAGATTTTTCCAGAAATTGTTAGAGAATATTTTGTAATCAGTTCCTTTTTGGAATCTGAAGATAGTTTAGCAGAAATTCTATAAATATGTTGTAATAGGACTTAGAGTGGGTCGTGACTTGTACTGAGAAAGACTACCATTATTGTAAAGCTGATCACTGAGATTTAGTGGCCATTTTCATTAATACAAGCAAGTTGTTTTAGGATTTCTGTTTCATATCTATGTGGTGAAGTGCTTCTTATTGTAATCAATTTTCTATTTTTTCATATGTGTTTCTTTTCTCTATTGTTTTAAAGAAAATTATTTCAGGATTTGTTTCAAAAGAACCCTGTTCTGGCTTAAAACAATATCAATGTTTTCAATTCTTAATTGCTCCATATTTAAAGTGAATTGTAATATGTTCTTCCTTTTCCATCTCATAAAATACAAGGATCCAATAGTATCCCTACCTTGCCCTGTTTCACTTAAGCTTGATACTTCTGCAAATTGATCACCCCAGGCCTCTTTGACTCCATTGTCCAATGGATTTTCCCTTGTTGTTCAAAACAAACCAATTCATAACCAAAACTTGAACTTTCACAACTAGCCTAAAACCCTACCAAGTAAACAAAGCTAAATCTAAGAGAGAGATCCCTCTCTGAGTCTAGAAGGGCTAGCTTCTAGACTTAAAAGTGGTTCTATGATTACCTTTGCAATTTCTTTCACAACCACAAGAAATTACAGAGAGCTAAAATTTTCAACATGGCTTGATGATGATTTCCAACCATACATCCTTCACATACTCTATCAAGGGGAGTGGTTGTGGGTAGATTTTCGACCATTCTATGCTTTATCATCAAGTTTAGGCATGGAAAATTCAAGTGTCCATAAAAATATTTATTGCCTTTCATGCCACAATCTACTCTAATTTCCGATGTGTGTTATGAGCATCATTAATTTAGTGTCTTTCTTGGGAAAGTATCCAAACTTATATAGTTAATACTTCAAGTCCAAGAATCCTTTAGTGGAAACGACAAATTGTTCTTCATGCCCCTCACAACAAATCAATCTATCCAAAATTCTACTTTCTTGCCAGTTTGGGTTAGCTCGAGTGTCATCAACAAATTTGCACTCAAAATATGTACATGATATACATTAATGATCACACCATTCTATCATCCAATCTTTCCCAAATCAACAATTGTAACTGCTAATATATATATATATATATATATATATATATATATATATATATATATATATATATATATATATATATAGATATATATATATCATCCTTTAAGGAAGAAAAGTGATATGCATCCTTAGACTTGTAATGGGTGCAACTAGAGCCGATTATACATTCACTCCGAGAAGTTATATCATGCAATGATTGTGAAATGCATGAAATAAAACATATAATTATTATCCTTACATGCTAAACGTTGATTTTGCAGGTCAATTGATCTTCCAATCAACAAATCCCTTTATGTTTCTTCATTTTCTCCTCAAAGTCCTTACTATTTTGTTAGTAAGCCTTCTCTATATGTCTTATTTTCTTGCAAAAGTAGTAAGTATTATTCTTTCTCTTGTTCTTAGTTAAATTTTGATCACCATGCTTCTTAGTGTCAATTTGGTTGACTAATCACATTCCTTTCCTTGTCAACCTCTTTCTTTGCAATTTTGTGAACCTTTTCCCTTCAATAAATAAGCTTCTTGATAATATGATTTAAATAAATTAAAAATTATCTATGTTAATTTTAGTTGCAATGAGGCCATGAGGGTTATTATGATAGTGTGATGGTTGCTAATTGTTGTTTTAATTGTTATATGTGGCATTGGTTTTCATTGTGATGGCTCTTGCTTGATTCTTGGCTATTATAACATGGTTCCCCTATTTAGTAGTTGCTATTATGTTTATTTAGTAGTTGCTATTATGTTTGTTAAATGCTATTGGTGTATCTCATATCTCTTACACAAAGTACCATTCAATCAAATTATTTGTTTCTTTGAATTCATGTTCTCATTTTCATTCTTTCCCATTAATGTACATGGACCTTCCTCCTCAAATTTTCCATTTGGTTATGATTAAGGTGTAGTTATCCTCTCTCAATCATCCCAACATAAGGCTCATTTATTAAAAACGATATCTCAAACACTATCATTACAAACCCTACACTTCAAAAAAAAAAACACTCGTATAAGATAACATAATTTTAAAACCAAGACAAACGACACTAAACTTACGACATACAACATATGAAAAATATTGGGAGACTCTGAAAGTGGAAATGTGATTGCTCAAGAAAAATACGAAAAATGCCAAAAATGTTTACATAATAAGACCCATAATGAGACCCATGGTTCAACAAAGTAAATCAATTTTTATACATAAAAAAAACTTGAAGATCGAGTGAATGATGACTCTCGAGGTGAAGAAAAATTAATGAAAACAAATTCAATGCCACTAAAATCCAAAAGAAATAGTCATGACATTAACGTTTATCTTTTGATAATCCAAATTGTTTAGAATATTCTTGTACTATTTTGAAAAGACTTAGATTTCTTTTGGTGAGTGAAGATATATATATATATATATATATATAGGTTTTTATTTATTGTTATTAATGAAATTATTATAATATAAATTTTATTAATTATTATATTAAATATTTTTATGGTTAATTTTTATGCATTGAATTATTATTAATTTTTTATAAACATTATTAATTTATTAATTAATATAATTATATATATAAATTATTTATTTTAATTAGATTTAATTTAGGTGGTTAAGAGAAATGATTGATATTTTTTTATCCAAATTCAATTTTCACAAATAATATATGGCATATTGAGTTTTGGATGATTATAACATTGTAATAGCTTCAAATATATATATATATATATATATATATATATATATATATATATATATATATATATATACATACATATACATACATATACACACACGTGTATAACCAAACATTCTCCATCTTTTAATATAGGTGTATAAATGTATATTACCAGAAATGTCATTTATTTATGTTTTTTTTAAGTTAGTTCTTTCTATTTATTAAATAGAATGTAAAAAAAGGATTATGTGATATACCATGACACAAAAAGACTTTAAAATTTTTATCAAAGTTAGCATCAAAGAGGGGTGGTGTGACCTTCCTCTTTCGTGGATGATTGGAATACAATGGAGTAAGCTGGAATGAGAAAACATTAAGAACCATGCACTAAGTCAATGATTAGCTTAGTGCCATTTTATCTTGTCCATTTGATGAAAACCAAGTGATATTCAATGGACGAGATGAAAAGACACTAAAACAATCATTAGCTTAGTGCATGGTGCCTAATATTTTCCTGCTAGAATGACCAAGGCACTTTTTCAAATATTGTTCTACCTTGTTTCTTGACTAACCACAAAACCAAGGTGATCAAATGACCTAGGCGCTTGTGGGTGAAAGCATAAAAATGGGAAACACTTTTTGGAATTAGGGTTTTATGGTTAATAGGTGTTGGGAGAACTAATACTAATAGAAAAAATTATGAAAAAATAGTATGCATTACGTGTAATACTATAATTTTCTATCTAATTTTTTTTTAGAGAAAAATGATTGCTAAATATGAAAATGTTGATGGAGACCTAAAAAATGAAAACATAAAAAAAAAAAGGAAAAATGTTACCCTGATTCACATTTTCACCCATTTGCAACTATTCTTCTACCCTGTTTCTTGACCTACCACAAAACCAAGGTGATCAAGAATCTATTTTTCTTCTCCAATAGCTCCATGCATGTGTAGATGTTTATCTTATCTTGGTTTTGAGCTTGCATAGGTTGGGCACATAAGTCTTCATGTGCTAATATAGCTCTAGAATTCTCTGGTACTTCATTTCTCTAGTAAAAGTAAAGTTGGGATATGCATTGAAGGTAGAACATCTGCCTCAATTTGAGCCCTGTTATGGAGAGCTCAAACCCCTTGAATGCCTTCCTAATTTTTTTTGCACTAGATGTCATTGACCTAGTGAGGTGGAGTGACAAAATGCATGCCCAATGTTATTGGGGAAGACGGCGACGAACAAATTTTCCTTTATGCCACAAATCCAAAGGGATGTTTCATTACCTGAAACTATAAGGCATTAAAAATGATTAACACAATGAATGTAAGTGATTAATGGTGACAATCCTCACTAGTCTCCCTTATCCTTCTGCCAAAGCTTTAATGAGCCACATAATCATTCAACATGGGTAAGATTGTGTACTAATCCACCACTCTATTCTCCCTCACTTTCCAATCCTTTCCATGATGGTAAGAAATTTCAGAAACGCTCACAAATTGCTACAACATTGAACTTTCTTGTACCTCCTCATTCCCAAATTCATGAATCGTATAGTCCCCTCACAGGCTAACGTGAGTGTTGCTTTTGGTGTGTAGGGATGAAGGAGGGGAGCTCAAGTTCCCCTACACTATGTAACCACCTCCTATATCCATTATGTAGCCAATTTTCCACCCAATTTGGGGAAGTCAGTTATTTATGTTATAATAAATAGGTATAATGACTCATTTAAACATGTAAATTCAGTAGTATATGGGAGTTATTTGAAATCTCAACATATAGTATGTAAGTTTACGTATGTCTCTTTCTCTTTATATGTATTAAAAAAAGTTATATATGTGTGTTTTATAATTCAATAGTATCATGTTATCATAAATGATCAATTGAGTAATACTTATATCATTATATGTTAACAAATACTTTTTAAATTAAAAAACAAATTTAAATCCATTTTAATCTTGGATTTTTTTAGGGTTATCATGATTTTTTATTTTAATTTTTTTTTCACATTAAGAGATATAATTTTTTACTCATCCAAATTTATGAGGGGAATGAAATGATATACAAATTTATAACCAAAACACATAGACATAGTGAAAATTGACTTCTATTAATAAATGGAAAAGGTTGAAACTGTATAAATGCATAATGAAAATAAAGTAACTTTGTTATCAGCCTATTTTTCTCCTTAGGATTAGTACATCTGAGTCATTATGTTGTTGACCTTTTTATGGGCCTTCACCATTCATTTTCTCCAATATTGAGCCCCAACTGCACGGATCCTGGCTTATGCATGTGTTTCGAACCTTCCAACCTGTTACACAGTATTTTGTCACACCTCCTGCACTTCCTTGTGACATACCCCGAAGTGCCCAAAACATGACCATTATGCATTGTACTCATTCATATATGCAACTCAGATTCTTCTTGAGACATTTATTGGAAAATGCCTTGAGCTTCCCCCTGAAGGAAATAGCTCTTAAACCCTAATTCGAGAATCATTGCTCTTATGAGACCAAAAACCGCGATGGTCGCATGTTGTATTATACTTGACCTGTGATGGCATCACTTTGTTTACTTGTATACCTGCGATGATCCCAAAAAGGCAATTTTCCCAAAGAGGATGAGAAGCTTCGTGATCTAGAAGCTTCCAAAGCAGCGAGCTGGAGGTTGTTCAACATAGATGAGGTCGAATTCTCCCAACTTGGCCTCTTGGTCTTATCCCTATGAGCTACCTCCTTGAGATGAGGGCCTACTCCTATCTTTGGAGAGATCCTAACTCCCTTTCCCAGCTTGTATATTCGTCCTCTCCCATTCCCAAATGGTTGGTCTATGTCTATTTGCACCCTTATTCTAAGATTATGCCTATATGCTACTCATTTGGCTTGGATTAGGAGTGCTTGGAGAGCTTAGCTTGGACTTGGATATTCATTCAAGGAGATCCTATCAACATCAAGGCTTCATTGTATGCTTCCCGTTATTTTCTATTAATACACAACTATTTATTCATTTTCCATTGATGTGTATGCTCATGTATCATCAATCTTAACTTTCCTTGATTAGTTAAGTAGGTTTCTTTTGAATATGTTGTTTCTATTTGCATGCCTTGTTGTGTCTTGATCTCTTATGTAGGTGCATAAACGTTGTGAGCAGCAGGAACGATCCCGTGATGCAAGTGATGCAAGTTCCTCAACAAAGGAGATTGAGATAGCATTAGAGCGAGGTAGGTCATCTTCTTCGTTTCTCTTTTCAATTGTAACCTAGGAAAGTGTCTGGTAGATTATCACTTCGGTTGCTAGTCCCACTCATTGGGCTAGAGGGATCGTCTCTGTCCACAGAGAGGATTTACCTAGACAACAAAATGGCGACTCCACTGGGGAAGCTATGATCCTTTCCATTCAATCCTTCATCTTGCTTTTGTGTTGAGTTTGACCAACTGTTCATTTTCAAGCTTGTTTGTTTGTCTGTAACTTTTTTCACTTACTAGTGATTGCTTGAAGGTTCTTAATTTTTGCTGATATTGAAGATTTTTTGGTTTTATCTCATCTTTCTCAACCATCATGGTTTTATCCCTGACAGTCATGATGACATTGCGGATGTTTTAATTACAGTCGCGATTATCGTTGTTTTGCCTATGATAGGTGTGATGATCCCAAAAGTTTAAAAAAAATTAGGTTTTTCTTCTTGATTTCAGTATTTTGCCTTCTAGTAGTGGTTTGTCAGTGTGATTATAGTGTCATTGTCTTGTTTGACATGTTTTTCTGACTATAATTGCCTCTTGCTTTGGTTTAAGTGTGTTTGAAGCTTGATTTGCTTTTTAGAGTTCCTAGGGTTTCTAGGTCACCCTTCATTCACTCATTGGTATCTTCTTCAGAGATCAGTTACCCTTTTTCAAAGAGTCTTTTTGTGTCTGGAAATCTTTTGCAAGTCACTCTTGGTTCTTTGGTATAAAGTTGTCTCACTAGTGTTGAATCGAGTAGATGCTTTGAAAGTCACTTTAGTTCCATTAGCAAGCAATAGATTACAAAATTGATTGTTTTTTATTGAATCGAAAGGAAGTGATTGTTGTTATTATTGTGTTTTGGAAAGTGAAAGTGTGTATCATTGAAGTATTTTCGAAACATTTATTGTATTCAAATCGGAAAGCGAAAGTGATTTTCATGATTAGTGAATTGTTTCCATTTTCTTTTGCTCCTTTGCACTAGTTTGCATTAATTGCATTAAAGTGAAAGGAAAATCATTATTGCATATTTAGTGAAATGAAAAATATTTTCATTTCTATGGAATTCCATTTGTTAGTAGAATGAAAGATTAGATTTCAATTTTACTTATTGCATTGAAAAAATTGTATTGACACTTTTTGGATTGTTTGATGCATTGATTGGTTGTTTCTCTTCCTTTGTTAGAATAAACTTCATTGAATGAAAAGTTTCATTTTCATCATTTAGTTGCATTCTAGGAACAGGTGACATCATTGAGCCTTCAAAACTGAAACTTAATTCAAGATTAAAATTAAAATTCACCTCAATTAACCTAAGGAGCATTTGAAACATTAACGCTCATACTTAGTGGTCTAGGCTAGAGACGTGTTCCGACGTCTATAAAACTCAGCAGTTGTCGTTCATAATACTCTTGCATTAGACAAGAGCTAGCATGGACTTGTGCTTCCCGTACCATCGAGTATATAAAGGGAGACCCTCATAGGCTACAAACCTTTATCCATAGGAACCCAAGTCTGCTGCCATGTAAGCGTGATACACCAAACTGAGAATTTGGGGAGATTGCTTGCACGTACATCAAGACCTTAGTAAATTTATTTGCTAAGGTGTATATTGTAGTTCACAGTTACTTGGCAATCCCTTTTTCCTAGTGTATCCTAAATAGTCATTTCTATCTTTTCTGACTCCTTAAATTTGAAAAGATCATCGAGCACTTGTCATTTCAAGCTCGCTAAACCAACGAAAGTGACTAGAGCCACCTTTTCGTCCTTTTCTCGACTCTTAAAACATGAAAAGGAAGATTTTTTGATTCAAATTATAAAATTAATTGAACGCAGAAAAACTTCCTTCCTATGGGAATAATCCTTAGTAGATCTTAGGTTGATACCAAAGGCAACATTTCCTAACTATACCAGTCAAGGAAACCCCTATAACCATAATCCTACTCTTTTCCTTCTTTTGGAAATACTGGCGCTCGCTATATGGCGACGTTGTCCCTTCCTGGATTGACCATTGGTCTGCCAATTTGGTTATTTTCAACCTCGGTGGTTCCGAGTGTCCAAAATTCTTTTCAACCAAGTTCTCTTCCACCAGAACAACATCAACATCATGTTGATCCTATAGTTGACCTCTTGCCTTCTTGGCCTATTTCTTCACCCCGTTCTTTCTCTTCGCCTGGTGAAAGTCTGGATTCTAGTAACCAGGAAGCTAAGAAGAAGAAGAAGAAGAGGATGATGAAGAAGAAGAAAAATAAGCAAGGGGGCAACCAAGAAGTCATTTCTACCAATGCAACTAATGAAGAAAAATATTCCAACCAACCCTAGAAAGTAAAATTCCCTTGCATGTTATGTAAGGTTGACCACCTTCTTTGAGATTGTCCTGGTATTCCCAACATCTTAAAAGTGTGCTCCACAGGTTCACATCGACCTTTGTCATCAGCCTCTAGCGATCATGCTGGTGAAAAACCCTCAATTAGTAATAGTAAAGCTCATGGGAAAAAGGGAATAGTCAAATTTTTGTGTAAGTTGTGTGAAGGTAATCATCCCATTCACTTTTGTCCTTTAATGGATGAAGATGCCAAAGAGTTGGAAAACCTTATAGCTTCTCAACCTCATCTTCCGACTAGGTATCGAAAGATTTCCCCTGATCCTTCACTAGTTGATCCAATGATTGATCAAAAGTCATCTTTGGTCAACCCCTCAACCCCACTCTCTGTGAAAGTGAGTCTCGTGAGTCTATTCTCAGCCAAGAATTGTTTGAGAAAACGATAGACTTGGTTCTGCCTTTAGTTAACTGTACCTTTTAGGTAGAGAGTGAACCACGTACTGCTTAGGTTCTTCTAGCTTCTTCAGTTTCAAATGAACTAGAGGGAAATCCTCCCATTCCCAAGGTGCATGAGAGTAGTTCTCTTGTTCCAACAGAGCAAGGGGGAAACTCTCATATTCCTACGACACCCCTTCCAAGTAGTTTAGTCTCTTATTTTGATTGGAGTTGACTCGCAGGATATCGTCTTCTGTCCTATGTGCCTTTCCAGACTATAGTACAAGCTTACCATATGGTCGTACCTAGCACATTCATAGATCAGGGCACATCTGTTAGTATTCTATCCTCAACTTATTGGCAAGGTTTGGGTTCTACTCAGCTTGTCCCCGTCACCCAGAATCTGTTAGCTTTTAATAGAGGAACCAATCAACCATTAGGGATCCTTCCTAAGTTACCTATTACTTTGGGAGGAAAGGTTGTCTATATAGACGTGATGGTTGTCCAAGTCCCTTTAGATTTTAATATACTCCTTGGCCGTGACTATGTTTATGTCATGGGAGAACTTATTTCTTCTCTCTTTCGAGTGATGTGTTTCCCGCATGAAGGAAGCATTGTGATCATTGATCAGCTTACATTCATTAGTCTTGAATCAACTCCCACTCAACCATCATCCCTAAATGGTTCTTATATGCAAGCAGTATCACCCTCGCCACAGGTTAATTACGTGGCCACCTATTCCATGCCCACATCTACTAATGATCTAGTAGGTGATGTAGTACACCATGTATTGGGGGCATTGGAGCCCAATTTTTCATTTGGATCCCTGGACATGTATCCCTTCCAGAGTGTTTTTATCCCATCTAATGAGAACCTCTTGGAAGCCATGGCCTCTTTTGGTTTATGATCAGGTGTTTGGAGAAGAGTTCCTTGTCTTGTGTTAAGCTCCTTAAAAAATAAACAAGGGCCATGTGGATAGTTCTTTTACTATGTCAACCTTGTTAAAAAATGAAATTGGTCCCCATGAGCATAGTTCCTTTACTTGTGACAATCTCGGTACAAAATGAAACAAAGTGTCATGAGAATGGCTCTTTTCCTATGTCAAGCTCATTAAAAAATGAAACAAATCCCCTTCCAATTCGAGCCTTTGATTAGATCTCGTAAAATCCCAGTCGATTCATTCACTTGATCTTGTAAGTGAACCTTCATTCCATTCCACCTGTTAATAACTAGTAGTATACTTAGGTGAATGAAATGAAGCTTGGGGGGCATGTACCTCGATTTGAGTCATTATGCTGGGGGCATGCAAACTCATTTCAAGCATAGTTTATCTTTGTTTCAAGCTTGTGTAAAAATGAAACCAAATCCAAGAATAGTTTTTTCCCATGTTTCAAGCTTATGAAAAATGAAACCAATACTTAGGTATACTCAAGCATAGTTTCCCATGTTTCAAGCTTGTGTAAAAATGAAACCATTCCCACTTTACATCTCGTGATTGTTGTTTTTATCAGCTGATTTTTTCTAGATGAGCCTTGGTTTTTTCATTCCATCATCACCATCTCTTTGGCCGATCATATGCTTTCACTTGGTTGTTTTACCCTTGCCTAAGGAACATCTGCAATGAGTGGTCTTATTAGCTAGCCTATTGACCTTTACATGTTTTGAGCAGTTCCATCATTACTGGAACTAGTTGTTATTCTTTTATACCACTCGTTCCTTCGGGAGGAGTCATCTTTAAGCTCTTTTCTGACTCTTGAAACGTGAAAAGATTTCCAAGTACTTGTCATTTCAAACTTGTTAAATTAGATTAATTGATGTTGTCTCAGTATATGTTTACCCCTTTTTTGGGCTAAGATTGAATATTTACGAAAAAGGTGCACCTTGGTCGACATGGTCAAGAGGTTCTCTTGAATATTGTTTTCTACCTTCTCATGTTCAAGGGACAAATTACGAAAAGGGACATGATGGAGTTTTCTTTTTCATCTCTTTTTCAAACTCTCTAAATATGAAAAAGATACCAATTTATTCTTCCGCCGGACTTGTTAAATTTTTTTACGATGAAAGACTCATCACCATGATGAGATCGAGTTTCTGTTTCCTAGGACTTGCAAAACTTACTAGGAAGGATTCATCCAAAGGGTGAACTTATACGACAAGAATATGGTATCCTCTTCAAGCCTGTGTAAAAATAAATAGGTACTCACTAGAAACAGTGGGGAAAAAGTGAAAGTCAAACATCTCTTGTATAGGAAGCATGTTGCTCTTGAACATGTCACTTTTCTTCTTTCATGTCGGGTTTGGGATATCCTCACTCAGTCACTTGTACTCCTAGGTTTGGGTGATTCAATTTTTCCTCTCATCATACTATTCCATTTATGTCATCATGACCTTTAGTCCTATGTTGAGTGAAATGCTGCCAAACTCTGAAGTCGTGTCGCCAATGTTCAAGAGAAGCGCTATTTGTAGTTATTTACCTATACATTGTCTGACCCATCATTACAACCTTGGATATTATTCATTTCATTCCACTTTATGTTGGCATTATGATACAAGTGTTGTCCTTGATGGAACCTCACTCATAGGTTCGCTCAGATTTAATAAAAGAAAACTCACAGTGTAACCAGTTAATTCAGAGGTAACAGGGCATTGGTGTTGGCTTATATGGGCCTGACCCAGGTTTGGAAGAATTATTTAGCCAAACAAATCCTACAGCTACCAGCCCTTTCGGCAACAGTCCGCAGAGCGCGGATTGAGGTCTCACCCGAGGTAGTAGGGGAGGGTGCTGGAACCAGGTTTCCACACCCTTGGGATGTCTGGATGTGGTTTGTGGGTATCGCGCACCATTCTGCAGCCTTGTGTTGCTCTATATTCATGTAGATCCGGACCCAGAATGATTTTAACTTTCTATGATCGCGCGGTTTACAGATCTAATCTATTTGATGAAGTACTGTAACTCAGATCTACTTAGAAGGGTATTTAAGCAAACATTTAACAGATTTAACCAGCTTGCGCACTTAGAATAAACTTAGATTCACATATATTTTTAACAAAATAATATGCGCATAGATTAAACAGTTATATCAACCATTCATACAATTAGATTTGTGATAACTCAGATTGTAACATAGAATTTGCAGAAGAAAGTTATCTTTATTTCCACTTATCACCAACACATCCAGATTCGCCCTACGCACTCGGTTGCAGGGGTCCGCGCACATAGCTGCAGACTCTTCCAAGCCTCTGTGCACCTAGTTGCAGAGCCTCTACCCACTACCCAAGCCCCCGACTTGGACTTATAGACACTTTTAGAGTGCTTCCCTCAAAAACCCATTACAATTCAGATCCAAGATCATACCCAAAAGAACTGCCTTTCCCTCATAGAGCCGTGCTCTATTTATACCTTCCTATGGTCCGCAAACTGACTTACTTCCTATTATTTTATATTATTTCTTGGGCGGACAACCCTTTGACTCGACCTTTTACATTTCGTGCTCCGCATATTTCAGAGGTTTACAATATTTTGATCCTATTTTCTAGGCTATCAGACCCAAAACTATTATGCGGGACCTTCGCTACCCAACAGTCCCCTAACACAATCATCGTGACTCGTCCCAAGTCACTCGTTGGTGTGGCGGGACGTGCTGCCGTGGCTTCACGGTTCACCTACCTCTGAGTGACACTTGTCATCCTACTGCTTCTTCATTGTCTCCTACAATGCTTCGTCCGGCTCCTACTTCGTTGTTTCTACCACTTCTTGCGACCGATAATGCTCATTCTGCTCTGCTCGGTTAACACAAAACACCCCTTCCCAGGATTTTAGCTCTAGCGAGGAAGCCGCATCCAGGATCTCGTTGTACCACCGCAGCGATTTTCAACCTTCGTATCTACTTTTCACAGTGTCTGCTACAGCTTGTGTTGCAATTTTGCAAGACCTGTGCTGCTGTCTGCGAGATCCCAATCCTCAAGGTCCTTCAAAGATGACTTAGTAACTTCGTTTCTACCCGTGGTCTCCATTCGTCCATCCTTTCACCTTTCTATTGTGGTTCGCCGACTTACCCCTGGGCAGGGTGACGACATCCAGACCAATTCTGCTTCATGTCTCCCCTTTTCCGGTACATTCCCTACTATTGATGCTGTCTTCTGCAGAACGCCTGCAGTTGTCAACACCATGCGCGTTAGAGAGTCCTGCTTCTCCATCGGCCATATCACCACCCTCGGGCTTACTCCTTGTGCAAAGATAATGAACAACTTCATATCGATAACTAGCATGTATTTTCCAGAAGTGTAGGTCGCTCGGTGGATGACCCTCGGTGATTTATAAGCGATTCGAATTTCAAATTCATTGGTTCCCGCTTGTTCTAGTGTCCTCATGTAAAATCTGTGGCAGCTCGTTCCATATCTGACTCGTACTTCCTCTCTTAATTTCCTACCGCCTGCTCCCTTTTGCCATAATGTAGACATCTTGTCATGAATAGTGACAGGAACGGTCACCTCTCTTCTTAGCAATGCATCAGCACACTTTTTATTGTGCAACTGCAATCTTGTTGATGAGCCAAATCGACGCATAGCCTGGTACTCACACCTCTTTCCCCCAGACTGCTTTACCGTCCCATGCTCTCTTTCAACTGGCTGGAGCGGTGAGACTGTCCCTCAAACGGTTAGTCAGGCGACCTACCCGCCCGTGTAGAGCTTCAGGCGACTACCATTCACTCGGCTTGGGAAGGGGTCTCCATTGAGTTTGGCAAGCTGAACCGCACCCCCATCGGTAACTTCTTTGACGACATAGGGTCCCAACCAATGCATTCAGAGTTTTCCAGGGAATTTCTCGAACTTACTGTCATATAACAATACTAGATCATTTTCCTTGAAGGTGCACACCTTGATATGGTGATCATGCCACGCTTTCTCGCGCTGCTTCTGTACTTGCTGATGGAATCTAGCCAAAAATTGTTCCTCCTCTAGTTCCGCTAGCTGCGTGAGCCTCTCCTCCAAAGCCCCGCGGTCTTCCATACCTGTGATTGCTGCGATCTGTAGACTAGGCACAATATATTCCATAGGCATCATGGCCTCCTTGCCATAGACTAATCGAAAAGGTGTCTGGCCCGTCAACTTCTTGCACGTGGTTTGGTATGCTCATAGCACAACAGGGATGTGCAAGTCCCAGTCATTTCGTTGCGCATTATAGACCTTGGTCAATGTGGTCTCCAAGATTTTTTTGAATGCCTCAACGGTCCCATTTTCTTGCGGGTGGTATGGCATACTCTATTGTTGATGTATTTGTAATTCCTTAGTGAGGGTGCTAATTGTTTCATTCAAGAAATGCATTCCCCGATCGCTCATGAGAATTTTGGGACAGCCAAACCTTGTCCATACGTTCTTGAAAAAAAACTTCACAGCTGTTGTAGCCATGCAATCCTTAACCGGTTGTGCCTCTGCCCATCGGGTCAAATAATCTATCGCGGTGATGATATAGCGCGCACCCATCTTCCCTCGCGGCTCGATAGGTCCTACAAAATTGATTGCCCATTTCTCGAATGGTTGTAGCGTCATCTGTGGCTGGAGCATCATTTCATCTCTCCGTGATGGTTTCCCCATCTGTTGACATATGTCGCAGGCTTAGCAGTACGCTTTCGAATCTTGGTGCAAAGTGGGCCACCATAATCCTGTGTGAAGAATCTTCTAGGCTATGGCGTGACCTGCATAATGTCCACCAGCAACCCCCCCATGTGCTTCGGCATGTATCTGTCCTTGCTCAAACTCTGGGACATACCTACGCAATATTTCGTCGTTGCCCATTTTGTAGAGGTGTCCTGCAATCACGGTGAAGTCTGTTGTGCGTATCACCAATTACTTCTTCTGCTGAACAGAATATCCCTGTGGCACGATTCCTGTAGTTAAGAAATGGATTATATCCTCAAAGTGACCATCCGCTACATGCACTACATATAGCTGAGCATCTGGGAGTCTGTCCTCTAGATTTGTGGGTTCTTCGTCGGTCTCAATTCAGGACAGGTGATCTAGGCCTGCGTTTAGACGTCCCGGCTTTACGACGACCTCAAAGTCATACTCCTAGAATAATAGTAACCATCTACAAATGCACCCCCCCAACACAGGCTTGTTCACTAGGTATTTTAACGTTAAGTGATTAGTATACATCTTAAAGTGGCCTCCAAGCAGATAGTGGCAGAATTTTTGAAGCACGTACACCATCGCTAATCCCTCACACTCGGTAGTGGAGTAATTATTCTCAGCTTTTGACAATCGGTGACTTGCGAACGCAATCGGATGGTCAATTCCCTCTGCTCCTGGTTGAGTAAGTACCACCCCTAGCGCGATACATGATGCGTCGACATGCACATGAAACTCGACGTCCCATTTCAGAAAGACCAATATAGGGGCTGATGCCATCTTTTCCTTGAGCATCTCCAGACTTTTGTTGCATTCCTCATTCCAGCAATAAGTAGCATCCTTCTTCAGCAATTGTTCCATCAGAGCTGTGATTTGGGTGTAGCTTTTGATGAACTTCCGATAGTAGCCCGTGTGTCCGAGTGTGGTGCGTAGTTGTTTGACACTTCACGGCACTTGTAGATTGAGTATGACGGTGATCTTTGCCAGATCCATAATTAGGCCTTGCTTACAAACTACATGGCCCAGCAAGTTCCCGAATGGGACAAGGAAAGTACACTTCTTTATGTTTAGTGCAATCTAGTGTCGGCAGCAAGTATCCAACATCAACCATAAGTTCGCTATGTGCTTGTTAACCAATCCAAACATGGGCCAATCATCAAGATAGACCTCCAAGAACTTGTGTATAAATTCTTTGAATGTCGCTACCACTATTCGTGAAAATATCACCAACGAATTCTTCAGTCAAAAGGGCATCACCATGTACTGAAAGAAACCCCATTCAGTGGCGAACATTGTTTTACTCCTGTCCTCTGGCACGATCTTGATTTGGTGGTATCTTGAGAATCCATCCGTGAAGGAGTAGGCTTCCTGCCCTCCCAGATTTTCCAGTACCTCATCTGTAAACTGAGTTGGAAATGGACTGTTAATGTAGGCATCGTTGAGCTTCCTGAGATCTACACAGATACGAATCTCGCCCTTCTGTTTCTTCTCCTGTGCAACCATCAGACTTACCCAATTGGACTCCTCGACTGGTTCAATGATTCCTGCTGCCAGCATTTTGTCCAGTTCTTCGCGAACCTTTGCTTTATATTTTGGGTTCAATCGGTAGGGTCGCTTCTTAACTGGTTTTGCATCTAGCTTCAACGTTATCTTCATCATTCCTAGGTCTCCTAGGATCCCTTTTAGCTCCGTGATTTTTGTTGGGAATAAATCTTGATATTCACGAAGCAATTCGACGACCTTCTCCACTGTGGCGTCGTCCCAATAGTCCCTAAGCGTTGCATACTTCGGCTTGTCTTCTGTTCTGATATTGACTTGTCTCATTTTCAATAGCGTCATGATATCTGGATCTTCGATTTCAGGTCCGCACACCTCATGGCTCCCCTCTGATTCCGAAATATTGACATTTCATGGATCGTCCTCATCATCTTCTGCCTGGACATTATAGCATTCGAGAGCCTGGCTCAATTGTCGCGACCAGTCGAGCTGCACAATTTCTTTTGGTTCCAGTGGCGTCTTGAAAATGGCGGCCTTTACTAGCTATAACGCGTCGTCCACGGGATCCATCCATTGATCTTCAAAGAGGAATGTCGACAAAAACCCTTCGCACAAGATATCCCACTCGCCTGTGTCGTGCCAGAGCTCTGCTTCAGTATACCAGTTTCTAGGAATGACGTCCAGGGTGTGATAAAATAAGTGCACCCATTCTAGCTAAGGTTCTTCTCCGTAGGCTTTGATCCATCTGGTAAGGTGCATGTGCGGGTCATCACGTCCATCGTATTTCTCTGTTAGGCATAATTCTGGCTTCCCAAATCTGATCTTCATCATACGCTTGCAGGCGCACCAATATTCGAAAGTCCCTTCATGTGTTCCCCACCATCGTGCAAGCGTCGCGCGCAACGCCCACCTCATCGCATCAAACCGTTGGTGCTCTAGTACTATGACTTCAAATTTGGTCAGGAATTTGTCTATTATTGTCAGCCCATCATACATCGGCATTTCATGATCCTGGGCCCTCATGCAGTATAGAGATTTAGTCACCATGTTGCAATGTAGTGTGGTCACTCTGTTCAACCTGTTGCACCACCGCTCGTCTTCCTCATCTGACTTGGAAGTGTAGGATTCTCCATAGCCTCGTGATATTCTTCTATCCTCCGCTATCTTGACCCATTCTTGCCTTTGTGCAACCATTCTGTAACTACAATCTATGTCGTTGTCACTTTCCTGTCGCACACAGGTTCAATGTAGCGTGGTCCTTCAGCTGGATCTAGCAGAATGACCATGTAGAGTGACTTTGTTTCAAATACCATTGTCCGCTTCTTTAAATTAATAATCCCATTCATGTCAGTGGCCCAGTCTATTCCTAACAACGCAGGATAGGGCGTACTTTCATCCATGAGCTCAATAACTTCAAAGTCCGTCCGAGTACTTGCACCATCAAGGTCTACCGTAACTCCTTGCAGCCTTCCCATGGGCAGTACCTTCTGCTGATTTGCCATCCACAGTTGGATAGGGGACCATTGTAGTGTAGGCTTACCCATGCACTCCCAAGTCTGTTTAGGCAGTATGTTGGCATCTGAGCCTAGATCTAGAATGACCTAATCCATTTCATACTCGCCGATCTACGTTGTTAGTTGCATTTCCCTCCTGGTCCATGATGCATGTCTTCCCAACTTTCGAATGACGCAAGGTTCACTCCATCCTGTGCATCTATTTATCAAATCCTGCAAGCCTTTAGCTGCCCTATTGTCATGAAGTGATTTTATACATGTCTCTAAAAAGGTAGTTATCATTGAGGGATCCTTGTCTATCTCCAGCTAATCCCTACTACATGGGGTAGAGACCTCCGCGAAGCTCACCCGAGCTTCCAGATATGTCCCCTTACTAATTCCTAGGTTCCTTTCATCGGCTCCTATGGCCATGCCACTTCTTAGTACCATGTTGAATTTGGGATCTTCCTTGCGAGGTTCAGACCTCATCATCTACACATTTTGGGTCGTTGTTGGTTGCACTATCCTTTTTTCGCAAATCTGTGCTATCAGCGTAGGAAAATCTATTAGCTCATGATCGAATTGCTCACAATAACTGCATGAAATTCTAGTTGGGTTGGTACAATCCTGCGTGTAATGTCCTAGTCCCCTGCAGTTGTAGTAGATTAGTTGCCTGCGACCCCTTCCTAGCCCCATTCTACCTCGTCCTCGTCCTCGGCCCTGGAACCCACTGCGCACAATCGTCATAGCTAGATCCTGACCTCACGCCTCAGTCTGCATTTTGTATGCAGGTGACTGTTCCATTAACAATTGGTAGCTACGACAGTCTCTTTCCTCGTGGCCCACCGACCTGCAAAAGTTGCAAAATAGCTGCTGGGGGGTCTGGTTGTATTTTGGTAATAGATGATAGTTATCAGTGTTGTGCTTTCCTCCCACCTGACAGATTGCACACCAGAGTGGGGCTATGGTGCTCGGTCCTGTCTGTGCCTCTAGTTGCAATAGGGTTGGTCCCCCCATTGCCACAAATTTCACTGAGACCAGGCAGTGATCTTTATTGTTTCCCTGGCTTCTACACTTTATGCACCATACTTCCTCCAGGATTTCCAGTTGCAGTACCTGTTCTTGTTTTAACTTCTTCATTTCCAAACACAAATTTTGGATCTGCGCTTGGATCTACTAAACTCCCAACCCCAAGTCTTGTAACAGAGTTTCGTGTAACCTCATCGTTGTCTCTAGCGCTTCGGCCTAGGTTAAGATATTTTGTTGTGATAAAGCCGTCCTCAGATGTGGTGTTAAGGACGCCATAAACCAAGCGCAGTGCTGCGCATCCGTCAATGTCATGTTAGCCTCACAAATAGTACTTTTCAGTCTTTGGTCCAAATCCCATGGGGTTTCACCAGGCATCATTGCAATCTCTTTTAACCCTATAATCGACTGTGTTTTTTACTTCAGCCGGCTAAACTCCTTCTTCATTGCGGTCTAGATTTCTACTGTCCCTGTCGTTGGGTGATCACTTGAGTGCTTTATGTACCATGTCAGTGCTCGGTCCTACAGTGCACTGACTAAGGTATCCTTTCTGATATTATCATCTACAATTCGCTGTGCATTCCATACTGATGTTAACACGAACCAAAATTGTTCCGGGTCTTCGCCTCCTGCTCCTTTGAATATTGGTAACTGGATCGCGCTCGTCATTGTTACCCTTGAACTACTACTATTCCTGGTCCCTTCGCTCCTTTAATTCTTTTCTCTATAGAGTCCCCGCGTTTCACACCAGACACCCCTTAGGCAGATCCCGGTCCCAGCAATGGAACCATTTGTTGGCTTATATGGGCCTGACCCAAGTTCGGAAGAATTATTTAGCCAAACAAATCTTGCAGCTACCGGCCCTTTCGACAACAGTCCACAGAGCGTGGACTGAGGTCTCACCCGAGGTAGTAGGGGAGGGTGCTGGAACCAGGTTTCTGCACCCTTGGGATGTCTGGATGTGGTCTGTAGGTATCACGTGTCATTCTGCAGCCTCACGCTACTCTATATTCACGCAGATCTAGACCCAGAATGATTTTAACTTTCTATGATCGCGCGGTTTACAGATCTAATCTATTTGATGAAGTACTGTAACTCAGATCTACTTAGAAGGGTCTTTAAGCAAACATTTAACAGATTTAACCAGTTCGCGCACTTAGAATAAACTTAGATTCACATATATTTTTAACATAAGCATATGCGCATAGATTAAACAGTTATATCAACCATTCATATAATCATATTTGCAATAACTCAGATTGTAACATAGAATTTGCGGAGAAAGTTATATTTATTTCCACTTATCACCAATACATCCAGATTCGCCCTACGCAATTAGCTGCAGGGGTCCGTGCACATAGCTGTGGACTCTTTCAGGCCTCTGTGCACCTAGTTGCAGAGCCTCTACCCACTACCCAAGCCCTTGACTCGGACTTACAGATGCTTTTAGAGTGCTTCCCTCAAAAACCCATTACAATTCAGATCCAAGATCATACCCAAAAGAATTTCCTTTCCCTCATAGAGTCGCACTCTATTTGTACCTTCGTATGGTCCATGGACCGACTTACTTCCTATTATTTTATATTATTTCTTGGGATGACAATCCTTTGAATCGACCTTTTACATTTCGTGCTCTGCATCTTTCGGAGGTTTACAATATTTTGATCCTATCTTCTAGGCTATCAGACCCAAAACTATTACGCGGGACCTCTGCTACCCAACAATTGGTACAAAAGAACAGGAAGTTGGAACAAAGGTCTACTGATCAGAATCAAGAAGTTTAAGGAAAATGATGTTTTCAAATAGTTCAAGCTGTATGCACATGTTCACCTTGTAAAAACAACATATACATGCACATTCACATAACAAAAAGGGTGTATACGTATGCAAGCACTTTCACAAGTGGAAAAGCGTGTATGGGTTGGAAAATCAAGGAAATTCAAGAGTAAAGGATACCAAGGTTCAATATCATGGTATTAGCCCACAATATTGAGAAGAGTAACGACTGCTTGATCTCATCCAAGAATACCACAAGTCCTAAGTGTGGTTTTGGTCCAAGGTATTGAGGAAGGCCAAAACTATATAAGGAGGAGAAGATAAAAGGGCCAAGTGTGAAAGTGAAAGGGTTTCTCAAGAATAATTCCATCTGAAGTATATTTGATGCTACAGGGTCTATGATTATGATATAATCTGAAATATTTTGTGCACCTTGAATTCAATGTTGGATCAGGATCATGAGACCTGAAATGACTTATCATTGAATGATCTTATATTGGTCGGGCGAGATCTGATTGCGTACACATGTTTTATTGTTTAAATGTCATGATCTGGGTATGTCTAAAGTCTGGAATAGTAGTGAAGTTGTGAGTTAATATTTACAAATATATATGCTGGTTCGCCTTGGTAAAGGCACGTGTACACGTAGGTTCGACTCTTCCAGGTAGTGTGTGCAAAGGAAAGGCCTATTGTTTAGAAATGACTTGTCTATCTGATCATTGTTGTAGTTTTATTGTTGTCTGTCAATGAAGTCTTCTTAGATCTGAATGTAAAACTGAATGCATAAGGATTTTGTGTTTGATTGATTGATTGATTAAGTGAGAAAGGTTATCTTTGATGTTGACTATCTAGATCTCTGCAAATTGATCGTAGATGTTTAAAATACTATTGGTTGGTACATATCTGATTCAGAAGTTGTTATGATTCAGTAGTTCTGAAGGTATACATAGGTTTTGTTAAAGGAAGTAGTGTATACACATAGGTTGGGTTTAGTAAAGTACCATATGCATTCTGATGTATGATTTTTTGAGAAAGCAACTGGTTCTGAATGATGATGCAAGTTTCTGGGTTCAGTGTAGTGTTCTGGTGACAGTGATCTGATTGTTTAGATTAACTGATTATTGGTTGATGCAGTTTGAGTTTCAAAGTTTCTGATGGGTCCAGTATGAAAATTTGATGAAACGAGGCCTTCATATTGTATTTTTGTGTACCAGGAGCATCCAGTCTAAAAATTAATGAAATGTGGTCCCTGGAGGAAGAGAGAAGGTCATAGCCTTATGTAGGTCAGTGCCTATGTACTAGTAAACATATCGGCTAGTGCAAGAGCTATGGGGTTGTAGCTCTCTTCCAGTAGAAGCTGGAAAACAAGAGAAGGTTGTAGCCTTCTGCAAGTTGGTGCCTGTGTACTGGTATGACTCTACACCAGTACAATATTGTAAACAAATTTTATTTATATTCAAAGAAGACAAAGACAACAACATCAACTGGTTTTTCTCCCACATTGGGTTTCTAGCTTAAATCTTGGTGTTCATGTGTGATGGTTTATTATGTTATTACTGCACATAGTGTTGGGCAACAGATCCCCCCATAGCATGTTTTTGGGGCTTGAAGCCCGAGTTTTGGTCAATGTAATGCAAAGACCCCACAAAATGCGGGCGCAAAGCATGAGAGTCTAGGGTTGTCCACCCTAAGATAATGTAATTTAATGTAAAGTGTGTCGGCCTACCCATGGTTCGCTAACCATGGGATTGTATAAATAGAGCGAGGCTCTAAGTGTAAAGTAAGTAAGAGTTTTGACAAGTAATAGATAGATGCGAAGGCATGATGAGAAGATAGAAGTGAACCTGAAGTGTATTGGGTCGTAGTGGTAGGTAGAGGCTCTGCAGCTGAGTGCACAGAGGCCTAGTAGAGTCCGCAGCTGAGTGCGCGGACCCCTGCAGCTGAGTGCGCAGGGCAAAGTCGAGTCTGTAACTGAACTTGAGTATTAATAAAGATAAGATTGATTCAGAATATTGTGCGTCTGTTTGTAGATCTGTATTTCTATGTTCTGGTTATCTTTATGCATTTATATTGTTTTCGAGTACGCGCGCTAATCTGAAAGTTGAACAAGTAATAAAGAATATTGGGCCCACACAAACTAAGTTAAGCACTAATATAATAGCACAGTAAGGATCAGATCAAAATAATACGGTATTCACAAAGGGCGCATGGGTTGTAAAGAATAGAACACTATACGGAGCAGTGCAGCACACAGATTAGGATCGCGAACCTCCAAAACCCTCATCAAGACATCCCTAGGGTGCGGAAACCTGGTTCGAGCACCCTCCCATACTACTTCAGGTGAGACCTCAGTCCACGCTCCATGGACTGTCGCTGAAAGGGCTAGTAGTACAGGGATTTTCTTGGCTAAACTCACTACTGAACCTGGGTTAAGCCCCACGTAGCCACTGCGTGCAACACCTTCACGATGGTGGAGTACACATCAGAAGACCATTGTAAACTGGCGCGAATGTATAAGGAGGATGCGCTTACGATTTGGAAGCCCCTAGTGTCTAATGAGAAATGGGCAGCCAGGATGAAGCAGCTTGTGCACCCACCTGTGTCGATGGGTGCAGACGGGTGCTGTGCAGTCTACACAAACACACCCCAAACTAAGAATCAAAAATCGGAATAGCATGCAGTAGTAGGAAAAGTGATGCACACCACAAATATTCCATGTCAGAGCATTCAGAAAGCTATGTGGAATCATGAACATAGTTCACCAGGCGAGACGAACTGACTAGGACTTGCGCATACTAGTGGTTTGATGGGCCTATAGGGCCATAAGAAAAAACCGGAGCGTGGAAATGACCCCAACACTGATGAGAAGAGATGAAACCATAAGAGCAGAGAAGAATCCCCATACAATAGCTCCCACAGTTGGGACAGTACGCGAGGACCCGAGTAAAGGAATTATGTAGTTACAGGAAGCCATTTGGCGAGGGAACTTGAAACTTCACGAACTCGAAGAAGATTGGGTACGGATGAGAAGGAAAAGCATGATATTGGACGAAGAAATCAACAAACTAGAAACTGAACTCGCGCAAGCATGCTGCGCCAAGAAACTAAGCACGATGGTGTTAGCGCTCGAATCTGCCATAGGCTGAAAAAGGAAAAACTTGAGGCAACATCAAACCAAGCTCAGCCTCGTAGCTAGCCCTACGAGGACAGGAGAGGGCCCTCTCCAGTCAATCTCGATAAAATGAGCAATAGGGTGCAAGATGACTAAAAATGGGTACTGATTTTAGGATAGTAAATGAATTTGAATGAGGGATATTTGATTTAATGACCAATTTGCCGGGCTGCATGGGACGAGGAATAGCTTGAACAGAGAAATAGAATCAAAGACACAAATTATCTCCTGAGGCAAGATAGGCAAGAGATTTAACATCAAATTTGAAACACTGTGGAGTGGGTGAACTGTTGAGAGGTTGACAAGGGCATAGAAGATGAATCCTTGTCAAACAGAAGAAAACATTAAATATGAACACTTTCCCAAGACAGAGCAATAAATTGGATTCTGCCTTTCTCACTTAAAAGTATTCATTTAGAAATGATTATGAAATGAAATGGAAACATAACCAAGCTACATATGAAACAAAGGAAAAGACAAATGTTAAATTCACACCACAAGAATCTCAGGGGTCAGAGCTATATCTTTTCATTAAATCCCTATCAAAAACTGTACAGTGAAGTTTTCCTTCACAACTCTCCCACTGTTTGCCAGAACTCAGAACCCTTTACACATAATTTTCATACAATAAATAGATTTCATCTGAGGGAAAACAAATCGATGAAAAGCAGGGAGCTGGAAAACCAATCGACGAAGATAGGAACGAGCTGTCCATCTGTGCTGGGGACAGAGCAGCGTTACACTTTTTGTTTCAAATCTGTTGATAACCAATGACATATGTGGCGTAGACCATCCTGAGTTGTAACTGAAGTTAAAAATAGATCATCGTTTCCTATCTTTCTGCTGTGGTAAGTATTTTGCGTTTTAATTTAGGCTTTACGGTTTCTGGCTCTTCACCTTCCCTGGCGTTCCATCTGGATAGCCGATTCCAAACTTTGTAGCTAATTGGACTTTGTCTCTTATCCCTTTAATGGCCTTTCCAATGAGGATTTCGTTGGTAAAAGGGCCATAAATGTCTGAAGTGTCCAGAAAAGTGATGCCCCTGGGGACAGCATGGTGGATGAGAGATATCATTCACGCATATTCAAAATAGAAAGCATTCCGTCTGGCTTCTGCTCATCGCGCTGCATACGATAATGAACTAGCTGCCACTTTAAGTCTATGGATTTGATCTCGAAATCGGGATTACAGATACGACGTTAGGCTCCAGACTAATCGCTAAATTCTCAAAGCTTCCTGCTAATTCATCAAGACTGAGCTGGAATGTGCCATTCCCAATTTCTGCCATTTTCTCCAAGATAAAAGCTGCAGGATCCGTTCCATACATGATTGTATGCAATATCAACTTTGGCTCTGTCTTCTTCAATTTATTCACAAAAAAGAGAGGATCTTGTCCATCATTGTTTCCACCAGCGCTCAAGAAAATAATTATTGGTTTCTTCTTCTCCACATTAGGATCATTCGAACCCCGACAAATTACCTCCTCTGCCATTGTCAAACCAGAAGAATAACTAGTTAACCCCCGTGCATCATATTGAAGAAGACAATCCACTATATCTTCTTTCATTTCTTGCCTTTCTAGAGCAAGAGTTGCTGTATCATCAAATAGAACCACAGATACAGAATCATCGCTAGAGGTTCTAAGCCGAGTCTTAATGAATCTATCAATAGACTCATACACACAGCCCAACCTACAATTGTGACGAGGAATACATTTGGCCAAGTTTGGTCTTATATCAGAAGCATACATTGAACCAGACCTGTCAATAACAAAAACCACGTGATGCGGTACATTCTTCAAATGGTCACAGAGAAAACGGTGACCATCTGCAGTTATGTGGCCTCCATAGGATGGCGTTGAAGTTCTTTGTACAGGGGCATGCCATAATTTCTCTGTGCAATAAGATTTTGTTGAACTTCCATCAGTTTCTTTATGCTCCTCCGACCTGCAGAGATGATTGCATAGAGCGAACTCTTTCTGATCTTCTTCAGTACAGGGATCTTCAAACCGCATTTGCATCCAGTAAGTCTCATGGGTAAGTTCATCTTTTGGGACATCCAAATCTGGGCCATATTTTCTTATCTCATGCCGAGACCCATCATAGATATGACTTGTGCAAGGCAAACCATCGTTCATGGGACAAGGAATCAAATGAATGTGACCCCGACCTTGTGCTTTACAATGCAGGTTACACATTTCTGCCACACTAGATTCCCCCCAAGCATACTTTCTACCCTGGATATCGAATATTTCCTGGTCTGATGCAAAAATGACATTCCTCATGTTCCCATGCACAATATTATGCAAACCAGTATGATCAATAGGTTTTGGACAAAAATGTCCGCAAGCTTGACATCTAGCGTTACAGTGATGCACAACATCTGGATTTTGGGTGTGAAGATGCACACCATCATGGGATGTTTTGAAAGGTGGAATGTCAATGCAACAATTATTTTTCTTACCATTTTGTTCAGATAAATGTATGTACTCAAAGGAACCTCTTCTGCCCTGAAATGAGCGTGTATGTCGCACAAGTTCAGTGAGAATTTCACAAATTCCATCGGCTTCACATTCCTTAGGACAACCATGCTTCTCACCACAGAGATGTTCATCACTTGTCAATTCATGGAAGTGATCTTTGTAACCACAGCTTCTAGGACACCCCTCCATGATGCAATCTTTGGGACAAAACCTTTCATAACAGGCATGTTTATCATGATCCCCAAGCTCATTCTGTATGACACAGGGATTTTTGCAGCTCGGAAGGGAACATTTCATGTTACACAAATGTTGTGATGAATTGCACTTATGAGTACCTCCATGTCCGACTGTCAAGCAACAAGATTTGCTGCAATTGGATGATCTGTCAAATAAAGAACATATCTCGGCACATGTATGATTTTTCATTTTGCAATCATGATTCCCTTCATGGCCTGCCAAATGCTTACATTCCTCCACTTCATTTTCCTGGTCTTGGTGTAATTCGAGAGAACAATACGTGCACTTCTCAGCGCAAACATGGTTACCCATACAAGAGTGATCAGAGGAATGGCCTTTCTCTAAAACACATCGCCACAAGCAAACAGAACATTTGCAACCACATACAGAGAGTCCCTGTTTCAATTCTGCAAGAGCTAGAACTGCCTCCAGTTGCAACTTTTGCACATCATCATTCCCAGAAAATTCTGCGGTGTTGCAGCGAAGCCACCTTTGAACTCGATCATACCGTCTAGCAGCCTGTTAGCGCTCGAATCTTCGTTGTCTGCCCTGTGCGCCGCGCGGGAGCCCAATGCGCCGCGCGCTGTGGGTGCGCCACGCCAGTGCATTTTAACACTGCGGAAATGTGCCCTATGCGCCGCGCGCTCCTTGTATGCGCCGCACACTCAGTCCACCCTTTTATAAAATCCAGTTTTTCTCTTCAATTTGAAACTTAACTTTTCTCTGAGATTTTCCCAATAACTCTTGATACAAATGGGTTAATAAACTTGGAGAAATCTCATATAGAGATGATTTTGATCTTTGTTTTCTTAATAACCCATTTTCTCGTGTTTTGATCTTGACACTTTTCTCATTTTCTAATATAATTCTGTCTTTGGTTTCCTTGCTGATTTCTGAGCTTGAATGATGGCTTTTCTTTGTCTGCTTGCAGGGATGGTGGTGCTGCTAAAAACGAAATAGGGCTGCCATTGTAGAATTTGAAACATTTTGACATGTCGCATATTTATTACAAAAACACATTTGATGATTTCTTCTTCAAAACAGGGTTTTGAAGAAGAATCAATCTCGCATTATTGACGATGACATTCCTGAAATAAAAACTTACTGAACCTCCCTCTAGCCTGCAAGCGTTATTTCACATTTCTGGAGACAAAACCCTGGACTCAAGAATTAAAATGACTCTTTTTGACCAGAATGGCATTTGATTATTGCAAATGACGTGAAATGAACCTTGGTGAATTTGACTCTGACAGAGGACTGACAAGACTGAGTCTAACAGATGGGACAAGGTATAGCCAGCCATACTACTACATTAGAAGAATTTGTGACCCTGCTACCATGGCTGTGACCGCACCTTATGAGACAAAGTAATCAGGGGAGCGCACCATACAAGGAAGAACGCGACGCACTGATGGATGCGAGGGTAATTGAGGGGTGCCCACGGACTGGGCTGGTAGGTAAATTGAAGCCTTCCACCGATGGTGTGACCACCTAACTATCCGTAGGAAGCACAGTCTCAGTGCTCCAAGCAGTTGAAAGAGAGCGTGGGACTATAAATGAGTCTATATGGGAGATGCGCAAGACGGAGGTTGCGCATAGGATTGGGACATCACAGGGGTTGCGACCACGAATAAGGTGCTGTGCTGATGCGCAGGTAGGCTGGGACGTGACCGTTGGTGTCACTGTTCATGACAAGAGGTCCAATTTAAGGCAAAAAGGAGTGGGCGGTGGGCAATTAAGACAAGAATTAAGAATGAGATTTGGGACGATCTGCCACCAAGAAGGCATTAATGATGCAGAAGTGGGGGGAAGGGTCAAATTCAAATTCAAAGGTCATTATAAAAACCCCAAGGCCAGCTCCAAGGCAACAGTTGGTTGTTTGAAAACTGAGCAAGTACAGAGCATTGAGCGTCGCGTACTCTCACCATCCTCAAGTGTACACACAATGACGGCTACTAGAACAAGAGTGCGATTTGCCGAAGTTACTACAGAGCCCCGTATGGCCCATGAGGAGTCGAGAGAGGCAGCAGCTATGCCCGAAGTTCCAAAATCACCACGCACGTCACGACTACAGAAAGATAAGCAAACGATGGGGCTAGTCTGTGTATCCCCAAGAAACCCATGGTTTGGAAAATTGTCAATGGCGGAGAAGGGAAAAGCCATCACCATTGAAACAGTGGAAGAGGAGGAAGACTTGCAGGCCCTGATCACCCAAATTGAGGTGCAAGACGATGAGGCAGAGGATGTCTCCCAAAAGAATTTGGCGAAAAAGTTACCTCCTTAAATCCCCTCATGGAAGGGGAAAGCTAAGGTACCAAAGGACTTGGAGGCCACGAAGAGTGCGCTCCAGACCCCGCTCCTCCCCAATGATATAAGGTTTGAAGGTCCGCCATTGGGATGAGTACCTACTATGAAATTAAAATATTGGGACCTCGTGGATAGCGAGAAGTTCCCACAATTGACCGCGGAGAAGTTAATAAAGCAAAAATGGTTGTGCGGTGTGGAGAAGGCTGGGTTACTCCATCTGCGATGGATACCCCACTACCACCATGCACCCATCAGCATTTTTGTGATCAGGCAACTGCTGTGCCTAGTGCATGATGGGTATCTCTAGTTGGAGGAGCTGATTCCCACCACGGCCAATCTAATTCACCAAATTTCTTGATTGCTAGTCAAAGGAAACGACCCTGTGGCCATATCAGGAAAAAGCAGCGACTTGGCCCTCGCAGAAGCTATGAAGGCTAAGTATAAACTAGAAAATAGAAAGTGGGGGTACGCAATAGCAAGTATTAGAGACCAAGGGGTGCACATAGCCACCCAGCTGCTGGCTGGAAATCTAATGAGGAAATGTCGCACCGACAAAGTACCAGCGTCTGTGATTGCGTTGGCAGAGCAATGCATAGAGGGGGTCTAGTTCAACGGGGCACAGTTTCTCTGCGATGAGTTTTTGAAGAACTACAAGGAGGCCCAGGAGTAGGGTAAGACCTTCCACTATGCATGGTTGCTCTTATCCATCTTATTGGTTGTAGGGGAGCTGCCAATGGATAGCCAGTTTCCCACTACTGAGGGTGACTTGCCCGAAGCTACGAGGTACACCTCGCTCTGGGCTACAAAAGACACGAACAGGATTCATGAGATAAAGGTGTTCTGGGTGTTTGTGGAGGCAAGCATCTGAGCAACGATCAACCGCAAGTCGTGCTTGTCCCCTACAGTTCATAATATCTTGTAAAGCGGGGTAGAATTCAAGGCGGATATGCATAACCTGTATATCTGGGTGCACAAGGATCCAACATGAAAATGGGTGAAGCTTCTGTTCATTGCAACGGATGATGCAATCTTCGCAGTGATGGAGTCATGGCCTCTGGAGTGGCACGCCCTAGACTTGGCGGAAATGGAGAAGGTCACAGCTCAACAACAAAAGAAGGACACCAAGCTGTGCCTCGCGTAGTTGGCTGAGAGGAGGCACCAGGAACAAGAAGCAGCCACACGACAGAAGGCGATCGATGCAGCAGTAGCAACATAGATGGCAGAGACCACAACTGCACCAACCAGAGAGGCCGAGGAGGGCCAGGAGATGTCCTCGGGGCAGCAGACCGAGGAAGTGGACAGGGAGGAGGACCGCGCGGACCCGAGTACGACATCAACACAACTCAAGCGGTCGTGCAGCCTAGAGAAAATAGCCCCCAGGAAGAAAGGGAAAGCCATGAAGACGTCCGTCGACCCGATCACGCTCATAGAAGGTGATCTATTGGATATCAGCAAAACGATTTGTGAAGTCACAAAGGATGCACTCCAGGGATTACGGATGGAGTAGAGCACTATGTTGGGGGTGCTTAGCGTGTAGCTACAAGGTTTACAAGTACAACACCCCCAAATAGGCACAATGGCCTAGCATGTCGTAGCAGGAACCACTGAGGCCGAATAGCCGTTCCGCGCCCGTATGGGTAACACATTCATCTTGCCCGAAGGCACGTTAGTACCAACAAGTGAGGGCGACTGGGTTGCGATGATCAGCATGACAGGCATCGGTTTAAACTTGGTTGCCCTGCCGCATGAAATATTATACCAGCTATAGGATGGGGTCATCGCCGAACTCCGCGCCAGAGAAGTCCGAGTAATCCAGGTCCTGCATGAGCAGAAAATCAACATGGACTAGCTCAACATCCAAAGGGATGAGTTGGTTGTGTAGGCTAGCAGATTGGAGCAGGCCGTAGAGGATGCATGTAGGAGCATTCCAGAGTTGGTCGTGCTGGCAGAGCTACCAGCAGCAAAGCGGGTCCATAGATTGGTGGCTGTAGTCCGTGAGGCCTGGGAGGAAACGAAAAAGGTTTAGTTGGAGCTAAACTTGCAAATAACTGAGTTGTGATTGAAGGTGCAGCCCTCCATACCCCTAAAAGTCAGAGAGCAGTGCGTCTGCGCTATCCAGATGGGGTTGGAACAAATTGGCCAGGCGACACAGGGGTGCACCAGGATGTTGGAGCAAGCACTAACCATACTTACGCACCTGCAGGAAGACCCGAACCTACAGCACCTAGAGATAGAGGCGTGCGAGTTGCAGCAAGAGTATGACAGTGTCCAGGGCACTGTGCAGATGGTTGCCCTTACTCAACGACTCGCCAGACTACAGCAGGCAAGGGCACTGAAGGACCAATTAGATGCCACGCACCAAAAGGAAGCCCTGCTTAAAGCACGCATCCAACCATGGATTGATGAAGCATTCACAATTATAGCTACCATTGAAGGGAAGCTGGCACAGATGCAAGAACTGTATGCAGTGGGATAGGAATGTGACCCTACTCACGAAAGTTCAGAGATACGTGTGAAACAAGTGTAGCAAGTAGCGGAACAGTGTGTTGCGGACACCCAAGCTGCATGAAACTTGCTACATGGACTTCGCACAAAGATTGCCATACCCGCAAAGTGACTCAGGATGAGTCACAATTATTATGTTGAGGGCCTGTTGGTTAGCGGATCCCCCCATAGCATGTTTTTGGGGCTTGAAGCCCGAGTTTTGGTCAATGTAATGCGAAGACCCCGCTAAATGCGGGCGTGGAGTGCGAGAGTATAGGGTTGTCCGCCCTAAGATAATGTAATTTAATGTAAAGTGTGTCGGCCTACCTATGGTCCGCAGCCCATGGGATTGTATAAATCGAGCGAGGCTCTAAGTGTAAAGTAAGAGTTTTAACAAGTAATAGATAGATGTGAAGGCACGATGAGAACATAGAAGTGAACCTAAAGTGTATTAGGTCATAGTGGTAGGTAGAGGCTCTGTAGCTGAGTGCACAAAGGCCTAGTAGAGTCCGTAGTTGAGTGCACGAACCCTTGCAGCTGAGTGCGCAGGGTGGAGTTCAGTTACAGACCTGACTCCACCGTGCACACTTAGTTACAGGGGTCTGCACACTCAGCTGCGGACTCTACTAGGCCTCTGCGCACTCAGCTGTAGAGCCTCTACCTACCACTACAACCCAACACACTTCAGGTTCACTTTTATCTTCTCACCGTGCCTTCACATCTATCTATTACTTGTCAAAACTCTTACTTACTTTGCACTTAGAGCCTCACTCTATTTATACAATCCCATGGTCCGCGGACCATGGGTAGGCCGACACACTTTACATTAAATTACATTATCTTAGGGCAAACAACCCTAGACTCTCGCGCTCCGCACTTGCATTTTGCGGGGTCTTTTCATTACATTGACCAAAACATGGGCTTCAAGCCCCAAAAACATGCTTTGGAGGGATCTGCTGCCCAACACATAGTTACAATATAATAAGATACTGATGCACTGATTAAAGATCAACACATGATAAATTGACTAAATCATAAGTTCTCTGGGTATACATTGGTTCCCTTAATCACAGTTGTGTACGCATGCATGTTCACTTCACTAAAGTAGCGTATATAAATCTATTTGTTAATTGAAAATTTATTGAATTGCAAATATTGTTTCAGCCCCCCTCTCAATATTATTTCCAACAATTGGTATCAGAGCAGGTCCTTCAGAAGAAGCATGATCACTTGAAGGAAGATCTTTCAAGATTAACAATCATGAAGGCATGGGATCTATCAGACCACCAATCTTCAATGGGAACAACTTGGTATATTGGAAAATAAGAACCAGAGCTTATCTTCAATTGCTTGGAGCCGATGTTTGGGAAATTATGGAAGGATGATATCAATTTTCAGCAACAATGCCTACAGATACAACAGGTAAGAAGTTATACAAAACCAATGAAAAAATAGTCAATACTTTATTGGGAAGTCTGTCAGAATCAGAATTCATCAAAGTCATGCAATTCAAGACAACCAAAGAGATATGGGACAAAATCATTCAGAGCTACGAAGGAGACTCCCAGGTAAAACATGCTAAGCTTCAAACTCTTAGAATTTAGTATGAAACTCTTAAGATTCATAGTGATGAAAGTATTGCTAGTTACTTTTTACGTGTAGATGAGATTGTTAATTGTATGAAGAATTTGGGTGAAGAGATAAAGGAGGCTACTTTAGTAGAGAAAATTTTGAGATCTTTGTCTTCTAAATTTGAGTCAAAAGTATCTGCCATAGAAGAAAAGAAAGATATTCAATCTATTACTATGGTTCAACTTCATGGAATTCTAATTTCCTTTGAAATGAGGAAAGGAGGTCCATCAGATATGAGAGAAGCCGCTTTCAAAGCTTCAACAAAGGGAAAATAAAAGGAAGAGCACAATGAATCAGGATATATTTCAGAAGAAGAATATGAGGCAAAATTTGTTAAGAAACTTCAACGGGGTTCCAGAAGATTCAGAGGTAAGCTACCATTCAAATGCTTTGCTTGTGGTAGAGTTGTCCATTATGCTGCCAAATGTCCTCATAAAGATAAATATGAAAAGGGAAAGGAATATGCAAAAGGCAATAGAAACGGGTTGTTAATAGAAGAAGTTACTATACCCATGAAGATAGTGATGGTAATGAAGATGAAACTGAACAATATTATAAACTACTCATGGCTTATGACAATGATGATTTTTTTGATGCCTTAAAAGAGGAAGACTTTCTTGAAGAAATCACAAAACTCAAAATCTATTTAAAAGAAAAGAATATGATCATAGACACATTGACACATCAACTCACTGAAAGAGAAAAGCATAATGAAAAACTAGAATGTGAAGTTGTGGGTCAAAGAAAAGAACTTGAGAAGACAAAATCTCTTAATCTTAGATTTGCTGAAGGGTCAGAAAATTTAAATAAAATCATCAAAGTTCATAGTTATCCTCTTATAAAGACAAGTCTTGGATATACTGAAGAATCGTCACAATCATAAAAGTCGTCAGCCTCCACGATAAGCTATCTTGATGCAAAAATACGAGTGAACAGTATGTCAATCGTTAGCAAAAGCCTAAAAGTACTCATCAGGTAAATCATGCTCAATTTACTCCAAGGATAAACATCAATAGAAGCATCAACCAACATGTAAACAATGCCAAAAGATTCTATGATTGCATAAACTTCTTTAATGGACAATGTTTTTCATGCCATAACTTTGGGCATAAGGCTACTCAATGTGTTTCTTACAAAACCATCATGACTAGAGAAGCATGAAATCAAAGGAGTGTAATAGGAATCAAGAAAAGTTCCTATAATAACTTTTCTCCTCTTGAAGATGAAATTGAATGTTTGTTTTGTAATAACTTTGGTCATGAAGAATCTGAATGCAGGAGCAAATTTCGGCCAACACTTCAAAAGGAGAAAACATCATCAAATTCCAAGATATGGAGAAAGAAGGAATTTCAATTAGAAAGATGTGGCATAGCTCTGTTTGCATAAGGACAAGAGAATCAGTGGTACATTGACAACAGATGCTCCAAACACATGACAAGTGATAAAGAGAAACTTCATTCATATAATGCTTTAGAAAAGGAAAAGAATGTCTCCTTTGGAAATGACACACCAGCTGTCATTAAAGGTAAAGGTTCTGTTTATTTGAAAGAAAAGGTTAAAGCTGGAAATGTCATGTATGTAGATGGTTTAAAGCATAACTTGTTAAGTGTCAATCAAATGTGTGATCAAGGAAATGAAGTTGTGTTTCGATCAAACAGATGTGTGGTTCGTGAGCTTGATACAGGAAAGACAGTTATCAAAGGTACAAGAACTACAAATAATTTATACATAATCAAAGGAGGACAAAAACAATGCTATCTAAGAAAAATAGATGAAAATTGGTTATGGCATAGAAGATTGGGGCATCTAAGATTTTCTCAAATAAGAAAAGCATGCAAGCTCAAGGCGATCCGTGATCTTCGAGATTTCATCATTCTAGAAAATACCATATGCAAACCATGTCAAGTCTGTAAGAAAACCAGAGTTAATTTCATTGAAAAAGAAGGATTAGCAAGTAAGTCTCTTGAACTCATCCATACTGACTTATGTGGACCAACAAGGAAAAAGTCACCTCGTGGAGAAGAATACTTTATTTTATTCATTGAAAATTTTCCTAAAATGTGTTGGATAGGTCTAATAAAGCATAAAGATTAAGAATTTGAAATGTTTAAAGCCTTCAAAGCTTTAGTTGAAAATGAATCAGATCGAAAAATCAAACGTATCAGATCTGATCGAGGGGGAGAATTCATATCAGATGAATTCTTTGATTTTTGTGAACAACATGGAATAAAAAGGCAGTTCTCAGTCACCACAACTCCTCAACAAAATCGTGTAGTGGAAAGAATGAACAGAACAATTCAAAAAATGGCTCGAGCTATGCTTGATCAATCTGGAACTCCCGCAACCTTTTGGGGTGAAGCTGCATTTTCTACCATGACTATTGTCAACAAAGCTAATGTTCGTGTAACTAGTGATCAAACTCCATATGAAATCTAGTATGGTAAGCCTCCTACTATAAAACACATTAGAGTTTTTGGAAGTAAATGTTTCATCAAAAAGGCTGATGAAAAACTTGGTAAGTTTGAACCCAGAGAAGATGAAGGAATTCTTCTTGGTTATTTATCCAAAAGTAAAGGATACAAATGTTATAATAAAAGACTTCAGAAAATTGTTGAATGCATTGATGTTGTAATTGATGAAGCATGCAGAAATCTGGAACAAATGAAATCAATAGAGGAATATGACAATGAGGAAGACGGTGAATGCTTTCTCGTATCAAATCAAAATGATATAGAGGAAGAAACCAATGAAGCACCAGAAGAAGATACAATAGATAGGGAAAAGGCTCCATCTAGGTATGTTCAAAAGAATCATCCAGAATCTCAAATTCTAGGAGAAAAAGGGTCTGGAGTACAAACAAGAAGAACTCTTACAGGTACCTCCAGTTATCTAGCATTACTATCCTCCATAGAACCACAAAATGTAAATGAAGCTAGTAAATATGAATGTTTGGTTAGGCCATGGATGAAGAACTTGACCAAATTGAAAAGAATGATACTAGGGAATTAGTTCCTATACCTCATGATAAAAATATTATAGGAACAAAATGGATATTTAAGAATAAGTTGAATGAAAATGGAGAGGTTATTAGAAACAAAGAAATATTTGTTTGTAAGGGTATACTCAAAAATACGGCATAGACTGAAGAAAATTTTCACCCATTGCTAGACTTGAAGCCATAATAATGTTTCTTGCTCTTTCTAGTTTTCGAAAATTCAAATTATATCAAATGGATGTAATTTTAGCTTTTCTTAATGGAGATTTAGAAGAAGAAGTTTATATTGAGAAACTAGAAGGATTCATTCTAGGAAATTATGCAAAACTTTTATGCAAGCTCAAAAAGGCTCTTTATGGACTAAAACAAGCTGCAAGGGCTTGGTATTGTCGCCTTGACAAATATATATAACAATAAGGGTTCACAAAAGGTTCTGTAGACCTCAACTTATATACAAATATTGAAAATGATAAACTGCTAATTGTTGTTGTTTATGTTAATGATATCATCTTTGGTAGCAATGAAGAATCTATGAGTTAGAACTTTGCCTCGATTATGCAGCAAGAATTTGAAATGTCCTTACTTGGTGAACTTACTTATTTTCTTGGTCTACAAGTACAGCAAACAAAAGATGGTATTTTTCTTTCACAAACTAAATATCTCAAGCAGATTCTGAAGAAGTATGGAATGGAAGATTCTAAACCAGTATGTACTCTAATGGTAACAGGATGCAGTGTCAGTTCTAATGATGAATCACCTGCAGTAAACCAACCAGCATACAGATTTATGATTGGAAGTCTTGTTTATCTAACAGGTACCATACCTGATATCATGCATGCAGTAGGAATTGTTGGAAGGTTCCAAGAAAATCCATAAGAATCACATCTTCAGGCAGTAAAAAGAATATTCAAATATCTTCAAGGAACTCAAGGATTTGGTCTATGGTATCCTAAAGATACAGATCTTACTCTTCATGCATATACAAATGTAGATTGGGTAGGAAATGTTGATGAATGAAAAAGCACTAGTGGAGGTGCATTATATATGGGATCATGGGTAGTGTCTTGGTTCAGTAAGAAACAAAGCTTGATTATCTACAGATGAAGCAAAATATGTGGTTGTTGCATCTTGCTCCACACAACTACTTTGGATGATGCAAACATTGCAAGACATTAAAATCACATGTACTCCACCCATCTCCATTCTATGTGATAATACAAGTGCCATTAGTATTTCGAAAAATCAAGTCATGCACTCCAATACCGAGCACATACCCATTAAGTACCATTTTCTATGAGAACAAGTGCTTGAACAAAAGGTTAAATTGGAGTATGTTCCCTCCAAATAATAGGTTGCTGATATAGCCACCAAACTACTTCCTAGAGAAACATTTGAATATCTCAGACAAAAGCTAGGAGTAGTTTCTGCATCATCTTGCTGTTAAATCCATCTTTTCAGAGGAAGGTTCATATACGTGATTTTCATGAAGGATAGTCACGTATATAGGCGCGTTTCTATGGCTGCAGGAGCGTATATGTTTTTCTGATAGAAAAACAGTGGGTCAGACTCTGATATGGGTGATTAGTCTAATGTTGATGATTACGATAAGCTGATATGCTTTGTTCATTGATTTTTATCTGACTGATGAAGATGCCTTGATGAATAATTTGTTGACAATGCACAGGTAGAACAGGTTTAGGGGGAGCATTAGCCTTCACAAACATTCTACATTGTTGACATTATGGTTGCTAACTTCTACTATGGTGCAAATATTTATATCAATTGTTGCATAAGTCATGTATAGATCTAGGGTGTTATATGTATCCTTCTGTCATAGTCTATTTTTGAGTCCTGTTAGCACTCCAGGAAATTCTCCTGGGTTGTAGCTCGGAGATGCATGGTAACATATAAATCTTCAATATTGTTCTCGAAACTATTGGAATGGATTGGGGTTTGGATCAAGTCAGATGACTATTCATCTCTTTTTTCACTCAAGACATGCATGAACACCCTCAGCTTGACAAGGCTTTCGACCACTAATGCTCAATAGTTTATAGATTCAATGAATAGATGGAGAATCCTGACTGTACCAGCAGATACATACATAAACACATATGAATGGCTAGCTACAGAAAGTAAATGAAGCTTGCAAATCTAATTTATCAACGTAGAGATAAGATGACAGTTATCTGGCATTAGATACAGAAGAAAACGTGAATAACCTATTCAAGTGCAAGCTTAGAATAGAGGAGAAAATGGGAATTGAACATGTAACAGCAAAAGAAGCTTGTATTACTGGAATGAAGATGAGATGCTGGAAGGAATGTATTATCCACAGTCTCCAAAAGTTGAACCCCTATTTCTTCTAACTTTCAGCCATTTATAGGCTTTTTACAATGCTCTCAGGCTCTCTGAGGCTCGAGATGTCTTAATCTATCCCCTCTGGCTTCTAACTGCTTGATGCCATAATTAGACAGACATGAGCCAGAGGTCTCTTTTTCTAACAACACAATAACTAAATTCTGGTAATTTTTCCGCACTGTCAGGTGGCTCGCTCGTGCCAGCGACATTCCATGACCATTTCTGTTGGTTTGGCTGCACCATGCTATTGTTTTTTCCCCTTTCGGCCATATATTCCATTATTTCAGTTCACCTATCTGACTGTCAAAAAATACTAACAGAGCCAAAACAGAGCTATCGGGAGCTATCAGAGGAGCAAAGAGCATAACGGAGCTATCAGAGGCCAAAACCCATATATATATATATATATATATATATATATATATATATAGATATAGATATATATAGATATATATATATATATAGATATATATATCTATATCTATATATATATATATATATATATATATATAGATATAGATATATATATCTATATATATATATATATCTATATATATCTATATCTATATATATATATATATATATATATATATATACATACATACATACATACATACATACATACATACATACATACATACATACATACATACATACATACATACATACATACATACATACATACATACATATATATATATATATATATATATATATATATATATATATATGCATTTAACACTATCGGCAGCAAAACATATATAGATAGGGCTATATACACTATCGGCGACATAAAACCATACATATATGCAATACACTATCAGAGCGGAAAGGCAGAGCTTATATATGTGTGCGCGGAATACACTATTAGAGCAGGCATAAATATCAACAACAAAGGAAATCGGTGTTTCGGCTATGTGCCCTCACCCCAAACCCCTGATTGCGATACATATACACGAACCCACTGCAACATTGTGTTCTGGTTTAATTTATATCGCATCCGCCCATCGCATAATGCCCAAAGGGCTATCCTCCACAAAGCGCCGATTGTGATTGCAAGACCAGACCCGATGCAACATTGCAATTTGGCTTAATGTCATATCGCGTCCATCGGCCATCGGCCATCGGCATCAGCAATTGACCATCGACCATTGGCGACTACTGATTGTGATTACAAGGCGGACCCAAAGCAGTTATAGATGCGAGAGTAATATTTTTGAAGTCCGGCTTATGGCTAAAGCAGAGCAAGAGGAGATGTGGAGCATTGGGGATAAAATAGGGGAGATTTCCATTAAAATAGCAGCAGTGCATCCTAGGGCTAACATTGGCTCCTTCTGGGGATGAAAGCCTCCCTGTGAGGTTTCAAGAACTGCAGACTATTGTCTTTCCAGTAACAACCAAAACAAACTTATCTCCTAGTGTTCCATTGGGCATGGAGTTTATTTTCATAAAAAACAAAAACTGAAAGAAACCTATTACAATATTAAGGCCTTAAAGCCTCATATGAAGTAAAGTTTCAAAAACTGCCCATTGACTGGGCCATCAAAAACACCTTTCCCCTCCAAATTTTGCAGAATGAACATATTGTTCATCTAAACTTGAGCGATGACAAATGGTCCCATCCATAAGGCATTGAATTTACCATGGTTGCCCTTCTTTTCCTTCAATGCATCCCATTTGAGAACCCAGTCACCAACTTGAAAACTGTCCATTTTTGCCTTTCTATCAAAGGTTTCTTTGATCTTCTTTTAATCAATTCTTGACTTCTCAACTAGTTGTTCTCTGATATGTTGTAATTCAACCAAGTTACTCATTCTCTTTTCCATGTCATTCTCTTCATCCTATTCTTCTTGCAAGAATTTGGCCACAGGGAGAATCAGCTGGATAGGAAAAACAACATCAGCGCCGTAAACCAGCTTAAATGGAGAATTTCCTATGGAATTCTTGTTGGTAACTCTATCAGCGCATAGTGCAAACCTCAACTTGGAATCCTAGTTCTTTTTTGTTATCGGGAAAACTAGTGTCCATTCAAAGCTGGTAGTCCCACTAAGATGGGTAGCTATCTTAGAAACAAACAATTTAAAGTTACTTGTGTTTTCCTTTATGAGAGATAGATGAGAGAGAAGCAGAGAGTACCAACCTCAGTCTTTCGCTTGGCTCCTTGCTTATTTCCTCTCTCCCTTGATAGAGCTTTCGCCACTCCTTCCTCACTTGTCCCACTTCAAAGAACACCTGTAGAGTCAAAGCAGCAAAATACCATCAAAGCATAGAGATCTATAACCATAAACAATATAGGATCAGATGTATATTAACCATACAAATGCATACACAAATACAAGATTTAGAGATATACAAGTATATGAAGGAAAACTCAAATAGCTTTATTGATAGAAGTAGTAGAAGAGAGGATTACAACCAAGCTGTCTGATCTAGTGCCATCCTCCCAGCATGAAAGCCCTCTTCACCTCATGAAAAGCTAGATCATCCAACAACACAATGTTGCACAGAGAAATCAACAACACTTCTTTACAAAATACAAAATTCCAGCCTTTGGATCTCTAGGATGATGGATCCATATATAGATATTTGCAGGTGGGTGAATCAACCTCTGGGATTTTGATTAGTGTCATTTCACTGATAGTTCTTGGTTCCACTTGGATATTTCATGATCTCTTACTCATCCCTGGGTGAATTCAGAGAGGCAACTGTCAAATGAGAAGTTTCTAGAAGATTCTCTGGGTTTCCACCTAGCAAACTGCCTCTGTCATTTCTTTTCTCTCGCTCATCACACCCTATAGAAGGGCTTTTCAGTATGCATCGCACTTTTTTCTTGTAGTGGGTGAGATGCATCGCCCCTTTAGCACTGAGCAGTCTGTATGGTCTAGTTTTGACCAGTTCTGAGTACTTTTTCAAGGAGAACTTCTGGGAGATGATGTAATCCGCTGACCTTGTTCCTTTAGGGTATGAAACAACACTTTTAGGGGCTTAGAAGCCATTGGTTTATGGACATATGAGATTTGGGTTGCAGTGCCCAAATATTTCTATAACAGTTTCCCCCTAAAGCATGAGGTCGTAAATCTTCTGATGTCGGGTGTGATGCTTTATCATGAGGATCCGAGGTTTTTCGAACTGGAAGGTGACCTGTAATAAGATACAATACAATACATTATCTTCATAATATTTTCATGATCTAGCTAAGGCAGGCATTCCCATGCTCAGCTTTATAAATTCATTTTCATGTACATAGGACAGACAATCGTCTGTGTGGCAGACTGATGATTCTGGTAGAGCCATCATCCCTTAGGTTGGATGATTGTCTCTGCAGCTATGATGTACATTTGATGTCTTCATTTTCCTGAATATATCACAGCCTGGATGGATGAAACTAGATCCGGGGTCTTCAAATTCATTCAATCTTCGCCCGAAGTACAAGTCGATCCATGTGAAAAGATGTTCTGATGTCGAACATGGAAAGACATCACCTGATTACTAGCCAATGATGTAAGTTGTTAACAGGCGCGAGAGGAATCATCGATAATGATAATGACCCTCAAGGTACTGCAGTACAATTCACGTGGTGCAAATACATGAGTCGATGTCAAACACCACGCAAAATCTTTCGGTCGAAGGCCATTGATGTAAACCTATCGCCGGAAGTGAGAAACTTGCCATTGAGGCATGCAAGATTCAAAGTACTGAAAGGGTTTTTCCTAAGTCAAATTCTTGGATAATGAGTTGATGTCGATAAGAAGTGACCCGTCATAGGAGGGACTTAATGAATCCCACATCTACAACACGAAACAGAGCAAATGATTTTGTGGAGGTGAAAACGATTTGATGATACAAGGTTCAGGGTGGCGGTCATGAAAGAATGAAGCGTGAAGGTATTGTAGCAGATGAGATGTAAGCTGGGTTGGTGAATTCTCTAAGTGACTTCTCTTGAACATATCGCCGACACTGAAATGGATTGGTAGCGTTAACCCCAAAAATGGATGGTACGGAGGACCAATGGTGATGTGACCGGTGAACGAAATAACCCAACTTGACTCAATCATGGTGATGGAGTGAAAGTGTCATGTTCAAGAGCGACCTACTACCAATGAAGTTCTTCAAGTTTTCTTCCCAATTTTCCCTAGTCATTGCTGACTAGTACCTATTTATTTTTGTCAATCTTGAGGAGGATAACATATGCTTGTTTTATAATTTTCCCTCCAGGCAAACCTATCGCTATGTTTTAACGAGCCTAGCGACAGTGAAACTCGCTCTTGTCTGTAATGGACAAGTTTGTCACTATTGTTTTAACGAGTTTAATGACAAATATAACTCGGTCCTTTTCAATTTTAGAGAGTCTAAAAAGAGATGGAAAGGCAACTCCAGTAGTCCTTTTTTGTAGTATAATCCCTTAAGTCTAAAAAAGTATAAAATAATACGAAAGGGATGACTTTTCGATAGTTTTAATGAGCCAAACAAGACAAACGCTCGATCTTTTTGTGTAATGATCCCTCAGGTCTAAAAAGATTAAAATATAGAGGAGGGATGGCACTTCCAATGACTTTAACGAGTCAGATGAAAAGAGCTTAAAGGAGACTCGCCTTTGAGGAACAAGTGATATTTTCAGGTAGCAGCTGGTTCGAGGTGAGGTTTGGAACTTTTTAATCACGGCAGATGGCTAACAGAATCACTCTTCGCAGTTGTTCCTCAAAAGGGTAAAAAATCAAATGGAGGCGTATGATCGGCTAAAAAAGAGTGGAGGTGATGGTAAGAACATGACCAAGGTTCGAAAGCTGATAATTATGCGATCACAATGGTTATTTACCAAAGGTGGGTTCATTTTTTAATAAGCTTGAACTCTGGGGGAACATTTTCTCATTGCTAGGTTTATTTTTTAACGAGCTTGAACTTCGCGTAAACATTGCTCGTGCCAGTCGTATAATAAGGATGTCTTATCGATAGGTTCATTTTTTTAGGGAGCTTGCTGTTATAGACATTTTTTGGAAATGCAACCCCAATCATAAAATGTCCATAAACCAAGGGCTCTTAAGTCCCTAAAGGTGTTGTTCCAACCTCTAAAAGAACAAGGTCAACTGATTACATCTTCTCCCAGAAGTTCTCCATGAAAAACTACTCAGAATTGGTCAAAACTGGACCATTTAACCTGCTCCATGGTCTAAGTGCGTTGCATCCCACCTAAATACACACAGTAGGTGCGATGCATGTTGAAAAGCCCTTCTATGGGGTGCGATGAGTGAGAGTGGACAAATGGCAGGGTCAATCCGCAAGGTGGAGGAGCAAGGAACCTTCTAGAAACTTCTCCTATGACACTTGCCTCTCTGCATTTGCCCAGGGATGAGTAAGAGATCATCAATCTCCAAGTGGATTCAAGAACTATCAGAGAGAGGACACTAATCAAATCTCAAAAGCTGACTCACCCCTCTTGCAAAAATCTATATATGGATCCCTCATCCCAGAGATCCAGAGGCTGGAATTTTGTATCTTGTAAGGAAGTGTTGCTGGTTTCTTGGTGCAATATCATAGTGTTGGGTGATCTAAGCTTTTCATGAGGTGAAGAAGGGCTTTCTTGCTGAGAGGATGATGCTGGGTCAGAACAATTGGTTTTAATCCTCTTTGCTCTTTCTTGATTATCAATAAAGCTATTCAAGTTTTCCTCCACATTCTTGTATGATTGATGATTTATGCATTTGTGTGGTCAATATATATCTGGTCCTATATTGTTTATGATAGTAGATCTCTGTTCTTGGATAGTGTTATGCTGCTTTGATTCTACATGTGCTCTTTGAAGCTGGGTAGATGAAGAAGCAAGTAGCAAGGACCTATCAGAAGGGAGAGGAATCGAGCAAGGAACCAAGCGCAAGACTGAGGTTGGTCTCCTTTTTTCTTCTCTCATCTACTTCTCATAAAGGAAAACGAAAGTGGTTTTAGTTTGTTTGTTTCTAAGGTAGCTACCAGCCTTAGTGGGACTAGCAGCTCCGCATAGACACTAGTTTTCCCGATAACAAAATGGCGACTCCGCTGGGGAGCGAATAGGTTGATTGTTTATCTACATTTGTTTATTTTATAAACTTACAGACGAAGCCTGAAGTCAAGCCAGCTAGCCTTCGAACTGCATTTTCTATGCAAATGCAAAGTAGATCAATGTTGCTTTAGTCTATCTCCAGGTTTTGTTTATGAATTAAACAATTGATTTACAAGCTCTCTAATTGCCCCTGTGGTGGCTCTAGTAACCTCCTTAGATCTACCCCTGTGATTGATTTACTGATTACCACTTGCTCAGCCTAAATCCCTGAACTGAACTGCAAACTGTGACCCGGAACTTAGCTAAAGTCTCGTCCCTGGTCCATCGCACTGTCTCTTCTTTGGAACCTAAATGCATCGCACTTCTCGAGTGTAGTAGGTGCGTTGCATTTTAGTTTCTCTGTGCTACAGGTGCGCTGATCAGACCTCATCTGCTCTTAGATTTTGGCTTCTGTGTTCACTCTTTTCAGCTCTATTCAGAAGTTTTGCTGTCTGTAGTCAGTATACCTCTGTGGAAACCCCCTTCCTTGCCATTATTCCGCCTCCATTGTGCAAAGAAATGTAAATGTTTTTATGTATTTTGAGTCATTTTCAGTTCTCCTTTACAAAGAAGTAGCATAATTGTACTATCGTTTCTTGATTTGAAAGTGTCGTAAGTGTCGTTTTCAGTCATAAAAAGGAATTTGATTGTTCTATGGGTTTTCTTCCTCTGTGATTTGGCAAACTGGTTTCTTGAGCTACGTGGAGGTCAACTGGGATTCTTCAATATGAAGAATACAGGCTCCAAAGGCATAAATGGGATGATTGGTGGGATTCTTTTCATTGCTAATTATATAAGTCAACTGCGCCTCTTTGAGATTTTCCTGCTCTCACCTTTGAAAACTAGGATAGTAGCATAGGACAGATCATTTTGTAATGATCCACCTAATCTCTTGATCCAGCCTCTAGAAAGTAACATGCCAAACTTGGGAGGTACATCTGCTACCACAATGCCCATCATCATGCTTTTCATAGGCAACTGAGACAAAGTGATGGCTAGGTCCTTGATTAATCCTAGACATTTCACTTTTCTAGAGTCAAAAGAAAACAGGTCATGATACGGCTTAGTGGTGTCAAGACCCAATTCATCCATGACAGCCTTGGGCATTAGATTATGGCTTGCTCCAGTGTCTAGAAGGCAATTGTGAAGGATTTTATGCTGGCATTATGATGCATGTGTTGTACTTGATGGCAACCCACTTATAGTAGAACAACTCACTTGTACATGGTAACTAGATGAATCTACAGAAGATATATCAGATGTGATAGAATGCATGACAATAGTATTTATAGATGTGATGAAATGCAGGGAAGCTTCAAGGAATCAGTTCAGATGGCAACTCACTCAGATGACAGATCACAGTTCAGGCTCTCAGAATGAAGGAAAAGAGATATACGTATATTCCCCTTGACCAAGACACGTATACACGCGGGTTCGCCGACCAAAATATGCATATGCGTATACACGCACTTTCATGCAAGGAAAGGTGCGTACATGTTGGAAAACTTGGTTTTGGTCCATGGTATTTGGTCCCTGGTATTTTGACTTGTGGTGTTTATCCAAGGTATCTTGACCGAAATATTAACCCCAAGTATTTGGTCCAAGGTATTGCTTCTAAGTGGTTTTGGACCATGCTATTGAGTAAGGCCTAGGAATATAAAAGGAGGAGAAGATCATTAGGCAAAAGCACTTAGAATTTCTCGAATATCTAATGTAGTGTGAGATCCAGTATGCAGGTTATGGGATTATGATGCTTTGCTTGATCTGAGACAAGGAGGAATCTTAGTGGGTGATGGAGGACAAGATCTAATGATGGATCGGGATCTTATGGCTTGGAATGAATCATCTCTATATAGTTTGATCATGCTTATTCTAGATATGTATAATGGTGCATGTGATGTTCTGTAAATATTATGATCCAGGTATAACTGAAGCCTGGAATAGCTGCAAGATTATGAATGAATATTTACAGATGTATACGCTGGTTGACTTTGATAAAAGCACGTATATACATAGGTTAGACACATCTAAGTAGCGTATACCATATGAACTATGATGTTTGAAGTTTCAAGTGGTTCTGGTTGTTGATGCAAAGTTCTGAGTTCTAGTGGCTGTTTACTGGTGACAATATTCTGCATATTTAGATTGGTTGATTGTGATTAGCTTCAGTATTGATGGATGAGATCTAATAATGGATCAGGATCATAATGACTTATCTTTATGTGATCTGATGGATTAGATCTGGTTGCTAACACACGTATTATCCTTTTGTATCTAATGATCTAGGTATGTCTAAAGTCAGGAAGTGCAACGAAGTTATAAGTAAGTATTTGATGACATATAGGCTGGTTCTCTTTGGTGAATTTGCATATACACGCTATTTCAGCTCTTCCAAGTAGCGTATGCACTCTAATGCATGGTTTTTGATGATACAGTTGGCTCTGAAGATTGTTGCAGAGTTCTGGGTTCTGCTCTATGTTCTGGTGACAATGTTTTGATGACAGGGTTTCAGTGACTCAGTGTTGGGTGATGCAATAGTTGTATTGCAGTGGTGATTGATTTTGAACTTCAATGTTGTTGATGGGTCCAGTATGAAAATTGGATGAAACGTGGCCTTCATATTATGGTGTTGTGATGAAAAGAGAAGGTTGTAGCCTTCTGTAGGTCAGCACCTACGTACTAGTAAATGGATCGGCTAGTACAAGAGCTAAGGGGGTTGTAGCTCCCTTCCAGGAGAAGCTGGAAAATGGGAGAAGGTTGTAGCCTTCTACAGGTAGAAACCTGCATACTGGTATAAGACTGCACCAATATAGAAATATTGTAAAAATAATTTTCTTATTGAAAAGATAGAGACGAATTGCAGCTGGTGGTTTTCACCCACATTGGGTTTCCACCTTATATCATGGTGTTCATGTGTGCTTCTTATGTGTGATGATCTATTCTATTTTACTACACCTGTTTGCTATTCATATGGTTAATAATGTTCTGATGCACTCATTAAAGATCAACTAACTGAATCATAAGATTGTTGGATATATGCTAGTTGCATTAACCACAGTTGTGTATACACGCGGGTTGCCTTAACTGAAGTAGCGTATATGAATCTAAGTATAGAAAAGAAAAATATTATTGATTTGCTAATACTGATTCACCCCCCGCACCCTCTCAGTATTATTTCCAACAATTGGTATCAGAGCAGGTCCTTTGGTAGAAGCTTGATCGCTTGAAGGAGATCCGTAGAACAATGGGAAAGAAGTTAAAGAAGAAAGTGCCTCAAAAGAATAAGACATCTCAAAGGAACTATGACAGTGGGAGAATCGATTGGGGAATATGTGGAAGCAACACTTCAGATTCAGAATCACCTCAGAATGAAGATGAACAAGCAAAAGAACTATCATGTATGAGTTTGTTATCCTCTGGTGATACATTTCTCCATCCATTTGAAGATGATGAAAGTGATAGCGAAACAACTAAACTTTCTCTTATGGGTGAGGATGAAAGATATCAAATAGAGACAAAATTTAAAAGGCTTATGGACAAAATTAAAGATCAACAAGATCTATTGAACAAAATGGAATGTGCCTCCATAGAAGAAGCTATCAAACTAAAAGCTCAACTAGAGGAAGGAAATAAAGTAAGGAAGCTATTCAAGGAAAAGGAAGATCAATGTCAAAAGCTACAAGATGAAGTGACATCATTAAGAAATGAAGTAAATGAAAGGAGCACAACAATCAAGAAACTTAGAGAAAGATCCAGTTACTATGAAAGTCTTGAAGCTAAGATCCTCTCGCTAAAAGAAGATCTTGAAGAATCAAATAAGAGAACCACTCCAAGCTCTTGAAAAATAAGAAAAAAAAGTTTTTGAATTAAGTCATCAGTTGGAAGAAGGAAGAAAAACTGAAGGAATCATGAAGAAGTAGTATCTTGAAAAGGAAGAGCAACATCAAGTTGAGGTAAATATTCTAAAAGATAAATTAGAAGAAAAGGATAAGCTCTTACGATTTCAAGATAGTACTAAGATCTTGGATGATATTCTTAGTAGTCAAAGGTCTCCTGCTATCAAAACTGGTCTTGGTTTTCATCAATCTATTGAAAGTGCATCTAGTTCACAAAGTAAGACAAGGAACTCTAATGAAAAGTCCGAAATGCTCAACAAGGAGATGAGAGGTCAATCCCTTCAACAACCAAGGAAAGAAATTCTTCAAAGAAAATATTTTACTCCTAACTATGGAAGTGATAGTCGGTTATTTCCTTTGATGAATAATGTTGAATGTTATGTATGTCATAATTTTGGACATGTTGCAGCCAGATGCAGAAGTAGAATGGTTCAAGACTATCACACAGAAAGATCATCACGTTCCAGGTACTTTAAGGGATATTATTTTGCTTGCAATATGTTTGGTCACAAAGCCATTGACTGCTATAAAAGGATATGTTATGCATGTAACAAGCTTGGACATATAGCAAAGGAATGCAAGAACAAAGTACGGGCACCATGCCAAAAGGAGAAAACATCATCAAACTTGAAGATATGGAAGAAGAAGGAAGTACAGTCAGAAAGATGTGGCACAACACAATGTACAGACATGACAGACTCAGAGGGAGCTAAAAGTGTGAAACTTCAGTGTTCTAAATCTCATACGCAAGTTTCATGAAGATAAGTCACGTATATACGCGAGTTAGACATTACACAATCGCATATATGTTAGTTTGAAGAAAAGCAGTGGGACAGACTTAGGAAAAAGGATATGATATGGTTCAGTCAATTATTTCTCTATTTGATGATGGTTACAATCTGTTGATATTGTGTGGAAATATATTGATACTCATAAGATGTTGTTTTTGATCCTCACAAGTTAACTTGATGTATATCTTATTGTTGATGATACCTTGATACTTCTTGCTGATATGTGCATGATCAGATCTAACAGTGAATAGATGGCACAGGTTTAGAAGGAGCATATGCTTTGAATAATGCATTGTTGGCATTATGGTTAGAAGTCCTTGGTGATGATGCATATATGTTGCTTACATGGTGATCTTCATAAGGATAAGGAGAAGTACAAAGCTTGAATACACAACTTCATTACTTGATGATGAGTCACTCATATTTTGTTGTCATCATATGCATAAAGATCATATATTACAGCTATGATTTAGGATTCCTATAGTCTTGGCTCTCACATGGATGAGGATTGTTACTGTTGATGATATCAAGAAATTTTGACAAAAGATCTTGAGCTCAAGGTTTGCTAGATACATAGTGATATATAAAGTATGCTGGATACATGGATGATTACTCAAAATTGCATTATTGGAGACATTATGATGATGAGTTCTGATCTATATGATGATAGGTTGATACTCACATATGTTGATTGATGCTTATCAGATGAGGGATGTTCCTGAGTGATGATACATGGATGGTATAAAAGATCATGCAATGACTATGGTGTTTTTCACATATGATATAATGTGAATGATTTTGTATGACATATGCAGAATTCATTCAAAAAGGATGAGTTGATATCTATATGCAGGCATACCTTATTATAGGTTGATGATATCTACACTAATGGACATATACAGGTTGCTGGTCTGGATGTTGTTGACAGATGCTTATGGAGCAGATCATACATTGTGTATGATAGCTGCCGATGACTATCATGGTCTTGTTTAGATATTTGGTCTCTGTTATAAATGTCATGTATATCATTCAATGTAAAGGTCATATCTAGACCCATGATGTAATAGTTTGACTCTATCTATTGTAGTCGTTTGATGAATCCCTTTTGGTCATATGATGTAATTTGTACCCTCACTATGCATGGAAAGGATGATGTAATATTTCAGTCATGTATAAACAATTGGTATCTGGAATATCCCCACTTGGTTGGGTGGATGAGTCAAGTTTATCCTCACTTGGTTGGGAGAATGAGTTATAGAGTCATGTTATTTTTTTTGAAAATATTTGCAGACTCTGCATGTGCTTAGGGGGGGCATGGATGATACAACACATCTCAGCATGAACAAAGGGGGAGTTCAATCAAAGAATTCAACATGTGCCTAGGGGGAGCATGATTAATATTTAGTTATTCTGATATGAAAGTCGTCTTCTCTTAGGGGGAGAAGATATTGGTCCGCCCTTTGCCCTTGATGTCAAAGGGGGAGAGTGACTTGGTGTTGTTGTTGTCATCAAGTCCAAAGGGGGAGATTGTTGGCATTATGATGCATGTGTTGTACTTTATCGAAACCCACTTGTAGTAGAACAACTCACTTGTACATGGTAACTAGATGAATCTACAGAAGAGATATCAGATGTGACAGAATGCACGACAATATTATTTATAGATGTGATGAAATGCAGGGTAGCTTCAAGGAATCAGTGCAGATGGAAACTCACTCAGATGACAGTTCAGGCTCTCAGAATGAAGGAAAAATAGATATATGTAGGTTCCCCTTGACCAAGCCGCGTATACACGTGGGTTTGCCAAACAAAAGGCTCATATGCGTATACATGCACTTTCACGTAAGGAAAGGCGCGTACATGTTGGAAAACTTGGTTTTGGTCCATGGTATTGATCCAAGGTATCTTGACTGAAGTATTAACCCCAGGTATTTGGTCCAAGGTATTGGTTCTAAGTGGTTTTGGACCATGGTATTGAGTAAGGCCTAAGACTATAAAAGGAGGAGAATATCATTACGCAAAAGCACTTAGAAAGTCTCGAATATCTGATGTAGTGTGAGATCCAGTATGCAGGTTATCGGTTTATGATCCTTTGCTTGATCTGAGCCAAGGAGGAATCTTAGCGGGTGATGGAGGACAAGATCTAATGATGTATTGGGATCTTATGGCTTGGAATGAATCATCTCTATATAGTTTGATCATGCTTATTCTATATCTGTATACTGGCGCATGTGATGTTCTGTAAATATTATGATCTAGGTATAACTGAAGCCTGGAATAGCTGCAAATTATGAATAAATATTTACAAATGTATACGTTGGTTGACTTTGATAAAAGCGCATATATAAAAAGGTTAGACACATCTAAGTAGCGTATACCATATGAACTATGATGTTTGAAGTTACAAGTGGTTCTGGTTGTTGATGCAAAGTTCTGAGTTCTGGTGACTATTTACTGGTGACAGTATTCTACATATTCAGATTGGTTGATTGTGATTAGCTTCAGTATTGATGGATGAGATCTAATAATGGATTAGGATCATAATGACTTATCTTTATGTGATCTGATGGACTAGATCTGGTTGCTAACACACATATTATCCTTTTGTATGTAATGATCTGGGTATGTCTGAAGTTAGGAAGTGCAGCGAAGTTATAAGTAAGTATTTGATGACATATACGCTAGTTCGCTTTGGTGAAGTTGCGTATACACACTAGTTCGGCTCTTCCAAGTAGCGTATGCACTCTGATGCATGGTTTTTGATGATACAGTTGGCTCTGAATATTGTTGCAGAGTTCTGGGTTCTGCTCTGTGTTCTGGTGACAATGTTTTGATGACAGGGTTTCAGTGATTCAGTGTTGGGTGATGCAATAGTTGTATTGCAGTGGTGATTGATTTTGAACTTCAATGTTGTTGATGGGTCCAGTATGAAAATTGGATGAAACGTGGCCTTCATATTATGGTGTTGTGATGAAAAGAGAAGGTTGTAGCCTTCTGTAGGTCAGCACCAACGTACTAGTAAATGGATCGGCTAGTACAAGAGCTAAGGGGGTTGTAGCTCCCTTCTAGGAGAAGTTGGAAAACAAGAGAGGGTTGTAGCCTTCTGCAGGTAGAAACCTGCATACTGGTATAAGACTGCACTAGTACAGAAATATTGTAAAAAGAAGTTTCTTATTGAAAATATAGAGACGAATTGTAGAAGGTGGTTTTCACGCACATTGGGTTTCCACCTTATATCATGGTGTTCATGTGTTCTTCTTATGTGTGATGTTCTATTCTATTTTACTGCACCTATTTGTTGTTTATATGGTTAATAATGTTCTGATGCACTCATTAAACATCAACTAACTGAACCATAAGATTGCTAGATATACGCTAGTTGAATTAACCACAGTTGCGTATACATGCGGGTTGCCTTAACTGAAGTAGCATATATGAATCTAAGTATAGAAAAGAAAAATGTTATTGATTTTCTAATATTGATTCACCCCCCCCCCCCCCCCCCCCCCCCCCTCTCAATAATATTTCCAACATTTTATCATGAATAGTCAGGGAGACATAGAATGATGGGGATCTGTCTTCATAGTTTTCAATCATTGGGCTGAGAATATCAGCTAGCTTATCATCTTGCAGATTTACATAGTCAGTGGAGGCTTGGATGGCTTTAGGCTCAAGGGCCTCGAGGATGGATCTTTTGAAGGACTAATTCTTCACTAGTTCAATCAAAGGCATAGGTATTCTTAGCTTCTAAATTTCTGATTGAAAACTGAAAGGAGAAGGAGACTTGTTAAGGCCTCTTACCTCATGAGCTAGAGCTTTGAGGATAATGGGATTAACTGCCAGTTGTTTTTGCTTATTAGCTTGCTGTATTGCAGGGACAACAGTTCTTTGAACAGGAGTTTCCTTGGCATTATTTATCTTTGACCTCAAATTATATCTTTGCTGATCTATAGTTTGTTAAATAGCTTTACCATCCCATTCTTGGCTGAGCTTGTCATCGCATAATGACTTTTCATAGGCAGCTGAGGTCGAAAAGGAAGCATTTCCTTTGTCTTCCAAACAATGGTTCTCATCATCTTCTTCAAACTGCTCTTCTTCTATGACTGCATTCTAAAAAGGAGCCTTCATCCTTTGGTCTTTTTGTGGACTCCAGTATTGCAGCAATGATGCTACAACTCCTGGGACTCCCTTCTTTACTTTTATCAACCTGGTAGTTCGTAACAAACTTGGAAGCGACGGTGATGTATGCACAAGTACTAGCTCTTACCGCAAGTTGTCACTTGATCAGATGGCACAAGTCCGCTAGGAGATTAAGCCAACTTCTATGAGCCCTTAGAAGAAGCTTTTAACTGTGATGGATGAAAGCTAACTCAAAGGAGGCTAATCTACTTGCAAAAAGAAGTTGAAGGCTGAAAGGAAATGCAAACCCTAACATACCCTAGTTTTACTGACTAACCCTACTGGTGCAAGAAAAGAGATGAAAGTTGTAGAAATGGATGCCATTGACTCTTGGACAGGTGAATTGCATGTGAATAACCTACTTCTAAAGGAAAATATGGAAAACACATCTTTTTGTATTTTTGAGTAATTTTGCAGAATTATTATGCATGTGCTTTAACTATGTTTAACTGTGCAGGGGTTTATTGGCGAAAGGAAATGGAGTGGGCGGTTGTAGGAGGTTGGGAAGGTGAGAAGAGGGCCTAAGGGGTCCCTAGCACCCTTCCAAAGAGTTTCACAGTGATCAGATCTCGAGAAACTACTCACGTGATCTTCTACAGGAATTCTGCAAGGGTTCTATAGGATGTTCTACAAGAAGAGCCGAGAGATGATTTTTGAGGGTTGATGGAGGAAAAATGGTGGGAAAGTGGAAATGGAGGATGGATGAGGATGTGAAGAGGTCTAGGACCTGTTAAATGAGGCTGAGTGATAAATATGGTTGGATTTGTTCAAGGATGGAGGGAGCAATGTTGCTCAAAAATGAAGAAATTAGGTCAAACTGGCAAAGTGTAGCAAATGAAAGGAAGGAATCCGGAATTTGGGGTTGGAGCAGGTTGTGTGAGGAAGGAAGGATAGGCAGGGATGGATTATAGGTGATCTACACACTATCTCTCAAAACTAATCAAAGAAAGACTAAAAAAAATCAGAGATCTATCTACTTTGACCTAATCTGACCTAAAAACCAGAATCATGATGAAAAACAAGCTATGCATAGGAAATCATGCAAGAGAACTATGGAAACCTAAGCAAGAACAGATCTAAATATGCAAGCACAACTGGTATCAACTTTTTCAACTAAAAAATCTAACACTTGCAATTGCATTGAAAGGCAAAACAGTGTTTTTGTGGCAGCAAGTATGCCTTGGTCTCAGCTCATGGTCCCAAGGAGGGAGAGGTGAGATCAAGGGTTTCTTGATGGCCTTTTTTGAAGATCTTTTCTATATTCAAACTGTCAAATCGACCTGAAGCACGAAAAGCTATTTTAATCATCAAAAGCAACCTAAGTAACAAAGAAAGATCTTAACCTAAATAGCAGAAATTATTCTATGAATGCAAAGAAAACACATAATAGTACACAAAGGAGGTACTGGCACTTGGGTTGGGCCCAACCCCAAAAGCTACAGCCTCTTGAGAAAAGTTTAGAGCTGGTGCAAAGTGAAATTTATCTCCATTACTCAAAAAATAACCATGTCACAGAAATGGTTACAGGAAAAGCTCGAAAATGAGCTGAAAGGCAGAGCAGCCCCAAAGTCCGAAACACAACTATTCAAGAGATAAAATACGAAGGCATGAAGCCTTCCTACTTATGCACCACGAGGACCTCCAACAGCCCTCCTTAACTCAAGGGGCTTGGCTACTCAAAAATGCAAGTAATCGGCCACTTCACAAAAGTTGCTCAGCTGCCCTTGGAAATCATCTTTGGTGGGCTGCTGAACTCTGAGCTGATGGTGGAGAACTCGAGGAAGGGGCCATTTAGTGCAGGAGACACCCTTCCTACTAATCGTCAGCCTTGTTCCCTCATATTTGGCTGTCAACTAGCTCATAAGTGCTTGACCTTGGTCCAAAAGATGTCCAAAAATCTACAATAAGCACGTATTAGACTTCATGGTCAAGTGACTATTCTCATTCATTCAATTAGCATAAATATACTCAAAAGCATGCATAAACTATGAAGAATGGTGGATTAATAAAAAATAATAGGAAAAATCAGCCCAATAAGTTACCCATTTTTCGGGCTTATCATCACCCCCTGCTAAATGTGTTGCTCATCCTCTGAGCAACTAATCTAGCTCATCATCTTTGATTGCTTTGACTGCCTCTCTAACATCCAAGGCTTCCGAGGTGATGTCCTCTTCTTGGTCATGAAACCCTACTTTTCTATCTACTTCTTCCCATTGCATGTGCTCTTCTTCTTCTTTGATCCCTTCCAGTAGTCCTAAAAGCAATGGAGGACTGAACTTTAGGCCAATCCAGTTGGCCTGCAGATTTTGCTTCGATTGTTTATAGAGTGGTACTCTTGCCAAGGCCTCCCTCATCCTTTTTGGGGAGTGGTATTCTCTGATTTTCAGACTGTGGGACAGTGTGTTCCATCTCCTTGTGCAAGCATGAATGCAGTTATCCCCCAACAGTCTTTCCATGTCCTCAAAGTGATAAATGGCCTGAGCTTGTCTTTCAATGTAGTCTGGGAGAACCCGGGGGTTGTTGGCGAGGTGCTGATGGGCATACACTAAAGCTGAGGGATCTTCTGGTTCTGCTCTGATCATGAGTGGCTCCCGTAGCTCCCTGTCCATAACATTTTGAATTTCTATTGCCCTCTTTTTCCCATTGTTTAACCAAGAGGCCATGGCCATGAGTTGCACATCTCCCAATGTAGCATTGGGGTCCCACAGATTCATGTTTGGAAGGGCCAAGTTGTGTAAATAGAATTATGATAACTTGCCTTATCTTTTGTTGAGCTACTATCACACAAGTCCATAAACTGATGGTAATTCTGAAATGGAATGGTGCCCCTCTGGGCCAAAGTGTTAATTTGAAATTGCAACCATTGATATCCAAGATATAAGGCATATGACTTGGCAGGTTTCCTACATTGTAAGGCTTCTACTACCCAACTGGCCATGCAGGCCATCTGGGCATCTTTTTCTTGCAACTGTTGTTTTAAACCCTATATCTTTTCTGCTGCCTGAGACTCCTGTTCTTGCAGCAGTTTTGTGAGCATCTCCACATTGGCCTATAGCTCTGCCTCCTTCTACTGTTTCTCAGTTGTGTCTTTGTCTGCTAGAGGTCCTTCTTGTTGTTGTTGCCCTCCCAAAATGGATAGCCTACCTTCCTTGTGGACTTCCTGTAGCTGCAACTGTTTTTCAGCAGCTCATTCTCCTCCTGCAACTGGGCTCTTTTGCAGCTTTCTACATGCCTGACCATGGCCAGTTCTCCTCTTAATTCTTTTAACTTCTCCTCCATGTGGCCTATGTCCTCAATTCCCTTAGATTTAGCAATTTTCATCCATGTGTGTGTTTTGATCCTCTCTTGTTCCAATGCAAAGAAGAGTGGCACAGCAAATTTCTATGGGATGATTTTCCCACCCTCTAACAGGTTGTAGTATGATCCCAAGCTAGGCTGAGGGCTTGGTTCCAATATCTCCTCGGTCTTTTCCTCTCCCTGTGATGATTTGGCTGCCTTTTCCTCCAATTTCTTCGTCTCTTTTAACTTAGCCTGAGTTTCCTGTAGAGATGTCCCAACTTCCTGTAGAACTGTCTTTGAGTCCATCATCCTAATTCTCTCTCTCCAGGTGGAGGTTTTTGGGCTTCCTTGTTCGTAGGTGATAGATATCTTTGAAGGAGACTCTTCTTTTGGTTTAGTTGTTGTGTCCTCAATGACAATTGGCTCCTTTGACTGTGGATGTGGTCTGCCCACTTTGATCCTTGTGCTTCTCCTTGCTTTAAAGTACATGGAGGTTTTCCTCTTTCTCTTACCTTTTTGTTGTGGAGGTGTGCTTAAGGTAGCAAGCACAGCTTCTGCCTCCCTTGCCAATATCTCCAGTGATTTCTCCTCTTGCTGTCCTGTTTCCTTGCTTCCTGTAGAAATCCCTGTGTCAACTATTTCTGTCTGTGTTGCTGAGATCTCAGGGTGTGTCTTTTCCTTTTGTTTCTATGTGCCTACTTTGCTGTGGCAGCCTTCATTTGGGCTTTTTTGGCCTTCTCTATTCTACTCTGCATCCTCTTTCCTCTTGGTGTTTTTGCTATTGTTTCTTCCTCTATTTTAGGCTCAGCAATCTGGCCCATTTCCCCTTTTTCTTTATGTTCTTCTTGTGCTTGAATGTCCTGTGTTTCTTCATCATTGGTTTTCTCACCTTCTTTAGTGTGTTCTCCCTCCTCACTACTAGATGGGGTGATATTTTCGGCCAAAGTTCTAATGTTGTCATCCCTGGACATGTTTCGGAAAATTTCCCAAGATATGGGGACAGTGTAGGTGTGCAAAGCATCTTCCACCAATATTTTGATGAGCCCATGATGGGCCAACTGATCTGGGATCCCCTCATTGAGCTTTGTACCACATTCAATTAGTGACTGAAGAAGGAAATAAGGGATGCTCAGTTTCTTGGCCGGAGGCAAGTCAATCCCATGCCTCAGTTCACACAACAACCTGAAATGATATCCATAGATGATGCTAAACCTCCCTTCACATGTGATATACTTCATAATTTGAAAACTAACTTCACTCCACAGAGGAGGCAAGCTGGTTCTTCTAACCTCGTTTTTGTCTTCTACAGGATGCTCTATGGGCAGAAAAAATGACTTCTTAGCAATTTGGCCCAATGACCTCTCTTCTTTGCTCCAAGGGAGCCCCAATGGTAGACTAGTAACTACACTGATGAGGTCAGGGGTGAGTTCTAGGGTCAAACCCATAAAACTAACTGTGGCATGTGTTTTTGACTGTGGTTTTAGGGACATTAAAAACTCCTTAGTTATCTCCTCATCATGACCCTGAATTTTGTCAAAGAAGGATATCCAATTTTCTCAGGTGAAAAGGTCCACCACCTCAGGATGCTCGTGCATTTTGCTAGAGTCTGATGGTTCTTTCCTTATGAATCCTCCTGGCATGGTGAGAGTGCTCTTTTTATGTTTTAATCAGAAAAGGAAATGCTTAGGCAACCAAACAGTCAATCTGAAACAGAGGATAGCTGAATTTGGTTTCCCCTAAACTCAAGAAGGAATTTCTCGTGTTCAATATCAACTAGCAACAATTCCCTTGTTTTAAGACTGCTGTCACCCAGAACTTGACTGTCTGTTTATGAAAGGAAGAATTTTGTTTTTATGGACAGAGCATAACGATCAGGTTCCCCTCTTAGCACACACATAGATATGCAAATTCAATTTTTTTTCACACACAGGCTGGCCTCTACGGTTGTATATATCTTCCTTACAGGAGAATTTAAAAAGAACACGTGGAGGAGATTTTTGATGCAGAGAAACTGGGGAAACTCAATGCAATATGCAGGCAAACATTTTACTTCCAGTACGCAGGCAGAATTTTCCTCTGATTTTTCAATCTGATGCCATTCAATTCACCACCTTGCACAAACACACCATGCATCAAGGATTTTTTTTGAGCCTACCTCATTTGGAGCTCTAAATTCAATGAAAATCCCAGGTTTTCCTGCTCCATAAAGCTGTTATGCCTTTCCTGTAGAACCCTTCTTGTAGGAAGCCCCCGATTCCTGTAGAATGACACTGTGCTTCTAAGTGAGCCCTATACGCGGGAGATTTTCGAACACAGGTAGAAAAACTAGTGGAGGATGACTAGTTAACTATTTTTGGAAGTGGTGGATGCGTACTCCAGTCAAGGACATTGTGAGTGCAGAGTGAACAGAAGGTGGTGCATGTTTCGGCCAGGCATATTTTAACTGCAGCATGATTCGTGGTGAGGGGATGAGGTGGCTAGACTGAACCATTGGTTCGACGTCACAACCATAATGTTTCGGCATGTTTCTGACCGCCATCACCTCCTCTCTGCCATTATCTGCTACCACCACTACCAGTACCGACGATTTCTCCCTGAATGGACACTCCACATGTGCTGGCTGCACTTCTTGTCAGCAATTTTGAATGTAACGGGGCTCGTTTGTATCCCACGAGAATATGTAACTGGCCGAAGGTGGCCAGTTGACTGGCCACCAATTCCACTCAATCCGAACCATTCCCATAGGCATGCAGCTTTTAAAATATGATTTATGTAATTGATGAATGAGTTTAGGCACTTACCTGCGTGGTCACGGCTGCGTTATGTAGATTTTGGGTTTTGGAACCCATTCCTTCATGTGCTGTTGCCGCATGCATGGGTTTTGGAACCCATTCCTTCGTTTGTTGTTGCTGCATGCACGCTGCATGCTTGGCTTCGGCTGCTGCTAATATTCTGACATTCAAGAAGAGCTCTTTGCATGTCTCTTTTGCCATTCTTGGCTATCCCTGTCTCCAGAGTATGTCTTCCAGAGGGATCAGCTGCTACAGGATTCCTATAGGATGTCCTGTAGCTGCTTCTCCTCCTGGAATGCAAGCTAGAATGAGCAGGGCTATACCGCTGACGAGGATTTCGGTTGATGAGGAGTCGAGATGGAGACTGACAGGTATGGTGAGTGAGAGACTGCTACTTGATTTGTCAATAAAAGTTTTTGCTGGCAGTATGACAAAAACAGGGTTTTCTATGTGTGACTGTGTAGGAACAAAATAAAAATGGGTGCAATGGAGGTGTAAAGAGATGGAAGAAGGTGACATATGGCGATGGACAGAAACGGGGATGTTTGCAGGTCTCATATGCAGATTCCCAACCTTCGGATTCCCTTCTGAGATCATTTTTTCTCATCTGTGGGTTCTACAAGATCTTCCTGTAGAAGACACAGAACTTCCTGTAGAAGACACATAACTTCCTGTAGAAGGTGAAATCTTGGCCCGAATGAGATCAAATCTTAGGAAAGGGTAGTGGTCATGGAGGAATTGATTGTGAGGGACGCTTGCAGCCTGGTGCTGACCTTTGTCCTTTTTTTGTGCAATCCTCCTAACCTGCAATGTCCTTCCTGCAACTTGCAATTTGTTCAACAGAAGTCAGGTTTATATTTCTGTGTTTTTTCTTTCTTTTTTCCCTCTCTTTTTTTTTTTTTTTGAGACAGTGGGGTCGCTTCTAGGAGGTTTTCACCCTCACTGCCTGCCCTGGGTGCCTCCAAGAGGTTTTCACCCAAGGATCTTTTATTCTTTTCCTGTTTTTTTTTCTCTCTTTTTTTCGGTGCTCAGAATGTGGATGGGGTGGAGACAGGGGCCTGCTCCACTACCAGCACTGATTTATCCAGAGTTTCAATGAACTCCTGCTTAGAAAGGGGCTTCCTGTAGATCTTCAATCGATGCCCATTGACGAGCATGGGGATGGCTTCTTCATCAATGGTCCTGATAAGGACTGAACCATTGTCGTTACATTTCTCCACTGTATATGGTCCCAGCCATCTTGTCCTCAGCTTCCCTTTGAAATCCTTGTATCTTGAATCATATAATAGTGCCCAATCTCCTGGCTGAAATTACTTCTCTTTAAGGTGCCGGTCATGCCATATTTTTCTTTGAAGTTGGACCACCTCTAAGTGGAGGAGGGCCTACATTCTTTGTTCATCTAGTCCATTCAGCTAAAGCAGTCTTTCCTGTTGTGCATGGCTGAGATCTAGGTCCAGCTGAGATGCCAACCTCAAGGTGTTGTATTCAAATTCTATGGACAGCAAAGCCTTCTTCTCGTAGACCAGCTCATAAGCTGTGAAACCTGTTGTAGTTTTCCAAGTAGTGTTGTAGGCCCAGGTGGCCTCAACCAAGCGATCTGCCCAATCTTTTCTGCTGCTACTCACAACTTTAGTCAAGATCTCTTCCAAAGCCCTATTAGTGACTTCCACCTACCCATTTTCTTACGGATGATAAGGGGTGGAAGTTCTGTGCTTAATCTTGTGATGAGCAAGCAGGTCTTCAATCAGGTTAGAGGTAAACTGGCTTCCTTAATCTGTGACTAATTCTCTTGGGTAGCCAAACTTATAGAAGATATTTTCCCTCAAAAACTCAACCACTTTTTCTTCTGTTGTTGCCTTGATTGCCTTTGTTTCTACCCACTTTGTCAGGTAGTCCGTGCACACAATGATGTAAGACTTTTGTTTTGAAGGAGGGTTGATAGGACCCACAAAGTCCATGCCCCACTTCTCAAATGGCTCGAAAGTCACCTGAGGTTGGAGGGGCATTTCATCCCTTGGAGTCGGTTTCCCCATCCTTTGACATCAGTCACATTGGCTGATGTATCTTCTAACATCTTGATGAAGAGTGGGCCAATAGTAGCCTGCCTGTAGAATTTTGAAAGCGGTTCTTTTTGTTGCAAAGTGGCCTCCATAGGGTCCATCATGACAGGTTAGGAGGATGTCAAAAAATTTCTCCTCCCTAACACAACGCCTCAAAATCTGATCTGGGCCAAGTTTGAATAGGTTGCCCCTAATCCAAGTGAATGGGGCGCTTTGTGGCGGAAATTGTGCTGAAACCAAGTAATTTTCTATATCATCAAACCATGGAGAGAGTACTGAAATAGCAAACAGGTGTTCATCTAGTAGTTGATCATCCACCACCCCTTCTTCTCCTGCAGGCAAATCTAGTCTAGACAGAAAATCAGCAACAACATTTTCCTTACCTGGCTTATCAACAATGGTCAAATCAAATTGCTGCAATAAAAGTAACCATCTAATGATACGAGCATTTACATCAGGTTTATTCATCAAATACCTAATTGCAGCATGATTAGTGTGTACAAATGTTTGATAACCAGTGATGTAGTGTCTGAACTTGTTTAGGGAATGGACTACAGCTAGGAGCTCCTTCTCGGTTACAGTATAGTTTAATTCTACCTTGGACAAGTTTTTACTGACAAAATATATGGCATACGGTAGCTTCTCTTCAACTTGTCCTAAGGCTACTCCTATAGCTTTATTCAAGGCATCTGTGTGAATGTGGAAAGGTAGGGCCCAGTTTGGACCTCTCAAGATTGGGGCAGTTACCAGCTTATCCTTCAACACATCTAGAGCCTCTTGACAACTGTTAGTCCATATAAACTCAAAATCTTTCCCCAAAAGACCAAACAATGGAGAGGCAAGCTTACTAAAATCTTTAATGAACCTTCTATAATATCTTGCTAAGCCTAAAAAACTCCGAACATCCCTTACCTTTTGAGGAGGTGGAACCCTTTGGATAATAACAATCTTGTTGGGATCCACCTGTAATCCTTGCTGAGAAATTGTATGACCTAGCACGGTCCCTTTAGTCATCAGGAATTCACATTTTTTAGGACTAAGGGATAGGTTCATTTCAACACACTTGGTTAAAACTTTTCCCAGGTTCGTCACTGCTTCTTGGAAGTTGGACCCATAAGGAGTAAAGTCATCCATATAGATTTCCACCGAATCATGAACCAACTCAGTACTGCTCTCTAGAAAGTGGCAGGAGCATTGCATAACCCAAAGGGAAGTTACCAGCTTATCCTTCAACACATCTAGAGCCTCTTGACAGCTGTCAGTCCATATAAACTCAACATCTTTCCCCAAAAGACCAAACAATGGAGAGGCTAGCTTACTAAAATCTTTAATGAACCTTCTATAATATCTTGCTAAGCCTAAAAAACTCCGAACATCCCTTACCTTTTGAGGAGGTGGAACCCTTTGGATAATAACAATCTTGTTGGGATCCACCTGTAATCCTTGTTGAGAAATTGTATGACCTAGCACGGTCCCTTTAGTCATCAGGAATTCACATTTTTTCGGACTAAGGGATAGGTTCATTTCAACACGCTTGGTTAAAACTTTTCCCAGGTTCGTCACTGCTTCTTGGAAGTTGGACCCATAAGGAGTAAATTCATCCATATAGATTTCCACCGAATCTTGAACCAGCTCAGTAAATATGCTCAATACTGCTCTCTGGAAAGTGGCAGGAGCGTTGCATAACCCAAAGGGAAGGACCCGGTAGGCAAAGGTACCCCATGGACAAGTGAAAGTGGTCTTATCTTGGTCTTATGGGCTGATTTGGATCTTATTATACCGGCTAAACCCATCTAGGAAGGAAAATAACTTCTTCCCTGCCAGGCCATCTAACACTTGATCTATGAAAGGAAAAGGGAAATGGTCCTCCTTGGTAGCTTTGTTAAGTTCTCGATAATATACACAGATTCTACACTTCCCATTTTTCTTGGGCACAAGCACCAGAGGAGAAACCCACTCGCTGTTAGAGATGGGGTAGATGAACCCTGTATCCAACAACTTTTGCAATTCTTCTTTGACAATGTCCTTAAGGGCTGGATTCATCCTCCTCTAAGGCTGCCTGACTGGTTTACAATCCTCTTTAATGTAAATGTGATGGGTACAGACTGAAGGGTGGACTCCCTTCATCTCCTTATAGCTCCAAGCAAAAGCATCCAAATGGCAGTTGAATAAGCTACACAGCTCCTTCTCTTAAGAGGGAGATAGAGATGAGTTGATCTTCAAGGTTCTTTCAGGGCTAAATTCCACATTCTTAACTCTAGAAGAGGTCGGATCAGCCATACAAAGATCCACTAAAGCACTGGCTTGGGTCTCTCCTACCAACTCTTCTAATGGCAGCACACTGGGAGGTGGATTTTGAATTAAATTCTCAATAAGGTCATCCTCAGTTTGAGGACCTCCCCTAGTGGCTTCCACGGTGCACATTGGTGCAGAGTAGACTTCATCCTCATCTTCCTCCTCCAACCAGAGAGGTAAATCATGTTCGAGCAAAGGTTTGGCAGGAGGAAATAGGACTAGCTGTTTGGACATTGGCCCACTCTTAATGGTCATGTTCCCAGCTTGACAACTAATGTAAGCATCTGCGGTAGCTAACCAAGGCCTTCCAAAAATGAGGGGGTATCCAGTGAGTTTTGCCTTTAGCTAAAGGACCAAAAAATCTGCAGGGTACTCCCAAGAATCAATAGAGACCAGGACATCTTCCACAATCCCTTCAGGAGTCACAGTGGAGCGGTCTGCTAATTGCAATACTGTCGAGGTCTTTCTCAGGGAACCCTGAAGGTTAAGTTTGAGCATAGTGTCCTTGGTCATCACATTAAAGGAAACCCCTAGATCAATCAAGGTGTGGGGGATTATGGTGCCATTGATGTGGACATCCACTACAGGACTCCCAGGGTCCAAATATTTTGGACAGATTACTTGTTTGAACATTAGGTCGAACAGTTGTCCTATGACATTGATAGTTGGGGCATCTCTCTTGCGCTTTCCTGGGTGCCTAAAACACTTCTCTTTGATCAGTTTGTTGTATATTAGTACATCTTTGATGGCCTGGAGAAGTGGTATTTTTACACACAGCTATTTAAGTTATCCCAGAAGTTCAGTCTCTTCTGGGTTTGGTTGTGTGTTTTTAGTTAGTCTCTCAGGAAAGGGTGGAATGGCTTTGGGTTCACTTTCCTGTTCCTCTGCTTCATCCTCCTTAGGAGGAGGTTGGCTATCTGGGAGGACCTTCCCAGATCGTAGGTTGATCTCCTAAATATCCATAGCGTAGGTAGGGCATGTTGTTTCTCCAGTATATACCTGCTGGGCTTGTCTGTTATTGGGGTTCGGGTTCAGTTGAGCAGGCATCTGGGGTTGTCTTGGAGAAGCAGGAGGTAATGGTTGTGGTTGAGTAGGTGGTGGAGGCAAAATGGCAGGAGGAGAGTTGTACTGGGGCCTCCAACCCTGTTGTGGTGCATTCCACTGAGGTTGTGTCTGAACATGAGAATGAAACGAATGAGCAGCATGTTGAGTATGGTATTGGGGTGGATATGACCAAGGAGGGGGTGCGGACTAGGAAGGATGAGTAGGGGGACCCCAAGAAGGTATGTAAGTGGATTGGTTGGGGTTGTAATAAGTTTGGGATGTCCCTTGCATCCCCTGTTGGTAGGGTCTGGATCCATGTGGCCTCCTTTGGTTGAGGAAGTAGAGTGGTTCAGTGGCTCCTTCAGCCCCTTGGTACACAACTTTAAGTTTGAGTAAGGTTGGGCACTGGTTTGTAGGGTGGTCTTCCTCACAAACGAAACATACCTCTACTGAGTGCAATGGACACTCGTTCTTAGGATGCTTCCTTGTGCATCTGGGACAAAAGATGGCCAAAGCCCTCTCAACTTCCTCTTTCTTCTGTTGGATTCAGAAAGTATCCAGTTGCATGGCAATGGTCTGTCTCACCTCACTTTTAAGGTCTTCCATCTGATTTGTAAACTCATGTTTGGAGAAGGTGGCACTAGCTGAAAGTGGATTCCCCCTACCTCTTTTCTGGGCTGCCCTAGAATGGTTTCTAAACACAGTCTTTATGTCATCATAAGGTAGTTGGTAGATGTCTCCTCCAGCTAGAAAATGGAGGGTATCTAGAAGGTCTTCAGGGACTCCTCGGAGCAGAACCAACTTCAGAGATTCGGGGTCAAGTGTGCACCTAGCCCTTTTATAACTAAGTTGGAACCTTTCTTCATAGTCTTCTAAAGATTCATCACTTCCCATGGTCATTCGAAAGATTTCTCCCTTCGTTTCCTTTGACCTATAGTAGTCCTGGTATTTGTTGTTAAAGGCTTGCTACATTTGAGCCCAAGTTGTGATACTGTTTCCAGGTAACCCCATGAACCAGCGTAGTGCTGCATCCTTGAGGGTAGAGGGAAAGAGTTTCAACTTTTGCTCGTCTTCTGCATAGTCATAATTTTGACAAAGGACAACAAACTCAAACAAGAAGGTATCAGGGTCTTCAGTGGTCAATCCATGGAAGTGAGGTAAGGCTGAGGAACTGATGTTTTTCATTTTTGTGTCCCCATTTGTCTCTCGGATGGGAAAGGAACCTTCTATTCTGTCCTCATTCCTTATACCGTTCCTGTGTTCAGCCATGGTCTCAAGAGGAACGTTTTCTTGCTCTTCCTTTGTTACAGGATCTTCGTATATCTCTAGAGGTTCACCTATAGGTTATTCTGGATCACTACCACCAAAGAAGAGAGAAGGGTGACTCAGTGATGTGGTGGGGGTGTTGGGTAAGAATTTTCCTGTATTGTCTCTATTCCTACGAGGCATGAAACGAAATATTTTTGGCTGATTTTTGAGTTTTTTCTTCTTGTACCTGCAAAACAAAAATAGATTGAATTGCAACTAACTAAAATCTATCTTGCTGAAATGAAAATGTGGAATTGAAATGAAAGCAGGAAATGACTAATCTATGTTGCAGAAATGAAATGCTAAGCTACGCTTGCAGAATGGAAATTGCAGAATTGAAATGCTAATCTACGCTTGCAGAATTGAAATTGTGAAATTGAAATGCTAATCTATGCTTGCAGAATTGAAATGCTAGTCTAGGAAAGTAGGAAATGTCTAATCTACTTTTGCAGAAATGAAATTGCAGAATGGAAATGAAACAACTACTCTACTCTTGCTGAAATAAACTACTTAGCAGAAGGTTGTAGTAGAAAATAGAAGAAAAGCAGCAATCACAAATACTCTGATGCTTCCCCGGCAACGGCGCCAAAAATATGGTGGGCTCCAGTATTGCAGCAATGATGCTGCAACTCCTGGGACTCCCTTCTTTACTTTTATCAACCCGGTAGTTCGTAACAAACTTGGAAGCGACGATGCTGTATGCACAAGTACTAGCTCTTGCCGCATGCTATCACTTGATCAGCTGGCACAAGTCTGCTAAGAGATTAAGCCAACTTCTATGAGCTCTTAGAAGAAGCTTTTAACTATGATGGATGAAAGCTAACTCAAAGGAGGCTAATATACTTGCAGAAAGAAGCTGAATCCTGAAAGGAAATGAAAACCCTAATAAACCCTAGTTTTACCGACTAACCCTACTGGTGCAAGAAAAGAGATGAAAGTTGTAGAAATGGATGCCATTGACTCTTGGATAAGTGAAATTCATGTGACTAAGCTACTTCTAAAGGAAAATATGGAAAAAACATCCTTTTGTATTTTTGAGTAATTTTGCAGAATTATTATGCATGTGCTTTAACTATGTTTAACTGTGCAGGGGTTTATTGGTGAAATAAAATGGAGTGGGCTATTGTAGGAGGTTGGGAAGGTGAGAAGAGGGCCTAAGGGGTACCTAGCACCCTTCCAAAGAGTTTCACAGTGATCAGATCTCGAGAAATTGCTCACGTGATCTTCTACAGGAAGTTTGCAGGGGTTCTACATGATGTTCTATAGGATGTTCTACAGGAAGAGCCGAGAGAGGATTTTTGAGGGTTGATGGAGGAAAAATGGTGGGAATGTGGAAATGGAGGATGGATGAGGATGTGAAGAGGTCTAGGACCTGGTAAATAAGGCTAAGGAGTGACGAAGACGGTTGGATTTGTTCAAGGATGGAGGGAGCAATGTTGCACAAAAATGAAGAAATTAGGTCAAACTAGCAAAGTGTGGCAAATGAAAGGAAGGAATCTGGAATTTGGGGTTGGAGAAGGTTGTGTGAGAAGGGAAGGATAGGTAGGGATGGATTACAGGTGATCTGCACACTATCTCTCAAAACTAATCAAAGAAAGACTAAAAAAAATCAGAGATCTATCTACTTTCACCTAATCTGACCTAAAAACCAGAATCATGATGAATAGCAAGCTATGCATAGGAAATCATGCAAGAGAACTATGGAAACCTAAGAAGGAACAGATCTAAATATGCAAGCACAAGTGGTATCAACTTTTTCAACTAAAAAATCTAACACTTGCAATCGCATTGAAAGGCAAAATAGTGTTTTTGTGGGAGCAAGTATGCCTTGGTCTCAGCTCATGGTCCCAAGGAGGGAGAGGTGAGATCAAGGGTTGCTTGATGGCCTTTTTTGAAGATCTTTTCTATATTCAAACTGTCAAATCAACCTGAAGCATGAAAATCTGTTTTAATCATCAAAATCAACCTTAGTAACAAAGCAAGATCTTAACCTAAATAGCATAAATTATTCTATGAATGCAAATAAAACACATAATAGTACACAAAGGAGGTACTGGCACTTGGGTTGGGCCCAACCCCAAGAGCTATAGCCTCCTGAGAAAAGTTTAGAGCTGGTGCAAAGTGAAATTTATCTCCATTACTCAAAAAATAAGCATGTCACAGAAATGTTTACAGCAAAAGCTCGAAAATGCACTGAAAGGTAGAGTAGCCCCAAAGTGCGAAAAAAAATTATTTAAGAGCTAAACTATGAAGGCTTGAAGCCTTCCTACTTATGCACCACGAGGACCTCCAACAGCCCTCCTTAACTCAAGGGGCTTGGCTGCTCAAAACTGTAAGTAATCAGCCACTTCACAAAAGCTGCTTGGCTGCCCTTGGAAATCATCTTTGGTGGGCTACTAAACTCCGAGCTGATGGTGGAGAACTCAAGGAATGGGCCATTTAGTGCAGGAGATACCCTTCCTACTAATCCTCAGCCTTGTTCCCTCGTATTTGGCTATCAACTGGCACATAAATGCTTGACCTTGGTCCAAAAGATGTCCAAAAATCTGCAATAAGCACGTATGAGACTTCATGGTCAAGTGACTATTCTCATTCATTCAATTAACATAAATATACTCAAAAGCATGCATAAACTATGAAGAATGGTGGATTAATCGATAATAATAGGCAAAATGGGCCCAATAAGTTACCTATTTTTGGGGCTCATCATCTTCATTTGCATCTTTTTTTCTTTGCAAAATCTGCAAGTGCTCATTTGTTCTTCTATAGGGATTTGGATTTGGATTTCTAGGAGAAAAGGTATTAGGCAGTATTCCTTTCCCCGATTGCTACTCAACCTTCAATTTAGATATTTCAGATGCTAATGACTCGATCATTTTGGTCATTTTATCTATCTTAGGATTAGAGGATGATGAGGACTCACCCCTCTGTCTTCTTCTATCAACATTTCCCTTGAGTTTCTCTGTAGCCATGATGTTTGATTCCACTTCCAAGGCTGCATCCTTCATGTCAGCCAAAGTGGCACATCACCTCTCTCTCAACAGTAGGCAGAAGTCAGAATCAAAGGCGCTAGCATGGGTGAGTTTAGCAGAGGTAGTAGTGGGTTTTACCTCAGCTGGAATCTTGTTGTACATACGGTTAAACCTCTTATTGAAATCAGACAGCAACTCACCATTTTCTCTCTTTAAGTTGCCAAACTCAGTGTGATAGTAGAGGAGGTCCTTTTTGTCCCCCCAATTCTTTAGGAATGCATCATCTAAAGCTTCAATATCTACTATAGATCTGGGGGTTAGTTCTCTGAACCATTTTCTAGCCTCTCCATCTAGGCTTTGGACAAAGACTCTAATCCACACATCATCTTCACTAATGTTCAGATTATCAGCATAGCTATAGAATGACTCAAGATGTTCTTCAGCAGTAACACCTTCAGTCCCAATGAACTTAGGCCTATATTTCTGATATTCTCCAGTAGGCATGGCATTCAAAGGAGTGGGCAGTATTAGAGGTCCATACCTAGCAGCTATGATTTTTTCCATTTTGGTAGGTGCTTATGGACCTGCCATAGTTGTGGTGGCTAAAAGAGTACTAGCAGTCCGAATGATAGAGGGCTAAGGAGTGACTGATAGGACTAAAGGAGTATGATGGATAGGAGGTGAGATTTCCTTTAGGCTTAAAGAAAAAGGAGAACCTAAAGAATAAGAAGCTTTATGAATCTCTGAGAGTTTTTCTTCACTGCTAGTATTAGATGCTATACTCTCAACATGTATTTGTTCTATTACAAGCCTTTCTTGAAGAGATATGGGAGATTATTTAGGTTTACCTGAATCTGATGCTCCTTTTTGTAATACCTTTCTCTCTTTTATGATTTTTTTAGGGTCAGGTACTGGGTCAACTTATATCTTTTGAGGATTTCTCCGAGTATGCCTCACAAACTAAGCCAGAACTATGAAGTGGAGTCACCAAGAGGTTCGGCCTCTAGTAGAGTCGCCAGATAGATGATTACAAACAAAAATTTTCCCAGACTTTGTCTATCATCAAAGCTGGATCTGTGTCGTTTCCTAGGGAAGTTGAGCTTCAGTTTCCTCTCCTCGGCAACGTCGCCAATTATGTTATCACTCTAGGAAACTCTCCTAGGTTGTAGATCGGAGATGCATGGTAACATGTAATCTTCAATATTGTTCTCTGAACTATTGGAATAAATGATGGTTTGGATCAAGTTAGATAACCATTTCAACTCTATTCTCACTCAAGACATGCATGAGCACCCTCAACAGAACAAAGATTTATACCACAAATGATCAATAATTTATAGATTTAATGGATAGATGGAGAATACTGACAGTACCAGTAGATTGCATGCACGAACATATATGAATGGCTAGCTACAGGCAGAAAATGAACTTACTAACTATACTGGCAGATTCATATATAATAACACATATAAATGGCTAGCTACAGGCAACAAAGAAACTTGCTAATCTAATATTTCAAAGTAGAGATAAGATGATAATTATTTGGACTTAAACACATAGAAAACCTAAACAAACTATTCAAGTGCAAGCATAGAAAAACATAAAGAGAATGGACATTGAACATCTAATGGAAAAAGAAGCTTATATTGCTTAGAATAAAGATGAGAAGCTTGAATGAACAGAGGAGGAATAATCTCCAAAAGGTTAACCCTTGTTACATCTAGTTTTCAGATATTTATAGCCTTTACAATGATATTCAGCCTTCTGACACTGGAGAGGTCGTAATCGATCACTCTATCTTGTTTAATTGTTTGATTCCCTGAAGGTAAGCATGGCTTGGAGGTTTTTTTTTCCTTATGACAGGGGAATAACCACATTCAGATATTTTGGATAGTCTGCTGCACTGTCTGGGAGCTCTCTTGTGCTAGAGATGCTCCATAATGTTTGTTGGTGTGGTTGTTGTGTTGTTGATGCCTCATGGCCGATTCTGTTTTAGGCTACCTGCACGTGCTACAGGACTCCTTCTATGTTGCATTGTTTGTGCTCCCTGATCACCTTCCGGCTTCTGCTGTGTGGTGGAATGGCTCTTCGGGACTATGAAACCCCTCTAGAACGTGGACAACGACTGGTTTCTGTTTAATACATAAAAATGATGTAATAATGTGAGCTCCCACCTTTTCTGTGTACTTTGGAAATACATGAAAATACTGAAAAAAACAGGAAAAATTGGCCTTGGCAGACTTGAATATATATATATATATATATATATATATATATATATATATATATATATATATATATATATATATATATATATATATAGATATATATATATATATATATATATATATATATATATATATTGCTTCCCGAACCCTTTTTGGTCTGGGCTTATCGCTATTGCAATGCCCCAAAGATCCTTTCTATTTCGTTTAAACAACGAAAATACACAAAATATATTGAAAACAGGCCTTTGGTAGATTTAAAAGATTATAAAATTTCATTCCCGAACCCGTTCGGGTCCGGGCTCCATCACTATCGATGCTGCCCTGCTTCCTTGTGTATTTCATTAAAACAACGAAAATACATGAAATACATTAAAATGGCCGATCCGCATACTTGAAATAATATGTGATTTTGTCCCGAAACCCTCTCGGGTCTGGGCTTTATCGCATCAATGTTGTCTTCCATTCCCTTTGTATTTCGTTGAAACAACGAAAATACACAAAAAAAACATCGAAAATGCTTGGACACAGATCTCAAATTTTATATATTTCAACGCATAATATCGTCGGGTTCGGGTATCGAGTTTTCCATCTATCCGTGCATAGGCCCCACCTCTTGGTTGGCGCCGATAGCAGTATTGCGATGAGATCTGATCTGATCGCATATCGCTCCTGCCCCAGGCCCTTTTATATATATCATAAATGCTTCCCGCTGATGCGACCCGTCGATCCGATCATCGGTGATCGCTGATCGGCGATGTCATGCGCCCGACGTTAAATTGTCCCTTCTGCACGCCGATTTGCGATTTTCCGCTTAGATCAGGACCGGTGATCGGCCAGATCCAATGGCAGCTGTGCACTCTTGGGTTTTAAGCCTGTGATAAGGGTTTTTGACTGATTTTGAAGTGTTTTAGCCTCCCAATAGTGCATTTTTTCCCTTCCAAGGGCTCTCCTCCCTTGCTTGTTTCGATCTTGGGATGATCTTAAGCACTTTTGAAGATTCAAAGAGAATTTTTGGATCCCTTTGCATAATCTTAAGAAAACTTTGGAGACTTTGGGAGTATTCTGGATACATTTTTTGGCCAAATGCCAACATAGTTAACAAGAACTATTAAGAAAAACTATGCAAAATAGGTGCTGATACTTCCAAATTTGCAAAATCCTAGGAATGATCAGTGGGGAAGCATTCATACAGGAAATTTAGTTTGAATTAAATATCCAGCATGAGGTCCACCACCTTTTTGTAAATAAACTAACTTTTGACACTTACAAAGAGGTGGATGAAAGGTTCAAAATATGGTTAGATTTTTTATCCCAAGTGAAGAAAGGTGGGATTGGTTCGTAGAATTGATCGAGTAAAGATAACTGAAGGAAAAAAAATTCCAACAAAGTAGCAACAGTCAACACCAAATTCCTACATAGCCTCAATAGTGTAGCAAATGTTTAGAAGATTTTCCTATTTTTCCCACAAATATCTTACTTTTAAACATATATTATTTTGCAAATGTATTTTATTTGAAATCTGATCTAGAATGTAAAAGTTTCTATAAATACATAGTATATAATCTTAGAAATGGTGGAACCATTGTGATAGAATTTGAACATTCTTGTATCCTTCAAATTTATTTATGAAATAATAAAAGGATTCTGGGTTCATTTCAAAATACCTTGTAAGTTCCTCCTTGTTATTATTTTTCACATTGTTTTAATCTCCACGTGCTTGAAATTTGTGGGAACTCTGGGTATGATAATATTGATTTTCAATTTATCTAAAATCCCCTATGAAGTTATAATTATTTACAAAGATTATTTAATTAAACTATCTATTTGATTTAACTCCTCTACATCACTAAATTATCACTTTCCCTTAAGTTTCAAACATATATTGTTTGCCTATAAAATTATTTTACATGCAGCCACTGTATATCACTAGTTAAATAATCTATTTGATGTTTAACAAATCATATGGTTTCTGAAGTTTCAACCTTTCATATCTCATCAAAGATAAATTATTGTTAGAGTTGAATAATCAGCCCTTCTAATATATCATAAGTAATTAAGAAATTTCACCTGTTTAAACAGTTTAGAGCTTTGGTCATCCAAAAACTTAAAAAACCAACAAAACATTATAGATTCTATGGCATAATTCCTAACCTAGAATTATCTTCAGAGGTACAATGCCTTCCTTTTCTCCTAATTTCCATTATTTTCATAAATACAATGCCAAAAATTCCATTTTGCCTTTCCAAAGCCTTTTCCATTACCTTTTCCAATTTCCATAGCCATTTATTAACCACAAGTGATCCACATCACTATGTTTTTGCCCAACATTCAACTTGGAATATGTCCCATGACCTTGGTTATTATTTTTCCTTTATTAACTTTATTACATGGATTTTTGATGAGGGTCGTTACACATATAAACAATAGATTAACAATAGCGAGAGAGAGCTCCAAAATTGAACTGACAAAAGGTCGTGAACTGGTCTTGATACGCCTTTTTATCAATGAGGCATCCATTTTATTCATTTTCCATTATTTTCCTTCAATTTCCTCCTCACATGTAACTTGTGACCTTTAACCTTCCTTTTCTCGTATTTTCCACTATTTTCATAAATAAAATACCAATAAATGCCTCTTGCCTTTCCAAAGCCTTTTCCATTGCCTTTGCCAATTTCCTTTAGTCATAATAAACCAAATGAACACCCATTAGGATGTGTTTCCCAAAATTCAGCTTGGAATACTTGTCCCATGACCTTGGTAATTATTTTTCCTTTATTAACTTTATTACATGGATTTTTAACTTGAGGTTATTACAATTGGTGTGATGAGAAGGATCTTGTGGAACTCACACGACTTTCCCTTATATTTATTTTTCTTCCCATTACCATTTTTTTGTGGCCTAGTTGGATTGTCTTGGGGAGTTCCACCCTTTCCTTTTCCTTTTTTATATGATTAGGGGATGCCTTTTCCCTATTTATGATGTGAAGGATTCACAGATCCAAAGTCTTGCTTCTTCTGTTTAAATTTTTTCTCTATTTTGATAGCATATCAGTACATTGAGCTAAGTGAGGAGATGCCAGGGAACTCCATTTATATATATATATATATATATATATATATATGTGGTTGTGCATACAACTGTTGGTGTCCAGGTAGGGATGATTTATCTACCTTATTCCAACATTAATCTTATCAATCCGGGTGCGTATCCTTTCAAGGAAACACGCAAGGTATATGCAGGGGAAAACATGTAATCCTTCCCAACCAAGGGTTCGTGGTTTAAGATTCAAAACATAAATGCAAGATTAACAATTTACAGGACTGCAGAAATAATCATAAGAAAATAAGAACTGTAACAACACACATAGACTGATAAATCACACACACACATAAAGACACAACACCTGATCAGAAGAGCGGGCCCAACTCTCTGATCAAGGCTGTGTTAGCCACGAAGAGAATTAGAATAGCAAAATGGATGATCTTTTATTAATCGGTAATAGAAGTTTACAATACTGATGGGTGAACCCCCATTCACAGGATCAACCTGCATTTTATACACATCAAGGGAAATTAACAGATCTCCCGAAAACATAACAACTGCAGATACAAAGATATACATTAGTTGGAATGGTATCAGCATCAGATGCCTGAGATAGTAGGAAGGCCCAAGAATAGTTCAGGGCATCTGTTCTCTGAGCTGTGCGACCTCCTGCTGATCGGCCGTTGCCAGTTCTGTTGCAATATGCCGAGTTGAGGGTTCCTGTTCTCATGCTGTGGTCAAACACACAATTTAGTACCACAAATAGATAGACTCCATGCATTTTACTTCATTAATTAAAATATACCAATAGGACAGTAAAAGGGGGAATTTACCTTGTAAGTTTATCATAACAGCATGGGTAAATGAGTGCAAAAAGGTCAAAAAGGGTAATGGAAATAGGCAGAAAGATGGCCCGATTTGGTACCCAACATCTCCCCCCAACCAGCCTACTGCATGTCCTCATGCAGTCCTCCACTTTTGCAAATCTGGGTTCCGTAGACTATATGTTTCATGAAGTTGGGCAAGATCATATTCCGCGGCCATTTCTATCCCTGGAACTTTAAATCCGTCCGAGAGGACAACTTCCTTCCACCAATCCATCGGGACATCATAAGCTGGAGTATAATCTTCAGTAGGTAACCAGAGAACAGGGAACTGAAACTAGAGCCCCATCCACTGGGACCCACATGTCTGGACACATGCCACATACCTGGGCACCCTAGTAAGTACACGTGCAAAATTTGGTGCCCCAAAAGGTTCTCTCTCTCAGACGGCTGTTGGTGACATCATCCACCTCCTCTGACAACAACTAAGGGCCTCTTTTTGAAATGTGGTGAGTTGCTTGACACAAAGATCAAGACACCATTTTTGTGTCCTCACCATTCTATCTCTATTTTCCCCAATCCCTAGAAAGGTCCTGTGCTTATTGAACATTGTGTCTGACCTCTCATGCTCCCCTCTTACTATAAATGGCTTGGTAACTTGATTGGATTCAAAAGTGTTACTAGCCTTCTGCCAATGAATCTGATTAAAAGCGTAAGAGGTGAGGGCCCTCAAATGAATGTCCCCCACATATGAGACTGGGTTAAAATATCTATCCAGCTGCAGTAAGTACCTGTGCAAGTACAATTCACACATCAGATGTTGTGTTGGTATGTCATGACTCAAAATCCGGAGGAATTGCACACTGTCCTCCATCTCATAGCTAACCTCATTCTTAATACTTTCCATGCAGAATAAAAGGAAACGTTCATGCAAAAATAAGGAATAACAAGAAGCAGGGGGGCGACAAGCTATAACCTCTTGCACCAGCTCGAACATCTGCTCCTTGTCGGCCTTTAGCTCTGCCGCTTTCTTCTCCAGCTGCTCTATCTTGAGTTGCTGTTTTGCATGCTGTAACCTCATCACATCCATATGCTCCACATATCCAAAAATTGTTGTGGAGGCCCTCTCCTCAGTCCTTCTGATCTTGTTTTTATATTGGGCCGCAGTAGATTTCCAAGACTGAATTTCAGCTGTTAGGGCATACTCTCGATCTTCAAAAAATTGGTCGATCAGGTCTATCTAAGTGTCAGCAAAGGTCATAACTATCTGGTCTGCTTGGGCTTCCACGTCAACCCAGATAGTTTTGGCCTTTTTGGCTCGCCGTTTGTGCTTCCTTAATTGTTTCTACATTTTATTCACTTTCTTTCTCAGCTTCCTCACTTCCATTTTGAGCCGCATTGTTTCCTCGAACTGCAGCTGATACTTCCATTTCATTGGAAGTCTTCGCTATTCACACAGCTCTATCCACTCTTGCTTGACTAATATTTCCTCGACCGGAGGCAAATCCCTCGAAACATCTTCTGCTGTGTTGACTGGGGGATTTTCCTTCCCTGCTTTCTCTTCGTGCTCAATGGCCCCCTCGCCTGGTTGTATCGTTGGCTCAGTCGTCGGGACCATTTCACTTGGTCCCTCCTCTTTGCCAACAGTGATCTCCTCTTCATGCACATGCACCGCGACTAGCGATGTGCTAGCAAGACATTCTCTCGCTACTATGTCTGCTAGAATTCCTCTCGGTTCTCTAGCCTCTAGACTTTCTTTTCTCCTCTCCTGCTCCAAGGCACCCACCACCTGAGTGGCTTCCACTCTGTAAGTTTGTGGCCTTCGTAGAAGATTCAGAGCCACCAGAATTACAAAATCTTCTTTTTCTCCTCGTCGAGGGGAACGAGTCACCCTTGCTCCTCTTAGAATCGAGGTAGAGAAAGGGGACTGGGGTGCATCTTCTACAATTGGCCCAATGTTGACACTGGTTCTTGTGGTATAGTGTCAACCTCACGCCTTGGCTCTTTTGTTGCTTCCTCGATGGGTCCCACAGCTTCCTTAACTCTGGGCCCTTCTCATCATTGTCCTTCCTCTTCTCTAAGTTCCATGGCTAGAGTGGTCACGACCTCCTCTTCAACTGGATTGTCCTCCTCCATTATTTCCATGGTAGTAGGGGATCCCTGTGGGGTTCCTTCGGTCACCATATCAACTACTTCACCCACGCTGGCCTGCTGTGGGTCTGCTCCCATGACTGCCGTAGTGTCCTCTTGCTCTGCTAGTTCCACGGGTGAAGCTAGTTCTTGTGGTACAACCTCATCCGTGGTACTGGCAGGGCTTTTTGTATCAGCCCCTATGTCTGCCATTGTCTCCATACTTTCTGCTTGGTCTTGGGGAGCTACCTCATCCCCCAATTCCTCTGTTTCCATCTCCATTTCCTCTGGTTCCTCTTGATCGACATAGTCATCTTCGACAGGATCCTCCTCCATAGCTTCGGATTCCTCTGCCCTAGCAGCCATAGAAGCTACTATCTGTTCCTCCATGGAGTCCTGAAACACCTCCCACGGAATTGAAATCTATCCAATGGCATTCATTATCAGTAGCCACACAAACCCATGATGTGTGATGACCTCCAGTACCTGCCGAGCGCCTTGAGCCGAATGCGCCATTAGATGAAGGCTCCTTAGCAAGAAGTAGGGCACATTCATGGAGAAAGCCTCTGTTTGTGGAAATCGCAAATGGGCTAATATGTGAAGGTGATATCTGAAGATTATGGAGTACCTGCCTTTGCATGTCATATATTTGATAACGAATTCTGCTACTTCTCCCCATGGATATGGTAGCAAATTCCTATCATACCCCCTGCCTTTCTGTGCTATACTCTCTCCAGCTTGAAGGAAGGCCTCGGGGAATTCCGGAAGGGTAATTCTCCTTACAAACCATCATTCCCCAACTTGCGGAAGCCCAGTGACTTCCGCAATGCTTTCTTCTGTTACGGGGATCACCACTCCACGAACCCACGAGCCTTCTTCCCCCAAGTTCATTGCGAATTCCACTGTAAATTCCTCATCAAACCCCCTCAACCTATCAAAATATGCATCCCATCCTGCATTCTAAAAAACCTGCCATACCTCCTGATTACTCTGAACTGCCCTTGTGCTCTCTGGTTCATGTTGAATTGATCGGCCACCCATCATTGCGAAGGTGGAAACAGCACATCGACTGCAGTTGGTTGGCAGGGGAAAGTGACAGGTCTCCAAACTGTTGGAGGTTGAAATAATGTCATGGTTGATTTGGGAAAGATGGGACAAACAGTATTGGTACATATGGGAGTAATGGAAAATCCAGTACTGGTACGCTCAGACATCATGGCAAGTTAAGATGGTACTGAGGTGTGTTTTGAAAATTAAATGCGGCATGTGGGGAGGATGACTGATATGACCTGGTGCATACAAATCTGCATCCCAACGTTTTTAAAAAAAATACGATTACGGCATACCGCAATCATCATATTTGGTTGAGCAGGATTATGTGCACGAAATTCTTTTCATGGTACGCCATCATTTCTTATGACGGTTTCCCCCCAAAATTTAATGACAACCATCCTTGGCACGTTTATTTGTCCTTTTTGGAATATTTAATTAAATCCATAAAATGACAGAGATGTACCTGTGGACTTACCTGACGGAGTGACAACACAGCATGTAGCAGCAACTTGAGTGGCAGCACAGTGAGTAACGGCAACAGTGAGTCACAACAGTTGCAGAGTAATAGCAGTTGCGGCAGTTATGGAGTGACAACAGCTATAGTGTAACGACAGATGCAGAGTAACAACAGTTATGGTGTAACGACAGATATGGAGTTGTTAGCCTCCTGCTGCAGCAGGTTAATCATCTTTCACGATCGACAGTTTTACATGCCAAATATGTCGTGCTATGCATGCTGCAATGCTCCATATTTGCTACAGATGGCCAAAAAGTATCCATAAGAGTAGGCTGGTCTAAAGGCCACTGCTGTGTTCCAATTTTGATAAAGCAATTCATTTTTGGGTTGAGGCAGTTTTTTCAGTTGGAGGTACTCAGGCTGGAGTTCACTAACATCTTTTTTCTCATCACCCTTATTATGTAACTCCCTATTAGTTTTTCCATCCCCCTATGAAAATCATGTATATAAATCCCCCTATGTAAATACCCCTCCCTGGCATTATAACCATACTTTCTACTAAGTCCGAGAAATCTCAGTCCATCTGGGATTGTTTTTAGCCCATCCGAGTCATTGAGGAACTGGTTTGACATCTGGTCAGCTAGTAACCTCTCCCTTAACCCCAAAAACCCCCAAAAAAACCCACATTCCGCCCCTAACCCAAAGTTCCTATGCATAATTATTAACCCGCGCCTTCATTTAACCCCACAAACCCGTTTTCCCTAAGTCTATAACCCGCCACTCACATTAAATTCAGAATATTCCTGCGAATATTCGCGTCCGTTAACCCCATGTCCCGTCGCATTCGCCGCCAGCCGTCCGATCCACAGCCCCGCAGATCTACGGCTGGTGGGCATCCTTATCTCCGACGCGCCCGGTCTTTAACGTCTGGGAGTTCGGCGGTTTTGCCGCCGTACTCTCGCCACACATCAGGCGCCGGGCTGTGGCGGAGCCCCTCCCTCCGAAACCGCCATCCCCCATAAGCGGTGCGCCACATACCGCTTACCGCCCGGTGATGTCACCAGCCCACGTCACCCCTGCACAGTCAACAGCCCACGTCACCCCCCTTGTATAGTCATCCGATGAGTCATCTACCTGCGTGGCATCCTGCCACATGTCCCGCCACCGTACTTGCCACATCATCATCCGTACGAGATGACGTCATGCTGACGTCATCCCGCCACGTCGCCATGCTGACGTCACCCGCCGTACAATGCTGACATCATCAACCCTTTTTTGACGCAGAGGCGCGAAAATCGCACTTCAGAGCCCCGGAATCGAATTCTGAGGCAGTTTTTGATGAGCGATTTGCGCTACGCAAATCGCTCATCGCAGGATTTTTTGGGCCAGAATGGAGAATCTTCAGGGAATCTTTAAGGAATCTTCACCCCATGCAGCCCCAGGAAGCCCGAAAAGGCGCAGAAATGATCTGTTTTCTTCACAGAGCATACCAAAATGATCAGAAGACAATTCCAGATGATACAGAGGCCGAACAGCGGCCATTTACTGGTGATTAGACACGCAGCACAACAGATCAGCAGCCTAGATTTTCTTAGAGAGTATCAGTGGAAGAAAGGACGCCAGAAAGAATCAGTCATGATTTTTGAGGGGTTCGAGGCTCCTGAACATTGATGAAGCCCCCAGAAAATCAAATCGATAAGCATCGGCCCATCCTTGCTTTCAAATCACCGTCAAGACATTTAAGGTACCAGGACAGCAAGAAAGCATAAACCCATGCCCATTTATTGCAGAAAGCACTGCAACAAGCCACCGAGGACAGCATCATTCATTCAAATTTTGACACATCGGCCCTGAGCACGGCCTGAGACATTCTTTGCATTTATTTCTAGATAGGATTAGGTCAAGTAGTCATTTTTATGACCTAATTAGGTCAAGATGTAATAAAGGAACTCTGCAGAGAGTTTTTCCCTATATATACCACCCTCTGTATAGTTTTAAGGGTTGGTCAATTGATAATTTTCGCTAGAGACTCGCTGTGTATATCTGAATGTTTCTGTAATCAAAGATTGCTTAAATCTTGGAGAGCGAACTGTCTGTTGTTGATGAATGTGTTGAAGAGTTGAAGATGGAATTCCTGCGCTGTGGCCTGAAGCAATAAGTGCCTCTTATCTTTGTTTATGTGTTTGCCATTATCTAAACAACAGGAAAAAGGAATAGCCAAGAATTAGTTTAAATACTCTCTATGCTCAATTCCTGCTGTTTCTTGATGTTTTCTTCTGAATGAATTGGTTATGAACATTGAATTCCTTCTGGCTCATGTTTACCCCAGTTCACATGTGCTGGCCAATTATCTAGGGATTCTTAACTGCTCCTAGGTAGCGCCTTGTTGTTTCCTCTGCTAATCTGTTGGAGAGATTCTTAACTGCCTCTCTTTCTTTAGCATTCTTGCCATCCCTTGAAACCTGAAATTTGCTTCTGCTTCAGTTATCTTGCTCCATTTTCCCCTCACTGTTATTAAGGAAAGACAGCAGCAATTCCCCCTCCTCGACTCCACGCCCAATGGTTTGAAACATTCAGACTATACTCAGCCTCTCTACCTGAAAGTGTCAGTTTTCCCACCAAAACTCAATCAAAACCCCTGTGCATCATAACTAGCCTAAAATCACACCTTCAACAAAGCTAAATCATAAAGAGAGAGCCCTCTCTGACTGCAGGCAGTCTAGGGCCTGCAGTCCAAAGTTGGTTTGTGGTTACCTCGGCCGTATCCCTTTAGGAGTCAAAAGGGACAACCTGAGTGATAACATAATGGCGACTCCACTGGGGAATGAATCATGTGTCTATTAGTGTGAATCCTCAATTTTGACCAGTTCGCCTCGTTTTCTGGAGAAAGTCTTCCTGTTATTCAGGGTTTTTCATGTTCAGCTCTGATCTGTGACGGTGGACAGAGATCAGGCACTTTAAGGTTACATCATCCACCTGGCGACTCCACACCATCCTCATAATAAAGACTCCGCTGGAGAAATGAACCCGAAGGAATTATATAAGCAGGTCAGGTTCTTGATTTGGATGATCATCCAAGAGACCATGTTCTTTCTCTTGCACCAAATTTTGTTGTGCATATTGTACTTTAAAAGCGACTTTATGTCAGATTTTTATGTTTTTCCTTTGGAAGAGATTGTTGAAAAGCCTCCTTGCGCATCAGAGCAGCAGCTTTCAAATGCTGTTGAAGATCATCATATAGTCAAGGAGGAACCAAAAATAGAGTCCAGTCTTCTAGTTCTTGTACATACTCCTGTGCCTCGTAAAGTTCCTGAAAGATATAAGCCGCTCATTTTGCCTCCGGTGCTTGGTCCCCTGCCGGAAAATCATCCTGAATATCTCCCTAGATTTGATGGAGAGAATGGCACTACTGCCCAGAAACATCTCCAGGCTTTTGAAGATTATCTTAATACATTTGAAGTGGAAGATGAAGATGTCAGTCTTAGACTATTTGCCCTTTCTTTGCAAAGCGAAGCTAGGACTTGGTTTAAAGCGTTGCCTGAGGCGAGCATCTCTAAGTTTCAGCAGTGTGCTAAGCTTTTCCTTGATAGATAGATGATCAGAGGTAATCTCTTCTTGCTGATCAAAGAATATAATCATTTAGAAAGGAATCTGAATGAATCTGTTCAACAGTTTTCAGACAGATTCAATCAAGTTTATCAAGCCATGCCTCTAAATATAAGACCTCCCCCTGATCTAGCTCTATTGCAATATCCTAGAGCATTTGACATAGAAATGGAATTCTGTCTGAGAGAAAGATGCCCGTCCACCTTGAAACAGATGTAGGACATAGCTGTGGACATGGAAGCAAATCTAAGAAGAAGGGAGGAACAGCGCAAAGCAGAGCAAGAAGAAATATTTCGTAGTGTGCTACAAAAGACGGAGGAAATGATGCAGCTGATCACAATGAAAGTAGAAAGTTCAGAGCACCAGAACAGATCTGTTTCACAACAGGAAATTAGTGACATTCACGAACAAACCTGCCACAAAACAAATGACATATTCATCCAGCCATACATGATGGAGCAGTCTCCTGATATACTGTGTGAATATAATAGCTCCTCTTCGTTCAACTGTCTGCCCAAGGGTGATCTGTATGATGAGGATTATGAGCCTAATGACCAAATCATCCTTGCAGAGGAATCAGATCCTATTTTGGTAGGAAGCAGTGTTTAGGTTCAGCAACCTGAACCTAATGATCAGCGTGCCCGTCTTAGCTATGAAGAGAAGGAGGAAAATGCAGAGTGTGCCGATTTCAGTGAAGGGACTTCACCCTTTTGTTTTGAATCTTTCCAATTTATCAAGGATAACTATCATGCTATATATGATCAAGCGTCACCACCTGTGTCTATTGACCGTCTGAAGAGTAATCAAGATACTGTTCCAAAGGTATCACCTCTAGTTCTGTAACCCCAAAGAGCCATTGAATATCAGATTGAGGAGGACCCAGAAGCAGAAGCATATGACCAGATGATCCAAGTGGACCCCCTGCCTCTTTGTTCTCAGCCATCTGAATTATTCAAAGAAGAAGAAGACCAGCAGCCCGCACAGATCAGTCCGGCCCTATTCGAGCCAGATCGTAATAAATTGCAAACACCTCTGCAAGTTCCGAATGACCTATCCGCTGGCAGGCAGAATAATGGAAAAGATCGGTGCACGTCGCCACCAACAGGCTGTGAGGCTTAGTATCGAGTTGTCAATGATCTCCCGACTCCAAGGCATGATAGTGATCCTGAACCTTTGTACAGTTCTTTAATTCAGCCAAAAAATTGTATATATATGTTGCAGGACAATTTTGTACAGTATTTAAACACCTTAAAGGAGGTCAGTAGCTTCCTGATCTTCTCAAAGATTGACAAAGCCATAACAAATTGCAAAATCTTAGTTGATGTCACTAGCAAGCATAAGCAGCAAAGCCCACTCATGTTATTATTACTTAAGTGGCTGCATTGGTTATTTCACTTCACCTAACAACAAAGTAAGTGCTGGTTAGGGTAGGTAGGTAGGTAGGATCAATAAGGCAGCCAGCCAAGAGAAATTTGCAGAACACAGTAACAGTTGAATACAAGGCAGTCTGACCTGTTGTTCTTGACTTTTCACAAGGAAAAGCCATCCCCAAGTGGAGCCACTGTTAGCCTCCTGCTGCAGCAGGTTAATCATCTTTCATGATCGACAATTTTACATGCCAAATATGTCGTGCTATGCATGCTGAAATGCTCCATATTTGCTACAGATGGCCAAAAAGTATCCATAAGAGTAGGCTGGTCTAAAGGCCACTGCTGTGTTCCAATTTTGATAAAGCAATTCATTTTTGGGTTGAGGCAGTTTTTTCAGTTGGAGGTACTCAGGCTGGAGTTCACTAACATCTTTTTTCTCATCACCCTTATTATGTAACTCCCTATTAGTTTTTCCCTCCCCCTATTAAAATCATGTATATAAATCCCCCTATGTAAATACCCCTCCCTGGCATTATAGCCATACTTTCTACTAAGTCCGGGAAATCTCAGTCCATCTGGGACTGTTTTTAGCCCATCCGAGTCATTGAGGAACTGGTTTGACATCTGGTCAGCTAGTAACCTCTCCCTTAACCCCAAAAACCCCCAAAAAAACCCACATTCCGCCCCTAACCCAAAGTTCTTGTGCATAATTATTAACCCGCGCCTTCATTTAACCCCGCAAACCCGTTTTCCCTAAGTCTATAACCCGCCGCGCACATTAAATTCAGAATATTCCTGCGAATATTCCCGCCCGTTAACCCCATGTCCCGTCGCATTCGCCGCCAGCCGTCCGATCCATAGCCCCGCAGATCTACGGCTGGCGGGCATCCTTATCTCCGACGCGCCCGGCCTTTAACGTCCGGGAGTTCGGCGGTTTTGCCGCCGTACTCCTACCACGCGTCAAGCGCCAGGCTGTGGCGGAGCCCCTCCCTCCGAAACCGCCATCCCCCATAAGCGGTGCGCCACATACCGCTTACTGCTCGGTGACGTCACCAGCCCACGTCACCCCTGCACAGTCAACAACCCACGTCACCCCCCTTGTACAGTCATCCGATGAGTCATCCGCTTGCATGGCCTCCTGCCACATCACTACCACGTGTCCCACCACCGTACCTGCCACATCATCGTCCGTACGAGATGACATCATGCTGACATCATCCCGCTGTCGCCATGCTGACGTCACCCGCCGTACAATGTTGACGTCATCAGCCCTTTTTTGACGCAGAGGCGCGAAAATCGCACTTCGGAGCCCCGGAATCGAATTCTGAGGCAGTTTTTGATGAGCGCAAATCGCTCATCGCAGGATTTTTTGGGCCAGAATGGAGAATCTTCAGGGAATCTTTAAGGAATCTTCGCCCCATGCAGCCCTAGGAAGCCCGAAAAGGCGCAGAAATGATCCGTTTTCTTCACAGAGCATACCAAAATGATCAGAAGACAATTCCAGATGATACAGAGGCCGAACAACGGCCATTTACTGGTGATTAGACATGCAGCACAGCAGATCAGCAGCCCAGATTTTGTCAGAGAGTATCAGTGGAAGAAAGGACGCCAGAAAGAATCAATCATGATTTTTTAGGGGCTCGAGGCTCCTGAACATTGATGAAGCCCCCAGAAAATCAAATCGATAAGCATCAGCCCATCCTTGCTTTCAAATCACCGTCAAGACATTTAAGGCACCAGGACAGCAAGAAAGCATAAACCCATGCCCATTTATTGCAGAAAGCACTGCAGCAAGCCACCGAGGACAACATCATTCATTCAAATTTTGACACATCGGCCCTGAGCACGGCCCGAGACATTCTTTGCATTTATTTCTAGATAGGATTAGGTCAAGTAGTCATTTTTATGACCTAATTAGGTCAAGATGTAATAAAGGAACTCTGCAGAGAGTTTTGCCCTATATATACCACCCTCTGTATAGTTTTAAGGGTTGGTCAATTGATAATTTTCGCTAGAGACTCGCTGTGTATATCTGAATGTTTCTGTAATCAAAGATTGCTTAAAGCTTGGAGAGTGAACTGTCTGTTGTTGATGAATGTGTTGAAGAGTTGAAGATGGAATTCCTGCGCTGCGGCCTGAAGCAATAAGTGCCTCTTATCTTTGTTTATGTGTTTGCCATTATCTAAACAGCAGGAAAAAAGAATAGCCTAGAATTAGTTTAAATACTCTCTATGCTCAATTCCTGCTGTTTCTTGATGTTTTCTTCTGAATGAATTGGTTATGAACATTGAATTCCTTCTGGCTTATGTTTACCCCAGTTCACCTGTGCTGGCCAATTATCTAGGGATTCTTAATTGCTCCTAGGTAGCGCCTTGTTGTTTCCTCTGCTAATCTGTTGGAGAGATTCTTAACTGCCTCTCTTTCTTTAGCATTCTTGCCATCCCTTGAAACCTAAAAGTTGCTTCTGCTTCAGTTATCTTGCTCCATTTTCCCCTCGCTATTATTAAGGAAAGACAGCAGCAGTTCCCCCTCCTCGACTCCACGCCCAATGGTTTGAAACATTCAGACTATACTCAGCCTCTCTACCTGAAAGTGTCAGTTTTCCCACCAAAACTCAATCAAAACCCCTGTGCATCATAACTAGCCTAAAATCACCCCTTCAACAAAGCTAAATCATAAAGAGAGAGCCCTCTCTGACTGCAGGCAGGCTAGGGCCTGCAGTCCAAAGTTGGTTTGTGGTTACCTCGGCCGTATCCCTTTAGGAGTGAAAAGGGACAACCTGAGTGATAACAGGAGTAACAACAGTTACGGTGTAACGACAGTTGCGGAGTAACAATAGTTACAGTGTAACGACAGTTGTGTTGGGTGTGGAGCCTAATTATCTTTTGTATTCAAAGGTTTCAGTCGGATGTATACCCCAGGAAGACTGTACACCCCTCCATGCGGGGGGGTAAATCCGCATTGCCTGGGGGGTCTGGGGGCCAATGGTTCCCCGGCGGGGTTTCGGGGGCAGTGCCCCCGAAGCTAAAAATAGATGTAAAATTGCCTTGCAAAAGTCTAGTAATTTATAGTCAATCTGGGCCATTCATTAGGTGGATGATTTGATAGTAGAAGTTATGTTTAATTTAGGGTTTTTTGCCCTAGAAGGCAACCCCTCACTATATATGAGGGAATTGTATTGTGTCTATGTATATCTGTATTCTAAGTGAGGAAGAGAGAGGAGATTGAGATCAAAGAGGGATTTACAGTGGATTTGCTATAGGTTGCATCTCTTCATTTTGCTGGATAATATAATAAAAGAACGATTGGCTATTTCTTCGTCGACGTAGCCCAAATTGGGTGAACCACGTATATCTGTGTCTTTCTTGTTTTATGTGTTTTCTATGTTTGTATTTCTACAATATTTTATGTGTTCCATTGCTCTGTAATATATAATTTTCTAACACTTGTTTTATGGATTTTCTAACACTTGTTTTAATTGCCTTGTAAAAGTCTAGTAATTTCTAGTCAATCTGGGCCGTTCATTAGGCGAATGATTTGATAGTAGAAGTTATGTTTAATTTAGGGTTTTTTGCCCTAGAAGGCAACCCCTCACTATATATGAGGGAATTGTATTGTGTCTATGTATATCTGTATTCTAAGTGAGGAAGAGAGAGGAGATTGAGATCAAAGAGGGATTTACAGTGGATTTGCTATAGGTTGCATCTCTTCATTTTGCTGGATAATATAATAAAAGAACGATTGGCTGTTTCTTCGTCGACATAGCGCAAATTGGGTGAACCACGTATATCTGTGTCTTTCTTGTTTTATGCGTTTTCTATGTTTATATTTCTACAATATTTTATGTGTTCCATTGCTCTGTAATATATAATTTTCTAACACTTGTTTTATGGATTTTCTAACACTTGTTTTAATTGCCTTGTAAAAGTCTAGTAATTTCTAGTCAATATGGGCCGTTCATTAGGCAGATGATATGACGGTAGAAGTCATGTTTAATTTAGGGTTTTTTGCCCTATAAGGCAACCCCTCACTATATATGAGGGAATTGTATTGCGTCTATGTATATCTGTATTCTGAGTGAGGAAGAGAGAGGAGATTGAGATCAAAGAGGGAGTTACAGTGGATCTGTTGTAGGTTGTATCTCTTCAGTTTGCTAGATAATATAATAAAAGAAGGACTGGCTATTTCTCCATGGATGTAGCCCAAACTGGGTGAACCACGTATATCTGTGTCTCTCTTGTTTTATGCGTTTTCTATGTTTATATTTCTGCAATATTTTATGTGTTCCATTGCTCCGTAATATATAATTTCTAACAACTAGTATCAGAGCCGAAGGTCTATTTGGCTGATAAACTCGCAGGAGAGAAGGGTTCCTAGTTCAAGTGGGAGCAATGGTGGAAGATGGTAGGTTTAGGGTCGAAAAATTCAATGGCCAAAACTACCAGCGGTGGAAGATGCAGATGGAAGATCATCTGTATCAGAGAGATCTATACCTACCATTGAGCGGAAAGACAAAGAAGCTGACAAGTATGACAGACATAGAATGGGATATTCTCGACAGAAAGGCACTTGGAACAATACGACTATTTCTAGCAGCATCGGTAGCGTTTAATATTTCAAAGGAAACGACAACACAGGGTTTAATGTTGGCACTGACCAAACTATATGAAAAACCCTCGGCCTCAAATAAGGTATTTCTTATGAAGCATTTATTTAATATGAAGATGTCAGAAGGTGGATTTGTTGCATACCATTTAAATGATTTTAATATAGTTACAAGTCAGTTAAGTTCTGTAGGGGTAAATTTTGATGATGAAGTTAGGGCTCTGTTATTTCTGTGCTCATTGCCAGAAAGTTGGAATGGTTTAGTTATGGCCATTAGTAACTCTGTCTCTGGATCTAGTACTTTAAAGTTTGACGATGTTGTCGGTGCAATCCTTAGCAAGGAAATGCGATGGAAAAGCTCCAGTGAGACATCAAGTAGTGCTTTGAGTGCAGAGTCTAGGGGAAGAAAAATGGAAAGAGGAAAGAGCTCGGGATATCGCAGTAAATCAAGGAAAGTCAGATCCAAGTCCAGATCAGGGATAGTGTGCTGGAAATGCGGAAAGAAAGGACACCTAAAGAAAGACTGTAGATCTCGGAAGGGAAAATAAGGAGATGCACAACAAGAAAACAATCATGAAGCAAATGTGACAGGTGAGGTGTTACAAGATGCTTTGATTCTTTCTTTCGAAAATATTACTGATTCCTGGGTGGTAGATTCAGGGGCCTCATTCCATGCCACACCTGATAAGAAACATTTTCATGATTATGTTCAAGGAGATTTTGGACAGGTTCGATTAGGTGATGATAAACCTTATAAAATCATTGGAATGGGTACAATTTTTTTAAAACAACAGAATGGAAATCAATGGCTATTGAAGGAGGTAAGGCATGTTCCAGATCTGAAGAAAAATCTGATTTCAACAGGGTAGTTGGGAGGTGAAGGTTACGTAACTACTTTCACAGATAAAACCTGGAAGGTCACTAAAGGATCCCTGGTAAGAGTTAAAGGAGGAAAGGTTGGTACAATGTATTTATGCAATGGTATTTCTAATTCTGTTAATGCTTTAACCTCTACAGGAGAAGATACGACATTGTGGCATCATAGGCTTGGCACATGAGTGAGAAGGGGATGTATATTCTTCACTCAAGAAATTTGTTGCCAGGTTTGAAGTATGTTGATTTAAAATTCTGTGAGAATTGTGTTTATGGAAAACAGAAGAGAGTCAGATTCCTCAGAGTTGGGAAAGAAAAGAAGAGCGGAAAATTAGAGGTTGTGCATATAGATGTATGGGGACCTGCTCAGGTATCATCTCTTGGTGGCTCTCATTATTATGTTACTTTTATTGATGATGCAACTAGAAAAACCTGGATTTATTGTATTCGAAAGAAATCTAATGTATTTGATACTTTCAAGAAATGGAAAGCTTTGGTTGAAAATGAGACAGGAAAAAGGTGGAAGTGTCTCAGATCAGATAATGGAGGTGAATATTGCAACAAACAGTTTGATAGGTACTGTTCAGAAAATGGAATTCGTAGAGAGAAGACAGTTCCAGGAACACCACAAGAAAATGGTGTGTTAGAAAGGATGAACAGGACAATCATGGAGCGTGCAAGGTGCATGAGATTGCATGCAGGATTGCCTTTACAATTTTGGGTAGATGCTGTAGATACTGTTGTTTATCTAATAAACAAAGGGCCTTCAAGTTCCTTGGATGGTGGTATTCCAGAGGAGGCATGGACAGGTAAAAAGGTAAACTACTCTTTTTTGAAGACTTTTGGTTGTGAAGCCTTTGTCCACATTAATAAAGAAAATAGAACAAAGCTTGAGGCAAAATCAAAGAAATGTACCTTTATTGGATATGGTGTTAATGATTTTGGTTATTGCTTATATGATTATGAAAATCACAAAATCATTAGGAGCAGAGATATAATATTCAATGAAAGGGTTTTGTATAAGGATCAGCTGTAGGAAAAAAAACAGGAAAAAGAAAATAGAGAATACACAGTGCTTGACGATATCATAGGAAAAGTGATGGTGCCTGAAAATCATAATGATCAATAGCCAGAACAACAACCACAATAGCAACAAGCACTTCAAACACCTAAAGGTGGTGTTAGAAGATCTACCAGGATGAGTAGAACCCCTAAACAATACTCTCCTTCATTATATTATGTATTGTTGATTGATTCTAGTGAACCAGAATGTTATGAAGAAGCAGTGCAGGTAGAAACCAGGAAGAAGTGGGAGCAAGCCATTAAAGAAGAGATGGACTCCTTAGCACATAACCAGACTTGGGACTTAGTCAGGTTTCCTGCAGGTAAGACAACATTGCAGAATAAATTGGTCTTCAAGTATGTTGAAGAAGATGAGAAACAGCTAGGTCCAAAGTGGAGTCATTGTCTAGCAAATGAAGCAGCGATGGAGTTGCTATAATCAATCCACAAGTGGGAGATTGTTGGGTGTGGAGCCTGATTATCTTCTGTATTCAAAGGTTTCAGTCGGATGTATACACCAGGAAGACCGTACACCCCTCCACGCGGGGGGGTGCAGGGGGGACTTGTCCCCCTCGCAGGGGCCCGGGGGGGTAAATCCCCTCTAGCTGGGGGGTTCAGGGGCCAGCACTCCCCCAGCGGGTGTTCGGGGGTAGTGCCCCTAAAGCTAAAAATAGATGTAAATTTGCCTTCTAAAAGTCTAGTAATTTCTAGTCAATCTGGGCCATTCATTAGGTGGATGATCTGATGGTAGAAGTTATGTTTAATTTAGGGTTTTTTTCCCTAGAAGGCAACCCCTCACTATATATGAGGGAGTTGTATTATGTCTATGTATATCTGTATTCTGAGTGAGGAAGAGAGAGGAGATTGAGAGAGAAGAGGGTGCTACAGCGAATCTACTGTAGGTTGTATCTCTTCAGTTTGCTGGATAATATAATAAAAGAAGGACTCGTTGTTTCTCCGTGGATGTAGCCCAAATTGGGTGAACCACGTATATCTATGTCTCTCTTGTTTTATGTATTTTCTGTGTTTATATTTCTGCAATACTTTATGTGTTCCATTGCTTCGTAATATATAATTTCTAACAAGTTGTGGAGTAACAGTAGCTACAGTGTAACGACAGTTGTGGAGTAACGGCAGCTACGGTGTAATGGTAGTTGTGGAGTAACAATAGCTACGGTGTAACGGCAGTTGCGGAGTAACAATAGCTACAGTGTAACAACAATTACGGAGTAACAACAGCTACAGTGTAATGGAAATTATGGAGTAACAACAGCTACGGTGTAACAGAGTTATGGAGTAACAGTAGCTACGGTGTAACAACAGTTATGGAGTAACCGTAGCTACCGTGTAACAGCAATTACGGAGTAATAGCCCCGGAAGAGTAACAACAGCTACGGTGTAACGGCAATTGAGGAGTAACAATAGCTACAGTGTAACAACAGTTATGGAGTAATAGCATCTACGGTGTAACAGCAGTTATGGAGTAACAACAGTTACGGTGTAACAACAGTTATGGAGTAACAACAACTACAGTGTAATAGCTGATAAAATGACAACATCGGGTGTTACATTTCTCCTCGCCATATTTCTTTGTTGTTCCTGCAAAAGATAAACAAGCAATATATATATATAATTAAATTTTTATTTATTTTCTATTTTCATATATCATTTTTTATTTATTTATTTTTATTTTTTTAGAGCAGAGTGAGGGTGTCTTGTTTTCCAATGACCATTAAATTAGATGAAGTAAAAATATTTTTAACAAAAGCATCTTTAGAGGCTGGATGGTGATATAATTTAAGATGGTGTCTGTTTACCAGGAACGAAATATGGTTTTCATCTATTGTACTTAGTCTAACCATTCCATTGTCGAACACCGCATCCACTTGATATGGGCCCATCCAGCGAGTGCAGAGCTTGCCTTTGAAATATTTAAATCTGGAGTCATACAATAATGCCTAGTCCCCCACCTAAAACACCTTGGTTTTGATGAATTTATCGTGCCATTTCATTCTCTGCTGTTGAACAGCAGTAGTTCTCTGGACAACCACTACTCGAATCTCGTCCAATTCATTCAGCTGTTCCAGTCGGTGTTTCTGGGCTTCTGATAAATCTAGGCCTACTTCCAGAGCTGTTCTGAGTGTACTAATCTCAAATTCCACTGGAAACAAGGGGGATTTTCCATAGACTAATTCATATGGAGAAAACCCTGTTGTATTCTGCCATGTCGTTCTGTATGCCCATAGAGCTTTTGGGAGTTTCTGTGCCCAATCCTGGCGATGGCTTGCTACTGTCTTTGTCAAGATATTTTCCAATACCTTATTTGTGCTTTCTACCTATCCATTCACTTGGGATGATAGGGGGTTGTCACCCTATGTTTGACCCCATATTGCTGCATTAGCTTTTCTATCATATGAGAAGTAAATTGCGATCCACTGTCTGATACAATCTCTCTTGGAGTCTTGTAGCTGGCAAAAACTTCTTCAAAAAGGAAGTCTGCCACCAATTGTTCTGTTGCTCTCATGACCACCTTGGCTTCCACCCATTTAGTTACATAATCAGTGCAGACCAGGATGTAAGCCTTCTGATGCAAAGGTGGGTTGAAGGGACCAACAAAATTGATGGCACATTTCTCAAATGGTTCGAGGACTATCTGGGGCCGCAAGGGCATCTCATCTACTTTCCCAAGTTGTCCCATCCATTGATAGCTATCACACCTCCACACGTAATCCCGAGCGTCACGAAAGATGGAGGGCCAGTAATATCCCATTTGCAGCACTTTATGACCTGTTCTTTTGTCTGCAAAGTGTCCCCCATAGGGGCCACCGTGTGCAGCTTTTAATATCTTGAAAAGATCATCTCATGTTACACAATGCCGAATCTGCTAATCCACCCTCGTATGGAAGAGATATCCTGCCATCCATGAATATCTGGTACTGTGGTGAATGATCTTCCTTTTCTCCTTATAGGACAAGTGATGAGACACTTTACCTGTAGCCAAATAATTAGCAATATCTGCATACCACGGAGTGTTAGCAGAAACTGTAAAAAGATGCTCATCTGGAAAATCATCTTCAATTGGTGTTTCCTTACCATCATGTTCTATCCTAGATAAAAAAATCTGCAACCACATTGTCTTTCCCTGGTTTATCTACTATAGTGATATCAAATTCCTGTAGTAGCAACAACCATCTTGTAATTCGACTAGGGGTAACAGGTTTATTCATTAAATACCTGATGGCTACATGATCAGTATGCACAAAAGTAGGATACCCGGTAATGTAGTGCCAGAACTTATTGATGGCATAAATGACAACAAGAAATTCTTTCTCAGTCACTGTGTAGTTTAATTCAGCAGGAGCCAAATTTTTACTAACATAGTAGATTGCGTAAGGTAATTTGTCCTATTTCTGTCCCAATACTGCACCAATTGCTGTCTAAGAGGCATCTGTATGAATATGGAAAGGCAATGCCCAGTTAGGTCCTCTAAGGATCAGAGCACTGCAAACTAACTCCTTAATTTTTGTAAACGCTACATCACAGTCTTTTTTCCACACAAATTCTGAATCTTTCATTAGTAATTGAAATAGTGGGTGTGCTACTTTTGCAAAATTTTCTATGAAACGTCTATAATAACCAGCACAACCAATGAAACTGCGTACCTGTGTGACCATTTTAGGTGTTGGAAAGTGTAGAAATATCTGTATCTTTGTTGGATCCATTATGATTCCTTCAGCTGAGAGAAAATGTCCCAAAATGATTCCCTCTTCCATCATCATGTGAAATTTCACTGTACTGAGAGAGACACATGCTTGTATACACATTGCGAGAACTTTTTCCAGATTTTCCAATCCCACCATGAACGAGTCCCCATATGGAGTAAAATCATCCATATAGATCTTGACACTGTCATTTATCAAATCAAAGAAGATTCCCAGAATTGCCCTCTGGAATGTTGCAGGAGCATTACATAGGCCAAAAGGAAGGACCCGCTATGCAAATGTCCCCCAGGGGCATGTGAACGTGGTCTTGTCCTGGTCCTCAGGAGCAATCTGGATCTGGTTATATCCACTAAACCCATCCAGAAAAGAGAAATACTTCTTACCAGCCAATGTGTCCAACACTTGATCAATAAATGGCAAGGGAAAGTGGTCTTTCTGTGTCACCTTGTTCAAATCTCGATAATCTATGCAGATCTGCCATTTTCCATTCTTTTTGGGGACCATTACCAGTGGTGAGACCCATTAGCTGTTTGAGATTGGGTAGATTAAACCCACATCGAGTAACTTCTGAAGTTCTTCTTTTACCACATTCTTCAATGCCGGGTTCATTCTCCTCTGAGGTTTCCTTATAGGACGACAATCCTCCTTAATGTATATGTGATGGGTGCATAAGTTAGCTGGGATTCCCTTCATATCTGCATAATACCAGGTGAAGGCCTCCTTATGTTTCCGTAGAACGTCTATAAGCTGCTCCTTCTAAGATTCTGATAGGTTCAGATTAATGTTCAAGGTTTTCCCAAGTTTCAATTCCACTTGTATACTTTCGTGAGGTGCATCGACAGGTGGTTCCTCTAATCCTTTTTCTATTTCCATAGTTTCTTGAGCTTCACAACTTAGGATGGATTCTAGGATCTGCTGGTTCGATTCCGAAATGGAACAAGGATCATCCATGAAGGAAGTGATTACGTCATCTTCTGATTCCATCTTTAATTGTAGGTCATGTTCGATAGTAAGGACGGGTCTCACTTCTTCCTCTTCCGTTACGTCCTCCACCACAGATATAGCCTTCTTTCCGCCTACTGGCTTTATAGGTGAATTTGGTTCTGCAAGTGGATATAACACTAACTTCTTAGTGTTATGCCCATTAGAAATGACCATATTCCCTGAGCAGCACCCAATGTAAGTGTCTGTAGTGGCCAGCCATGGCCTACCCAAAATTAGGGGATGACCACCCACTGAAGACTGTGTATGTAATACCAGGAAGTCTATGGGGTAATGCCATGAATCCACTGAAATTGTCACATCTTCTAGCTTTCCTAGAGGTTTGACTGTAGAACGATCTGCTAATTCTAGTACTATAGGCATATGCTTTAAATTACGAAGTCCTAACGCATTAATAGTTTCAGTGGTGATGACATTGATGGCAGCTCCTAGGTCTACCAACACATTTGGAATCTCTACCCCATTAATATGTACTATCAAGATTGGGTTCCCCGGATCTCCATATTTCACTGGCATTGATTTTCCCATCATAAAGTCTGACAACTTTCCCATAATATGTATGGTAAGGGGATCTTTAATCTTCTTGTAAAATTTCTTGGAACAATATTCCCTAAGAGTCTTTGCATAGATTGGCACATCGTTCATAGCTTGCAATAAGGGAATTTTAACAAACAAATTTTTCAATTCTCCTAATAAATCAAATTCAAATTGAGGACCTGGTTTACTCATGATTAACCTCTTTGGGTAAGGTGGTTCAGATTGATGCTGCTTGATAGGAGGCGTCTGGGTTTTATCAGGTTGCTTTGGCTCTCTACTGACTGGTTCTGCCTCCTTACCTTCACCATCAAGCTGTTCAATGATAACTGGAGGAGGTTGGGCATAAACTGTCCAACTTGATCGCAGATTCATTTCATACAGCTCTGCAGTGGAGATACTATATGAAGGCAGGTTAAGAACATCAGCTTGATGAGCTCCCTTATTGTTAGGGTTAGGGTTAGGCTGCATTGGGAGCTGAGGATGGGCAAGCTGGTTACTAGGAGGCACATTGGAGGGTAGTTTAAGCTGCTGCTAGGGCATCTGTTGTGGCATCTGCGAAGGAAACTGACCAAGAGTAGATCCTCGCCAGGTCGGAGCCCACGGGGAGCTTGTACTGGCTTGGGGATTCCACTGCTGCCAAGGTGGGTACTGATATTACGGCCACATGGGAGGGTAAGGCATGGTTTAAGGATTCATATTACAATTATTAAAATACTGAGATGGATCCAGGTACATACCTTGATTCCCCATCGGTGGTCGAGGCTACCATGGCTTTCGAGATCCCATGAGGTACAGCTGCTCTGTGTCCTCCCCCGTTCCTTGAAATACTACTTTCAAGCCTGGTAAGGAAGGGCATGAGCTTGTCGCATGACTGAGCTCGCAGAATGCACATTCCTCTATGGAATTTAGTGGAAATTCCCTCTCTGGATGCTTCTTTCTGCACTTCAGGCAAACTACCACCATAGTCCTATCCAGCTCTAGCTACTTTTGTTTTACTTGCAAAGTGTCCATCTGTGCTAATAGGGTACTGAGGATATCTGTTCTCAGGTTATCTAGCAGATTTTTGATTTCTACTTTTGTAACACCCCCGCCAGATCCCTTTACTGAACGGACCCCTTGCTTGTTTCTCGCAAGCCCCCTTGAGCACTGAATACATAATTTGCAAATATCTTCGAACTTCTCCTTGGAGATATCCCCCTTTCCAACAATGTTCAATAGTTCCATCGAGTCTTCTCGAAGGGATCAAAGGAGGATAATCTTTAATATTTCCTTATCCAGGTTAGAATGCCCCGACCTCTGTAAGGTGTAGTTGAACCTCTCCACACAATCTTCCAAGCTTTCATCTTCTTTCTGTGTGAACTTGAAGAGTTCCTCCTTAATGTTCCGGGATTTACAGTAATCCTGGTATTTCTCCAAGAAAGCTGTCTGCATATCTTCCCATGTAGAAATGGATTTTCCTCCAAGGCCCATGAACCATCATAGAGCCATCCATTTTAGAGTGGAAGGGAAAATTTTCAGCTTCTGGGCATCTGTTATGTAGTCATACCCCTAGCATACTATATCAAACTCAAATAGAAATGTGTCGGGGTCTTCAGAGATAAGCCCATGGAAGGTTGGTAAAGCTGCCAATGGAATAGGCTTTGTAGGTGCACTGGTTCCCAGGTCTCCAATAGGGAAATCGATGGTGGAGTTTGTAGGGGCCATGAATATTTTCCAATAATCACTAGGGATTTCAATAGGCTCTACAGAGGGTGGATGAGGATTTTTTATTACTGGGATTCGAGCTACTTTGGTAGCACTTCCCTGGTCTCTTGGTGATGTAAATATCTCCTTGACTCTTTCTTCTGCAGCCTGATGGCTTGATCCTTTGGCTGCAACTCCCTTTCCTTTACCGGAACAGTCTGATTCTATCGATGCTCTGCTTGCAACTTCCTCGTCTGCTAACACCAATTCAAGATTCTCTAAATCAAGTCCACTGCTAGTTGCTTCCTCCACGGTCAGAGGGGCCTGCTATGTTGAGTCACCACAGAATGTCGCAGCCGATACTGGCTGTTCCACTGATTGTCCTTTTAACTTCAACTTTCTTGCTCCTAGTCTCACAGCTACGTGAGAGGATGCTTTGGATTCAGCCTTTGCTATGATCTCTTGTATATAGGTTTTTCTTCCTAGGTCTGGTCTTCCCATCCTTGGGGCTGTCCCTCTGCCCCTTTTATTGGGTTCTTTGTTCATACAAAAGTTGGATTGATGGGGGGGGGTTTTGTATGAACCTACAATGCTTCAACCTTGGAGTAAGGTGTCAAAAGACTGTTCCTTCCCCAGGGTGAAAGAACTCTAAAAAAGAAAGGCAGCTATAACAAAACTCTAGGGTTTCAGGCCTAGAGCAAGGCGTCAAAGGACTCCTCCCTCCCTAGGAAAAAGAACCAAAAAAAATCAAAAACCATGGAAAACCCTAATTTTCCTAGATCTAATGCAAGGTGTAAAAAAGGTTGTCTCTCCCCAGGGTAAAAGCTAGGGATTTCCCAAAAATAAAGCACACACAGGTTGAGAAAAACAATTCTAGCTCAAGGCCTGGAGTAGCGTGTCAAAGGACTCCTCCCTCCCCAGGAACAAGAGAATGGCCCAAAATAATCAGAAAAACAGAAAACAGAAAGAGTACCTATGCTTAGGACCTAAAGCAAAGTGACAAAACTCGTTCTCTCCCCAGGACAAGAGATTGACCCTCTGGTCGGTCCGGATTGTTGCTTGCACCTTGCAGCCTCCCCAGCAACGGCGCCAAAATGTTGGTGTCTAGGTAGGGGTGATTTATCTACCTTATTCCAACATTAATCTTATCAATCCAGGTGCGTATCCTTTCAAGGCAACGCACAAGGTATATGCAGGGGCAAACGCGTAATCTTTCCCAACCAAGGGTTCGTGGTTTAAGATTCAAAACATAAATGCAATATTAACAATTTACAGGACTGCAGAAATAATCATAAGCAAATAAAGAACTGTAATAGCACACATAGACTGATAAATCACACACACACACATAAAGACACAGCACCTGATTAGAAGAGCGGGCCCAGCACTCTGATCAGGGCTGCGTTAGCCATGAAGAGAATTAGAACAACAAAATGGATGATCTTTTATTAATCGGTAACATAATTTTACAACACTGATGGGTGAACCCCCATTCATAGGATCAACCTACATTTTATACACAGCGAGGGAGATTAACAGATCTCCCAAAAACATAGCAACTGCAGATACAAAGATATACATTGGTTGGAACAGTATCAGCATCAGATGCCTGAGATAGCAGGAAGGCCCAAGAATAGTTCAGGGCATCTGTTTTCCAAGTTGTGCGACCTCCTGCTGATCGGCCGTTGCCAGTTCTGTTGCAATATGCCGATTTGAGGGTTCCTTTTCTCATGCTACGGTCAAACACACAATTTAGTACCACAAATAGATAGACTCCGTATTTTTTACTTCATTAATTAAAATATACCAATAGGATAGTAAAAGGGGGAATTTACCCTATAAATTTATCATAACAGCATGGGTAAATGAATGCAAAAAGGTCAAAAAGGGTAATGGAAATAGGCAAAAAGATGGCTCGATTTGGTACCCAACAACAACCATGGTATTTAAGCACCATATGTCACTCAGAGTCTTTGATACCCAACTTTGTGTGCAAGGTATGAAAGATATTTATGAACTCTAGCACTACTTGGTCCCTTTCTTGCCGTAGTCTAGTCGATCTCATGTACTAGTCTTCATAGATTCCAATAGGGTAATATTGTTCCTTAGAAATATCCCTAAAATAGTCTTAGGTGGGTATGACTAAAAATAGTCTAGATTCCTCTATGGCCCTCTGCTCATAGTAAGTTTCCCACCAATCCTTTACATGGGGGGGTGAACCTTAAGGAGTGTAAAAGTAATATTCTCACTATTGAAAAATTGTGGACTAAAAAATACCATTCTAGTATGCTTAACCATTTATCTATAGCATTCATATCTATCTTTCCTTGAAATATAGGAATATCAAAATTATCTTGTACCTTAATGGGGGAGATTGGTTCAAAAGTTTCCATTCGAAGAAACTACGTCACCTATTGGCATCCATCGAAAGATCTAGGAAAAATTATCCATCAACTCATTCATTTGTCACTTGATGGTTGTTTATGTGGTTTTATCACTCCTAAAGTAACTAAACCATAGTCATTAATTATGGACCAAGGTAGGTATTTTTGTTTCAAAGACGTCTACACTATTTATGTCGATACATGTAACAACCAAGTAAAATAGAAAAGATGTCATTGAACACACTTGCAGAATGGAAGTAAACACTTGCAGGAATGAAACACAATTGGAATTGAAAGAATCCACACTACATAAGAAATTCAAAATAAATATAGGTGCTCCATACACTATTAGCCAAATATATAACAATAATTTAACAACAAAGAATTGATTAACCTGTGTAACATCACACAATAAATCTGAAAGAAGAAGTGTATCTATCCCATAATAAAATGTGTGAAATAGTAATAAGAAATCAACACTAACACATAAAACAAATATCCTATCAACATTGTGATCCTTTCTAAAGAGGAGGGTGCTTCCTCCCTAGCAGGGTGCAAGAGTAAAACAAAAACTAGTTAAGAGTTCAACACAGAAATTGCAGTAACATCACCAGATATATGCTTGTATTAAAATAATTGAATAGTACAAGATCAAAATGTCAGTATTATCTATGCTATCTAGCATCCCCCTTCTCACGAGACTAAGATCTTTTATAAAATCTTTAAAAATCCCCAAAATTAGGGAAACAAATCAGTCATGAAAATATGCCATTCTCATGCTGATTAAGCTAACAGAAATAATAAAAAGATAGAAATTGTTACAAACTACTTTTAATAAATATTTTTATGGTTACACCACTCATGTTTAGATGCAATTCTAATTGCTTAGATATTCTTAACTTTCTACATGAAATTACTTCATGCGGCCCTTGCCAATTGTCTTTGAAAATGGCAGCGACAGTCTTAACAATTTGGAGTGTAAAAACAACTTCGCGGTGTAACAACAGGAAACGGAAAACCGAGGGTGTATAAACGAGTAACAACAACTCACATTGTGTAACACCATGTAACAACAACAACTATTTACCCATGGCCATCAGTATTTATGGAAACTCATGAAAGAAAACATTCAAAAGAACATTTCCAAAGATAACATGGTTAGTCATCCGAAAGAAATCATTGTTTCATTTAATACTTAGCAGAAAATAACATAATAATACACCAAAGAAAAAGGTTGCTTCTTGATTAGAGGGAGTGACATTGTATTAGGGAAATTGTGGGTTCGATGAGGGAAAATTTCCAAAAATGGGGAAAATTATGCATGAAATATCCTCAAATATTGCAGCCAACACCTCCCCCCCCCCCCCCAACTGAAGCCACTGCATGTCCTCATGTATATTCTTCATAATGTTTAGGTTCCTCTTCTATTATGACACTGGCATGTTGTTAATGTAGCTTTTTGAAATCATAGTCGCTAACAATGTCTTTATCGTCTTTCCTATATGCATGGGTAGACACGAGCCGACGTGTCCAGCAATGTTCATCATACTTTCTTAGGTGAAAGAGAGGTTGTTATTTCTCAACCGGGAGCCAAATCAGAGGAAACTTGAATTTGAGCCCCATCCAGAAAGCTCCCATCATTTTGATAATTCATATAGATTCAGGGACGCGAGTGACAACTATCACGAAATTGGGGTACCCAAAGGGATCCCCTGCTTTTAGTTTTTTAGTTCAATATTTCCATCGTTTCAGGCTTCCAACTAATGCTTTACTTTTCAATTATTCATAAATATTAAGGAAAAAACCAAAAGTCCTTATCCTAAAAAGGGTCATTTTTTCTACCATGTCAGGTTTAGTAACAAAATTGTTGAATTGACGCCTCATATTAACGTCCATACCAGGTTTGGGTCTTATCTTTAGGGATTCATATTCTTCATTTATACAAAATGATTTTATTTCCATGTGCGAATCAATTTTATTTCTCACAAAAGATATAAAATCTCATAGTTTCAATTCTCCAACATAGGGGGAAAGGTCTGCAGCCATCTGCAAAATATAATGCTCAACAAATATATCATGTAGATAGAGTTCTCATAATAGACTCTTCTCATTGAAATCACATGAGAGAAATATATCCAGAAATGTTTTAATTGAAAAGCTCCTATAATGTCTATCCTCATGGATGGATCTTAACTAGAAAAGATAATGTTTCTCCCACAAGAAGACTGGGTCGGACATAGATGAATTCCTGCAACCTAAAAGGTTTAGGGCTAACTCAGACATTTTACCTTCCTCTTCAGTCAACTTCTTTACCTCTTGTTGTATATTTTATCGTTGATCTTCCTTTTTCATCTCATCTTTCCTCGTTTCCAACTTTAACAAATCTTCCATTAGCAATTCTTCGACCAACTAATCCTTAAGGGTATGAATAGCCTTCTGATGTTCTTTTAAAGAAATCACTCCCTTTTTTAGGGAAAGTATGATTTTCTTCCAATTATCCAATTCCAATATCAACAAGTCTTTCTAAATGCCACCCCACTTCAAGGTCCTATGTTGTCTCATGTGCAATATCAATAGAGGGTGTAACAACATCTCGTGTTTTGAGTTGCTCTGCCTCAACTGCAAGTTCTTGTGTATCATTAACTTTGTTGACAGTGTCTTGTGGAACAATTGTCAATTCTTCTTCCTTAAAAACCTCTGCCTCAACTGCTAGGTCTTGTGTATCAACATCATCATTGATAGGTTCTTATGTATTGATTTCTAGGTTAAAATCCATGGGGTGCTCCATTTCAATTGCTAGTTCTTGTGTGTCAGCAACATCGTTAACGGGTTCTTGTGTGTCAACCTCCCATGGTTTTTTTTTGGGTTTCTTCTGATATGGTGTCTGGAATAAAAATTTTGTATCATGTTGTTGCCAAACCCTCAACACATGCTATACATAAAGGCCCCTATGTGGTTTTTGATCCAAACTTATCAACAACCTCAACCAATGTATCAAGACCCAAAACCTTTTTTTTTTTTCATTTTTCAACCTCCTAATTGCTGCTTTAATTTCTTATTTTTTGATTCTAGCTTCTTAATTTTAAGTAGAAAAGTGTCTTCTTGCTTGGTTTATTTCTTCTTTTTCTACTTCTTTGTCTCTTCTTGCTTCCCCTTTTTTTCTTTTTGCTTTCCTGGTTTCTTCTTGGACAGTGGCAAGGGTTCTGGTTAAGTACCACACTTAACTATTTTCTTCAGTATTCTACCACCGACAGGTTTATGAAGTGACCTATTTGTAACTCTAATTCCCAAAGACTGTCCTTTCTCCTTAGTTGTATCATCTTCCCCCGGAGCATCTGTAAGAGTTTCAACATGTCTCTGTCATGTGGTTTATGTTCCTTTACTGATAAAATCCTCCCAATTTCATCCTTGCTTCTCTAGAGCTTCCATTACAATCAATTTTATGAGGCCATGATTGGTAATGCAACTCTATGGATGTGAGTCTGCCTTTGCTGAGGCAACCATGTGTTTCAAATTATCCACCATAAAATAGGGAAGATTAACCAGTTTCCTATGTTGAAGATGGCTCAACAATGGAAAATGATAGTTGAAAACTATTGTCGAGTGCCCCTCAAATGTAATGTACTTGATAATGAACTGGGAAACATTGTTCCACAACTGAGGAAAGGAAAGGTGGTCAATTCCTCTTCGCTTCTTGACCAACTATTCTTCTCCCAGCAAGAATTCATCTTTAAGGGATGGGTCACTAATTTTTCGGTTGAAACACCTCTTCCCTTCAGGTCGAAGCATTGTTACTCTGGAATCACTTCCTCCATAATCTCCAGTCTTAGGACTCTAACCTTTATTCGATTGCTATTCAGATTTTGAGAAAATTCCAAAGAAACACTCTCATCCGACCCCCGGAGTCACTCAAAAAACTCAATCCACCTTACTTCTCTAAAAATTTGATATGCTTCTGCATATTTTTCCAAAGCCTTGATGGAATCTGGTTCATGCCTTATTGTTGCTCCTCCCACCCTTTGCTATTATATACCATTCACTAATTGCTGCAACAGTCACTATGAAATTTCACCCACTTCCCATCACAATTATTGAAAAATATATGCAATGAGGGTGCAGAGCTATGTTGAGGTAGATATCAGGGTGATAGGAAAGGATATCAAGTCAGAAAATTGTGTGAGATGGGTTATTGCTCCATCATTAATTCAAAGATGTGAAAATCTAACTTGGATACGGTTCGAGTTAATGAGATGATCAATCATAAAAGATAGTAATGATTAACATGTATTATCACTACAAATCAGGTTATGTTACAGATCAAAAAATGATTTGTTCCCCCCTCCCTAACTTAAATACAAAGGATGTCCATAGCCGTCAAAATGAGATGACGTATTAACTACCATAATTTCTAAAGAAAGAGAAAAACAATACTTTTTTTTTTAATGACTTACCGAAGGGTGATTTGATTGATTCCGACATCGGAGTGCTGGTGATGGTGATTTGAAGTAGACAACTGCAACTGGTTCCATGCTATAGTCGTTTCCATTGGATCGGCTGATATAGATGTAAGAAAAAAATAATTTCTCCATGATGGTTGAGTAAATTTACAACAGTACTTTATTACAACAATGTATTCCTTTGAGGGCATTACAATTTGTGCCTACAAAAGAATTCTCAGAATAATATAATGAAATGAATAAAAATCGGTTTGTAACAAGCATGTTGTTACACATATGTCATAGATGCCATGTTGTTACAAAATTTATTAAAAGGAAAATGTGTATCAACTACCACAAAGTGGTTTTTAGCTGGTGCAACTATTTACCCATGACTCGCAAGAGGTTTTCATAGGAAGATTATTATTATTATTATTATTATTATATATATTTTTATTATTTTTCCTTTTATTATTACTATTATTATTATTATTGGTGTATCAACTGCAAAGTTGGTTTTCAGCTACTACACTTATTGGAATTTAATAATTTGACAGCACAGGATAATTTTCCCCTTCCCTCATAACTTGAAGATCATATCCTAAGACAATGTTGACAAATGAATCCATTGAGGTTGGTTTATGATATAACCATAGACGATGCCCAATCGCAAGCGTTGGAACTTTGGCATTGTCAATGGTAATTAATCTCACGGTCCCATTATCAAAGACTGTATCTACCTCATAAGGACCTAGCCATCTCATGCAGAGATTCCCCTTGAAGTATTTGAATCATGAATCTTACTTTCGAGTCTAATCGTGTTTCTGAAACACCTTTTTTTTATAAAGTTATCATGTCACTTAGCCCTTTGTAGCTGGATGATGCTTTTTTTCTGGATGGAAGCCAATATCTTCTCATCTAGTTCATTTAACTGGTTCAACCGATGTTTCTTAGTTGTAGTCAAATCCAGGTTCACTTGAAATGTTGTTCTAAGTGCTTTTATTTCGAACTCAATGAGAAATAATGGGATTTTACCATACAACAATTCATATGGTGAAAATCCATTAGTATTTATCCTTGTAGTTCTATATGCCCATAATTATTTTGGAGGTTTATCAACCCAGTTCCTTTAGTGGTTGGCTACAATCTTAGTGAGAATTCCTTCAATAACGTTATTAGTGCTCACCACTTGACCATTTTCTTGTGGACGATATGGTGAGGTAATTCCGTGACAAATATTGAATTTCTCAACTAACCTATGCCTCAAATGAGACGTGAATTGTGGTCCTCTATCTATTACTATTTCTCGAGGTACTCTAAAGCAAACAAAAATGTCTTATAATAAGAAATCTAAAATAGCCTTTTTAGTTGCCTTGGTTAGTTCCTTTGCTTCAACCCATTTTGTGACATAATATGTAAAAAGATAGAATGTAGAACTTCTATTGAGATGAAAGATTAATTGGTCCTACAAAGTCTAAGGCCCACTTCTCAAATGGTTCAAAGACTATTTGAGGTTGTAATGACATTTCATTTGACCGGAGTGGTTGACCCATTCTTTGACAACAATCACATCCCTTCACAAATTTCTTTGCATCCTAAAATATGGTAGGCCAATAATATCCTGTTGAAAGCTATTTATGCTCTCCCCTCTTTTCATCAAAGTGTCTTCTGCAAGGTCACTCATGAAAGGCTCTGAGGATGTCAAAAATCTCAACGTCTCTCACACAATGCCTGATCTGATGATCTTACCCTGTGTAGTAGAGGTACCCTTCTACCCAAGAGCATATCACACTCTGCTGAACAATATTATTCTTTTCTTTTGAGGATAGATGTTGTGGAAATATCCCTGTAGCAAGGTAGTTAGCTATGTCTTCATACCACAGTGAGTGAGTTGAAATAGCAAAAATATATTCATATGGAAAAGAATCCTCAACGAGCATGTAATCACTATTAACAGTTATCCTAGTAAGAAAATCAGCCACTACATTATCTTTTCCAGGTTTATCTAATATTTTTATATCGAATTCTTGTAAAAATAGTAACCAACATGTAACCATACCATTAGTAACAGGTTTATTCATTAAGAAACAAATGGTAGAGTGGTCAATGTGCACAAATATTTGATAACCTATAATGTAGTGCCTAAATTTATTAATGGCATGCACTACTACAAGAAACTCTTTTTCTATAACTGTATAATTTAACTCTACTGGAGTCATATTCTTGTTGATGTAGTAGATGGCATATGGCTTCTTGTCTTCTAGTTGACCTAACACAACTCCTATAGCAGTATCAGATGCATCTGTTGCTATGTAAAATAGAAAATCCCAGTTCGGTCCTCGCAAAACAGGGGCTACTGATACACACTACTTTAACTCTGTAAAGGCGCATTCACATTTCCCTGGCCAAACAAATTCCACATCTTTAGTAATAAAAGAAAATAATGGGGATGCAATTTTTTAATTTTTTTCTATAAACCTCCTGTAATACCCTGCATGTCCCAAAAAGCTACGTACCTCCTTCTATGTTTTGTGGGCTGGAATTTTCAGAATTACTTCTATCTTAGTAGGGTCTACTTTATTCCTTTAGCAAAAATATAATGCCCAAGCACAATTCCTTCATTCATCATCATGTGACATTTTCAATGCTTAAAGCAACATTATTTTGCTCACATTGTTCTAGCACTTTTTCAATATTGGCTAATGTTGTCTGAAAATCATCACCATAAGGTGTACACTCATCCATAAATACTTCTAAACAGTCATTAAGAAAATATGCAAATATCCCCAATATTTCCCTTTGATAGTTGTTGGCACATTACAGAGTCCAAAAGGGAGAACTCTATATGCAAAAGTCCCCCAAGGGAAAGTAAAGGTGGTTTTAGCCCGATCCTTTGGGGCAATCTGTATTTGATTATAACCACTAAACCCATCTAGAAATGAAAAGAGATTTTCTCTAGATAAGGTGTCAAGGACTTGATCTATAAATAGAAAAGGAAAATGGTCCTTTTGAGTGGCTTTGCTATGTTATCTGTAATCTACACAGACACTCCACTTTCCATTCTTTTTAGGAACAATAAGAAGTGGAGATACTCATTGGCTATCAGAGATGGGATAAATGAAGTTGGCATTTAGAAGCTTTTGAAATTCACATTTTACTACTTCTTTAGGTGTTGGGTTCATGCGTCGATGTGGCTACCTAACTACATTGCAATCCACTTTCAAATAGATGTGGTGGGTATACAGGCTAGGGTGAATGCCTTTCATGTCCATGTAATCCCATGAAAATGCCTTTTTATGTCTTTGTAATAGTTGTAACAACATCCTATTCTGTTCGGGAGTTAGATTAGGATTAATATTTAGATTTTTTCCTGGCTCTATTTCAACTGAGCTTCTCTTGAGATTAGGGTAATTTTCATATGTTCTAGACTCAAGTCTTCCATGGTATCTTCTACCCCTAAATCATCAATATAAGTACAAACAATGGAATTAATGACAAAGCCATTGATAATGTCATCCTCTATTTCATTCTTAAAATATTGGGCTTTTCCAAGAGTGAGGAGTGGCCGAGAATGATCTGATTCAGGTTCAAATTCATCCCATAAGGGATTTTCCAAATCCTTATGTGGTTTTGTAGGAGGATAGAAGCTGAGGTTATTTGTGGTTTGTCCATATGAAATCATCATAAAGACCAACCTACAACCTATGAATGTGTCTGCAATGGCCAACCAAGGTCTTGCTAATATCAGGGGATGTCCCCCCATATTTTATTTGGTACTCTGATGACTACGTTCTCTACGACTCTGGGTTTAACATGTGACCTATCTGCTAGTTCTAGCACTGTAGGTGTTTGTCTCAACCCGTGCAATCCTAAAGTGGTAAAGAGTTCCTTAGTCATTTCATTGATTTTTGTCGCTAAATCAATTAATATGTTCAAAATGGGATTCTCATCAATATAAACAGTGACTGTAGGATTTTGTAGGTCATTGTATTTAGCCAAAAGAGGCTGAACAATCATTAGTTCTGACAATTTTCCCATCACATGGATGGTAACAAGATATTTGGGCTTCCTTCCAAGTTTCTTAACGCATAGGTCTCTTACTATTTTCACATAGATGGAGACATCCTTAAAGGATTGCAGCAAGGGAATCCTTATGTGCATATCCTTTAACTCCCTAAGAAAATCAGATTCGGGTTGTGGAATCAACCTTGTTTCAGGTAATCTTTATGGATATGGAGTGTCCTTTGTCACTATAGCAGTTGGATTGACTATTACAGATGTGTCAACATTATCTGAATAGGTTGCTACAAGTGTAGCAGTTTCATCAAAATCCATAGGATCATCCCTAGGTGATTCACATTCATCTTCAATAATCACAGAGGAGGTTTTTTAGTTTACTACTTTTGTTGATCGAAGGTGGATCTCATTACATTCAACAGGGGTAATGTAGTAAGTCTAGAAAGAAGTGGGGGCTTCTATATTCTGAACTACCTTATTATTTGCATTAGGGTTAGACTATACATGTAATTGGGGATGTATGGGAGGAGTGGTAGCAAACGATGAGAGAGGTGGAAGTTGCAATTGTTATTGCACTGGTAATGAAGGAGGGACTAGGCCTAAAGAGTTTCCCCTCTAATTCAGAGGTGAAGATTATGATTGAGATGGAGGATACTAAAAAGGTGGAGAAGGAGACCATTGATTCCATGGTGAAGGAAATTGATCTGAAGGGGGAGTGTGATAATGCCATGGAAATTGATGAGTATTATATACATTATTCCATGGATTGAAAGAAAACAATTGAGACATACCTAGTGGTCGTGGTTGCCAAGGCTTCCTAGACCTGATAAAGTAAGAAGATAGAGCCTCCTTGCCTAATTCCTTGAGTGTTGCCTTCAGTCTTGGGAGCTTTGTACAGTAGCCTATAGAATTCTCCAGGTCACAAAGATTGCATAAGTAAATGTTGTTGACTCTGCATTCCTTTAGGGAATGTTTCTCTATAAATTTTGGGTAGAACACAGCTAAGGCCTTATCAGCTTCATCCTATGTCTTTTTCACTTGTGCCATCACCAATTGGGCAGATAAGTTAATGAGATCGGTCATGAGATTCTCAAATAGGTTTCTAATCTTAGCTCTGGTCACAACTCCATTTGTAGATTTCTATATTTTAACAGAGGCATCCCATCCCATAGTTCTTCCTCATGATGATCCTCACGAACACCTTAAGAAAATTTTTATTCTATCATCATATGGCTCCTGAGATATATCTCCTTTTCCTAACAAGTTAAACATGTCAATGTGTTGGCATTATGATTCAAGTGTTGTCCTTGATGGCAACTCACTCAGAGGTTGGTACAGATGCTCAGAAGTTGGTACAGGAGATGGCAACTTAATCAGAAGACAGATCCTAGTACAGCTTGCCAAGGAAAGTTCATACACGCAGGTTTGTTAAGACCAAGTCGCGTGTACACGCAGGTTGGCTTCAGAAAAAGCGCGTGTATGTGGAAAAGTACCTTTGGTCCATGGCGGTTAGTCCTTGGAAGTTGTGCCTATGGTTTCGGACCATTATGTCTCGACGGACGTGTTGATCCCTAGTTTCGAGGTTGATGGTATTGTGTTTCTATGGTTTTGGCTCTTGGTATTGAACAAGGCCTAAGGCTATATAAGGAGAAGATCACTAGGCAAAGGAGCATGGATTGTGGGTGTCTGACACAGTGAGAAGATCTGGTATTGCTGGTTATCTGTTCGGGATGCTTGGCAAGGGTCGGATCTGACAGCAAAGGCAGAAGTAATCATTTCTAGATCTACACGCGGGTTGCCTTTGGAGAAAGCGCGTATACACGCGGTTTTGGTACAGTGAAGTAGCGTATGCATAATAAGTGTTAATATTTCAGGTTGCTGCTGATTCTGGTGGTTGTTGCAGAGTTCTAGATTCTGGTTTGGGTTATGTGTTCTTGATGACAGGGTTTCAGTGATTCAGTATTGGGTTGTTTAATGAATTATGATGCAAGTATAAGTTGATGATTGTATTGCGGTAATGTTTGTTTTGTACTCTTGGATCCAGTCTGAAAATTGATGAAACGTGGTCCCTGAAGGTTGTAGGGTCAGCACCTACGTACTAGTAAATGGATCAGCTAGTACAAGAGCTGAGGGGGTTGTAGCTCCCTTCCAAAAGTAGTTGGAAAACGAGAGAGGGTTGTAGCCCTCTGCAGGTTGTAGCCTGCGTGCTGGTAAAGGACTGCACCAGTACATTGTAAAAGAAGTTTCTCATTAAAGAAGAAAGAGACAAATTGCAGCAGGTGGTTTTCACCCACATTGGGTTTCCACCTTATATCATGGTGTTCATGTGTGTGGTTTTTGTGTGATGATCTATTCTGTTATACTGCACCTGTTTACTGTTAATATGCTTAATAATATCCTGATGCATTTACTGAAGATAAGATTAACTGAATCATAAGATCTCTGCATATACGCTAGTTTCTTTAGACACAGTCGCGTGTACACGCGGGTTCACTTAACTGAAGTCGCGTATATGTTTCTGAGTATGAAATTGAAAAGTTTTATCTGATCTGATAATACTGATTCACCCCCCCCTCTCAGTATTATTTCCAACAATTGGTATCGGAGCAGGTCCTTCAGAGGAAGCTTGATCGCTTGAAGGAAAAGATCCATCAAATGGCTAATCCAGAAAGAGAGGCACACATCAGGCCACCAGTCTTTGACGGGAACAATTTTACTCACTGGAAGATAAGAACCACTGCATATCTACAGTCGCTTGGAGCAGAAGTTTGGGGAATCGTAGAAGGAGGATACAAATTCCCATCAGCAACTCCTACAGATCCAGCAGAGAAAAAGCAATATGAGCTCAATGCCAAAGTAGTTACTGTCCTATTGAGTACTCTGACTCAATCAGAATTTATGAAGATCATGCATCTCAAATCAGCTAAGGAAATATGGGACAAAATCGTTACAAGCTACGAAGGAGATGATCAGGTAAAAATAGCAAAGCTTCAAACTCTCAGAATCCGATATGAAACTCTTAAGATGCGAAGTAATGAAAGCGTAGCTAATTATTTCCTGCGTATGGATGAGATTGTGAATTGTATGAGGGATCTGGGTGAAGAATTTGAGGAAGTTGTCTTAGTTCAAAAGGTTTTGAGATCTCTGTCTACTAAATTTGATTCTAAAGTATCTGCCATAGAAGAAAAGGAGAATGTGCGGAAAATTACCATGTCACAGCTTCACGGGATCTTAACTGCTTTTGAAATGCGACAAGAGGTACCACCAGAGGCCGCATTCGAAGTGTCAGAGGAAGAAGATGAGGTAAATTTTGTCAAGAATCTTGAACGGGGATCTGGACGGTTTAAAGATAAGCTACCTTTCAAATGTTTTCTATGTGGTAGAGTTGGTCACTATGCTGCTAGATGTCCTCATAACAAAGAAAAGATATATGAAGAAGATGGTAGAAGCTATTATACCCATATTAAAAGTTCATTAAATGATAGTGAGGATATTAGAAGTCTCATGGCACATAAGAAGAAGAATGCTTCATCCAATAATAGCGAGGATATTAAAAGTCTCATGGCACATGAAGAGAAGAATGCAGAAACTGAAGAAGTTGCCAAACTAAAAGAACTATTGGAGACAGAAACCAGGGTAAGGGAGAGATTGCAGGATATAGCAAAAGATCAGAGCACAACTATTCAGAGACTTGAATCAAAGATCCTCTCTCTTGAAGATCAAGAACATGAAGTGATCAAACTAAAGCGACAAGTGGAAGAAGGGAGAAAAGCTGAAGAAAACCTAAGGAAGCAGTATCTGAAAAAGGAAGAACAACATCAGGTTGAGGTAAATATCTTGAAAGGTAAACTAGAAGAAAAGGATAAGCTCTTACGATTTCAAGATAGTTCTAAAGTCTTGGATGATATTCTTAATAGTCAAAGATCTCCTGCTATCAAGACTGGTCTTGGCTTTCATGAATATGTTGAAGGAGAATCTAGTTCACAAGGTGAGACAAGAAACTCTAATGAGAAATCTGAAATGCTCAAGGAACAACCAAGGAAAGAAATTCCTCAAGGAAGATCCTTTACTCCTAACTATGGACGTGATAGACGATTATTTCCTCCGCTGAATAATGTTGAATGTTATGTATGTCATAATCTTGGACATGTTGCAGCCAGATGCAGAAGTAGAATGGTTCAAGAAAGATCATCGCATCCCAGGTACTTCAGAGGGTATTGCTTTGCCTGCAATGCATATGGACACAAAGCAATTGATTGTGATAGAAGGAACATGAAAAATATAAGGTGCTATACATGCAACAACTATGGGCATAAAGCAAGGGAATGCAGGAGCAGATTTCAAAATTCAAGACAAAAGGACCATACATCATCACAGTTGCAGGAATTGAAGAAGACAAAGACAGAAAGGTGTGGGATAACTCAGTCAGCTGACATAACAGACACAGGGGAATCTGAAAGTGAAATTCAGTATTCCATCCTGCATACGCTTATATAATGAAGACAAGTCGCGTATATACGCGAGTTACAGGCTGCAAAGTCGCGTATATGGAGAAAGGGCAGCAGAACAGACCCAGGTTCAGTCATGGTTGGCTCAGGCTCAGGGGGAGCAGAACAGACTCAGGAAATGGTTCAGACATGGTTGGCTTACACTCAGGGGGAGAATATTCTTCAAATAATACATTGTTGGCATTATGGTTAGAAGGTGTTGATAAAGTCTATGAAGCTAAATGATACATCTTACTGTTTAGGAATGGTATTGCAGGCTGATGCTTATGGTACAGATCATGATGCTGTTGGTGGTTTTTATAAGTCTTGGTCTAGATATTTCATCACTATGTCATGTATCTCTTTTCTGATGTCAAGGTCATATAACGGCCTATGTTGGTTTCCCCACTATGCCTGGGATGAATGATGAAATGTTCATGTATTATCATGTATCTTCACATGGTTAGGTGGATGAGTCAATATTGGTATATCCCCACTAGGTTGGGTGATGAATGTATGTTGAGTCTTTTGGTGAGAGGAAGGTCTTCTATGATGTATAAGTCCTTGTTCTTCTTGAAGAACATCTTTTGCAGATCTTGCCTACAGTCAAGGGGAGCATGAACAGCACAATTCAGCAAGAGCAGGATGGATAGATTGGTACACTTTGGCATACACAAAGGGGGAGCACATTTGGAGATTTCAGCATGTACTCAGGGGGAGTATGGACAGGAGAGGGTATACCAAAGAAGAGAATATCTTGGTCCACCCTTTGCCCTTGATGTCAAAGGGGGAGAGTGACTTGGTGTGGTGGTTGCCATCAAGTCCAAAGGGGGAGATTGTTGGCATTATGATTCAAGTGTTGTCCTTGATGGCAACTCACTCAGAGGTTGGTACAGATGCTCAGAAGTTGGTACAGGAGATGGCAACTTAATCAGAAGACAGATCCTAGTACAGCTTGCCAAGGAAGTTCAAAGTTCATACACGCAGGTTTGTTAAGACCAAGTCGCGTGTACACGCAGGTTGGCTTCAGAAAAAGCGCGTGTATGTGGAAAAGTACCTTTGGTCCATGGCGGTTAGTCCTTGGAAGTTGTGCCTATGGTTTCGGACCATTATGTCTCGACGGACGTGTTGATCCCTAGTTTCGAGGTTGATGGTATTGTGTTTCTATGGTTTTGGCTCTTGGTATTGAACAAGGCCTAAGGCTATATAAGGAGAAGATCACTAGGCAAAGGAGCATGGATTGTGGGTGTCTGACACAGTGAGAAGATCTGGTATTGCTGGTTATCTGTTCGGGATGCTTGGCAAGGGTCGGATCTGACAGCAAAGGCAGAAGTAATCATTTCTAGATCTACACGCGGGTTGCCTTTGGAGAAAGCGCGTATACACGCGGTTTTGGTACAGTGAAGTAGCGTATGCATAATAAGTGTTAATATTTCAGGTTGCTGCTGATTCTGGTGGTTGTTGCAGAGTTCTAGATTCTGGTTTGGGTTATGTGTTCTTGATGACAGGGTTTCAGTGATTCAGTATTGGGTTGTTTAATGAATTATGATGCAAGTATAAGTTGATGATTGTATTGCGGTAATGTTTGTTTTGTACTCTTGGATCCAGTCTGAAAATTGATGAAACGTGGTCCCTGAAGGTTGTAGGGTCAGCACCTACGTACTAGTAAATGGATCAGCTAGTACAAGAGCTGAGGGGGTTGTAGCTCCCTTCCAAAAGTAGTTGGAAAACGAGAGAGGGTTGTAGCCCTCTGCAGGTTGTAGCCTGCGTGCTGGTAAAGGACTGCACCAGTACATTGTAAAAGAAGTTTCTCATTAAAGAAGAAAGAGACAAATTGCAGCAGGTGGTTTTCACCCACATTGGGTTTCCACCTTATATCATGGTGTTCATGTGTGTGGTTTTTGTGTGATGATCTATTCTGTTATACTGCACCTGTTTACTGTTAATATGCTTAATAATATCCTGATGCATTTACTGAAGATAAGATTAACTGAATCATAAGATCTCTGCATATACGCTAGTTTCTTTAGACACAGTCGCGTGTACACGCGGGTTCACTTAACTGAAGTCGCGTATATGTTTCTGAGTATGAAATTGAAAAGTTTTATCTGATCTGATAATACTGATTCACCCCCCCCTCTCAGTATTATTTCCAACACAATGCAGTTACCTCTCATCCCTCGAATCAATATTATTTTCAAAATATTTGGATCCAGATTGCTATGTTTGGACCTTTGTAGATTATAATGGAACCATTCCACATAATCTTCCAATTTCTCTTCTTACTTATGTGTCATTCTGAATATCTCCTCTCTTAAATATCTGGTTCAACAATAGTCCTGGTATTTTTCCAGAAACATAGTCTTCATATCTCCCCATGTTCAGATAGTGGCAGAACCTAGTCCCATAAACCATCTTAATGCTGCTCCTTTTAGAGTGGAAGGAAATAGTTTTATCTTATGAGCATCTAAAGTGTAGTTATAACTCTTGCATAGAACATCAAACTCAAACAAAAAAGTATCAGGATCTTCTACAGTCAATCCTTGAAAATATGGAAGGGTTAGAGGGATAGTTTTCATGGGGGCTTCTCCCCTTATATCACTTATTAGAAATTAAAATGTGGTAATAGTGGCATCTGTCCCATTATTTTTTTTGTTATCCCCCATTGGAAATTCTCCTGATTCTTTTTATGGTAAGTATCCTTCTAAAGATTTCTCGGCTGAATGTTTTGTAGATAGGGATTCTTGTGATAATTGCTCAGATTGTTCTGGGGCTGGTTGTTTTACTGCACTGCCTGAGTCTATGTATTGGAAAGTGAAAGAATGTTCTTTTAATTATGTTTCTTGATATTTCCCATTGGTTTCCCCTTGTCCTTCTAATCCAAAATCCTGACCACTAGTTTCTCCTTGTTGTTCCTAAGTTGAGTTTACAGATTTGGGAGTTTGTAGGCTAGTTTGAGGAAAATGGGGTCCTAAAACAGAGGAACCAGATACTCCTGATTTTAATGTAGAAGCAACAACTTTCTGTGGGCCTATTTTTCTCACATCCCTATGTGGTGTTGACTGCTCTCTTTCTTCTTTTGAGATCAATTCTTGGATAAATGTTACTCTCCCTTGATCAATATTTTTCTTGTTCTTTTTTCGACCCCTTTTGCCTATAGGTTTATTAGGGTTCCTACTTTTTGCTTCTTCTTCACTCATACATTCTACACATGGACCCAATGTGTAATTATTTTCACACCCTAAGTGTCCTAATTATTACAGTGGTGAGCCCACTCAGGTACGTTAAAGAAATGCACAAGTTCTTACCTCTCGTCTTACTGCCCAACACCTGTATAATTAGAGACACTCTATCAAAAGGAAATTCAAAAGTAAGTGTTGGCTGAATGCATCCTAAGTTTCCTAATTATTACATTCGTGAGCCCTCTCAGGTATGTTAGAGTGATGTGCAGGTTCTTACCTCTCTTCATACCACCCAACTCTTGTAAAATTAGAGACACTCTATCAAAAGGAAATTAAAAAGAAAGCGTTGGCTGACTGTATCGTTGAAAACCTTCCGTGACAATGACGCCAAAATGTTTGTGTGGTTTTATCACTCCTAAAGTAACTAAACCATAATCATTAATTATTAATCAAGGCATGTCTTGTTATTTCAAAGACATCTACACTATTTGTGCTCATACATGTAATAACTAGGTAAAAAGGAAAAGATGTCATTGAACACGCTGGTAGAAATTAAAGCACTCTTGCATAATGTACATACACACTTGTAGAAATGAAACACACTCATAAAGGAAAGAATCCACACTTCATAAGAAATTCAGAATAAATATAGGTGCGCCATACACTATCAGCTAAAGATATAATAACAATTGAATAGCATAGAATTGATTAACCTATGTAACAACACACAATAAATCTGAAAGAAGAAGTGTATCTATCCCACAATACATAAAAAGAATCTCCTATAAATGCTATGATCCCTTCAAAAGAGGAGAGCCCTTCCTGTGGTGAAGTAAAATTATAAGTGCAGACATGAATGGATTCCTCTAGCCCGATAATGGGTCTAGCCACAACAAATACATTCTATGGAAGATTTCCTTAGGTTAGAATCAATCAAGAGGGCCTACCTTTTGGTCGCTTATCCTGCTTGATGATGTCCTCACTTGCTCGCTCCAACAATCTCTCGCTTCCTTATTCAAGCTCCTGAAACAAGTAAACAACAACAGCACACAAACATAATAATAGACCAATTACAATTCAACCTACTTAATGCGTTAAGAAGCATTAAGACATGAATATGTAATATTACAAAACATGTAGGAAATCAATCGATAGTTTCATATATTAATATCAAATAGAGATTACAACCATTTGTCTTGACGACGCAGTCTTCCTTTGACAAGACCAGATTCCCACACACTTCTGCTAGCACTCCATGATGGCTTCAAACAACAATAGTTTAAAGTCTCTTCCCTTTAGGCTTCACTCCAAACCAAACACACTTCTCCCTCACACAACTAGATGGCTACAATAGTAATAGCTTGCTTTTCTAATAAAAATAGTATACTCACACTCAACCAACACTCTAACTAGCTTGTGCTTGGGAATAAGGGAGGTTTATATCGAAAATATGGATGGGAGATGGATCCTCTTCTCATGGGAGAAGGACTTATCCCTTGAGGTAGTTCCATCATTATATGGGAAAGGAGCCCAAACTATCATCCTTGACCCCATCCAGCCAAACAATTTACCGGACTTTCGTTACAGAGCTTCTAGAGTTGGAAGTTTCAGATTAATTTAAAAAACTTTTCATAATAGGACTGACGCGACTGGAACACAGCTCAGTTGCACTGGTCGTTGCGGGGAATAATGCTAATCTCTGCACATTGGCACGGGGGAGACAAAGGCCATTAGCACCGGTCTTGTAAACTGGGCAAAACAGAAGTTTCAGGGGAAATGGTGCAAAATGGAAAAGATCTGTTCATGGAGAGGGACATAATGGGAGTTTCTCCATGAAGGCAAAGCATGCGGGGTTCACCGTAGAGGTCCTCCAGGATCAAGGAATAGGGAGTACAGGGACAGTGACAAAATGTTGTGTAATAGATGCCCCTTAAAGCATTAAGGCCAAGCCGGAGTGAGGGATGAAATGCTTTATAAATCAGTGTGGGGAACCGATCTGTCGTCGGAAAACCTACAAGCAAGTATAGATACATATACATAAATCGAGATCTCTATCAAATGATACATGAATCGTGACTTGGACGCAGCCATCCAGAGAATGATCATGTAAATGGATCAAGGTATTGGCACAACCATCCGCCAAAGAGGATCATAATGAAACCAAGGTATGGTCACAGCCATCCAATAATGAGAAGGATCACATATGATAACTCATGGTCTGGTCGCAGCCATCCATCTGAAAGAGACATGCATATCATCATAAACCATGTCACACCACTTCGCAACCTAGACTTGTGTGATTTGAGTCCAGGCTCTTGCACTCCAACATGGCCCGATCAAAGCACTAATCATAGCATGCGAATAGATGTGTTGACATTGAACACACTAGAAAGTCACTTGATTACCAGTCAATGATGTAAATTGTTAACAAGTGTGAGAGAAACCACCAATAATGACAATGACCCTCAAGGTACTATCATCGCAATTCACAGAATGTGAATACATGAACTAAAGTCAAACACCCGTGAAATCACTCGATCAAAAGCCAATAATGTGAACTTGTCGTCGAGTGCGAAGAACTTTCTATTAAGGCATGCAATCTCTAAGGTACTAGAAGGGAGTCTCTCGATCAACTTGTTGGATAATGAGTTAATGTCAACAGAAAGTGACCATGTCGAAGGAGGGCCATAATGAATCCCACATCATCAACCCAAGACAAGAGGATGCAAAATGATTTTAGATGATATAGAGAAACAGAGGTAAGTGTAACTGCAGAAGGACAACTCTTGAACATATCAACGACACAACTAGAAGTTTGGCAGCTTTTGGATCCATGGGATCGGTGGTCATAATGATGTGGCAAAGATCAAATGGAAGGCAAAAATGAATGGCCCAAACCCAAAAAGGTCAATGATACAAAGGAGGATGTCCCAACCTGACACGAAGCAAAGAGTGTCATGTTCAAGAGTAAGCTGCCGACATGACTCGATAGATTTCCAAATTTTCCCCCACCATTTCTGGCAAGTACCCCAATTATTTTTTAATCGCAAGCTTGAAGGGGATAGCATATGCTTGCACTGTAAGTTCATCCTTCAGACGAATCCGACCTAGTAAGTTTAACGAGCCCTAGGAAGGAGAAGCTAGAGTTCGTCATGGTGATGAATCCGATGTCGTTTAATAGTTTAACCAGTCCGACAAAGATGTAACTCGGTATCTTTTTCACGTTTAGACAGTTTGAAAATGACACGTAAAAGAAAACTCCGCATGGTCCCTTTTCGTGCATTTGTGTCTCTCGAGCCCAAAAAGGTAGAAAACAATACTTGAGAGAACCGCTTGACCATTTCAGTCAAGGAGTACCTTTTTCGTAAATAGTGCCTCCCAACCCAAAAAAGGGGTAAACATATACTGGGCGCAGAATGTTTCACATCCGTTAACGAGTTCGAAATGACAAGGGCTCGGTCATATTTTCACTTTTAAAGGGTCGGAAAAGAGCTAAAATCGGACCCCCCATTTTTATTCTCTTTAACGAGTCAAAAAGGGAAAAAATACTCGGCAATATTTTCATATGAGTTTAACGAGTCAAGAAAAGAGCTGAAATGTGACTCATCGCCATTGCCGAACATTCATCACCTGCTGTTGCGCAAGTAAGGCAAAGTGTATTATCAAGTCCTTGAGGTAAAATAGGTCAAAAATATTTACAAAACCTGATATTTTCATGAAAAAATGAATAAAAAGGGGAAAAGTAAATATATTTTTACCATTTACCATTTTACCTTTGCAGTGAAAACTTTTTACCCACTTTTTCCCTAGTTTTTTCGGAGTAGATTACGGGAGATCTGGGAGGTCAATCAATGAGTCGTCAGTTCCAAGTAACAGTCAAAGACCTGAGCTCCATTTTCATGCTATTCATTTCTATTTTTAGCCATTTTTTAGGATTTTTAGGGAGGTTTTTGAGAAAAAATTTCACCCTCGTTTGGCGCGATTTCCGGGCACGGGATCGCGCCGACCGAGGGTGATTTTCATAACCGTCCGTGCCAACTAGTGTGACTATTTCTAAAACACGTGTGCTAGCACCATGGATAAGGAAAACCCATTTTTTCTCAAGAACTGACCATTAAAACTTGAATTTTATGTGCCAAAATTGATGATTGACTCATATAAATGGCTTTTGCAGGAGAGAAATTGCCAAAAATGATGGATTGGAAGGAAAGATAACACGAAGATGTTGACACCTAGGCATTGAATGATCCAAATTTCCTATAGGCTTTGAGGGCTTGCGGGCTCCTCAAATATTTCCTTACACCGTGGATGCAGGCCCAGCCCGAGTTGCTTTAATACTTGATAAACCTTTGGGACATCAATCACGAGATTTTTGTCATTGGGGACCAGGAGATGGAGTTGAAAACTTCAGGTATCTACTTCATCACTAGACTGTCTAGCAGAGGTGATCTAGTGAACTTATATAGGTCATGTTCGATCGGGGCAAGTATATCTTCCCTGCTTGTCGAGCACTGTCCTAAGGCCTTGAAATCCAAGAGTGGGAAGATAGAGATTTCTAGTGTGCATGATCTGACACTGAGGGTTCTTCTAGTGACTATCAACAGAGTGGCAGGGTCCCAGGTAGAACATGAGACTAACAAGTCGAAGTTCCTGTATGCCATTGACTGCATAGCTCCTATGATCTTCAACTGGGCAGAGGCTATGAAGATGAATATCAAGCGCCAATTGTCCAAGGCCAAGGCGGGGAATCTGAAGCAATTTGGATTCAGATCAGTACTTGTGACCTTCTTCCTAGAACGAGTGCCATTGTTCCAGTATCAGTTGATTGACACCGATCCTCCTATGCCATGCAATCCACGGATGGCCCGCTGGAGTCTTATGATGCCCAGTATCACTGGGGGTTAGCATATGTCATACCGACTGACATTCTTCTCATGGCTATGATGATAGAAGATTGTCGTGGAGGACTTGCCATACAGTGGCACTGATTTTTGTGGAGACCTAGATATGCCCTTACCAGATGGAGAGGACTTTGATGACAAAGGTAAAAAATCAAAACTTTTATATTTTGATGTTTTTTAATTGTTTTTGGTATATGCATGCTTGTAACATTTCTCTTATTTATGCAGATGTTGGACCAGAGCAGCTAGCCGAGATGTCCCCGATAGCCAAGCATGTGCCCCTTCTTATTGATGTTATCGCCCTTTATCAAGAAGGGAGTGATAACGAGGAGGAGATCGCAAGGAACCTCGAGGGGTTGACTCATGGTATCCCGAAGTATGTTCGGATAGCAGACATGCCCCGACAGTACCAGAGGCACACAGTGGGAGTCTCAGATCGGATCCGCTGACTACTGAATCAGGTTGCATGAGATGTCTCGTGCTACCATGACCACCATGCTGAGTAGTTCATAGGTCCAACACTTACATATTTTTTGAGGCCTACATGCCACAGATGTACGAGACCTGCGAGTTGATGATGTTATTATAGACACACATATTATTTCTGAAGTATCAAACATTCTCACATATATATGTTGTATTTTCTTGTCTATTATGGTACAAATGGTTCGTCTTATCTTTTACATGTTTCGTAAATGTTTGTCCAACACGTAATTAGCTAATGCATCTGTCAATGTATTCATGCATCTAGGAATATGATGTTATGTAATATAATCAAAATTTCTTTCCAATATACAGATACAGAGATACATTCATAATATTTGAGGGTTCCTGATGGAATATTGCATGTTTATTTGAAGGACGACAAGTTGTGAATCCAGGTTGACAACCAATTCTCTGATGCCCAAAGTGATGGCTTCTGACAACAGTTCGATGACCACACTGTATTCAACAATGTTGTTGGTTGTACGACCCAGGAAAATACGTTGAAGGTGAATCAACTCACTGTTAGGGTCATAAATAGCCCATGCCATGGATGATAAGTTTCGGGTACTATGGAAAGCACCCTTGGTGAAACCAATGTGAGGAGTTGCAGACATCTACAAAGCAATAAAAGCATAGTAAACAAGAAAGTTGTTTGAAATCTATCACACAAAAAAATGCTATACAAAAATGAATCACCCAATAATGTACATAAGTATCCATGCAAGATGACCTAAGCATAGTACTTTTTGAGGTAAAGCCCATTTTGGGGCTTATCGAGAGGATTTTCTTCATAATCAATAAGCTCATAGGCTCCTTTCTTCAAAAACACATTTTACAATATAGGGGCCATGCCACTTAGGTTCGAACTTGCCTACCCCCAGCTTATCGTTAGCTTGGTCGTATAGCATGACCACATCACCCTCAGAGAAAGCGTGAGGGGAGACCAACTGATTGAAATGGGATTTGACCCGTTTAGTTTGTGCTTCGATGACCAAGGCAGCAAGACGGTGTGTCTCGTCCAGTAGTTCTAAATACACGAGGCGTTCCTCTTGAGGTGATGTTTCGAGGAGGAGTTCAACAACTAGCTTGAGTGAAGGAATCTCACATTCGATCGGCAATGTTTCTTCTAGACCATAGACCAGCTGGAAAGGTGTGAAACTAGCTGTGTCTTTGGTCGAAGTTCAGTAGGCCCACAGAGCTAAAAAAAGCATGAGATGCCAATTTGACTTGTGCATCCGAATAGTACGTTGAAGCATGGTGACCAAAACCTTGTTCACCACTTCAACTTGGTCGTTGGCTTGAGGGTAATATGGGGTTGATCCATTGTGGCACAAGCCCAATGCAGATGTTAGTTCTGCCATCATGTAATATCTGAAATGGGAGCCATGGTCTGTGACGATGGCTTGGGGTACGTAGAACCTGGAAATAACATGGTTAAAAAGGAATTGAGTCGTCGTCTTACCATCTGCAGAATATATAGGCATCGCTTCGGCCCATTTGGTGAAATAATCCATAGCGACAAAAATATAGCCATGCCCCCCGGCCAAATGAGGGTTACATGTCATATAATGGATGCCCCATTTGGAAAAGGGACCAATGGTAATGACGGGGTGTAGGTGAGCAGCTGGGGTGCACATCATGTGTTGGTAAATTTGGAATTCGTGACACTTTCATACAACAAGAATGCAGTCTTTGAAGATAGATGGACAGAAATAACCAGCACAAAGGATTTTTTGAGCTGTAGCGTAACTAGAAATATGACCACCACATGCCTCGAAGTGGCAATCATTGGGAGCTGTTTTAGCTTCCTCAATCGTGAGGCATCGATGAAGAACATAATTGACACTAACACGATATAAAGTATCTCTAGTAATATGGTAAGGTTGGGAATGATGTCGAATCCTTGGATGATCATCCTTGGTCAACGAGGACCGGAACGTGGAGGTTTGGAGATACATGATGATATCACCATACCATGGATCAAGGGTGCTAATCAGGAAAAGGGTCTCATCTGGAAGTTGTTCATCTACACCAGCAGGGAGAGCTTTGGAGGGAGGGGAACAAATCAATTCAGCAAAAACAAGTGACTTCTTAGATTTGGATGTAGTGAAGACCAAATTGAATTCTTGCGAGATAACGATCCATTTAGAATACCTGCCCCCCAGCAACTGATGAGTCAAGATATAGGTCATAGGGTGCATTAAGAAATCACTGTAGTTGTGCGTAAAAGGATATAGTGTCGAAAGTGTTGAACAACCTGAATGATAGCCAAAGCCAACTTCTCAACATGTGCATAATGTGTTTCAGTGTGGAGGAGATTCCGACTAAGGTAGTAGATCACATGTTCACTTCCTTCGTTGTCGTCTTGGACCAAAACCATAGCAATGGTGCTAGGGGTCGCGGCTAGGTAAAGGAAGTAATCTTGATAATAGTCCAGTGGATGCAACAGAGGAGCATTTATGAGGATGGCCTTAATATCATCAAAAGATTTTTGGGCCACCTCATCCCACGCAAAGGGCGTTCCTTGTTTGAGCAACCGGGTAAATCCTATGGCTAGCCCAGCGTAGTTGGGTATAAAATGACCGAGAAAGTTGGCCTTTCCTTGCAAGCTCTGGAGTTGGTGCAGTGAATATGGAGGGGGTAAATTTACAATGGCCTCGACTTTTAGTAGATCCAAGCGAATCCCATCCTTGGAAATGATGAAGTCAAGGAGTTGTCTAGATTCCACGCAGAAAACACATTTGTATGGATTTAACCGAATTTTATACTGTCTGCAGCGTAGAAAAATCTATCGAAGATGGCCTGGGTGATCTTGGCACTTACGAGAATGGGCTGGAAGGTCATCCAAGTAAGGTTGGAAAATGTCGCGAATATCATGAAAAGCATAGGACATTTCCCATTGAAACGTGGCTCCAACATTTTTGAGGCCGAAAGGGAGCTTCTTGTATGCAAACATTCCCCATGGGTAGATAAAGGATGTCTATTCTTGGTCAGCTGGTGCGATATTAATCTAGTTATAACTAGAAAAACCATCCATAAAGGAAAAGATCTCACTCCCAGCACATTCATCAATGATTTGATCAATGAAGGGAGTAGGATAGTTATCTTTAGGATAGGCACGATTAAGATATCAATAATCCACACAAACGCGGATTGTGCCTTGTTTTTTAGTCACCGAGACAATATTGGACACCTAGATTGTAATGGCGATGGGATAGATGAACCTAGGTTTGAGAAGCTTTTTGACTTCACCCTTAATAGCAGCAACCTTCCTAGGGTGCACCGGGCGAAGTTGTTGGCGAACGGGCTTCGCGTGCGGATACGTTGGTATTTCATGCACCACAATGCTAGGATTGATTCTAGGCATTTCTTTGTAGGACCATGCAAACACATCATGGAATTCCTGAAATAGATGAGTATATGTCTTGATCTCATCCGGAGAACAAGATACCCCAATATGAACGTGTTCAATGACAATGGATTTGATAGAAATGTCAATTGGTATCATTTGGGTAATATTACCCAAATTTCCTTCTGACCATACTTCATGAGTAATAATTGGTGGCAGAAATGGAGAAGAGGACTCTTCGAAAGCGGTAGACATGACCACCGGGTGAGGTAGGAACGGGGATCGATGATGAGTATCAATCCATGGCGGTTCCTTGAGAGACATGATTTCCATGATACCTTCATCAGTGAGGAAGGTCTTAGCTAAGGGATTAGATGATTCCAAAGTGCGAAGCCAGGGGGATTGAGAATACATATCGAGAGAATTCTTCGTCATGTGAGAATCAGAGGATGTAGAGTTCGAAGCCGAAACATTTTCCATGTAATTGACTTCAGCAGGACTAAGCGGCATGACCTCACCCCAAGAATCAACAAGATCTGGTGCAGCTATGACCCAGGGATCAGATTTGACCAAGATCGTGTTGACAGAGGCAACATGAGGAGGTGGGTGTGGAAAAATTCCCATTAAGGTAGAATCATTGAAGAGACCTGCCCCCACACTCTTATATAGAGCATTAGAGTGCTTGACGTATGGAACATTTCCATCCAAGGAGGAGGAGACAAAGAAAGACAATTGATTGACGGTGAAAATCTTCCCTTGATGGGGAAAACAGATCATGCAAAACAAAGAGGAGGCCATGACATTCATGGCATGAGTCCAATTTCAGCCTAGTAGAATATTATAATTGAGATCAGAGTCAACAATCTCTACTTCGACTTGCACTATCTTGCCTTCCAGGGTGATGGCAAGGTTAGGTATGACACCGAAGGGTCTCGAATTGTGCCCATTGAAAGCTTCGAAAGTGTTCAGAGACTAGTTCAGCGGAGGGGAACCAATAGCCTTCCAACATGCAGTTGACATGATGTAGGTAGAAGCACCTTCATCGATGACAATGTGGTGGATCATCTTCTTGTTAATGATTATCTGAATAAGAAAGGAAATCTAATGAGGGAGTTGTGGAACATGGTTCTCCAGATCGAACCAAATAAAATTAGAATCGGTGGGATCGAAGCCCCCAATAGCTGATAGTAAAGACTTTTGCTGTGATGGAAAACTTTGGAGTACCTCGAGAGGCGACATGGCTGACAATGCCTGAGAAAAATCCTTAACAATATTGTAGTGCTAAGTGACTCGGGCGTTGGGATTATACGAGGATTTCCGCAGCACACCTTGAGAGGGTGGCCACGTAGTGGAATCAGAGTTAGGGTGCTCAATTTGCAGAGGGCTAGAACTTAGGGTAGAAGAAGAAGGTGCAGCTTCTTTTTCTTTCCCAGCTACCAGAGCTAGAGTTTGATAATCTTTCAATCGGGTAGCCACATTAATGGGCATGCTCATCATGAACACTTGAGATCTAGAGGAATCAGATCGGGGTTGGTCTACCATTTGAGTCTGCTAAGACAGAAATGGATCTTTAAGGACAACAAGGGTCCCTTTGAGCAGGCGACTAAAATCGGATCATCGTGGAAAATCCTTATTATAGTGATCCTCCTCGCAAATGAGGAAGGGATACTTAGGTTTCTGTTGCGAAGATTCGTCAGCAAACGATTTGGGAGGACCCTGTTTCGGGGCATTGGCTTTAGCTTTGCCTTTGCCTTTCTTTTTCCCTTTCAAGGATTTGTCCACTGCGGTAGACTGGACAGCATGGACCTCTGAGGTTTTACCAGGGCTTGGTGGATTTTGAGATGAACTATTAGGAGCAGCATTTGAGACCGACTTCTATTTGGAAGAAGTTTTAGCAGGGGTCTGGGATACTGAACCAATAACTCCATCAACGGGAGGAATAACTGGTGACTTTGATGCTACGGATCGAATGATGGCGGTGGAGCATTGGCTAACAATTCATATAAGGTGCTAGATTGAGAGTAGACTAAATCCAAGTACTGTGCATAGGCAATGGCTTTCTTTACAGTGACGCATCCACCCATAGCTATATCGCGAGCAATTAGGGCTACGAATGATTTGGTAAACCATTCAGTGAGCAACTAATTAGCTATCTCGAACTTGATTAGGCGATGTCTATGTCTCCATTCATGGATATGATCAGAGATGTGCACCACAGTGTCTTGCTTAAGTGATGTAAGAAAATAGGTGCCAGTTTCATAATGAACCGACAGCTAAAAGTGTGTGAGGAAAGCCATGGCTAACGAATTGAAATCATGGAAAGTACTTCGAGGTAGCTCAATGTACCATTTCGCTACAGCACCTGTGAGGGTCTATTTGAAAAGATGAAGATGAATGGAATTTTCCACGTACGAGTTCGACGAGCACCAGAGGTGATATGACATCACATGGGCCTGAGGATCTTCTTTAGCTTTTCCATCGAACTTTGGGCAATCACTTGGTATCTTGGACGACACCAGAGGCCAGTATGGAAAATGAAGGATCAGATCATTCGTAAGGTGTGATACATCTAGAAACTCAAGTGTAGCCAAGAAAGTTAATTGAGAGTTAAAAGGCATGGGAGATCAATAAGTGGGCCCATAGGGAGGAGCCCATCCCTGCTAGTAAGGATTTTGGCCCCATAGTGGGGGATTTTGGCTATATGGCATCTGAGACTACCCCCATTGTGGATTACCTTGACCAAAGGGAGGATTTTGACCTTGAATACCTTGAAACTATCTAGGCATAGGTTGTTGGTAGGCAACATATTGGTTAAAAGGTTGTTGAGCCTATTGACCTTGGACATATGGATATGGGACCTGTTGTCCTGGAACATAGGGTTGTTGAGCCTATTGTCCCTAAACAAGAGGGTTTTGAACCTGCAGTCCTTGGGTATAAGGTTGATACACTTGTTGCCCTTGGATGTAGGAGTTTTGTACCTAGTGCCCTTGGCTGACAGGATTCTAAACCTATTGACCTAGGACAATAGGATTCTGCACTTGCTGCTGCATGACTTGACCTTGACCCTATTCCTGCAAGGGTTGACCTTGTTGATATGTATATAAGGGTTGATGTTGCCCTGGTTAGTTTTGCTGTTGCAAGGGCTGACATTGCGGTTGCAAAAATTTTCCATGGGTTTGTAGAGGTTAGCCATGTGAGGGTATGGGTTGAGAGGTATGAAGAGCATATTACATCTGCTGCTGCGCAACCTACTACAACTGCTGGAAGGATTGACCTTGCAATTGTTATAGGTGAACTTGCTGCAAGATAATCTACCCTTGCTATTACGCGGAAAACCCTTGCTGCAACAAAGGTTGCCCTTGCGGTAACAAAGGCTGCCCTGGTTGTTGTAAAGGTTGTCCTTGTTGTTGCAAGGGTACTTGAATAGTGCCTAGGAAATTACCAAACTGAATCTAGCCATAGCCAGGCTAGATGTACTGCCCAGATTGGAGGGTGTAAGGTTGATTAACCAATCCTTGAGAACCATATGGAACATAAGGATTTTGGTATTGGACCTGAGCCCCATAGGGCTGCTGATACTGAAAATTTCTCGATCCAGATGAACCACCAAGATTCCGAACCTATTGGTACTGGACATTGCTTAATCCAATAGAGCCAGCGTGGTTATAAATAATACCAGAAGAGGGTTGGTTTATACCAAGCATGTGAGCTTGTGAGCTTCTCACATTAGTGGCACCTAACACCATAGAGACATTCAGGTTCTACCCCCCAGGCGGTGGCACAATCTGGCCACTGACTAATGGGACAGAAGAACTGGTAGAGACAATCTTTGAAACTACCGGTTGTGACTGATGTGTAACTGGGATCGATGATACAAGAGTATTCGAGATGGTGGGTTGCACCAAGACTGAAGTAACAACTGGTTGGGAAGTCATGTTCATGACGAATGGACCTGACGTAGGCCTGACGCCTGATGCCCAAACAGGATTATGGTAGAGTGATGAGGCACTAGGTGTGCCTGAAACTAAGTGTCCCAAAGACACATAGCCAGGTGGCAAGCTGGCGGGAATACCTTCCGAATAAGGGAAACCCTCGGGAGGAAACTGCAATTGCAATTCTTCCCCCTCAACAGTGTGTGGAGTAGAAACTTCGGACTCATCTAGAGAAGTGACTAGAGCATCGCCTTCGGGTTCCATGTTTGAAAACAAATGATGATGAATGGCTGAATGTGTACTAGGGGATAGTTCCAAAGGAACACCCAGCTGGTCATACGGACTGTAAGGACGCTGTGGTGATATCTCAACAACGTCAAATAGAGGGTTTGGAGGATAGATAACTAGTACAAGTTGACTGGTAGTGGTCGATGAGTTCTCTGGAGTTTGAATAGGGTTATCTGGAGATTCTCGGCCAAGATCAGCAAATGACCCTGAATCGAAGGTAGGTGGAGGACGAGATGACAAAGGTTGAACACTCAAAGCAATTGTGAGTTCAACATTTGGTCCTCAAGCGACTTTGATAACTCAGGAAACAGATCCTTAGACAATCTTTCAGATGGAGGAGAGGAAGAGGAATTGGCTGAACTAGATGGTTTAGCCACGATGACCTTGTTTTAGTCGACAAAACAAATAACTTCGAGGCTTTAAAATGTCCTTTTAAGGGAACTCACGATTTGGTCATAAAGACTAATAGGATGTTTTGGATCGTGGGAAATTAATTATTAAGATGCATAAAAGACTGATGTTCTTTCATTTTTTAAGAGTCAAGAAGAAACAAATATGACTCTATCACTTTCGATTGGAAACGAGCTCTAAAGTACAAGTGCTCGAATAATATTTTAAGTTTAATGAGTCAAAAATATAAAATGACTACTCTTGATGATCTAGGTAAACAGAATTACCAAAGAACCATGAACTATAGAATACCTCCTAGCGAACCAATAAGTATGAGCAGGCAATCTCCCCGAATCCTGTGTTTGGTGTGTCATGTTCGCAAGGCAGCCAACTCAGCTTCCTAAGGATAAAAGGATTGCAGCCTAGTGTAGTCTCCTGTTATATAATCGAGGGTACGAGGAGCACAAATCCATGGTAGCGTTGTCTAATGCCGAAGCTAACGACAACTGCTAGGTTTAAAGATGTTGGAACACGTCTCTAGCCTAGACCTTCTAGATATGATTGTCAATGTCAAATGCACATTAGGTTAATTGAATTCATTTTAGAGTTGATCTTGAGTTAAGTTTTAGTTTTCAGGTCTTAGCGATGCTACTCAAAAAACCTAAAATGCAACTAAATGGGACAAGACCCTTTCAATTCGATGAAATGTCTACATTAGAGAGGGTAGAAACTACTCAATAAAATGAAAACAATCAAGCAACTAAAAATGAAATGATCTTTCGCTACTTCACTTTTTCAAAAATAAACTAATGAAAAATGCATTCCAATTCCTAATTTCCTGACAAGTACTTATCCATCATTCCTTTCAAAATGAAAAAATTTCCTTTAGCTTTTCAAACACTGATGCAATTCTAGTTTTTTAAGAGATGCAGATCATAATGATGCAACAAGCTAGAATTCCAAACTTTCTCATGAAACAATGAAACAAACTTTTCGCATACAACCTTTCAATGAAAAAGTTTTCGAGACTATGAGCTCTTCAAGTAGATGAAAACATGAAAAGAGAAGTTCATTCAGATCAATGAAATGACAAATTTACCAAACACAAGAACAACAATGTAATCTTTGCCGGAAAAAGACGTTCAATATAGTAAACGAAACCTTTTTCAAACTTGTGCAAAAGAGGTCAAAGTCGTAAAAGGACCAAAAAGAAAATGCAAGGAGAAAACACACCCACACTCAGACTTGATGAGTCCACAAGTTGCTGAATGGGCATTAACTAGATGCCCTAGTGTCGTTGACCACTCAATACAAGGGTTGATGCTACCCTGGTTGGTTTTGCTGTTGCAAGGGCTGACCTTGCGTTTGCAAAAATTTTCCCTAGGTTTGTAGAGGTTTGCCATGTGAGGGTATGGGTTGAAAGGCATGTGAAGCATATTGCATCTACTGTTGTGCAACCTACTACAACTGTTGGAAGGATTGACCTTGGAGTTGTTATAGGTGGCCTTGTTGCGGGATAATCTACCCTTGCTATTGTGTGGAAAACCCTTGCTGCAACAAAGTTTGCCCTTTCGGTAACAAAGGCTACCCTGGTTGTTGTAAAGGTTGTCCTTGTTGTTGTAAGGGTACTTGAACAGTGCCCGGGAAATTACCAAACTGAATCTGGTCGTAGCTAGGCTGGATGTACTTCCTAGATTGGAGGGTGTAAGGTTGATTAACCAATCCTTGAGAACCATATGGAACATAAGGATTTTGGTATTGGATCTGAGCTCCATAGGGCTACTGATACTGAACATTGCTCGATCCAGATGAACCACCAGGATTCTGAACCTGTTGGTACTAGACATTGCTTAATCTAGTAGGGTTAGCATGGTTATAAATAATACCAGAATAGGGTTGGTCTATACCAAGCATGTGAGCTTGTGAGCCGCTCACATTAGTGGCACCTAACACCACAGAGACATTCAGGTTCTGCCCCCCAGTCAGTGGAACAATCTGGCTACTCACTAATGGGACAAAAGAACTGGTAGAGATAATCTTTGAAACCGCCGGTTGTGACCGACGTGTAATTGGGATCGATGATACAAGAGTATTTGAGATGGTGGGTTGCACCAGGACTGAAGTAACAGTTGGTTGGGAAGTCATGTTCATGATGAATGGACCTGACGTAGGCCTGACGCTTGATGCCCAAATAGGATTATGGTAGAGTGATGAGGCACTAGGTGTACCTGAAACTAAGTGTCCCAAAGACACATAGCCGGGTGGCAAGCTGGCGGGAATACCTTCCGAATAAGGGAAACCCTTAGGAGGAAACTGCAATTGCAATTCTTCCCCCTCAACAGTGTGTGGAGTAGAAACTTCGGACTCATCTAGAGAAGTGATTGGAGCATCGCCTTCGGGTTCCATGTTTGAAAGCAAATGATGATGAATGGATGAATGTGTACTGGGGGATAGTTCCAAAGGAACACCCATCTAGTCATACGAACTGTAAGGACGATGCGGTGATATCTCAAAAATGTCAAACAGAGGGTTCGGAGGATAGATAACCAGTACAAGTTGACCGGCAGTGGTCGATGAGTTATCTGGAGTTCGAATAGGGTTATCCAAAGATTCTCAGCCAAGATTAGCAGATGACCCTGAATCAAAGGTAGGCAGAGGATGAGATGATGAAGGTTGAACACTCAAAACAATTGTGAGTTCAACATTTTGGTCCTCAAGCGACTTTGGTAACTCAGGAAATGGATCCTCAGACAAATTTTCAGATGGAGGAGAGGAAGAGGAATTGGTTGAACCAGATGGTTCAGCCACGATGACCTTGTCTTAGTCGACAGAACAAATAACTTCAAGGCTTTATAATGTCATTTTAAGGGAACTCACGATTTGTTCATAAAGACTAATAGGATGTTTTGGATCATGGGAAATCAATTATTAAGATGCATAAAAGACTGATGTTCTTTCATTTTTTAAGAGTCGAGAAAGAAACAAAGATGACTCTATCACTTTCAATTGGAAACGAGCTCGAAAGTACAAGTGCTCGAATAATCTTTTAAGTTTAATGAGTCAAAAAGATAAAATGACTACTCTTGATGATCTAGGTAAATAGGATTACCAGGCAACCATGAACTACAGAATACCTCCTGGCGAACCAATAAGTACGAGCAGGCAATCTCCCCGAATGTTGTGTTTGGTGTGTCACATTCGCAAGGCGGCCAACTCAGCTTCCTAAGGATAAAAGGATTGTAGCCTAGTGTGGTCTTCCATTATATACTTGAGGGTACGAGGAGCACAAATCAGTGCTAGCACTGTCTAATGCCGAAGCTTAAGACAACTGCTAGGTTTAAAGATGTTGGAACACGTCTCTAGCCTAGACCTTCTAGATATGATTATTAATGTCAAATGCATGTTAGGTTAATTGAATTCATTTTAGAGTTGATCTTGAGTTAAGCTTCAGTTTTCAGGTCTTAGCGATGCTACTCGAAAATCCTAAAATGCAACGAAATGGGACAAGACCCTTTCAATTCGATGAAATGCCTACACTAGAGAGGGTAGAAACTACTCAATAAAATGCAAACTATCAAGCAACTAAAAATGAAATGATATTTCACTACACTTTTTCAAAAATAAACTAATGAAAAATGCATTCCAATTCCTAATTTCTTGTCAAGCACTTATCTATCATTCCTTTCAAAATGAAAAAATTTCCTTTAGTTTTTCAAACATTGATGCAATTCTAGTTTTTTAAGAGATGCAGATCATAATGATGCAACAAGCTAGAATTCCAAACTTTCTCATGAAACAACAAAACAGACTTTTCGCATACAACCTTTCAATGAAAAAGTTTTCGAGACTATGATATCTTCAAGTAGATGAAAACATGGAAAGAGAATTTCATTAAGATCAATTAAACGACAAATTTACGAAACACAAGACCAACAATGTAATCTATGGTGGAAAATGATGTTCAATATAGTAAATGAAACCTTTTTCAAACTTGTGCAAAAGAGGTCAAAGTCGTAAAAGGACCAAAAAAAAAATGCAAGGAGAAAACACACCCACACTCAGACTTGATGAGTCCACAAGTTGCTGAATGGGCGACTAACTAGATGCCCTACCGTCGTTGACCACTCAATGACTCAATCAATCAAATAGCAAGATTACAAGCCAACAAGCAAGAAAAAAACCAAATGAAAAGTAGCTACCTAATCAAGGAGAAAACAATCAAAATGGCTCACGGGGTCAAAAACACAAGAGCAGAACACACTGGCCAAGATGGGGGTCAAGCCCTAATCTTCACCTACAGGCATCGGCGCGACTGCCTAACTGACAACATGCACCAGAGGTTGGTCGGCGCGATTGTTCCTTGGCAATTCGCACTGGTCGGCGCTACTATCAGTGGATTAAACGCGTTGGCCAAGGAAACTAAGGAAAAAAAAAAAAAAGGGACTAGATCTGCTACTATGAATTTTAGAGTTAGGCTAGTAAGCAGGAGAAAAGAAATAGAACCAAATGGAAAACATGAAACTAGCAAAGTTCTCATGAAATCATGAAATCCAAAACAAACAAAAGATGGGATCTCTCCAGCGGAGTCGCTAATTTGTGGTGAAGTAAAATTATAAGTGCGAACACGAATGAATTCCTCTAGCCCGATAATGGGTCTAGCCACAATAGATACATTCTATGGAAGATTTCCTTAGGTTAGAATCAATCAAGAGGGCCTACCTCTTGGTCACTTATCCTGCTTGATGATGTCCTCACTTGCTTGCTCCAACAATCTCTCACTTCCTTCTTCAAGCTCCTGAAACAAGTAAACAACAACAACACACAAACATAATAATAGACAAATTGAAATTCAACCTACTTAATGAGTCAAGAAGCATTAAGACATGAATATGTAATATTACAAAACATGTAGGAAATCAATCGATATTTGCATATATTAATATCAAAGAGAGATTACAACCATTTGTCTTGACGTCGCAGTCTTCCTCTTATAAGACCAGGTTCCCACACACTTCTGCTAGAACTCCATGATGGCTTCAAAAAACAATAATTTAAAGGCTCTTCCCTTTAGGCTTCACTCCAAACAAAAGACACTTCTCCCTCACACAAATAGATGGCTACAACTAGTAATAGCTTGCTTGTCTAATCATAATAGTATACTCACACTCAGCCAACACTCTAACTAGCTTATGCTTAGGAAGAAGGGAGGTTTATATAGGAAATATGGATGGGAGATGGATCCTCTTCTCATGGGAGAAGGACTTATCCCTTGAGGTAGTTCCATCATTATAGGGGAAAGGATCCCAAACTGTCATCCTCGACCCCATCCGGCCAAACCATTTACCGAACTTTCATTACGGAGATTCTAGAGCTGGAAGCTTCGGCTCTAATTTAAAAAACTTTCCATAACAGGACCGGAAAAACTAGAACACAGCTGAGTCGCACTGATCGGCGTGGGGAATAGTGCTAATCTTTGCACATTGGCACGAGGGAGACAAAGGCCATTAGCATCAGTCTTGTAAACTGGGTAAAACAAATGTTTCAGGGGAAATGGTGCAAAAGGGAAAAGATCTATTCATGGAGAGGGACATAATGGGAGTTTCTCCATGAAGGCAAAGCATGTGGGGTTCACTGTAGAGGTCCTCTAGGATCAAGGAATGGGGAGTACAGGGACAGTGACAAAATGTTGTGTAACACTTCCTCCCTAGTAGGCTGTAGGAGTAAAACAAAAACTAGCTAAGAGTTCAACACGAAAATTGCAGTAACATCACCAGATATTTTCTTGTATTAAAATAGTTAAAGAGTACGAGATCAAAATTTTAGTATTATCTCTAATATCTTTCACCCCCCTTCTCAAGAGACTAATCTCTTTTGTAAATTCTTTACAGAGCCCCAAAATTAGGGAATCAAATCAGTGATGAAAATCTGCGATTCTCATGCTGATTAAACTAACAGAAATTATAAAAAGATAGAAATTGTTACAAATTGTTTTTAATAAAGATTTGTTATGGTTACACCACTCTTGTTTAGATTCAATTGTAACTTCTCATTTCTTATTAACTGTCCATGTGGAATTACTTCATGCAGCCCTTGATAGCTGTCTTTGAAAATGGCGGCTACAGTCTTGACAATTCACAGTGTAACAACTTCGTGGTGTAACAACAGGAAATGGAAAACCCAGGGTGTAACGGTGAGTAAAAACAATTCACACTGTGTAACAACAAGTAACAACAACAACTATTCACCAATGGCCATCAGTAGTTATGGAAACACTTGAAAGAAAAAATTCAAAAGAACTCTTCCAAATATACCATGGTTAGTCATCCCAAAGAAAACATTGTTTTGTTCAATACTTAGTAGAAAATAGCATAATAGTACGTCAAATAAAAAGGTTTCTTCTTAATCAGAGGGAGTGACATTATACTAGGAAAATTGTAGGTTCGATGAGTGAAAATGGCCAAAAATGGGCAAAAAGGATGCATGGAATATCCTCAAATATTGCACCCAACAATGGCTTCTTCAGACAACATTTTAATAGGATCTCCTACTCCCTTGTATTTATTTTCTTCCGCCATGGGAGGGTATCAGAGTCAGAGAGGATAATCCTACCAGGGCTGAAGTAGTTCGATTCCAAACTCCTTATACCTTGACCTTGTTGGGGAGATGCATAAAAAAATAGATAAAAGGAATATTGATATGATACGAATTGATCCAGGAGGATCCTGGAGGATTTATCTAGGTGGAACTTTAGAAAGTACCAATGGCATGGTAAAAGGTTCAAAACACAAAGTGGCAAAATTTGGATAAACTTAGCATCAAATCGAAGTACTAATCATCTTGATTCCAACGGTGTGAATGACACTCAAATCTAATTTGATATGAAGAAGTTACAGTAAGTCAAAGTTGATGTTTGACTTGTCCAGGTGGTAGGAGGAGTGATGTGGCAAAAACCCTCAGCAAATGGGGAAGTGCCAAGTGGCAGGCTTCCTTTGGTCCCGCATTTCTCTTATCACAGAAAAATAGGTCACAACTTAAGGAGAATCGGCCCTTGCAAGATCCCAAATACGATTGCGATATCGCATATCACAGGTCAGAGGAGGAATGAGTACTTAAGAATCGGCCCCCGGTGAAGCCAAGTTGCGATGTGATATAATAGTGATTTCATATCGCACAAGTACCATGCTGATATAGATGTTATTGATGGACTCTGCCGATTGTGATTTGAGGGGAGGATTCATATGCAATATTTTATAAACTGCATTCTATTATCCCGGCGGGTCCGCGATCATCACAGAGTGTGGGTCTTCCACCGATTGCGATTGCGATGGGGTCCCCTGGATGCAATATGTTATATATCATGTTTTATATTCCTGGTGGGTCCACCATATCACAGAGTGCCTATTGTTCAGGCCTAGGACTGTCTGCCCTTGGTTGGAAATGTTGATAGTCATGCCGCTAATTTAAACACACAGTTAAAAGAATTTTTCCATGTTTCTAAGGGTTGTTTCCACATACTGTTTAGGGGGATGAGAACCTCTATGGAATACACCCACTCTCTTAACTTGGTCTATTGTCTGAACTCCTGGGTATTGAGCAATTGCTGCCATGCTTATAAAAGGCCATTTTTGTGTCGGAAGAAGGTAGAGAGGATCAAGAAAATAGTTCAGAAGTATTGTACAATAAACCCTGACCCTAGCAGCAGGTCAGGACCTCGCCTTGAGCAGTAGGGAGGTTCTGAGAGGTTGCAGAAGGCCAAATTATCCAAATTGGGTTTTTGGATAGGCATTTTTGCACAATTTTTCGCTAGGAGTTCAGTGGTTCTATCTGCTTCTGAAGTTGCACTCTCCATTCTATGTCCATCTTCTAGCTTGGAGGTATAAGGATTGTAAAGAATGTTGCTTGTACTTTTATCTTTTTTTATGCCACTTAATGAATAAAGGCCTCCCCACTATTAAGTAGGGCCTGGAGACATAGTCCAAATTGGACGAAATTCGTAATCAAATCCTTGTGTCATGGTTTTTGCGTTCTTCTGATTATTTCCACATTGTTTACATGATTTTAAGTTCCATAGTTAATTAAATTTGTTATATGTAATTTCGATGCATTTGTAAGTAAAATACTTTGGATCAAGTTTGGTATCAGAGAAGGTCCTTGTAGATGCGAATTGCATGAGCTTATGCTAACCCAGAACAAGCTGTGAAAAGGAGAAGGAATGCTTAAGTCCTTTGATCCTAAAGCAGGATGTGCACACTGAAGAAGAAACATGGCCAATGAAGAATCTTGTTGGGAAGAGAAAAAAAAATTCTGAAAGGTATTCTAGAATATGGTAGGAAAAGTGGTGAAGTTGTTTGCAGAGTATGAGAAGGAACTTGGGCATGAGAAGAAGGACTTCAATGATCATGGATTAGAAAATCGGGAAGGTGGTGAAGAAGAGCCTCCTCCCTCTCCTTCTTCAAGTGATGGTTCTCATCACTCTCATCTAATTTCTGAGAAGACATCTAAGAAATCGTTCTTCAAGTTAGACGTAAAGTTTGACCTACCCATGTACAATGGAGAGTGTAGTGAAAAAAAAACTTAATAACTAGATAAGACAGATAGAGGTTCATTTCTGGATCCAGTAGATCGAAGAAGATGAGGCGAAATTTCATTTAGCATCTCTTCGACTGAGTAGCACTGCTCTCATTTGGTGGGAGAGCAAGCTGTAGAAGTGTAGCAGAAAGTCAGGTAACCTTCTGTCCTCTTGGTCTAGTTTTATTTCTGCATTGAAATACCAATTTTACCCTTTGGGTTATAAATAAAAGGAACTTATGGAATGGAAATATCTAAGGCAAGGTAAGGGCCAGAATTTGCAAAGCTTCACTAAAGAATTTCATAAACAAGCACTAAATCTGGCCATCTCATTAGATTCACCTGAGACTGTAACTAAGTATGTTGGTGCACTACATAGTTACATAAGACACTCACTATTATAGTTCAAGCCTACTACAATTGATGCAGCCAATGTAAAGGCTATTCATCTTGAAAGTCAAGGCAAGAATGATAGAGATGATTAAGCCAAGAAGATGCCATTCAAACCTCAGCATGGAAAATTCTAGAAGAAAGGCAAAGGAAAGGATAAGAAGACTATTGCAGCCAAGAAAGGGGACGGAGCAACACCGTCTTGCCTTGTTAAGAAATATGGTCATGACGAGGACCACTGCTAGAAGCTACATCGAGAGTTGAGACCGAAGAGGTTTGGTGGAAAAGGGAAGTAGAAGATAGTGGCAATAGCATAGGACCTTGGATCAGATTCAGATGATGATACATTGATCACAGTCATGGGCACAAGAGGTACTCTTTCTATTAATGATAGTTCTTATTTGGTTGCAAGTAATAGTTATTTGAAGGAGCCTGTAAGTAATGAGCAGAAGAGAATTGAGTTATTCCACATTAGAGTTGTCATAAAACATACAAAGGTGGAAACTCTATTTGATTCAGGTACCGAAGCAAACTTAATATCAGAGTCCTTAGTGAAAAATTTAGGCCTTGAAACTAACCCTCATCCGAGTCCATACCCACTTGGTTGGGTAAGCGATAAAGACAAATTGCATGTCACGAAGTAGTGTAGGGCCAGATTTGTTATTGCTTCTAAATTAGTTGATGGGGTAGAGTTAGATGTAGACTTGCCTTTGGACATCTGTGGAATCATCTTGGGAAGCCCATATCTATATGACAGAAAGGGCATTTTCTTTCAGCATGAAAACAAATACCACCTCACAAAGGATGGGGTAGGGTATATAATCAGAGCTCATCATACAAAAGTTAATGCTAGCCTTGTAAGCACATGATAGATTAAACGACTAGTTAATTCCAGCAAAGGGTGCATGCTCATGATAGTTGTTGGGTGTGGAGCCTGATTATCTTCTTTATTCAGAGGTATCATTGCATTGGACCCAGTTCATAATGTGGTGGCAATGCCACCCGTAATATTTACGCTACAGGGGGGGTGGCTGCAACCTTTGGGAGCCCTGCCTTGGCGAGGGGATTGGGGGTAGCGCCCCCGAAGCTAAAAATAGATGTAAAATTGCATTGTAAAATGTTGTAATTTCGTAGTCAATCTGAGTCGTTCATTAGGCAGAGATCTGACGGTAGAAGTTATGTTGAATTTAGGGTTTTTTTCCCTAGAAGGTAACCCCTCGCTATATATGAGGGAATTGTATTGTGTGTATGTAGATCATGTATTTTGAGTGAGAAAGAGAGAGGAGATTGTGTGAGAGCGAAGAGGGAATTACATCGAATCTATTGTAGGTTGTATCTCTTCAGTTTGTTGGATAATATAAAAGGAAGGATTGGCAGTTTCTCTGTGGACATAGCCCAAATTGGGTGAACCACGTATATCTGTGTCTATCTTGTTTTATGTGTTTTCTGTGTTTGTATTTTTGCAATATATTTTATGTGTTATGTTGTTCTATAATATATAATTTCCTAACAATAGTGAGAGCGAAAGAGGCTGACACAGATGACGCTTTCAAAGGCTATAATCCTGATCATAAGAAAGAATTATTTGATTTTTTTTCTAATTATGATGGATTGTTTTAGGAACTGAGAGGATTGTCCCCTAAACAGGAAATCCAACATGAGATCCATTTACAACAAGATGCTCCTTTACCGAATGTTGGCATGTATAGGATGGCTTCTATAGAGATGGAGGAGATCATAACAAGTGCAGGGACTGTTAAATCAGTGAGTCATCAGACCGAGTTCTTCTCCTTGTGGCTCACTGATCATGTTGGTACCCAAGAAAGACGGAACATGGAGAATGTGTGTAGATTAAAGGGCGCTGAACAAGATCACGGTGAAGAATTGATACCCTCTCCCTCGCATTGATGAATTGTTAGATCAGTTGAAAAATGTTGTTTATTTTACAAAGATGGATTTGCATAGTAGTTATCACCAAGTTAGAATTGCAGAGCAGGATGTTTGGAAGACTGTGTTCAAAACCAAACAGGGCTTGTTCGAATTAATGGTAATGCCATTTAGATTGTGCAACACTCTGACCACATTTATGAGGGTAATGAATGATTTATTTAGGCATTTTCTTGATCATTTTGTGCTTGTATATCTGGATGATATTCTTGTGTACAGTAGGACATGGGATGAACATGTGTGTCACCTAAAGAAAATGCTTGATGATTTGAAAATTGAAAAGTTGTATTTGAAATTGTCAAAGTGTGAGTTTCAGAAGACTTCTCTGATTTATTTAGTCCACATTGTCGGCAATGGACAATTAAATATAGATCCCTCTAAAGTGGAGGCGATTATGAATTAACTCAAGCCCACCAATGTTACATAGGTTCGAAGTTTTCTGGGCCTGATACAGTATTGGAGAAGGTTGATTGGGAACTTATCCGTTATCACATCCCCCTTACATGCCTTGACTAATGTGAAGCAGTCCTTTTAGTGGGGAGGAAAAATCAGAAATCCTTCGACACACTGAAAGAGAAGATCAGCATAACACCAGTGCTAGCCTTACCAAAACTTTAGCAACCTTTTGAAATTGAAATAGATGCCAGTGGATATGCCATGGGCATTGTGTTGATGCAGCAAATAAAGCCTATATGTTACAATTCGGAGAATTTTGTCTTGGGTTGTTGTGAATTATCCCACGTATGATAGGGAGTTGTATGCCTTGGTCCAGAGTGTAAAGAAGTCGAAACACTATCTGATCGGCAAGGAGACCATCATCCTTATGGATCATTAGCCTTTGCATTAGCTTTAGTCACAGACCAAGCTTCAGCAAGCCCGTCACTTCAGATGGATGGGATTACTCCAATAGTTTCATTTGGTGATAAGATACAAGAAGGGCGCCAGAAACAAAGTAGAAGATATGGTTTCTCGCCCTCCTATTTCTACATCTGTAATTTTGTAAAATGTTTCTTTATTGTTAGAAAGTTATGCTGAATAGTATGCTAACGATAGTGATTTTAAATAAATCTATGCAAAAATAACTCGTGAATCGCAAGTGGACAATTATTACTTGCAGGGAAATATATTATACCACCTTGGAAAATTGTGCATACCTAGTGATGAAAGGGTTCATGTAATCAAAGAGGCTCATACCTCTCTGGTGTCTGGTAATTTTGGAATTGAGAAAACTTTATGTCATTCGTAAAGGTTTTGTTTTTGGCCTCATATGAAAAACATTATGGCTTGCTTTGTAAAGGGTTGTGTCTTGTGTCTTGTTTCAAACCCCTCTAATAGAAAACTTGGGCTCTACACACCACTTCCTATTCCGATTCGACCATGGGAAAGTGTGTCCATGGACTTTGTAGGAGTTTTTCCTATGTCTAGGAAAGGTCACGACTATTTATATGTCGTTGTGGATCGGTTTACTAAAATGTGTATTTTAATGACTTGTAAAAAGCAGGTCATTACTGAGAAAACTACTTTTCTTTTCTTTCAACATGTTTGGGTCCATTTTGGGCTACCCACATCTATTTTGTCAGATCCTAGAGGATTGATCCAGGAGGTTCCTAGAGGATTGATCTAGGAAAATCTTTGGAAAAGTACCAGTGGCATGGTAAAAGGCTTAAAACACAAAGTGGTAGAATCTAGATAAAATTAGCATCAGATTGAAGTGCTCATCATCCTGATTCGACGGTGCGAACAACACTCAAATTTGGGTTCATATGAAGAAGTTCGAGTAAGTCAAAGTTGAAGTTTGACTTGTCCACGTTGCAGGAGTAGTGACGTGGCAAACACTCTAAACAAATGGGGAAGTTCCAAGTGTCAGGCTTCCATTGGCCTCGCATTTCACTTATCCCTGAAAGAGAGGTTGCGGCTTAAGGAGAATCAACCCTGGTAGGATCCCAGCTATGATTGCCATATCACATATTGCAAGTCGGAGGAGCAACGAGTACTTAAGAATTGGCCCTCGACAAAGCCAGGTTGCAATGCAATATAATCGCGATCATGTATCACACAAGTACCATGTCGATATACATGTTACCGATGAACTCCACCGATTGCGATTTGTGGGGAGGATCCGGATGCGATATTTTATAAACTACATTCTATTATCCCGGTGAGTCTGCGATCATCAAAGAGCATGGGTCTTCCATCGATTGTTATTGCGATGGGGTCCCGTGAATGAAATATGTTATATATCATGTTTTTCATTCTCGACGGGTCCGTCGTATCATAGAGTTCCTGTTGTTTGGGTCTGGGACTGTCTGCCGATGGTTGGAAACACCAATAGTCTTACCACCGGCTTAAACGCACAGTTAAAATAATTTTTCCATGTTTGTAAGGGTTGTTGCCACATGCTATTCAAGGGCCCAAGAACCTATGTGGAATACACCCACTCACTTAACTTGGTGTATTGTTTGAACTGCCCGGGTATTGAGGGATTGTCGCCATGCTTATAAAAGGCTATTTTTGTGTCAAAAGAAGGTAGAAAGGATCAACATAATAGTCCAGAAGTATTGTACAGCAGACCCTAACCTCGATAGCAGGCCGAGACCTTGCTTTGAGCAACAGGGAGGTTTCAAGAAGTTGCAGAAGGCCCGATTATCAAAATTGGGTGTTTGGATAGGCGTTTTTGCACGATTTTTCACTAGGAGTTCAGTGGTTCTATCTATTTCTAAAGCTAGGCTCTCCATTCTTTGTCCATCTTCCAGCTTGGAGGTATAAGGGTTGTAAAGAATGTTGCTTGTACTTTTATCTCTTTTTATGCCACTTAATGAATGAAGGCCTCCCCATTATTGAGCAGGGCCCGGAGACATAGTCCAAATTGGATGAACTCCATAATCAAATCATTATGTCATGGTTTTTGTGTTCTTATGATTATTTCTCAATTTTTTATGTGATTTTAGGTTACATGGTTAATTAACTCTATTATATGTAATTCTAATGCATCTGTAAGTAAAAGATATTGGATCACCAATGACCCAAATTCATGAAGGGAAAAAAATGATATACATATTTATAACCAAAATACAAAGATATAATGAAACTTGACTTCTATTAATGAATGAAAAAGGTTGAAAATGCATAAATTCAAAATGAAAACAAACTAGCTTGAATTGTGGTAGCTTATCTCTAAGAAGAGATTTGACGGCTACACATGCTTACTAAACAATATTAAAATGAGGATCATAGGAATTTCTATCATAAAGAAGTAATAATAAACCCTAAACATCGAAAAAACTAACCCTAGGAGATGAAGTGTCAAAGGCTTATGGGCTCTAATAGGGTAAGTTGGAATGTCAACTTGGCAAGGTCCTAAGCTTGACATACAATATATTTTTGGCACACCTAATATCTCATTAGAAAATTATGGCTGAGAATTTTCCCCAAAAAAAATAATTTAGGCCCTCAAATTGGCTCAAGCAGTTCAAAACCTAAAAAATGTAGAAAAAATGCCAAAATAGAACATTGTGATGTGAGCTAGTGGAATAGGTGGTTGGCCACCAATATTCACCTAGATCACTTATATATATATATATATATATATATATATATATATATATATATATATATATATATATATATATATATATATATATGTATATCTATATGTATATCTATATGTATATCTATATGTATATCTATATGTATATGTATATGTATATGTATATGTATATGTATATGTATATGTATATGTATACATATACATATACATATACATATACATATACATATACATATACATATACATATACATATACATATACATATACATATACATATACATATACATATACATATACATATATATATATATATATATATATATATATATATATATATATATATATGTTAAGCTTGGCAAGACCTTCTTTCTCTATTTATAAAACACATGTTTACACCACATATGTGAGATAGGTAGCCTTGTATTTAAATTCCATACAATGAAACTAATAAATATCCACCATTGGATATCCGAAAATATTAGGAGCAGTGATTAAGAAATTTATCTAAAATAATCCATAAAGTTGGCCCAAACCATATAATAATGAAAAATTGGTATCAAAAATACAAGAGCACTTGATAGAGAGTTAAGGAAACCCTAATATGTATGCTTACATTATGGATGTTGCAATGTATTTTACATTCAAGGAGATATTTCTCTGTAATCCTAAGAGCTATTAGGATTACGAGACAACAAAAAATAATGGCTAAGATAATATAATAACAATCCCCAATCCAGATGGCCATACATGCAATTTTGATGCAATGTCTAATGCTACAAAGTGTGAGCAAGTACCTTGCCTCCCTGCAGGTTGGTGAAGGGTTTTTGGCCTGATGCAAAGTGCTAGTGCTACAATCAGTCCAACTCTTTCATTCACTCCTAATCCAAGGCCTCCACACAAACACAACCAAACATAGACAATGAGTGATCTTCCGCACAAGAGCATCAACTCAAAACGTCTAGAAATCAAACATATAATCTACTCCAAAACTAATATAAGGGTAAGGAAAATAGATTCACATTAACCATATAATTGAAAGTGCATCAATATGCCTTCCAACAAAGGATATCCTCTCCTCAATCCTCTATCATGGTATCCTCTCCCAATACAACATAGCTCTTGCGTTATAGTGTGGATACTTGATCTTACCCACTTTCCTCTCAGTGAGATTATATAGGCTCATTCTATGCTTTGGGAGAAGGTATCTAGACACCTAGGGGCTTGATAAGATAAGAAAATTCTATAATAATGGACCACTAGCCAATTCATACACAATTGGGTCAAGTTGATCTCCTTGGGAATAGAAAACTCTAGAAACCTTTTCACAATTATGAGATTTTTCTCAATTATCTCAATTATAAAATAATTATTATCTCATAATTATAATATTTTTGTAAATAAATTATGAGAAATTTCTCAATTATGTAATTTCACCCTTTTAACATGAGATAAATCTCACATAAGTAAAAGAAAAGGTGGAAATAGCATGCATTTTAGCCAAAAAATAAGGAAGTTTGAACTTGGGTTTCTCTCACTATAATGAATTGACAAATAGGGTTATAACAAATTCCCCTTAATACATGAGGTATGAAGAGAAACTGATGGCCGAAAGGTATTACAATAAAGCTCAGAGGTCAAAGTAGGAGCAATGATACAAAGCCAAGAATCTAGATTGGAAGACACCAAATGATGAAATCTCATTTGTGTTGATAACATCCCCAAGGCGGGCATACCCATGCTCGATCATAAATAAATATTGAACATGGCTGCCAAAACATACAGACAGATCCATGACATCAAATGATAAAACATGGCAATGAACAAATACATAGTGGATCCATGTGACTCATCAAATAGATCATAGCCACCAACAAATACAATCACGATCTATGTCATAGTATACACCAGTAGGACTATGGGAATGTGATAGAGAGAGAAGTGTCTCAAATAGCCCCCAAAGTACATAAATGATACATAACTCGAACATAGCCTAAGAAGGATGCCATATAAGAGTGAGATGTTCCTAAGATAATGTATTCGAAATAACCTTGATGGTATGAATGTACATCATGCGAATATATGAGCTAATGTTGAGCATCATAGAAACCGTCTGATTACTAGCCAATGAGATAAACCAATAACAGACACGAGGGAATCCACCAATGAGGAAAATGGACCCTAAGGTACATAGTACAGTCTACTAAGTTTGAACAGATAAGTTGGCATCAAACACTAGTGAACTCGACCAATCAGGAGCCAATGATTTAAACCCACTGTCGATTGCATGGAAGCTTGCCACTGAGGTATGCAAGCTCCAAGGTACTATTGGTTCCTAGATCAAGCTCATGGATAATGAGCCAATGTTGACAAGACAAGATCCATCGAAGGAGGGCCTTAATGTATCCCCCACCAATCGACATGAAATAGATGAAGATGTGTGATGTATGGATGAAGTCATGAAGTGATGAAGTACAACTGACATAGGGATGGATGACTCAAAAAAGGTCAACAGGCTAATGCAGATGGACGACACATGCTAAGACTTCCCTTGAACACATAGTGGCATGAAACAAGAGTGACTTGGCAGCATGAAGAATGAGCACCATGTGATATCATGCAATGACATAGGACACATAGAGGCATGCTCCATATGACTGGAAGAGTAACCACCTGGAAGAGTAGACAAAATCATATGTATGGTACAACTCCTAGTCAAGCTAAAACACAACTATGAAATATTGAAGCAAATAGGTGCCATGTTCAAGGGCGACATGAAGGATGTTGTCATGTGATGACTAACGGAAATAAATGTTCCCTCCCTTCGTTTTTTAATAAGTTCATTTTCATAAAGTTGTCCCCCAAGCTCGAAAAATAGATCAAAGTATATAAGGTAGAACCTTCTATCCATAGTAGACTAGAGTATTCCTCTTTCCTAATTATTTTATCCCATTCGAGAAAAGGGTTAAAATTATACTAGGTAGATGACCCTTCAAGTACCTTTACAAGCGTGAAGGAGACAAGTTCACTCAACAATATTTTCTAAATTAAGGAGTTTGAAAAGAGCTTAGATGAAACTTGTCTTGTAGGAACAAGTGGTATAGAGGATATAAATTGGTTCTAGTAATGATGGAATTTCTCACAACATAATTAGGACAAGAGGTTGGATAATAGCACCACTCATCGCAACAGTTCCTCCAATAAAGGGTAAAACTACAAGTGAAAGAAGATGGTGGGCTAATCAGATGATGATGATGGAAGAAAGAAACCAAGGCTCATTTTGCAAAAATACACTGATAAAAAGTGGCAATCAAAATGGATAAAATGTGGAATCCTCCTAGGGTATGGATATAAATAAGACAAACTATAGGACATGAGGCTAAAATTCTAGGTCGTGGCATGTTAGAACGAGTAATTCCAAAAAGAGAATAAAAATGAATACATGGGAACCAGGACAACAAAGAGGTGCTAACTAGGGTATCGATGAGAAGGTAAGCTCTACCACCAAGCAACGACGTGCATAAAGAAAAATGGCTAAAGTCGCAATTTGACAGGGTTGGACCTAAGTCATTAATATGGTACTGATGGTTAATAATGCATCAGTGATGGTGATATATGATCTACCCCTATATGACAGGTTCAAGAGAAATGTAACTAAGGTCCATGGATGTCACAATACAAACACCACCTTGTCTTTTAAAAGCCATCTAGAAAAACTAGAACCATGGTTAAATCACATAATGAGATGCTAATTAAAGAGGATGAGGGAAAAGCAAGACATATATTTTGTGGCTTTTTTAATTTTTAATTTTTAATTTTTCTTGGATTTTTTGCATAAATAAGACATGACAAATACTCGCATCACACACCAAACCAAAAAATATATAAATCATCACACTCCAATCTACAATATGTATAAGCATGACATAGTCCAATAGGTAACGCTAAAGTGTTCCAAAAACTGATTACATACCAACGGTTTCCATACAAGAAAACATGGAGGGTGAGGGAACCATATTGCTCATCAGTGTGTTGCCATGCCAACGGAAATCAATCTGCCCAATGCTGAAAGGTTGACCATGCCAAGGAAATTCTAACATAGTTTTTCTCTCAAAATTAACCTGATGACATAAGGCAGGATCAAGACATAAAGGGGGTACAAGACACTCGTCAATAGGTGGAGATGAGTTGGAAAATAAGATATGAGTTTTCAAACAAGCTCGTGGCAACACTCTGATATTGACCAAGGTTATCTCCCATAAGTGGGACTAAGTTTCCTGTAGTGTAAATTTTGGCCGATACCATGCAATAGTCAATCTAGTTAGTGGTAACAATCATTCCTTTATGATGAAATAAAAGTACATAGAATACAGATAAGACAACTATAGTCATGGCATAGAACCAACTACAACCAAGGATCAGGTTATAATCTAAAGGAGCGTTGATGACTTCAACATTGACATAAAAAAATTTCCCCCTAACTCAATAAAAAACTTGGGAAGAACCCCCTTAGGCACAAAGTTCTGTCCATCAAAAACTTGAAGAGTATTATTAGACGTTTTGAGTGTCAGAGAGCCAATATCCTTCCAGCATGATGCTGATAAGACACAACTAGAAGAGCCTTCATCCACCACAATGAGATGAATTTTCTTATGGAAGACACACAAGATAATTTCAAAAGTGATCTAGTGGGAACATTGAAAGGAAACCTTGGCAACATTTAAGGTGATGAGGTTCAAGTCAGAAGGATAATCTTCGCCAATTGCAGACAACAAGGCCGTGCACTGCTAAGGACAACTTTACGAAACCTCCAGGGCAGACATGACACAAGGAGTTTGGGCAAGATCTTCAACGATACGGTAGTGTTGAGCAACCTGAGCAGAAGGATTGTGTGTGGTCTTACGAATGACACCCTTGGGGCGCGATAAAGAGGGTCCATAGGCTTATCTAATGTGATAGGTTCAGTGGAAATAGGTGGAGTGGGTGAGTCCTTATAAGAATAACTCAACTCACGAACATCATATGACTTAGCTCACATGGTCACATTAACATTTTCTTTGCACACAAAGATGGATGAACTATTGGTGGGGTTGGAAAATTACCCCTCGTTTCCCCCTTGTGAAGGTAGAGGGGGTTGTGCAACCATTTGTTGTTGAAGTTGTGTAGGAAATGGATGAGTTAAAACAATAATTTGTTGGTAAGATTGCAGTGCTACATGGAGCCTATGAACTTCATCCATCCGAGGGAATTCATGAGTAAGATGCTCACCTTGACAAATTTTACAAGGGAATTTAATCTTTCGACAATGCTCACTAGTGCCCCCCTCCTCGATTCTGGGGATTTGGTTGAGATTCCTAAGTAGTTTGATTTTTTTGTTTATTCCTCTTATTATTTTTACCACTAGTTTTTTTTATTGTTCTTAGGTCATGTGGACTTCACAATAAGAACATTGGTGGACTTCTCAGAAGAAGGTGCTTTAGTAGAGCTAGATGCACTTGTCGGGGCTTGAGAACAAGTTGGCTCACGGAATCGGTAACAGACCCAATCACACAATCATCATGTTGGCCAGGAGTAGGTTTCGATGGATCACCGGAAGGCCTAGGGGCATTAGGTAGTACATCATAAAGCATGGACAACTTTGAATAAATGATATATAGTTGCTGGACATCTAAGATAGTTTTCTCTTTAGTGGAAACCCTAAACATGGACACATCTTTGGAAATATGAGGTCTTAAAGATGGAATGAACCATTTTCCTAAAATATCATCAGGAAGCTTTGATCTCACCAACCTCTTATAATGACAACATTCGTGAATATGATCAGAAATCAATGTGGCATCATCTTTTTTAAAGTTTGACAAGAGATCATAATCAATATCATACCTTATGGGCAGTTGGAAGTGTGTAAAATTCACCATAGGATGTTGTATCCAATTTAATGTACCATTTTGTGGCATCCCCAATTAAAGTACATTGGAACAAACGAAGCTAAATCAAATAATCCACGAGATATTTGGATGAAAACCACATGTGATACATGGTGATATGAGTGGATAGATTCTCTGTAGGATTTCCTTCTAATTTGGGAATCTTAGAAGGCAACATGGGGGGCATAGGTGGCAACTAGGGATCATGTCTAATGGGGTCGTTGGTTAACTTAGCCAAATCTGGTAAATCAAGGGAAGATAGAAATGGATTATGAAGTTTATTGAATGGGTCATAGGCAGGAGAACTACCTGACCAACCTGGAGGTCCCCCCATATAAGTGTTGTGATGTAGCAGTTGTTGAACTTGGTAAGGATTCATCCTAGCATATAAAGCATGTGGGACAACATACTTGGTAAAAGGCATTTTCTCTCTAGGGTAAGTTCCCTCATAGAGAAATGGACCCTCGAGAGCTTGGCTACTAACAAGGTTGTATCCATGTGGAAAGGATGGACCGGCTTGAGTTGTAGCGCTGACATAAGGAGGATGATCCATAGAAGTGACGATACTAGCAGTAAGGTTTCCCCCTTGTGAACTAGCCACTCCAGGAAAAGTGTTAGAAGGTGGTGCCCCTCCAAATAATGAATTGTACTAGGATTGTGACATACTGGAAGCAACCCTGCCCCCAATCTGACTAGGAACAACTGATGAGCCCCCCACACATTTCCAAAAGTAACCAGACCTAACTGAGGAACAAGAATCATTGGTTGAGCAAAGCTAGGTTAAAAAACTCCTGATCCTACCGAATGACTAGGATGAATAAACATGGTCGGCATAGAGGACAGAGTAGGCATGGATGCATTCAGGAAATTGCTAGGAGCTATAGTTGAAACTGGTAGGATTCCCGAGGAAGATGTGAGAGGTGTTGACAGAGGAGTAGGTATGGCCACACTAAGATGCGGCAATGATGACATGGAAACTAACACTTCTGAAGGAGAAGGTAAATAAGTCTCAAACTCCGCCATAGGATAGACAAATGACAATGGTAAAATGGTATAAGCAGGTGTGGAACCATCAAGGTTTAGCTGCAACAACTCAGATCCTATTGCATTAGTCAAAGTTTGATTGGCAGGAGAAACAAAATTTTTGCCTTTTCAATAGAAATCAGATCACTACCAGAAGGACCAGGCATGGATTCAAAAATTATGTTTTTATATATTTCTTGAGCATCAATAGGCACTCTCCATGCAAGAGTAACAAGTCTACCTTGTTCAAGGGGAAAACCGTGAAGACGACGTGACTAGCAACGACTATGTTCAGTCAGGGTGAAAATTTATAAATTAACACAATGAGGTTAGTGCAAACACCCTAAGGCCAAAACTACTCACTTAGACCAATCATTACATACTAGAAACATCCTAAAATATAGTCACACACAATCCAAAATACAAAGAAGGTGGTGGAATAGTTATACTAACGACCCCTTATAGCTATGAATTCAGTCCAAGTGCCCTCACCAACCATGGAACACCCCCCATGAGGATTGAGAGAGTATGACTAATATCTATCCCAAGTATAGAGAAGATGACCCTGACTCTGCACTTATGTATGACCCCTAAAATATAAGCCACTATGGTTACCACCAACAATAACATGTCTTAGGGTAACAATCACAGGACAAATCCACACACAAGGGCATGGCACTTATCCCAAATGCCTAAGACTGAAACCCCCTTGAGAGTTTCCTCCCAAGTGGTCCCCAAGTGCTACAACTAAATGCTAATAACATTGTTTGTATGTGTGCAAATTCCACTATATCGCACCATGAGAGACTAAGCAAAATGGGTAATGTCACCTCGTGCTTAACCCTCTTGTTAGAAGGGCTTCCCCGAAGGCACTACTGCAAGTGGATTTATCTCCCTACCACAAGTTACTAAGTGTGTTTTGTAGTATTGGATCAGTTGACTGACACACCTATCTCCAAGACCCTAACCTGCGGCTAGTGTTGATGTACTACCAGTAAAATAAAAAGACGATTCTAGTTTCTTTTATTATCATGTTAATTTTAAATGGTTGTTGTTTACACAGTTGGGATTCATCATGAAACTTAGATGGTTTGAATGACTCTTATTAGTAACCTTGATGCAGCTATATGAAAATTATCTTTTTCACTTCGATGAATGCTAACTACATGAGCGTAACAATTTTTTCACAACACACAAATGCCTATGAAAGCACACCTCTCACTAAATTATTAAATGAAAATACCCCAAATTTATAAATATGTTGACCAAAAATCAAACAAAATAGAGAAAATAACTGAAGAGAGGCCAAAGAAAAGTCCCCAAGCTATAACTCGAAGCACTTCAAAAGCGTAAAATCTAGGAAAACAAAGCTAAAGAAACAAACACAATCAAGAAATAAAAAAGAAATCCAAAAGTGCAAAAGGAAGGAAATGTCAACAAGTTAGGGTTCTAGCCCAATGGCTCAATAAAGGCCAATGTTATACAAAGGTAAAAACCAAACCCTAGAGGTAGGAATGCCTAAACAAGATCAACTAAGAGTAATAAAAAGAAATGAAAACACCCTCACATGAACTTTTCTAGATCACAACTGGACAACCAATCACAACACCACCAATTGTGACAAAAAAAGAGAAATCAATCAAATAAAAGTGATAAAATCCAAACAATGGAAAAATATAAATAAAAATAGATCTTAGTTGTTACCTGATCAAATAAATAGATCTAAAAAATTGGATCCAAAGATGAGGACAATAGGCCCAACCAAAGCACACCAAACCTCCAAGGAAAACTCTAGAGTAGCAAAAAAGAAAGGATCCAACACAAACTAACAAGAGTATACCCAGATCTGATATGTTTTAAAGTTGAAAGCAATAATGACAAATAAATCTAACAAATAACAGTAAGTTCTGAAGAAGAAGACCTGAAAAATTAAGCAAATAATCTGAAAGAAATCGAAAAATTAGGAAAAATGGAAATAATAAATTGATTTTTCAATTAGCCATATCTTCCTCATACAAACTCTATTTCAGGTGGTTTTATGTTTTTTTGGGGGTAAAATTTCAAGAGGATTATAGATCTGTACTTACTTTTACTAAATTATGTATAGAAAAGAACCAAAAAAAAAACACGCACGAGGGCGGAGGAAAAACAAAATAGCCAATCTTCAATTGGTCATAACTTCCTCATCTAGAGTCCATTTTCAGTGATTTTCTTTTTTTTGGGGTATAATTCTGAGAGGAATCCAAATATGTGGCTAGTTTTATTAAATTTTGTATTGAAAAGAGAAGAAATTGATAAAAACATACTCGTCATGTTATTCTCTCAAAAACAAAATAGTAATAAAAATAAGAAAAAATCATAAACAAAATCTCCAGATCTAAGATGAATTCAGATTTAAAGGAAGTAAAAACAATGGAGATAAAAATGAATCCAAAAAGACATATATAACTCAATGGGAGACAAAAAAAAAATAGATCCAAAGAAAAAGAGAAAATATCTAAAGACAGCGGGAAAATGAAAAATGCTCCCATTTAAAGCACCCATCATAGAAAATTTTAGGGGCGAATGTTTGCCCTTTGGCGAAATTAAGGGGTTTTAAATTTTTAGTGGGCGAATATTTTGTATGATAGTACATTTTTACAAATCACCTCAAATAACCCACCTTATTTTAAGGGAGAGGGTAAAAAAGTTAAATTTAGCCCTCGAAATTAGGAGTTACAACCTTCCATTTGCCCATTTTCAAGAATAGGTTTTATTTAAGTGAATCCTATGGGCCAAAGGCCCAAATACCATATTTATAAAAGAGGTATGGTAAATTAATAAAAATATAAATAAATGAGAGGTATGGTAAATAAATAAAACATTTTTTATATTTACTCCATAAGTCACCTTATATACATGCAAGGGTGTAAACAAATAAAAATATAAGTAAAGTGGAGGTATGGTAAATAAATAAAACGTCTTTTTATATTTACTCAAAAGGTATGGTAAATAAAAAAAATGGTAAATAAAAAAAAATATAAATAAACTAGATGCATGGTAAATAAATAAAACCTCTTTTTATATTTAGTCCATAACCCTCATTCTATTTATGAAGGCTCAAGAAAGAGGTTTTATTTAAGTGAATCCTATGGGCCAAATACCATATTTGTAAAAGAGGTATCGCAAATTAATAAAAATATAAATAAACGAGAGGTATGGTAAACAAATAAAACATTTTTTTATATTTACTCCATAAGTCACCTTATATTTACGAACACTCAAAAAATGCGTTATATTTAGGTGAAACCTATGGGCAAAATACTATGGGACAAATACCATGGACTAGATTGTTATTAATACCATGCAAAAAAACATTATTAACCCTAATATTAGTATTAATAAAAATAAAAATGGCACATGGTATTGACCCATGGTATTCACCAAAATGGCACATGGTATTGAACCATGGTATTCACCTGGAATGTAGCCTATTTAAATGGGGGAATTAAACCAGCATAGATCCATCTTTACTCTGGATCTACAAGAGGTATCAAATATCGTGATATGCAAACTAGCATAGAGTGAAAAAATATTTGATCCGATCAAGAGTAAAAAAGGATGTTGTAATTTAATGTATGTTAAACATTTTAGCTTGGTTAAAATAAAAAATAAAATAAAAATCAACTATTAATTTAATTAATTTTTATAAATTACTAATAGTAATTTTTAAGCTCCAGGTTTATGATAACCCATGGTATTGACCCATGGTAATACCATGGTATTCATGTGAGCATAGATTATTTAAAGGGGAAATTCTATCATCTTAGATCCATCTTAATTATGGGTCTACCAAGTGCTCAGAGGGATAAATAGATTTCATCCCCCTAAGAGTGGTAGATGTGGAGTTAAGATGGATATAGGTTAGTTTTTATGATAATGAAGATATTAAATAGACTTAGGAAATTATATTGTAAAAACATCTTAAGGTGAATGGTTAAAGCATAAACATTGGACAAGTATATTTGTATACTTCTGTTTTAAACTGAAACAAATCCAGGGCTAAAAGGAATGGATTGATTGCACTAGTCATCCTTCTATAACTTTCCAACATATGTTGGAGTAAACAGATTGTAATTTGGGTAATTTTTCTAATTGCAAACAAGAACATACTTGTGTATTGGCAGGGTGGTTACGAGGTCCCTAGAAGTGATGAATTTGAATTTTTCTTGGTTTTATATATAGTATTAGGTTTTTTCTCATGCTTTCTGTGACTGGCACGGGTGAATTTTATCCTACACCCACTAGGTTATCGATATGTAATTTCGGTAATTTTGATTTCAAAAGATATTTTAAAGAAATGCAATGATCTCATTTGTGTATTCAATAAACACAAGATTTTATAATTGAGTAAAATATTCGCCATGCCTGGTGAGAGATTCGCCAAAAAATTATATATACATATCATATTATTGATAAAATTGCCTTCCATTTTTCCTATATACCATGGAGATTCGCCCATTTATTATACATGTAAATTTATGGGGGGTTCTTAAAATTTTCCCTGGCACCAATTCTGTCGGAATGTATTTTACATGCAAGGAGCTATTTCTCCATAATCCTATGCCCTACTAGGATTATGAGACATAAAAAAAGAATGGCTACAAAGTGTGATCAAGTACGTTACCTCCCAATAGATTGGTGAAGGGTTTTGAGCTTGACCCATAATCATTGCACTCCAATCAGGAGATATCTTTCATCCACTCTCGATCTAAAGCCTGCACACAAACACAACCAAACAAAGACGACAAGTGTTATTTCACAGAAGATCATCAACTTAAAACATCTAGAAATCACACATATAAATTATGGAAAAACTGATATAGGGGAAAGAACATAGATTTTTATTAACCATAAAATTGAAAGTACATCAATATACCTTCCAGCAAAGGATATCCTCTCCTCAAGCTTGTATCGTGGTCTCCTCACTCAATACAATGAAGCTCTTGTGCTATAGTGTGGATACTTGATATTACCCCCTTTCCTCTTGGTGATATTATATAGGCTCATTCTATCCTTTGCTAGAATGTATCTAGACACCTAGGAGCTTAATAAGTTAGGAAAAGTTCTACAATAATGGACCCCTAGCCAATTCATACAAAATTGGGTCAAGTTGATCTCATTGGGAATATAGAAATCTAGAAACATTTTCACAATTATGAGATTTTTCTTAGTTATCTCAATTATGAAATAATTCTTATCTCGTAATTATAATAGTTTGGCAAATTAATTGTGAGAAATTGTTGAATTATGTAATTTCACTCTTTTAACACGGGATAAATCTCACATAAGTAAAATAAATGGTGGAAAGAGGATGCATTTTAGAAAACAACTAAGGTAAGTTGAACTTGGGTTTCTATCACTATAATGGAGTGGAAAATACGGTTATAACACTCGATCAAAAAGGTAGAGGAAAAAACTCACTAAAAATAAGACAATTGATGAGCCTAGGTATTGCAGCAAGAATGTTGCAACTCCCAGGGCTACCAGCTTTACTTATCAACCTAGGGTTCATACAAAATTGGAGGTGACTATGCTATATACACAAGTAGAAGTGAAAATACTACTTGTTGTCACTGCTCATCTGGCAAGAGACCCCAGGGGTTCTAAGACAGACTTCTATGGGGTCAGAAGAAGCTTGATTTTGATGGAAGGAGAGCAAACCTAGTCTAGGGGAGAGATAATCTACTGCAAAAATGGAGAAAACAACATGCAAGCCTAACTGACACCAAACCCTAGCTAACCAATTACACCACTATGCTAAGCAGAATCAGAAATTAACACTAACCTATTGATACTATCTAAGTTGCAGAAGCAAAAAGCATCAAAACTAGGCTAAGGGTTGAACAATGGAAACTAGGATAAGTCTGTGCTTTAGGTGGAAGAGCACTTGGAGGTCAAAATGGTGAAAAGAGGACGTGAAGGGGCAATAGTGAATGAGGGCCATCGGATCAGGCGGGTGAAATGAAAACGAACGGACGAGATCGGATTATAGGAGGGTACATAGGCAGATGGGCGGACATGGTGGACTAACAGGATGGATGGCTGGGATTATATCGCAGAGGCAATCGGCAGATGAAAAACGGAGATTGGCCAAGCCAAGTGGCGATCGGGTGAAGTGACAACTGTCAGATCAAAAGACAGATCGACATTGGAGAGTTCAAGGTGATAAAGTAATCAAGTGATGCAACAGCCATCAGATCTGGTAGGGCAGACCGATGGTGGAGGTTGGCGCACGAAAAGAAACATGTGGAAATGACAAGCGGGTTTATAGGGCAATAATTTGTATCTCACGTGCCCTTAAAACCGTAAATGGTATTTTGAAAATTCACGCGACTAGCCTCCCCGGCCGACACGTAGCACGGGGAAACCACCTATATTGCGTGCTCTGAGCTCGATATCGGTCGGAAGAAAATCCACGCGATATGGTGCGAAGGCCGTCGAATCTAGCAAGGCAGATCTATGGCGGAGAGGTGACCGAGCAGGTTAGTGAGAGGGTGCGTGACAACCGTCGGATCTGACAAGGCAGATCAACGGTGGGGATTTAAAGGGTGATAAGTCAAACATGAAAAATGGATTTGAGCAGTGATTGGATGATTTGTCTTGTGAAAGGCATTTGACGATTAAAAGCCGTTTGAACGTGAATTAACAGCTCTTGTGCAAGCGTTTTAGGCTAAAGGAGAATGACAGTTTGAGTGAGGTCTTAGGCCGAGGGTGAAGGAACAGATGACCAAGAAATGCGTGAGTGACCATGAAATGAACCAAATAATGATATGATGAACCACGTGACTGCATTAAATGACAAACTCTCTGTGAAAACCAAAACATTGTGTTTTTGGGGTTGCTGCAGGGTTTCTTCCTCACATCATGGTCCCAGAGGGAGAAGGTGAGGCCGAGACACCTGTGAGAATCCTGATGGATCTTTTCTTTACCAACCTACTAATTAAACGAAAGCATAAACGGAACAAACTGAAACAAAATGACTCTGTTCTACCCTGCTGTAATGAAACTACAACTATTCAAGCAAATGAACATGAAACTACTTAAGTCAATGAGCAGGAAACCAGAAATCTATGTTGAACCACTGTAATGAAAATGCTTCTATTTAACCAAATGAACAATCAAACCATGCATCCATGCTAGTGTTGTAATGGGGAAAAACTACTTAAGTTAATGAACAAAAAGCAGGATTCTATGCTAGAATACAATACAAGAAAGAGGAGCTTTGGCTGCTAGGGTTGGGCCCTAACCCAAGAGCTTCAGCCTTCTAAATTAACACAGCGCTGGCTCAAATCAAAACTCATCTTCATTATCAAAGGAACAATTTATTACATCAAAATTGTTACAAAGTAGTAGCTCGAATCCTTGCTCACTGACTAATTGACTATTGGTTAACTGCTTAAACAAACTGAGGTCATAAGCCTCTCTATTTATACATCTGAAGTCTCAATGACTTCCCTCAAAATTACAGAGGTACAGCTCCCACTTAATGGTAACTTGTCCTTTCACTTTCACTAGCTCGGTTTCCTTCTACTAGGGAGGCTGCTTGTACTTCCACTTGCTTGACTGTCCTTTAGTAATTCAGATTTGGTTGTTTGTACTTTCATCTGATGGAGGGATATTCAAATGGATGGGCAATAAATGAGGAGGATTTACTTCCTGTAATTCCTCTCCCTTGTCCCATTTGAGTTTTTACCAAGGTCTTTTACCATAGTTCCTTGTTTTTACCTTTTATCCCTGCATTTCCCTCGCTTTTATTCTTTATTCCTGAATTACATGCACATTAGACCACAAAGCAAAGTATCCAACTCTAACTCAACCCATAAGCAAAATATAATCAAAAGTATGCAAGAGGTTGTAAGAATAGTTGGTTTGACTAAGCTAGGAGGTGAATTAAGGCTAATTAAGGCCATATAATTACTCAATGATGAGACTCATCATCACCCCCTTACTGAAAGTGTTGCTCATCCTCTGAGCAACTTAGTGGCTCTGGTAGCCTCTCTGAAATCTCATTATTTTTCTGTGGTTTTTTCTTCTTGTTTATAGCAATCTGCTTTCCTTTGTTCATCCCACTGATATTCTCTGATTTTCAATCCGCGTGGCAGTGCTTCATCTCTTTTAGCAGGCATGTATATTATTAGTTCTTATCAACCTAAACATATCCTCAAAACATGTACATGCTTGCCCTTGGACAGCAAGATATCTAAGTGTTAGCTAAGGATTACTTGCAACTAGGTGTTGATTAGGGCCATGGGATTTTGATTGTTCAACTGCTTATTTGTCCCTGAATCCACTTAGCTCTTTTGTTTCTTGCTACTTGTTCTTCTTTGTTTCAATGCCTTTGTTCTCTTCTATTTCAGCATCATGTTCCTTTGTATTAGTGTCTTATTTATCCATATCATCCCCATCTAGCTTTGTATCTGTTGTTTCTTGTCTTGCCTCCACTTTACTGACAGAAGGACTAACACCATAGATGAAGGTTTTGGTGTCACCCTCTACTGGTAAGTCATTGAAGACTGTCCATGTTATTGGGATCTTGAGGTTTTGGAGGGCATAGCCTTTTTAAAGGAAACTAGCCACCTTTTTACTCACAAACCAACTACCTCTTAACCTTTACAACTTTTGATCAAATGATGCAGATGAGTGAGTGAGTAGGATACTTACCTGTGGCCTTAATGCCACACTGCAAGTGTCAAAGATCAGAGGTGTTTTTGATGGTCATTCTTCTTCCTCCTTTGTTGTTTGATGATGGTTTCTTGACTGTAGATCTGATGCTACTGCTATATGGTCATCTTTCTGCCTCTCCTGTTGTCCGTTGTACAAAGGGAGTAGGAGTGTGTGTGAAGGCAGGGATGATGGTAATGGATGAGGGGATGCTATGGAAAACATAATCTTCTCCTGAATTGAAGTAGAGAAGTGAAAAAAACAATGGAATTTATGGAAGAATGCATGGTAAGGAGTGGGGGAGATGAACATGTGTGAGGCAGGCCCACCTTTGGATCTTCTCTTTGCTCCTTGATTGTCTTTCTCACCCTCCTGCAAACAAAAATTATGTTTTTTTCTTTCCTTTTATTATTATATTTGTTGGATTTCAGAGATCTGTGGTTTGTGTTATTTGAATTTCTGATCGGAGAACCCACAGTAATGGAGTTTTTACACCAACGTTTCGAATCCCAAATGGGATCCATCATCAGGGAAAAAAGAAAGATGAAGAGAAAGATGATAAAAAGAAGAGCCAGAGGGAGGAAATAAATACTCATGAGGGCAGAATAATGAAGTCCCTACAACTTTTGAGGAAATGAAGATCTGAGGCTCTTCTTTTTATTCTAACTCTAACACTTTCAAGTGCAAGGATTTCACTCCAAGTATCCCCTCCGTACCGGGATAAGATATTGGATTTCAGAGATCTGTGGTTTGTGTTATTTGAATTTCTGATCGGAGAACCCACAGTAATGGAGTTTTTACACCAACGTTTCGAATCCCAAATGGGATCCATCATCAGGGAAAAAAGAAAGATGAAGAGAAAGATGATAAAAAGAAGAGCCAGAGGGAGGAAATAAATACTCATGAGGGCAGAATAATGAAGTCCCTACAACTTTTGAGGGATCTGAGGCTCTTCTTTTTATTATATTTGTTTTTTTTTTCTTAAACACCTAGGCTGCCTCAGAGAGGTTTTCACCCTAGGTATCTTCCCTGGGTGCCTCAAGGAAGGTTTTCACCCAGGGATCTTCTTTTTCTTTCCATTTTTCTCATCCTTGGGCCACCTCATGGAGGTTTTCAACCCAAATATGGGACTCAGGTGCCTCATGGAGGTTTTCACCTGAATCCTTATTCTGTTTTTTCTTTCTTTTTCAATGACCTGATGAGGGAGGAGCTAAAACTTGCTCCACCATCATCACTATCTTATTGATGTTGTCAATGAACTCTTGTTTAGATGAAGGCCTCTTGTATAATTTCAATCTATGTCCATTAACTAGCAATGGAATGGCTTCTTCATCTATAGTCCTGATTCACACTGAACCATTGTCATGGCATCTTTCCACCACATATGGTCTAAGCCATCTTGTTCTTAGCTTTCCCTTGAAGTCTTTGTACCTTGAATCATATAATAAGGCCTAGTCTCCTTCTTGAAAAAACTTCTCCTTAATGTGCTTGTCATGCCAGATCTTCCTCTGAAGCTGAATTATCTCTGTATGAAGGAGGGTTTGCATTCTGAATTAATCTAGGCCATTCAAATGGAACATCCTTTCTTTTTGTGCATGACTGAGATCTAGATCTAGTTGGGCAGCCATCCTCAATGTTTTATATTCAAATTCAATGGACAACAAATCCTTTTTCCCATAGACCAGCTCATAGGGTGTGAATCTAGTGGTGGTCTTACATGTCATATTATAGGCCCAGGTGGCCTCAACCAGTCTCTCAGTCTAGTCCTTTCTGCTGTTGTTCACTACCTTGGTCATGATGTTCTCCAGTGCTCTATTGGTCACCTCCACTTGCCCATTAGCTTGTGGATGATAAGGAGTGGAGGTCCTATGTTTTATCTTGTGATGCTTGAGCAGTTCTTTGATCATGCTGGATGTGAACTGGCTACCTTGGTCTGTCACTAGTTCTCTTGGGTACCCAAATTTGTAGAATATGTTCTCCCTTAGGAAATCGGCCACCTTTTCTTCTGTTTCTACCTTGATTGCTTTGATTTCTGCCCACTTAATCAAGTAATTAGTGCACACAATGATGTTATTTTTGCTTGGAAGGAGGGTTGATAGGTCCAATGAAGTCAATGCCCCATTTTTCAAATGAATCGAAAGTCACTTGAGGCTGCAGCGGCATTTCATCCCTTGGAGTAGGCTTTCCCATCCTCTAGCACTGATCACACTGACTAACATACTTCTTCACATCCTGAAGAAGAGTAGGCCAATAATAGACTTCTTGCATCACTTTGAATGTTGTTCTTTTTGCTGCAAAGTGACCTCCACAAGGCCCATCGTGAAAGGTCAAAAGGATGTCAAAGACCTCCTCTTCCCTTACACATCTTCTCAAGATTTGATCTGGGCCAAGTTTGAACAGATTTCCCCTAATTCGGGTGAAGGGGGCACTTTTTCTGATTATCTTGCTCTTCTCTCTGGAAGGCAAGTTTGGTGGGAACTGTGCTGACACCAAATAGTTTGCTATATTAGCAAACCATGGGGAGAGCACCGAAATAGCAAACAAATTCTCATTTGGGAACTGATCATCCACCATTCCTTCTTCACCTGCAGGCAGATTCATTCTAGACAGAAATTCAACAACAATATTTTCTTTACCAGGCTTATCAATGATAGTTAAATCAAACTATTGCAACAAAAGTAAGCATATAATTATTCTAGCATTTACATCTCATTTGTTAATTAAATATTTAATTGCAACATGATCAATATGCACAAATGTCTGATAGCCTGTAATGTAATGCTTAAATTTGTTCAATGAATGCACAACAACTAGGAGTTCTTTTTCTATCACAGTATAGTTTAGTTCAGCCTTTGACAGGTTTTTATTGGTAAAGTAGATGGCATAAGGCAATTTCTCTTCTACCTATCCTAAGGCTGCTCCTATGGCTCTATGTGAGGTATCGGCATGAAAGTGAAAAGGGAGGGCCCAGTTTGGGCCTCTAAGGATTGGTGCAATGGTTACCTTATCCTTTAAAATGTCCAAGGCCTCTTGACAACTTTATGATCACATAAATTCAAAATCTTTGACCAATAATCCAAACAAAAGAGAGGATAGCTTGCTGAAGTCTTTCTTGAATCTTCTGTAATATCCAGATAGCCCTAAGAAACTCCTAACATCTCTCTTCTTTTGTGAAGGAGGGACCCTTTGAATGATTGCTACTTTGTTTGGGTCCACTTGCAGTCCTTACTAAGATATTGAGTGACCTAGCACAATCCCTTTAGTCATTAAGAATTGACATTCTTCTAGACTGAGGGACAGGTTCATCTCAATGCATTTGCGTAATACTTTGCCTAAGTTAGTTAGGGCCTTTTGGAAATCATAGCCATAAGGTGTGAAATCATCCAGGTAGATCTCCATAGCGTCATGAACTAATTCAACAAAAATACTTAGGACTGCTCTCTGGAAAGTGGCAGGAGCATTGCACAGGCCGAAAGGAAGGACTCTATAGGAAAAGGTACCCCATGGACAGGTGAAAGTGGTCTTATCCTAGTCTTTTGGGCAGATTTGGATTTGGTTGTACCCACTGAATCCATCTAGGAAAGAAAATAACTTCTTCCCTACTAGGCCATCTAGCACTTGGTCAATGAATGGTAGGGGAAAGTGATCCTTCTTTGTGGCCTTGTTCAATTCCCTATAATCAACAAAAATCCTCCACTTCCCATTTTTCTTGGGCACTAACACCAAAGGAGAGACCCACTCGCTATCAGACATAGGGTAATGAACCCTACATATAACAGTTTCTATAGTTCTTCTTTGACGATGTCTTAGAGGGATGGATTCATTCTCCTTTGCAGTTGTGTTGGAGGGAAATGTTCCCCTAGGGATTTTTGGGTTGAAACCCTAGCAGACTGAAAGTTATCTATTCAAAGAAACACACATTCACATAGCCATTATGCTATTATAAGCAAATTCTATTGTAAAGGGGACGTACCTTAGGTCCTACGTTTGAGAAGGCCCTTAGGGTCCAAACCCTTCTTGGAGTTCCCTTCTTCTCTTTTGTCCTACAAAACAACCAATTCCAAAGAACACAGAAGTATATGGACAAAACCTTATAAAGAAACCATCTTCATGTTATAAAGAAAGGTAGTTAGTTATGAAATATAAACAACCATTCACATATATATTCTAAATATGAATATCATAAACACAAAGAAGATTTATATCGGGAATCTAGACAAGTGTTTCTTTTATTATAGACAAATAAAGTACAGAAAAGGAATAAGTTCACCTGAGTCACCCTTCGCAGGCTCCAAGCAAAGCTTCCTTCCAAATCCGTCCAGCCTCAAGCCTTTAACAAACGCCTTCCATGCCTTACTCCATGATGTCATAAATGGTGGATGAACATCAACACACAAGGAGACAAGGGTTTCCTGTACAAATGGGGGAAGTGCAGAAGGCACAAGGGACTTCAAACCTGGTCAGGGGAAAAATCTCAGCATAATAACCTTTCTCTCTCTTCTCTCCTCCTTTAGGCCTTCCCATTGATGTCTTTTTATACCTCTCCCAAAGTAGTTTTTTAGTTGGGAGTTGGTTGGGAACAGTTGGGCCACGGGCACTAACAGGTGATCAGCAGGTAAAACCTGTGATCTCCGCCCGAAATTAAGGAGTTTTATATTTTTTTAAGTGTTTTAATATATATACATGGGTTGGGTATATGCCTACCCACGTATACACGCGTTTAACTCAGGGCAATGTCGCATATAAGGAATAAAACACTGTTTTTTAAATTTGTGGACCAGGTCTAGAAGGAGGGGTTGCCCTAGGCCATGAGTGCAGCATCACAAACCATAAGAGTGAGATTTGGAGCTATAATAGGTTGCCTGACTAGCTTGCAACCTTCCTTGATGTATATGTGGTGAGTACACACCGAGGGGTGTACTCCCTTCATTTCCTTGTAGTTCCAAGCAAAGGCTTCTAGGTTCTCTTTCAACAAGTTGCATAGTTGTTCCTCCTCTGAAGTAGAGAGAGATGGATTAATCTTCAAGGTTTTCTCTGGCCCAAATTCTATGGTTTTGACTCAGATTGGGTTGGAATCGGCCAAGCATAAGTCACTTTGATGACTTTTAGTGTTTCCTTGACTTCTTCGTCTAGTGATAATGGACTAGGAGTTGGATTTTGGAGCAGGTGTTCAATTAAATTGTCTTCATCTTGCTATCCTCCTCCTATGATGGCTTCCAAAGTATAAAGTTATGCAGAATAAAGCTCATCTTCTTCCTCCTCCTCCAACCATAAAGGTAAGTCATGTTCTAGGGAGGGTTGAGCAGGAGGGTATAGGACTAATTGTTTGGAAATATGCCCATTCTTGATGGTCATATTCCTAGCTTTGCAGCTAATGTAGGCACCAACTATGGAAAACCATGACATCCCAAGGATGAGAGGGTAACCAGTTAGCTTAGCCTTAGGCTGGAGAACTAGGAAATCTGTTGGGTACTCCCAGGAATCAATGGAGACCATCACATCCTCCACAATTCCCTCAGGGGTGACTGTGGAATGGTCTGTAAGTTGCAACACTATTGTGGTCTTCCTTAATGATGCTTAGAGGTCAAGTTTGTGCATGGTGTCCTTGGTCATCACATTAATGACAGCCCCAAGATGAATCAGAGTGTGAGGGACAATGGTGTCATTGATGTGGACATCAACTACTGGGCTTCTAGGGTCTAAGTATTTTTGACATATTGCCTGCCCCAGCATTGAGTCAGATATTTGCCCAATGACATTAATGGTAGGGGAATCCTTTTTTCTTCTTCCTGGATGCTTAAAGCACTTCTCCTTAATTAGTTTATTGTAAATAGGCACATCTTTGATTTCCTAGAGAAGGGGAATCTTCACACATAAGTTTTCCAATTCTCCTAAAAGTTCAGTTTCTTTTGTGATAGGCTAGTGCGGTTGGGCTAATATTTCAGGGAAGGGTGGATTTTCTTTAAGGTTTCTTTCCTCTCTTTTTTCCTCAACCTCGTTGTGTGGAGAGGGAGGTTCGTTATCTAGGAGAATTCGCCCAGATCTCAGGTTGATCTCCTAAATTTCAACAGCATAAGCTGGGTATGATGTCTCTCCACCATATGTTTGTTGGGCCTGCCTATTGTTTGGGTTTGTATTTTGCTGGGCAGGCATTTGGGGTGGCCTAGGTGGAGCAGAGTGCAAGAGTTGTGGTTGGGCAGGTGATGGAGACAATAGAGCTGGAACATTGTTGAATTGGGGCCTCCACCCCTTGGGTGGGGGATTCCACTGATGTTGTGGATGATTGTAAGGTTGAGATGACTGGTTGGGTGGCTAGGAATGATATTGAGATGCATAGGACCAAGCAGGGGGTGTAGACCAGGAAGGATTCGCAGGGGGTCCCCAAGAAGGTGTAGTTATGTTCTCGTTGGCTTTGTAATATGCATGGGATGATCCTTGCATACCTTGATGGTATGGTCTAGGACTAGGAGGTCTCCTTTGGTTAATGTAGCAAAGTTGCTCAGTGACCCCTTTAGCTCCTCGATATACATCTTTAAGTCTAGGCAAGGAAGGGCACTTTTCTGTGGAGAGGTTTTCTTCATAGACTGAGCAAATCTCAATATAGTTTAATGGGCATTCATTCCTAGGATGCCTTCTGGTGCACCTAGGACAAAATATATTCAAGGATCTCTCTTCATCCTCTTGATTTCTTTTGATATTCATGGTATCCAATTGCAAGGAAAGGGTTTTCAACATCTCACTTTTGAATTCCTCCAGCATATTTCCAATTTCACCCTTGATGGATGAGTTGGAGGACGATGTATTGGCCATAGGTTGACTACTTCTACCCTTGTTTTTGGCTGCCCTAGAATGGTTTCTAAACACAGTATTGATGTCCTCATAGGGTAGTTGGTAGATATCTCCTCCTGATAACATGTGTAAGGTGTCTAGGATATCCTCCCTCACTCCTCTAAGCAAGACCAACTTTAGTGACTCAGGGTCAAGTGTGCACCTGGCCCTTTTGTAGCTGAGCTGGAATATTTCTTCATAGTCTTCTAGGGATTCATCATGGCCTATGGTCATCCTGAAAATTTCATCTTTAGTGTCCTTTGACCTACAGTAGTCCCTATATTTGTTGTTAAAGGCCTGTTGCATTTGAGCCCAAGTTGTTATGCTATCTCTAGGTAAACCCATGAACCAGCACAATGTTGCATCCTTGAGGGTAGATGGAAACAGTTTCAACTTCTGCTCATCATCTGTGTAGTCATAGGTTCGAAAGACAACAACAAAATCAAATAGGAAATTAGGGTCCTCTGCGATCAAGCCATGCAAATGAGGTAGAGCAGAGGGGCTTATGTTCTTCATTTTAGTGTCCCCATTGGTTTCCCTAATGGGGAAGGAACTCACAATTCTCCCTCTATCTCCTCTGTCATTTAAGTGTTCAGCCATTGGTTTAGTAGGAATGGGTTCTTCCTCTTCTTCTTCCCCTATAGGTTCTTCAAATATGTCAGTTTGCTCAACCAAAGGGGCTTCCAATTCACCGTCAGTGAAGAAGAAAGGAGGTTGACTATTGGATGAGGTGGGGGTGTTTGGAAAGAATTTTCCTGAAGTATCCCTAATCCTATGAGGCATGAAAGGAAATGTTTTTGGGTTTTTGTGAGATTTTTCTTGAAAGCTGGGAAGTAATTGCAGAAAGGAAATTGCTGATTAAATGAAAGACAACTAGTAGAATGAAAACTACTTGTAGAATGAAATTGCTAAATTGAATGAAAACCACTAACAAAAGGAAACTACTTGCTGAATTGAAATTGTTGAATGAAAGACTACTGACAGAAAGAGAACTACTTACTGAATTGAAATTCTATTTGCAAGAAAGGAAACTAGATTAACTTGCAGAATGGAAAGGAAAGTAGATAAATGACAAACTAAAAGAAAGAAACTAGATTACTTTTACAGAAATAAACTAATGGAAGAAATTTGGAAACTAGAAAATAGAAGAAAAGAACAGTAATCACTACTACTTTGACAGCTCCCCGAAAACGACTCCAAAAAGTGACGAGCCTAGGTATTGCAGCAAGAATGTTGCAACTCCCAAGGCTACTAGCTTTACTTATCAACCCAGGGTTTGTACAAACTTGGAGGTGATTGTGCTATATACACAAGTAGAAGTGAAAATACTGCATGTTGTCATTGCTCATCTGGCAAGAGACCCCATTGGTTCCAAGCCAGACTTCTATGGGGTCAGAAGAAGCTTGATTTTGATGGAAGGAGATCAAACCTACTCTAGGGGAGAGCTAATCTACTGTAGAAATGGAGAAAACAACATGCAAGCCTAACTCACACCAAACCCTAGCTAACCAATTGCACCACTATGCTAAGTAGAATAAGAAATTAACACTAACCTACTACTACTATCTAAGTTATAGAAGCAAAAAGCATCAAAACTAGGCTAAGGGTTGAACAATGGAAACTAGGCTAAGTCTGTGCTTTAGTTAGAAGAGCAGTCGGAGGTTAAAATGGTGAAAAGAGGATGTGAAGGGGCAACAACGCATGAGGGTGATCAGATCAGGCAAGTGAAAGGCAAACAAACAAACGAGATCAGATTTCGGGAGGGTACGTAGGCAGATAGGCATACATAGTGGACTAATAGGATGGATGGCTGGGATTATCTCACGAAGGCGATTGGAAAATGAACGACAGAGATCAGCCAAGCCAAGTGGTGATCGGGTGAAGCAATAATCGTCGGATCAAAAGACAGATCAATGGTGGAGAGTTCAAGGCGATAAAGCGATCGGGTGATGCGACAGCCATCAAATCTGGCAGAACAGATCAACAGTGGAGGTTGGCATGCAAAAAGAAATGTGAGGAAATGACAAGCGGGTTTGGAGGGTGGTAAGATGTATCTCGCACGCCCTCAAAACTGTAAATAGTATTTTGAGAATTCACGCAACTAGCCTCCCCGACCGACACGTAGCACGGGGAAACCGCCCATATCGCATGCTCTCAGCCCGATATCAGTCGGAAGGAAATCCACGCGATATGGTAGGAGGGGCCTCAGATATGGCAAGGAAGATCTATGGCGGAGAGGTGACCGAGCAAGTTGGTAAGAGGGTGCGTGACAACTGTTGGATCTGACAAGGAAGATTGACTATGGGGATTTAAAGGGTGAAAAGTCAAACGCGAAAAATGGATTTGAGCGGTGATTGGACGATTTGGCTTGTGAAAGGCGTTTGACGGTTAAAAGCCATTTGAATGTGAATTAACAGCTCCTGTGCAAGCATTTCAGGCTGAAGGAGAATGAGAGTATGAGTGAGCTCTTAGGCTGAGGGTGAAGGAACAGATGACTAGGAAATGCGTGAGTGACCATGAAATGAATCAAATAATGATATGATGATTCATGTGATTGCATTAAACAACAAACCCTCTGTGAAAACCAAAACCCTGTGTTTTGGGGGTTGCTGCAGGGTTTATTCCTCATATCATGGTCCCAGAGGGAGAAGGTGAGGCCAAGACACCTATGAGAATCCCGATGGATCTTTTCTTTACCAACCTACTAATTAAATGAAAGCATAAATGGAACAAACTGAAACACAATGACTCTGTTCTACCCTGTTGTAATGAAACTGCAACTATTCAAGCAAATGAACAGGAAACAGGAAACTACTTAAGTCAATGAGCTGGAAACTAGAAATCTGTGTTGAACCAATGTAATGAAAATCCTTCAATTTAACCAAATGAACAATCAAACCATGCATCCATGCTAGTACTGTAATGGAAAAGAACTACTTAAGTTAATGAACAAAAAGCAAGATTCTATGCTAGAATGCAATAGAAGAAAGAGGAGCTTTGGCTGCTAGGGTTGGGCCCTAACCCAAGCGCTTCAACCCTCTGAGTTAACTCAGTGCTGGCTCAAATCAAAACTCATCTTCATTATCAAAGGAACACTGAATTACATCAAAACTATTACAAAGTAGAAGCTCGAATCCTTTCTCATTGACTGATTGACTATTGGTTAACTACCTAAAAAAACTGAGGTCCTAATCCTCTCTATTTATACATATGAAGTCTCAATGAATTCCCTCAAAATTAGGGAGGTACAGCTCCCACTTAATGGTAACTTGCCCTTTCACTTTCACTAGCTCGACTGCCTTCTAGTGGGGAGGTTGCTTGTACATCCACTTGCTTGGCTGTCTTTTAGTACTTCAGATTTGGTTGTTTGTACTTTCAGTTGATGGAGGGATATTCGAATGGATGGGCAGTAAATGAGGAGGATTTACCTCTCGTAATTCCTCTCCCTTGTCCAATTTGAGTTTTTACCAAGGTATTTTACCATAGTTCCTTGCTTTTACCTTTTATCCCTACATTTCCCTTGCTTTTGTCCTTTATTCCTACATTACATGCACATTAGACCACAAAGCAAAATATCCAACTGTAACTCAACCCATAAGCAAAATATAATCAAAAGTATGCAAGAGGTTGTGAGAATAGTTGGTTTGACTAAGCTAGGAGGTGAATTAGGGCTAATTAAGGCCCATATAATTACTCAATTATGAGACTCATCAACAACTTAAGAAAAAAAATATCAAAACCATTCACAATAAAGGATTATTTTAATTTCCCCTTCTACATCATGGTTAGTGTTATGGAGTAGGGAGAGAGGAGTAGTCCATGACCAACATATTCCCTTTTGGTTTTCAACTATACTTATCTTCACATTAGATGAACCTACAAGGCTTAATAAGTAGGACATGATTGTGGTCTATATTTCCATGACACCCTTGATAGGAGTAATTAAAGCCAAAATTGTATTTGCATTAAAAACTCGCTTTGGACCTTTGCTAGTAAGTACTAGGGACATTCAATCATAACAACCCCTCATATTTAGTATAATATATTTCACATTCACCATCAAATGGAGAATATCTCTCATAAAATCCATGTTGAGGGAATCATTCCTAGGTATGATCACATCAATCCTTAGAAGGAGAATATCTCTCATGAAATCCATCTTAGGGAAATCATTCCTAGGTATGATCATATCAATCCTTAGATGTAATGAATTCATGGGAGACTTTCCATCTATCCTATCCTCTCAATAATCTATCTACATTACCAATGATGGAAGAGGAACTAACTTGGCATAGAACAGGATACCTGTGATCAAACTAGATATGCCTTCACTCGAGTCTTCTAGAGTCATGGATTGCATGCAATTCTCCATTTCCTTAGTAAAATAAGCCTAAAATTTATTTCATTTCCTTTCTATAATTACCTTTTGAGGACATCCCCTTAATAGAAAACCATGGTTATATTGTAATGATATTGAAATGTATATTTTCATAGTCAATTATTCAATCCCTCGATCTATTGTTTTCTGTGATGATCATTATAAGTAGTGCTGCATTCATAGATGTATCTAACAAAAACATAGGAACACCCTCACAATATTGATATAAATGTAGATGTCATCTCTTAAAACCAAGGCTAAGTTGAAATAATCATATTATGGGATAAGCATTGTCCTCAAGTTTAGGTAGATGACACTTTATGGAGGTGGTATACCATATTTTTTATTTTTATTTTGGACCATATCCGTTCTTCTTTCTAATATCTCCATCCTCTTAGAATCATTGAGAGATTTCTAGTGATATCAATTTTATTTCATTCCAATATCCGAGCAAAAACTTACAACCTTCAAAAAATTTTCCACTTTATGCCATGTTGGTATCCATAAAGATGATATGTGGTAGTCCTTCCTATATGTCACTCCATATTCCACCATGACATCTTGACACATGGCTAACATATGGTGGTCTTGCACCCACATATCCCCACCACATTGAACCACCTCCATGTGATGGGAATGTTAGGTAACCATCCACATCTGGATATAGTTTTTCTATAAAGATGGTTTTTTGAAAGCTTCTATATTTTTGGACTTCAAAATCCTAATTCTATCAATCAATAAGAAATACTAATGAGAAGGGGGAAACTATTGGAATATAGATATAATGGACATCTATATTTTATTAGAAGGAAGAACAATTTAGTCACTGACAAAGATCTAGATTTGGGATTTCTCAAATAGTCCCTTTTATATAAAATCCAAAATTCTAGATCCTTGACTCCATATCATCATCACTACATGATCTCCCTTGTTAGCTCCCCATCACCCTCATGTATCCTTGTTGTCAGAACGTGTCATCCATCATGTTAGATCCATTTAATCCATGCCACATTCATAAGTGAAATTTTAGGAGCCACATTTTTTAGCCATTTTTTCTACCTCGCTGACATCTAGATTTGGTTTTTTCTAGGAGGTGCATTTTACAAAATTTGTGGATTTTCAAATTTTTAGATTTGGATTATGTCAACCATTGGAAAATACCTATGAGAAAGGGGAAAATACCAAAATTGATATCTATGAGACATCTAGATTTTGTTATATGATGCGAAAATCGATTAATGATTATTAGAAAAATGAAATGAACAAATTCTATACCTTCCAGATCCATTTGGATTATTTAAAATGATGATAAATATTGATAAGAAAGGGATAACACTAGAATTTGATTTTGATAGGCATCTATATTATTCAAATGATGCAACATATGTATTTGGAGAAATCTCTAAGTGTCCCTTTTTATAAAAGCCATATTTTTGGACCCTTTGTAACAACCCTTTTAGGTTATGATGCTATGGGTTCCACACACCCAAGCCTTTGGTTCTAGGTTCCAATGTTATGGGTTCCATCCATCTAGCCTCTAACATCTAATATTTTCATAAAGTCCCTTTATTAAAATTTATGGACTCTCGCTAATCTAGATAACTTAAACATCCACCCATTATAAAAATTTCACCCCTTTAGCCCCATTTTGTCAAGGCTCATTGGTCCATATTGGATCAATATTTTATTTTTAATTCATTTTGAAGCTTTTATATTGGAAAATTTGGAGGAATTAGCTTGGAGGATCATTTTTACCAGTTCTCCTAGTTTGGAAAATTTCAGGTGATAAAGTTCATGAACCATTACATTAAATAAAAAACAATTGTGGTATTGACTTTACTATGGACCTATACTCCATAAAAGACCCATTTATACCTTTAAAACAACACAATAATTTCCTTAATTAAAGATAGTAAGAGAAAAATATGCCTCCTAGAAGTTAACATAGTGAATTGACCACCATGATTTGAGAAGATGCCATATCAGCCCCTCTTACTCATGGATAAGGGATTGTCATGTGGGAACTATGCAGAAGATTCTTGAAGGGTTGAGTTGTAACTCATATTGATGTTGAATGTGTCAAATTTAACCCATAGTTGGCTATCAAGCTATGTTATAATTGAGCCACTAGGAGGAAAAGGGGTTCCATTCTATTCAAGTGCATTTTTACAATAGATGAGAAGAGTAGTTGAAATTAGATATAGAGGAATAAATTAGAGAGGTTTTATGTTTTTTAATAGTCCACAAACCACAAGCCTCACTTCTTTGTACTTGCATCCATTTCCATTCAAAAAAAAAGCTAGCAAAGCAACCTCACCTTCCAGCTTGGTATTCTCCCATATGGGTTTCATATGTTATATATTGTTTTATTATGGTTGTGAGTGATTGTATTTGTTTCTATTCTCTATTTTCGACATTTCATATATTTCATGCATAAGCATAACACAATAATTATAGTAATCAAATAGTCAATACAACTGAATATCAACATGTTGGAAGAATTCTTTTTATTAATGTCAAAGGAGATGCCAGCTAAAGAAGTTAATCATATAAGAGTGTAGAGGATTTCATGCCATTTCTAATGAGAACTTACTCGCTTTCTAACTCCTACTCATTAATGAGATATAAATTTTTTAAGTTGAGAAACCCATATTCTTGTCTCTCATCAAGTCATCCTGCATGAGCCTACATGAAAGGTTTAATTTGTATAAATAAAAAATGTAGCTCCTCATTCCACTCATCCAAATCGATCAAGTATACAAGGAATACATTTGATCTGAAGGAAGAAATTGAAGGAGTTCATAACTCGTGAACTAAGGAGTTGTTCAAGGAGGCAAGATCAGGGATCAATGAGTATTTGTTTTGGTTTTTGGTTATTTTTTGTGGTTCATTTTTGAGCAGTGATTATACCCTTCTGTGGTTCGTTTTGGAGCATACCTTGACATTGAAAGACATAATCCCAGCCTCTTGAAAATTCCCCTATAAGTTGGCCTTGAAACCTATGATAATTTAGAACAAACCTAAAATATTTTTGGCCCTATGGAGAGTTGCAGTAAGATAGAACATACATGTGACTTTCAGCCCTATGGAGACTTGCGGAAAGGTAGAAAAGACTCGTGACTTTTGGCCCTATAGAGACCCATGTCAAGGAAATTTTGGCCCTATAATAGGGCACATACCTCAACCCTCTTTGTGGAATATATCGAACTTATTTTATAATAATACTCAACCCTATTTTGAGTAGATTTGGGTCGGAATAAGAGCAAAATAGGAGCAGACTTAAGACCACTATTGAAGCTCCTTTTTTAGTACCTTGTTCAAGAAGTTTTGAAGAAGATTCCTATGTAGACTTATAAGTAGCCTCTTGTGTATTCTTTGGAACAAAATTACAAACTTTGAAGCCTTGTTAGAGCAACTTGTAGAGGATGTTGGAAATTAGATCACTACTGAGGGGGGTGGGTGAATCAATATTAAGGGTTTATACAATTTTAAAAATCTTGTTCAAAATGATAAACAATCAATAACCTAACATAATACAATAGATATGAATATGTAGGCTCAACATTTTTTTAACACAAAAACACCATAAAAAATATTAAGAAAATCATGCACAAGGAAACATAGGAATATCTGGTGGAAATCCTCAAGAGGAATAAAACCACCTTATTATTGTTGTGTTGATTTAAATTTTCTATTATCCGTCTAGAAAATCTTGACATATATCAACTAGCCACTATTAGCTAGGAGATATGACCACTACTACAATTTGTTGGCCACCACTAGCTAGAAGGACCCAACCTCTTGTTAATTATTTTCTGGGAACTACCATCAAGAAGCCATACTCCTATCCTGGAAAGCCACCACTTGCCAGAGGCACCAACCTCCTCAGCCTCTATGCGAGCATCATTTCAAAAATTTTATATGGGCCCAATATGATATGCTCAACATACACACAATAACAACATCATACGTCTGTAGATCTATCTCTGAAAATCTATTGATCAATGTTACAAGTATACAAGAGGCATCACTATGCACTATAGCTCTCTCTCTCACCCATTAATCTCCTCAAATAGTAGCATAATACATTTATAATATTTCTTCTCATTACAATGGACTAAATAAAAAACATTAATTACATTCCATATCCCATGATGGCCACATCGAATAAAAATAAATAAATTAACCATTAAGCTCTCAAACCAAATACTATGGGAAAAATCTTGGTAATTTCCCATGGTTTTTCCTTTCCTCTCTCAACACTCAACATTGCATGGCCAATCACCTACAACTAGTTGAATACATGCATAACAAAACATATGCAACTAATCAAATACATGCTACAAGGTTGACATCAATGCCAACCAAAAACTATTGGTGCCAACAGGCTCCACCTTTGGTGTTGATGTTAATCGATAACCACACCAAACTCAAATGGTTTTGTCACTCTCCTCCTTTGACATAAATGGAAAATGTCTATGGCTGAAAATATGATATGAATGTCAACATTACCAAAAATATAAGCATGATCAATGTCATCCACTTATCACATAACTGATAAATACTTGCAATATATGATGAGCCTCGGTATTGCAACAAGAATGTTGCAACTCCCAAGGCTATCGACTTTAATTATAAAACCGGGGTTCGTACAAAATTTAGAGGTATCGACACTATATGTGAAACATATAATGTGTCCTTTCATTAATGTCATGACGTAATGGAGTGCATGTATTGAAGTCAAATCCTAAACTAATTGCAGAAAATGAAATGCTCAAAATGGAAACCTTAACCTATTGCAAGAAAAAAAATAAAAGGAAATAAACCTATTCTAATTTCATAAATATCATGAACTAAATGTAAACCATTACACTTCAAAGAGTTTAGATCCATTAATAGAGTTCATTGGAGGTGGCAATCAAGAAAATCATCATTGGATTATCCAATCCATAAATTTGTCCATTAAACCAAATTGTTGAAATGTTTTGCATGGATAAAAACATGGTTCCTAAGTGGTATTTAGCCTTCCCTAATCATTTATTTAGAGCCTAAGGGCCTTGATTCAACCGTAAGGGACAATAACCAATCTTCTTGAGTGAATTTGGGCAAGTAAATGCATGTTGGAAGGCTACTACAAGAAACTATAGGATGTTACATATTTACTACAAGAAGTTATAATTCATCGAATGACCCTGCAAATCAAATCAAAATTGGATGGGATGAAAAATTTTATTGACTAGGATGTCTTAGGTCTCCATTGCAAGTGGAATCACTCAAAAATTTCTCTGTTAACCCATGCTAAAAAATAACAGAAAATTACTAGTCTAAAATCTAGAAATTCGAGAACTAGTGAGCTAGTAAATCTATCAAATTCCTAACCTAATCAAGTGAAAATACAATAGGGTATTTTTTTTATTAACTGGAATTGTTTTGTGATCTCATGAAAGTGGAACCAAATCAATTGAAGCTCGTTAGCATGTTCTAAAAAATAGAAGAAATTTACTGTTATTTGCCACAAACGAGTTCTAGAAATCTATATTTGGAAAAAAGCAAACTAATCTATGTAGCTCAATGATTACTATGACGTTCCAAATATTTTCCAAGGATGAAATGATGCTTGTGATCCTGCAAAATAACTTACATCATCCATTTAACCCAATCCTACAACAATAAATCATAATACTAAATGCATAAATAGAAAGAAACAAGTACAAGAGATGCATGTGAATAAGAAGTGAAAAAAGAAAATAAAATGATACAATCGGGCTCTGAGACTCATGGGATGGCTAAGCCCAAGAAAAATCAAAGTCATACGAAGGAGACCAAGTTTTAGAAGCTAAACATGACACCAATATTCATTATTTCCATCAATACAATTACATCCCTGCAAGAAATGATAGTGGAGCTACAAAAATACGAGTTCTCTCCACAAGAAGACTAATAAAAATCCACCCTAGAAGAAAATTTGACTTTTTACTTATAAAAAATGATAAGGAATCATTCCCCATGAATGGAGGAAGCTTTCCCCACCAAAATCCCTTGATTAGTGGATCTGATTCCCAATACTAGGAATCAACATTAAATGATAGGGAACACATGCCTAGATTTTCTCAATCATTGGAGCTCCAAAATCTGTGCCGTAATTCCTAAATATCTTGTTGATTTATTATTTAATATTGATATTCCTATAGTAGGGAGAAAGTACCTAAATTATGTCCTCCAAATCTCCATAATCTGCCCAATATTCTCATAATATTCCACAAAAATAAATAATACTAGGCACAAATATGAAATTATTCATAAACCTTCCTAATGAACATATTAAAGTTAAAAATAAATTATCTAATGCAAAAAGAGAGGTTTAATGTGTTGAAGGATGGTCCAATGGACCTTAATTTATGTCTCATTTAGAGGCCCATCATACCCCCTGCTAAAAGTGTTGCTCATCCTTTGAGAAACTTAGTGATCTCATTGTGCCTCCTTCATGGCCCTGGTGGCCTCTCTCTTATGCATTCCTCAATCCTTTCTCTTAAGAATTTTGGTTGTAAGTTCTGCAAGGACAAGCCCAAAAATGTAGTTGTTCTTTTCATGATTGTTTAATAGTCTTTCAGGTGAAAAAAACATAACTTTCCTCTTTACAAGTGAACTTTGTTGGCTTGTAGATCCATTTCATTCATATCGTCTCCCTTGAAACCTTCATTCCATTTTCATTCATTTTTCCAAAACTACTTGTGCATAGAAAAAATCACTGTGTTTCTTGAGATCATTAGCCTGCATTTTCCCCCTTATTCAAGATGGGTTCTTGAATATTTTTCAGTTTAGCAAGGTCTTCCACATCCTTTTCCATCCTTCTTCTACCTTGTTACACCATTTGGACACCTCTGAAACCTTCAAAACTCCTTTAGATGCAAACTAGGACATCCTATAGTAATTCCTGCAAGAACTACAGGAAACCATGTTTAAACCCATTTTGAGCATAAATGATAGTCTAAGCCTAGGGTAGGCCCTCAACTTGACTTCCATGCCTTTCTCCCATTTCTATAACATCTTTTAGGCCTTGGAAAAAATCTAGAAAGAGATTAGAGACCTCTTGGAAAGCCTCTTTTCATCACTGCAGTTTGAGTTCTATTTTGATGGTGAATGCCTTATTTCCTTTTGTTGCCTTCTTCTTCTCTTTTTTGGCCTAGATGATTGCCTAATGGCCTTGGAGTTCTTTGTTTTGATTATGTATCTCTTAGGCATTGCCATTTTGGGTTTTAGCACAATTTGTTCCTTTCTTCCTTCTTGTAGCAGCATTCTGCCTTCCTGTAGCAGTCATTCTTCCTCTTTCAGGGTCTTCTAACTATATGGGAGTGATGAGAAATGATGTAGAGGGCTTGGAGGATGATGCTAGGGCTCAGAGGGAGTAGTGTAAGTTTGTGAAAATGAAGAGGATGCTCTGTTTGTTTTTTTTTTTCAAAAAAAATTCAGGGTGAGACAGAGTGTAGGGTTTGTTCTTGAAAAATAATTTATTTTTTTTATGAAATGGGATGGATGAATGATGGATAGATAGATAGTGGATATGAAGTGGATAGAGGGATTGGAGCGATGTGGTGAATTGGCCTTTGCAGAAATTTCTTCTTTTAAATGTTGTCCCCATTCCTTGAAATCATCACCCTTCATAATTTGGCTTTTCCACATTGCATGAGTGAAGGCGTGAGCTGCAATTAACTAGTTGAAGGTGTCTAGGACTACTGACCCATCCTTAGCTTATAAAACATCATCCCTCATGCATTGACAACAAATTTATAACTATAATATGATCAAGAGAAGAGGTCAAGAATATTGTATACCTGTACCTACCTGATCATTGTTGGAGAGGCATGCATGCTGCTACTGAGTTGATGATTCATCCCTCCTTCCTTGTAGGTGCTAATTTTATTTGCTTGCTTCTACACAGGTCTTCATAGTTTGTTGATTCTTTGAATGATAAGGTTGTTGTGTGAAATTTTCTTTCAAGTGTTCAATCTTTTGATGGTGGAGTGGATGGACTGCTTCCTAAGGAGTGTGTTACCCCTTTTCAATCTTTAGAAATGGCTTCATGTTGCTCAAGGTGGCTAGATCTTCTGTTGTGTGAGTGAAAAAATAATTTATGTTGAAATCTATTGTAACTGTGCAGGCTTCTTACAGGAGGAATCCTCTTCCTGTAGCAGTCATTTAATTCCTCTTCGAGACCTCATTAATGCATGTAGGATTGATGTAAAGTCATAAGAGGTATAAGGATAGGGTTAAAATCATGAAGAGGTGTTGTAGGTGGTGGAAAAGTTGATGACAATTTATTTTTTTCATGTAAGGCAGAGTGGAATTTGAAGATGGATTTTGGTTAGATGGAGTGGATGAGTGATGAAAGTGGCATTGGGGGACCTATATCAACCTACCTTAAAGAATACATGACCTTTTGACCCATTTCTCCAATCATATTTCCTCTTGTAGCTTCTTGTCATCCATCACGTAGTACTACAAGATCTTCCTCTAGTAATTTAGGACAACCTCTTGTTGCAGATGTATTTTGTCCATATCTCCAAAACGGTAGAATGGATTGACCTGAAATTTTATGATCATGTTTCCATCATCCTTATGCACATCCCCATAAAAACATATTGGCCAATGGATGGACGAATCTCAAGAAAATTTAAAAATGGCTGAAGTTGATGGAAGACACTTTCTTGGAAATTGTGAACTGGAATTTGCTGAAATTACTTGGTCATGTTACCATCATCCATGTGCATCTCCCCATGAAACATATTTTTAAATGGATGCACGAATATCAAGAAAATGAAAAATTGGTTCTAGGTGATGGAGGTTGATTTCTCGAAAACTATGCACTAGAATTTGTTGAAATCTCTTGAGCATGTTACCATCATACATATGCATCTCCACCTAAAACAACTTGGCAAATTGATGCATGGTTTTCTAGATATGACAAAAATAAACTGTTGTTGTATGTATTCTTGTTTCCTGTAGTAAAACAGAGCCTTCCTATAGTATTTCGGGACAACAAGGAAAATGAGTGGTAGAAGCTTGGGAATGATGAGTGGATGGTGGAAATAGATGAGGGTGATGGATTGGCATGGCCTTGGTCCTGTTGGAGCATTTGAGAAAAGGAGGAGAAAGTCAAAATTTGACTTCTTTTGACTAGAATTTTGACCAATTTTTTTCTTTTGTTGGTGCCAACTTTTTTTTGTTGCTTGCAGATGTTGGAGGGCACCTACATTCATTAGAGAGATACATGGAGGAATTTTTTTTTACTTTTTTATCTTTTTCGTCTAGGCCTACTAGCTGCCTCAATGAGTTTTTAAACTAGTAGGTCTGCATAGGCACCTCAACGGAGGTTTTCACCTAGTATCTTTTATTTTTCTCTTTTTTTCTCTTTTTTCCAACCCATTGGCAACCTCATGGAGGTTTTCAATCAATGAGCCAATCTCAGGTGCCTCAAAGGAGGTTTTCACCTGAGATTTTTATTTTTTTCTCTTATTTTTCATTTTTTTTTCTACCCTACCCTACTTGAAACAAAAAATCACTTTCAAGTATAAGAATACTTCCAATGGAGCCATATGCACATCAAGATGATAGACAAACTGATATGTAGGCTTGAAATGTATGCTTTGACATGTGCCTGAATTTGAGAGATCAAATACTTTGACTTTGATGATATCAAGAAAAGTTGAAGAAGAGAGTGTTGTTGCAACTTAATGACTGTCTGGAACCATATTTCAATATAGTTGTGATGTCTCTAGTCCACTTACTGATTTGGATCATCTTGGACATCTTCTTCTTCCATGAAATTCAAATCTTCCTCTTTTTATTGATTGTTCTCTTGAACACATTGAGGATTATATGGTATCCATGAGGGATATTTCTCAATCTCTGATTTTGATGTCTGCTCTTCATCAAATGCAGCTCATGATCCTTTGGTATTCTCATTTGAATCTTTTTCTTCTGGATGTGGTCCTTTAATGATATCAACAGAATCTATTTTTTGCAATACTCTTCTTCAGATGAGATGAATACCATTGAGATCAAGAGGATATATTTGGAAGCGTTATACCTCAGCAGTGTAAGTGGGCTGAGCTACTTCACTGTGTGGGTTTGTAAATGGTGGTACAGTTAGTTGAGTGGGAGTGGATATTTGAGATGGATGGGGTTGGGGTTGTGGTTGTGGTGGAGGTGAATGGTAGGGACAACATGGAGTTGGGTATGGAGGATATTGATGATATTGTGGATGGATCCCATAAGTTCCTTTCCAACCTTGTTGCCAAGATTGGTTTTGAGTTTGAGATGGCCAATGTTGCCAAGGAAAGGGTGTGTTCCAATTACTTGGAGATGGATGTGCATAAGATTGAAATTGTGAATTAGGCTCCTACATCATATCAGGTTGAATAGGTTGCCATGGTCCTCTTGGAGCTACATAACATAGTTGCATTGGCAATTGACTTGCTCCATTGTGCTCTTGGTAAAATTCCTTCAACCTTGGTAATGAGGAGCAACATTTAACATCATGTGATTCTTCATGGACAACACAAATATCAACATCTTCTTTCTTCTCATTTTGTACTCTTAACATTTCTACTTGTTTGGTTAGATTGCTAAGAATTTATGTTTTAAAGGCATCAAACAAATTTCCAAGTTTAGCTTGACTTACCAATATTGATGCTGATTTACTTACTATTTCCCTTCCTCTTGATATGTGTTTGCATGTTTCAAAAATTTATTCAAATGATAATTGGTATACATCACCTCTACTCATGAGATCAAGGAGATCACTCCATTCATCCCTAATTGTTCTAAGTATGAGGGATTTTAGTGTGTTAGATCCTAAATGATGTATTTTTTCACTCTTAACATTATACATGAACCTCTCTATTGGATCCTCAAGGCTCTCATCTTCTTTTTTATTCATTCTAAATATTTCTTCTTTAAGTTCATGATCTCTATATTTTTCTAGAAATATATTTTTCATATTATTCCATGATCTTATTGAATTAGTCCTTAAACTCATGAACCATTTAAGGGCTCTATCCTTCAATGTTGCTAGAAACAATCTCAATTTTTGAGTGTTTAACAAGTAACCATAAGATCTACAAATAATTAAAATTCAAAGAGAAAGGTTTCTAGATCCTCTAACCTTAGACCATGAAATTTTGGAAGAAAAGATGGAGGAATGTTCTTCATGTGCACATTAACATCAGTATCTTGAATGGGAAATCCAAGAGGAGCTTCCTCATTGTCATCATCTCCATCCATTTCTTCTACATTATTTGTCATTTCTTCTTCTTCTACCAACAAAAGTGGATGGTGATGTGGCTCTTTGTGCACCACGTGATCAAATGGGGGGTTTGGTGTTGGAGAATTTTGTTTTTGTTTTTATGATTGAATGAAAACACTAATGCAATGCACTCTTCTATTTTTGAAATGAAATATTCCTAATGCAATTCTTTTTTGTTTTTTTAGAAAGTAAAAAGAAATGAATCAACTAGGGAAGAAAACAATGCATACTTTGACACCTCCCCGACAATGGCACCAAAAAGTGATGAGCCTCAATATTGCAACAAGAATGTTACAACTCCCAAGGCTACCAACTTTAATTATCAACCCGAGGTTCGTACAAAATTAAGAGGTATCAACACTATATGTGAAGCATACAATGTGTCCTTCCTTTGATGTCATGATGTAATGGAGTGCATGTAATGAAGTCAAATCCTAAACTAATTGCAGAAAATGAAATGCTCGAAATGGAAACCTTAACCTATTGCAAGAAAGAAAGTACAAGGAAAGAAACCTATTCTAATTGCATAAATATCATGAAATAAATGTAAACCATTACATTTCAAAGAGTTTAGATCCATTAACAGAGTTCATTGGAGGTGGAAATCAAGAAAATCATCATTGTATTATCCAATCCATAAATCTTTCCATTAAAAAAAATCGTTCAAATGTTTTGCATGGGTAAAGAGGTGAGTCATAAGTGGTATTTAGTCTTCCCTAATAATTTATTTAGAGCCTAGGTGTCTCGATTCAACCCTAAGAGACAATAACCAAGCTTCTTGAGCAAATTTGGGCAAGTAAATGCATGTTGGAAGACTACTATAGGAAACTACAGGATGTTATAGATTTACTACAGGAAGTTATAATTCATCGAATGACCTAGTAAATCAAATCCAAATTGGATGGGAATTTTTTTTTATTGACTAGGATGTCTTAGGTCTCCATTCCAAGTGGAATCACTCAAAAATACCTTTGTTAACCCATGCTAAGAAATAACAGAAAATTACTAGTCTAAAATCTAGAATTTTGATAACTAGTGACCTAGTAAATCTATCAAATGCCTAACCTAATCAAGTGAAAATGAAATGGGGTGATTTTTGTTATTAACTATAATGTTTTTTTGATATAATGCAATTGTAACCAACTCAATTGAATTTCGTTAGCATGCTCTAAAAAATATCAGAAATTTACTGTTCTTTGCCACAAAGGAGTTCCAAAAATCTAGATTTGGGAATAAGAAAACTAATCCAAGTATATAAATAATTAATATGATATTCCAAAGCTTTTCCAAGTATGAAATGATGCTTTTGATCCTGCAAAAGAACTTACATCAACCATTTAATCCAATCCTACAACAAGAATTCATTAATATTGTTATACTCTTATACCAATAGGTGTCATATTTTATGATTGACTTGATTAGCTCTGAAATATGTGCATACCTTTTCTTGTTGTAAAGGTTTTCTATATTTTGAAAAATCAAAAAATTAAAAAATGAAAAGAGGGTATACCCTAAAAGAAAATCAAAGGGTCAAAGGATAAATGGTCAAAGGAAAAAATGAAAAGAAATGAACCCCAAATAGAAAGGACCAGGAAAGTGTGCCAATCAAAATGCCACTACTATTTCATTTTCTGTAAAGGAAGCATTATGTACACCCTGTTGAACTTTTACCACAATTGATGACTAGCCAAACCAGATTAATCTTGGCTAGGTCATGCTTGAATTTCATGTTTCAGAAATAAAGAATAGAAATCTGTCCAAACTGTTTAAACTTGGCAGATAAGTAGATAGGTAGAGAAGCAAAGGAGCTCAACAGTTTAATCTGAGCCCTTAGAATAAATAAGTGCAGATCTAGATAGGCTTATCATGCAAAGAAAAGAAAAATTGATGAGGGTTTGCTAGTCCAAGTGCACCCAAAGAAAAAGGAGAAAAAATGTTAGGTACAGTAGGCTGGGTAGGCAGTTTTGAGGTTGCAGAAAGAGACTTGTGGTTGATTTTGTCTCTCAGAATGATAATCTTACCTCTATCACAGGTACTATTGCAGTTTTATATTTTTGAAGCAACTCAAGCAAAGCATGACTAATTCCCCCTCATCCCTTTCCCATATTACTTATTAATCTCCCCCCAGAGATATTGAGATCTGCTTAATATCACCAAATCACTCCATCCCATTTCATAAAAAGCCTAAGTAAAACCCTTTTTACTTAGGAAATTGTACAAAATCACATAGAAACTATTTTTTTTTCCTTAAGCCTAAGTTTTTAAACTTTATAACTTAGCGCTTATTTTTATATCATTTCTCATATTAACCATTAACATTATTGTATAAACTCCCTATACTTATTCCCCTTTCCCGTATTATATTAATATATGTAAAACCCCAAAATTTTATTATTCCCGCCCTGGCTAAACTATAGCCATATATCGTTGTTTTACATGGAATTATAGGTTTATTTGAAACCTTATAATAACCATTCCCCACGCACAGTTTTGAAATTAATTAACCCCACATTAATTAATTAACAAATCACCCCACAAATCAATCAACGCAACCCCGATATGACTTGTTATTATTTAATATTGGGCCACCCCCCGCACATTATCCCTCCATCACCTCCAACGAGCGCCCTCCGTCTGATCGGCACCCTCCCATCGGACGGCCAATATACATATCGCGACCCCCTCTGCCGCTGCATTTTAACATCTGGGGAACTGGCGGTATTGTCGCCCGTACCAGGACGCATGTCGACCGCCTGCGCTGCTCACGGCCCTCCCAACCAAAACTAGTTTAGCCCAAAAGCAGTCCAGGGTAAACCACTTACCACCCTCCCGTTGACCATCCATCATGTCACTGCCTCGTTACCATTCTGTACCCTCTGCTACGCGACAAGTTATCCCATCATGCTGACATCACCCGCCAACAAATGCCAAAAAATACCTGCCAAATCGATTTTCGCTAAATAAACGATAAAATGTCATTTTCGTCCCGATTTTCTGCAAACTGTGCTCCATGCAAAGCACATCCAGTCGACTATTCAAGCAGTTAGCCTGTCACCCAACCAAGAAAGTCCAGCATCGTGCTTGGCTGTCCGCCATTCGACCTGCAAATTCACAGTAATACCTCTACAATCCAGGTATTTATTCGTGTTTACCCTACATACCTGCAATTTCACTTTTCCATAGAGAATTCTACCTGAGAAAAGCCAACTTTGAGTTCAAAACAGTCTATTTAATCTATAAAAAGACTCCTAAACCTGCTGTTTAGTCCAATTCTCCACAAAAAGCCAAAATTCCTGTTTGAATACACAAGAACCAAACATGGAAGCCCCCATAGCCCTGAATGTCGCACCCATGAATGCACCTCATAAAGACTTGAATTATCTACCCTTGGCCGATAGAGATTTCCAAATTAAAGACTTAACTGGTGACAACAATCATCTTCAGACCTTCTGCCAAATCAGAGATAGTCATCTAAGCAACTCTGACATTTTTGGACTATGGGAATCAAACCTTCCCATGTACTTTCTTCCCTCAGTCCATGTTTTCCCAGATATCATTCACCAATGTTGTGCCAGCTATGACCCTGTCCATAGAGTAGTTACGTCACCTTCCCAAACTGTACTTTTTTCCATAACTGTTGAATCCATCAATGAGATGATACATTTCCATTCCACTTAGCCCCTTGCTCACCTCTCCATGGGATTTTTGCTGGAAAAAGCTTCTCAATTTCCTAACTCAAAGATAACCCGGATTGCCCAGATGTTCATGTCACCAAAGCACCAACCTACAGGCCCTCCTCCTTATTTGCACGCCTTTTTCACTGAGACTGGAAAAATCATTCTTGACATGATATCCTTGATCTTGGGATTTAGATCCAGTGAGTATGTGGATGATATCACCCTGGTTCTATTATCTATCTTTGCTCCGGGACAACCCCCTACTGTCAAATATAACTATGCCACTTTTATAGCCAACAAAATCCATGACCAATTCCTGAATTTGGATAGAGAAGGAGTTTTCAAATACACTTCTTATATATACCATCTATTGTTATATTATAAGCCAGATAGCTTTCCATTTCCCATCAGGAAATTGGACTCAAAGGGAAATCGGACGTTTGTGATCTTTTGGAGCTCAGTTTTCCATGACTGTGACTCCTGTTATACCTATAGTGAATTCATTGACTTATTTGTACACCCAGCCTCCACTCTGTTGATAGGAGATCCTCCTCCTAGAATCACTGGTGATATGAAGAAGATTTTACATCTGTCCAAACAATACAGGATAGGTGACTGGTACCTCTACCAGAATCACACTGAAATCAGAATATATGGATGTGAACTATGCCCATTCAAGTTGACTAGATTTGTGCCTATGAGGTTATTTGCATTAGAATATTTTAGGCAGCTTATCTATGCAGACTTAAACCACTTTTGTAATGTAAAGAAGAAGGCTCAGCTAAGAATCAGAAATCAGTTAGGCCCTTATGTCATCAATTCTAGAGATGCATGGAAAGATGCTGAAAATATCTTAGAAGAACACCTTAAATTCAAGAAACGTTTTCTGTGGGTGCCATATGACCCATGTAGTTTCATAAGTGACAGAAGGGTGAGAAACAGGCTATCAGTGTATGTACATCATAGTATCCCAAATCTTGAACAATATCCAAATTAGGAAGAATGGGTAGAAGGGACATTAATAGAAGAAATTAGTGAACAAGAAAAGATGGAAAAAGCTATGAAAGATCTTGAAAAAAACCCTTGACCTAGACTCTTTTGGACAGGTATCTTTCAAGTGGCCTCAACAATTAGGAGTTGGGACATCCTTTGTTCGAACTTCTCAGTAGCCTGCACAGAGAACCAGCTCACCAGTCACAGGGACTTCAAAGGGCAAAGAGGTGGAAACATCAAAATAGCCAATAATGACTGATCAGCCAGGGGGGTCCAAAGAGCAGGAACAAGTACAAATTCCTCCAGCCCAATCTAAAGCAGCAGAAATCCCAGCATTACAAACTCCTCTAAATGAGGAAAAAGGCAAGAAAAGAGACAGAGAAGAGGCCACACCTATCAGTGGACCTACTGAGCAACCAGGAGCAAAGAGACAAAGGCTCAATCCTCTGTCAGAAGAGGAAATTATTGAAGAAACAACAAACAGTCTAAGAGGTGAGAGGGTAGTCAGCCAGCAGACTTCCCTAGTGGTGGATACATCAACTAGCTCGCATAGACAAGAGCTAGAAAGGCAGCACAGTGTAGAGGTATCATCCACCAGGCCACAAAGTAAACAATCCTCAGACATTAAACAGACTTTCATAGAAATTAAGGCTAAAAATGAGCCTGTAAGGATTCAAATGTACAATCAATACTTAAAGATGGCCCCTTCAAACTAGCAAAGATTAATGTCTGCATATGACATCAAAGAGGGTAAAATGATAATGAGTTATTTTAAGCCAAAGGTACAGCAACCCCAGTCAGCAACAGATTTCATTAGAACAAACTTGGAGGTTCTAGCCAAAGATATTCATCCAATGGACCAAATTGAACTTCATAAACAGACAGGAGAAATGGTTTATTCTACACTGGTTGACAAGGCAATGTTGGCCCATCAGTTGCAAAGCTCCTTGGACAATACCTCTGCTCAATTACAGTTGGAGAAAGCCTCTTCTCTGGCCAAGGACAATAGGATCAAATCTTTAGAAGAAATCATCATTGAACTGGGACATGATCCCAAAGATGCTAAAGGCATAAAGGCACTTATAAAGAAGAAAGAAGAGGACATTGCTACCCTAAGGAAACAGCTGAAACTGCCTCCTTCCATGCATCCACAAACTACAGAAGTTGTGCAACAGAAATCAGAGGAAGACATGATGGACCTGCTCATGAAGCTCAATGAAAGATTAACTGATACAGAGCAGGCACTAGAAAAATCATTAAGAGAGAAGCAGGGAGAGTCGACCTCCCAGCCACCTGAGGTAATTCCTACAGTCACAACTGCAGTCCCCTCAACAATTGCATCAGCATCAGCTCCAAATGTCCCAGCACCTACAACAGAAGTAATTACAGGTACAGAAATAGTAGCACCAGCACCAGGCAGCAGTACAAATATGAGCACAGAAGAATTGATAAAAGCCATGGAAGAATTGAGACTCCAAGTGTCAGAGCTGAAACAAGTGAAGGAAAAATTGGCAAAAGTAGAAAAGAGTTATGATAAATCCAAATTAAGTGTGGCAGAGAAAATAAGAGAGGTTAAAACATTAGAGAATAAAGTGAGAACACTAGAGAAGGATCTCACTTTGGATAAGCCTCTGGCAGAAATCAAAGGAATTCTTTGGACCAACATCAATCAATCCCTTAGTGATGTTTGGCCATCTATCCAAACTATTTATGAGCAGGTTGATTTAGTGAGTGTAGCACATGGAGAAATTCAAAAAGCAAGAGCTTTATTAGGACAAATGCCTGATCAAGCCAACCGGCTCATACATTTTTTGAATTACAGAAATAGAGAACAGCTGGAACAGCTTGGCATCCCAGATAGAATAGGCACCATTTTGGAAATCAAAAATGTTCTAACCAAGAGAACTTTAATGAAAAATTTGGAAAAAAGATGCCAGGATATGCAAGTGGAAATTAATTCTTTCATGGAAAGGTTTACAGTTTTGCAGAAAAAAGGGCTGCCAAGTCTTTTAGGAAATAATGACCGGCTTATGAAACACACAGATTATGTACATAAGTTGAACACATATGTTGTTGATCAAGTTAATTCATCAACAAGTGCTTCAGGAGTAAAAGCACTCCCCTTAGGCCAAAGTCTCTATGATAATTTGGAGAGCTTATTTTATATTGAACATGAAGTAAAACATCTGTTTTAGCTCCAGCCTAATTTTATCAGATACACAGAAGCTGATGAAACCTTGAGGAAACTTCAGAGGCATAAGTTGCCAGATCAACAATGGTGGGAAGACATGTTGGGGATCCTGTAAATTCCCCTTGGGTAAGACGTACATTTTGGTCTATTTTTCCGTGATAAAGATAAACAGAGATAAATGAGGCTCAAGCATGTCAAAATATATTTGATCAAGGGTCAAAGGATGTTCGGCAATGATGGAGCAACCAACGTAGAGTATCAGTGGAAGATAGCTGTAAACCGACTCGCAGAACCTATCTCTAGTACATCCAATAAAGAAGGAACGACCAGCACAACATCAATTTATTGTTTCCCTGTTTACGAGACTGGTTGTCTCTATCTTTTGTAAAAGGCGTTAGTCATCACCAGATATTATCTCCTTCAGATATTTTGTAAGATATTTTGATATTTTGTATAAATACCCCCCCAAACGAAGTATTTGGGGTTGGTTGGTGGGTATTCATAGTTTTGACTGTAAATACTGAAATTTCTAGAATAAAAGGCTGTTGGAACCATTTTTGTCTAGCCTACTGAATGAGGAATTGATGCTAAGGACCTGTTACAAAATTATTGAATCATCTTATGGATCAATAAGTCCCTTCTGACCTGTGTTTTACTGTTTGCTACGTTTATTATATCATCTTTGTTTCAAGATCTCAATAATAAAGAAAAAGAATAATCCAGAATTTGCTTGACTGCACTCTGTTTTCAGTCTTTATTATTCTCTGTGTTTTCTTCAGAATTAGTATAAGCAGTGAATTCTTAATTGCTCCTGCTTCCTGGTTCTTACATTTTGACTATTTGCTAAGGAATTCTTAATTTCTCCCTAACATTAATCATCCATTTTCCCTCTTTCAATATGTTGAAGGATTCTTAACTGCGCTTCAGCCATTTGAGTTCATTCCATCTAATTTCAGCCTAATTTTGTTCCATGTTTGACCACCTTGCTCTATAATACCATCTTCTGTTAAGAAACTTAATCCAGAAAGCTATCCTTCTTTGACTCCATCATGCCCAATGGACTGAACTATTCAGTTTACCTCACTGTTCTATTCGATTCTGCCACCCGATCACAAAACAAAACCCTTGAACTTCATAACTAGCCTAACACTTTTCAAAACAAAGCTAAATCATAAAGAGAGAGCCCTCTCTGAATGCAGATTGGCTAGAATCTGTATCTAAAATATTGGTTTGTGGTTACCTCGGCCGTATTCCCTTTCTTACAACTTTGGGGAACAACCTGAGTGATAAAAAATATTAAATGCAGAAATAGAAAGAAACAAGAACAAGAGATGCATGTGAATAAGAAGTGAAAAGAATAAAAGTAAATGATACAAAAGGACTCTAAGGCTCCTCGGATGGCCAAGCCCAAGGAAACTCAGATTTCTATGAAGGAGACCTCTCATTCATAGACCTCTCATTCATATAAGACTGAGTAACGTCTTCCATTTGGCACTCCTGCAAACATGTTACTTGCCTCTGGTTTCTCCAATCCCAAAATAGCACCTAAGCTTTATAACAAACAACAACAAGATCACTTGTAGATCAACTAATTTTTGTCTTCTAAGTGCTCAGGTTCTTCCTCATTGATTGCATCAGGCTCAACAAAATAAAGTTAAAAATGACATCCTAGGCCTGCTACTAGAATAGATTCAATAATTTGATCTCATGACCTACATTTTTAATTGTTTTCTTGGATATTCTAGCTCTACTCACCATGAACAAACAATCGTTTAATCCATATTTACAAAAATTCTCATGATCTATGCAAGATATACTTGTTGATCGAGTCATGACAACCAATTCTGATCTTGTGCTTAATATGAACATCCAATGCCCGAAGAAAGTTTTGAATTAAGACTATATCCAACATTAAATGATTCTCGATATGGGGCTGCTAATGCTACTAAGACCTATCATTACTTGGGAGATATTCACTGGAAACTTACCAATCATTAGCTTGGCATTTTTATAGCTAACAGATCAAAATAGATCAATTACTAACGTGGATGACACATGAAATGCTATGTTTCATGAAATATATAAGAAAACTAATAATCTAACTAATCGACCATCGACCAATACACCCTTTTATGCCACAAAAATATAAAAAAGGAGCCCATATATATGCAAACTCCATAGATGTTGGAAATGTAGATCACTCTGCTATAATATATGTGCATGGGCTATCCGCAATCAATAGAACCTTCTCTTCTTTGCACAGAACTATGCACCTTTCTTTCATCGCATTCCACACTTTCTCACATTGTTTGATCTCAATAACTAGCCCTTTTCTCCATGCAAAGAGGCAGAAACACACACAGTTCGTGCATAAATTGACTGAGATCTTCTCATTCATCAAGTTGCCTCTTTCTAACACAGGTAAAAGTTGATCTATTCTCCAAATCATTCACTATAGATCACTGGAAGAGGAATGTATATTCAATTTGATGCATACGCTCGCAAGAAAAAATATTTCCATAGTCTAAATGCACACTATATGAAGCATCATAGATCAAGCTACGTGTCCATAACCAAGTCAACACTAGGGAAAATTTTAACGATGGAAATTTATCTTAAAGATTAGAAACCTTGGCGAATATTACTATTGCACAACATGAAAATTATAAAATGCTTGGTGATATTTTAGTAAAAAATATTCGAACTTCTAATGATTTTATATAGTCTCTATAAAATTTTGGCGATATTTAATGTGAAATATCTTTTTCTTTAAAAATTTGGGCAAATCATTTTTAGGAAAAAATGGGAATTGGTGAATCTCTTTTTTGGAAAAGCATGGAAAATTATCCCATCTGTGAATGTTAGCCCCTAAAAGCTTCCCTGGTCAACACTAATGTTGACAATTATTGAGCCAATAAAAAAACTTTCTCCACAAGGACCAGATCTAGCATTAAATCGATATACTAAGTTTATCATGGAGAATCAATTGTGCTTACACCTTCAACAATGAGCCATAACAAATATCAAATGAACATGCCATCAATCAAACATTCTACAAGAAGTCATTCACACTTTGCACTAGTTATATTTTAACCATATGTCATGCTCTTCAACACTTCAACATGAACACTACCAAAAGCAAACAATTAAATCAATAATAAATTTAAAAAATGTGCTACCAAAACACATCTACTACACGTCGACCAAATCCATTTATTAGTTCAATTTCATGATTCCCTTGACCATTCCAACAACTAGATCATGGAAAACTTGCACCATTACCAATTTTTAATATGTTCACACGCTCATGGAGATTCAATCATGCAAACCATATCAACATGGAATGGAGGACCAATTTGAATTAATGTGGAATACAATTGCCTGCAATCAAATCACTTGGACAATTTGCAACAGATTTGGAAGGATTGCCCTTGATCCCAAATGTTTTCATATTATGTTGTGCATTTAGCTCCCTTTTTTATTTTTAAATCGACCATTCCATCCATGACTATATTTCTAGAATGAAAATTGATTAACTTTACAAAGTGCACATTATATCCATAGAGGTTTCCATTAATTAAATTTAAAATACACTCCTTATGTTGCAACCATGCTTACAAATTACACCATGCACTACAGTAACAATGCACATACTTTTGGCTCCACTTTTTCTTCAAGAGAATTATAAAGATACTAGAACACAACGTCTTCAAACAATTTTTCTCCTATGCACACTTTATAACTGTCATTGGGACTTCCCATATAATTTCTCAAATCATCTGCATGAAGAAGTACAACCATCAACTAAATTACAATTTTTTTTTTATTCCTATATAATATTTTTAATCAAAAATAGTCATGATCTACATAAATTTACTTTAGAGTTCATTTTTTCTAATTTCAATACAAATTTTGTGTATTTAGGGTGCTAACTAAATCCTTTGTCTCCTACAGGCACGCAATTTGACCATGGACTATGACAGGTCTCAAAATAGTTCAAATCCTATCAACACAACATATTGTTCAATGCTTCACTTCTTAAATCAATTCATGGTTTTGCATAATTGCACACATGGTTAAAAGAGGGCATTCCACAATTCAATTCAAACAAGAAACAAGAGAAAACATTTTTAGAACTACTATCTACACTTAAGAAACTTTGTTTTCTTGGAGGAGCTCCCCCTGAGCTCATGCACCTTTAGTTACACGCTCCTCCTAAGGCTGAATTGGCCTTGATTTTTCTTTAGGGTTTCTTGATATTCCTTCTTCTTCCAAACCATTATATGATTTGTTTTCAGTCTAATCCCATTCTAGATTTTCTTTTCTTCTCTAAGTTCTTCTTTGAATAAGCTTCTTATTTAGACTAGATTCCTTAAGAGATGCAATCAACATGCAATATTTGGACATATGGCTAAAATTGTCTCATGTGAAACATCTAATGTGACCAAGGAATGATGGAAAAGGCTTAGATATTTTGTTCATAAGCCTTTTATTCATTTTCTTCACTTTTGCATTAGTCCTGCAATCTTTAGCCTTATGTCCAAAAACATTACACAAGTAACAATAACTATAAAATGAGTTTTTATACTTGATACCCAACAATGATCTCCTCTGATTGCTTGGATATGAATGTTTCCTTTTTTGCTCCACCCGCTACTGTCTATTATGATGAGGATTGATCCTTTTCATGTTTATGATTAGATTCTACATGTCTAGAACTATGGTGAATGAAACACTTGATATTCTCTATTTGTTGTTGATTCAGTTATTGGTCTTCTTGGTTTTATGATTTGATAGTGGTTTCCCCTAAATTAGATGTGTTTCTTTGTAGCTCATTTCTTTCAGAATCTACCTCAACTCTTAATTCTTCATATTGTTTCTTAGACTCTTTCAACTGATTACTCACCTCCTCTTGAACTATTCTTACCTTCTCCAACTGGATTTTCAAATCATAAATTTCTTCTTTGAAATTGTCTCTCTTTCTTCAAATATTTGGAGAATATTTTTTATATCTCTATTTTCTATTGAGACTTTCTCTATTTCTACCAAACCTAAGCTAAGTTGAACTTGATCTTCAACCATTTTTTATTTTCTTCATAATTTCTCCAAATTTTGCCTCCATGCACTGCATGCAACCTATCCTAGATCTCTTTTGTAGTATTGAGATCCATAATTTTCTCAATGTCCTAATCTTGAAGATTATCATACATTACACATATGGCCTGTGCATCCTATAATTGAACTTTTTTTGAAGGTGGTATATCGCCATAACCATTTATTACCACTTTTCAGACTTCAGATCCTCGGCCATAAATTTCTAACTTTACCTTCTCTCTCCATGCTTGAAAATTTGTGGCATTAAGTAGTGGAGCATATTCATAACCTATGATTCACCCAGACCCACCTTCCAGATATTAAGTTGCAAAAAAAGGCACCAAATCTAATACCACTTGTTGGAAATCAAATCACTACTGAGAGGGGGGAGTGAATCAGTATTCATGGTTTATACAATTTTAATTTTTTTCTCCAAAATTCTAAACAATAAATAACCCAACATGATACAATAGATATGAATATGTAGGCTTAAGAAAAAATTAACACAAACAAACCATAACAAATATTAAGAAAATCATGCACAAGGAAACACAAGAATATCTAGTGGAAACCCTCAAGGGAAAGAAAACCACCTTATTGTTGTTGCGCTACTCTAAAGTTTCTATTATTCATCAAGCAAATATTTACATAGATCAGCTAGCCACTAACAACTAGGAGATGTGACTATTATTCTTCCATGATCCTGGTGTCTAGGATAGAATCTGAAATCTCTGACACTATCAAACCAAGAATTACAATGAAGATACTTTGCACAGTGGAATATAAACAACAGTAAATCTATTAGTGCACAAAATATACACAACTTTTTTTTATAGTTTTGTACAATAACCCAACTTCATTATATTAATCAACCTGAATAATAGAATAGTGTAGGGCTCCAGTACTAGGGATAATGGCCCTCAAATATCCACTAGTACAACAATACAAAACTAGGGCTTTATGTCAATTGATCGACAACTAATCTACCCTCAACAAGATACTCTAAACATATGGGTGTAGAGTGCTCTCCCAACTCCTCTCAATCATACCTTGTACCTGCCCAGTCCTTCGGCTCCTGATTTGCAACACCCAGCATTATCAATGCTCCAAGTCCATCTACCCACTGAATCTCAGCTCAACAATTTTCTCTATCATTGATCGTTCGTCCATCAACACATCAAAACATCAAGACTCCTATTGAGTTTTTCACAACTCTGTATGTGAACAAATCGCAACTTCCCCTTTTTGCTCCTCAACTACTTAGGGACTTCATCTCACTAGAGTCTTCCTACACTGCTCCAATGAAGACTAACATAAGGCACAGAGGGCTTCCACCTATCACTGCTGCAAGTCTCTTCTCCAACAATGAACATGGGCTACAACAAATTGTTCCTTTGGCTGATTAGGCCTATGAGCTCCACCAAACTTCCTCTCATAATCTTACACTTGTTCCACTCTTATTCTACCCTCCAATAGACCATGAGTTTCCAATACAAGTTCCTCTCCTAGGACACCATCCACCTGCAAAATATCACATCAACTCAAGAGGGCAAACATACCTTTATTTTGAGACTTTCTACTACTCCTCTTGAAATACATACAACTACTAATGTGTCTTCTCATACGATGTCCACAAACACACCTCATCCACTAGCATCCATTCATAACCAAGGAGTCATACACAACAAACTATTTTTTCCTTCTTTCCTTGGGATATGTGCTTGCATGAGCTCTGGTTAGGGCACACTAGCATCCCTTACCCTAATTCAACTCAACTGTGCTACCACCTGTTGTGGTAAAAACACAACCTCCCCTTTTTTCACTTAATTCTCATTATGGGGACCCTTTAATTGAATGATTGGTCACATTACTTTTCTATTTTGTGAGTTTATATTTCTTCAATGAGTTCAATCTATTCTTATCTTCCTATTATAACTCATTTGATCTCATTTGGACATTTGGTTTGTAAATGGCGTCTAAATTTTGATTGAATATTTTTCACTACCGTGGCCTACTCATATGTAGATAATGTATTTTACCTTTTTGTTTTATAGGTTTTATTTCTTTATTTGTATTGTTATTTGTAAAATATTTATTTATATTTGTAAATAGTATTTTAATTTTTATCCCTTACATAGCCCCCGAGACCAATAATCATACCTAGACTTTAAGCCTAAATCATCAAACAAGTGGCATATATATTAATACCATATATCAAAGCTATGGGTGATCAAGATTTTGATATTGGAAGAATCCCTTTGAGAATCCTCGAAATCAAAGTCCAAGCCATTTTATAGAGGGGTTTAATAAAACAAATGACCAAAGTCCGAACCATATTAAAATTGAAATTATTAAGTGGTTTGAACTTCGTATAACCCAAAGCCCGACCATATTATAATATAGTCGACTGGAGGACTCATCTGCCACATCATTATTTCCACTCCCGAGTATCGACGATCGGAGATTTTCAACTTAGAAAGCTTTTAAAAACTTCGATATATGATAAGGGATATTCATTTCCCGCCAATATTCCAATATGGCACTCCGCCAATTTTCCAATAACCAATCCTTCCAACCTCTGATAATCATCTCCCTCTGATTTCCAATCTCTGATAATGATACCCCTCTGACTTTCGACTTCCGATAATCCACTCGCCTTTGGTATCCAGACCCGATACACTATTCAAACGGAGTTCAATAAGATATCACATCCAATCCATATTGCAACCTCCCAATATTGGTGAATCAACATTTTTTGTTTGTGTGCATTGTAAAAAGTTATGATGGGCTTACCTCTGATACCACTTAGCTCTTGTCACGTATATCATCCTCTGGACGCTGTTATAGCCACTGAATTAAAATTAAATGGTCTTGGGGCATAATTAAAAGTCATTTGTGTATTGAGTTTTCTGCCATTTTAAATGGCTAATTTCGATTTCTCTGTTACAGGGAAACATCTTGACTGAATCATATAGATCATTCGATCAATAGCTACGAAAGCACGGGTCAAGATCCAAACCAAAATAGACAGAGGAGGTTAAAAAAAAGCTTAAACAAGGACTAATACCATGAAGAGCATGATACTGTCAGACAATCTCCTCAGTGGTTATCAATAGAAAATAAATCGAACTCAACAGAAATCTAAACTGACAACTTTATCAAACACATGTGATCTACATTTGGCACGCAATTCAACAAAAGCAAAAACCACCTTATTTAATTTATTTTATTATCTCGGCTATTGAGAGATACTTGGAGTTGTTGTTATTTTTGCGATTTCACCTTAAGCTATGTATAAATACAATCTCCTCAACAAATATATGATGGAAAAATAAAATGCATGAAATAAAGTAGAGATTAGAATAGAGAGGCATTATTAGAATAGTAAATTCATTCACAGATCTATGATTTATGTGATTTGGGTTTGGTCTCTTTCAATTCTAAGTTGTGTAAAGAGGAGCAGGGTTTGCACTATTGTAACTGTTGTTTCTAACAAGAGTTTGTGACTAGGAAGAGGCTTGTTGAGGATCAAATCTTGTATTGAGCAAGACAGGAAGATTGATTAACTTGTATAAATATACTGTTATTTTTAATAAAAAATCGCATTCCTTTTTGGTAGCAAAATTATGTCTATGGAATTCATATTGTGCAATATTGTCAATATTGATTCTTATATTGTAGATTAACTATCTGATCTTCAGTACATAAATCTATTACCATTTATCTCTTGCCATTACTTATTAATATTAGATTTACGAGTAACTATTTACTCATAAATATGTTACCTTATCCTGATTTAATAACTAGTAACATTATGTGAACTAATTCCTAATGCTATTGGTTCATTAGTTGTTGTTTTCATTAACATTATGTGAACTAATTCCTAATGTTAGTGATTCAGCAGTTATGATTAATTGATCTCTTAAACATAGCATGATAAGTAGTTACAATGTTAGTTAAATGAACTGTTTTTTTAACCAGATATTTATCATAAGCCTTTCGTGCTGAAATCCCAATTATTACTAGTCTTTCTCTTGCTTGCATGGAGGACTAATCATTCATCCAATCGAGATAGTCTTAGGGAATATAGAGTTAGATTTTCATTTAGTTTAAAGACTGCATTTCTTGAATTCCTCTTCTTAAGGAGGCAAAGCATTAGAGATGGTTTGGCGGAGCCCCAAATTAGCTTAGGGGATTACTTTATTGTCAAGCTAGTAGCAAGAGATTCATTTTGATTTCTCTTACTTTTTTGGTGAGAGAATAAAGATATTATCAGCCAGCAGAGATATAGAGAAAGGGTAACTGGACCCAATAGAACCAGTTGGAACCACCATTCAATGGATATAGATCTAAGTTATAGATCTTGACTGGGTGATATCCTTAAAATGTTTGATTAGGCCATTTTTTCCAATCAAAATTTTTGGTGCTAGAAGGAGAACCTGGAGACTTTTTGTCTCTTGGAGATTTTGTATTTCAAGGTTTTATTTTAATCACAATGGATGCTCTCAAACTTCCAATTTGGTGTCGTATCTCTAGACGTGCATCTACCAATACTCCAATAGAAATAAGAAGACACCCGTCAAAGGTAAAATTTAATGGTAAGAGGAATGCTTCTACATTTAATCATGCCTTGCAATTTATTCAAAAAAATTCAAATTATGCTTATCATGATATTGACGAAGGTATTCTATGCAATATTTTTACTCTTACATTCTTAGGAAAAGCCAAAATCTGGTGTCAATATCTTCCAGTCGCCCCTATTCATAGTTGGGATCAATTTATCATAATTTTCCTTTAACAATTTGAGGGATATGATTATGAACAGATATGTCATGAATTTGAAGATCAACGAAGGTTTGGAAATGAATCTCTCTTAGAATTTACTATTAGATTTCAATTAATTTGCTTGAGATTTAAAGCTGAAGATAAACCTTCAGGAATTGAATTGATAGATTAGTTTGGATATATTTTTTCTCTTCCTCCCATTTCAAATCCGTATGTAGCAATTGCAAGTTTTGATGACTCTCCTTCAACTTCGAGTAATATTATCAAAAACTATGATTTAGAGCTGCATTATAATTATGATGAAGTGGCATCAACCATGTATGATAAATTCCCAAATTTAGTACATACCTCTTACAATGTTAATGATAATCATGTTGATGAACCATTATCACAAAGCTTGTAAGAATTTGATAAACAACTACAAGAAGAAATCAGTAATAAACTTGAAGGACCATCTGCCATGAAATCTAAAAATCACTATGAATTAAATTCAGAAAATCGGATTATAAATCAGCAAGTACAAGCATAAATTGAAATTTCCAATAATATGCGACCTGTTGTACAAATTTCTAAATTTGATCATATTGATCAAATACAAAATTTAGTGCAGCCACAGAACATTCTTCAAGAAAGTGCAATTAGCCAAGTAAATGATCTGGAATATGGAATTTGCAATGAAGCAAATTAATAAGAATTCACAAATAGAGATATTTTTAAATTCATTGCTTCTGATTCTCATTTTCACCTTTATCGTGATATTTTTGTTGATAGCAATTTATCCCCTCTTTACTTTAATGTTATTCCAGAAAACAGAGAGGCTGATATAAATGAATTGAAAATTAGTTTTTATCAAGATAGAGAATCATTCATTGATCATTCTTTTGGCATTAATGAACATGTGCTTCATATTCCTTCTTGTTTTGATACATCAGATGAGATTGAAGGGAATTCTAGAGAATGTTGTGAAGTCATTTATGATAATTACTCTGACATTGAGGATGTTGATTTGTCTTCTTCTCAAGTGAATCCTCATGATCAAATTCAAATCACATGTGAAAATGAAGAACATTCTAACTCAGAAAGTTTTCCAACTAGTTCTCATTTTCAAACAATTAATCATACTCATGATTTCAGCATTCAAGAACCCATTCCAATCTATGATTTTTATGATGATTGAATTCTCACTCATATTCATAGTCTTGACCCTCTCTTTAATTCACAATTTGGTGCTAAAAATCATTCTAATTCCATTATTCTAGTCAATCCTTGTGAAGAGGAAATTACTTCAAGTCAATCCAAATTGTGTTGTAACAATAATTATATTACTACTACAGATAGTGATTTGAATTTATTGTTTTTCCTTCACTTATTTTGTTTTATTTCAGATTTGTTTTTTGTTTTCATTTTTCAATCTCTAGATATCTTATGCTAGCATATTGAACAGTTCAGTATTGAACACTCAATTGATGCATTGCCTGAATGGGAAGATGAAGTTTCAAATCACAATCATGAACATCAAGAGCTATTACTTTTCCAATTCCAATTGATGTTCATTTCTTATCACTTGTTACTTTCCTCTCCAAAGTAGTGCCAACAAGAGAGTGTATCTTTACAATATGACCAGCTATCTAATTCTATTAATGATCTTCCATAGAATCTATCAGTTTTCCATCCATATTTCATTGACACATTTGAGATACATTTGGAAAGTTTTCCCTCACAGAATATTATTAATAATTTAACATATGTACATAAGACTGATAAATTTTTGTAGGCCATTGTATCTAAAAATCCATTTCCACAATCTGGCCTATTATCTTCTCCTTTAAACATCTTCCAATCATTAATGGAAATCCATCCAAATTTCTATGATCCAATTGATATTCAGCTAGAAAGGACATTTCAAGAGAAGGTGATTGTAAATAAGTTGTTTCTTGTAAATACATTAACAATAATTGTACATAATGTTTTCATATTTATTTCTGTTGGTTTAAGTAGATTTATAATTTTGTTACTAATGTTTGATGACATTCATGTAGAAAATAAAACACTTGAATGGCTACAATGGAGGTTTGATTCCACCTATTCTTAACCTTCTTTTTATATTAGGATTAGGAATAGATTCGATTGATTTTTGTTCATGTTTTGTAGATTAAATAAGAATATGATTTTGAACATTTTTTTTATTAATACAGAAGAAGATGAAGATTCATGAGGTAAACTTATTATCAAATTCTTCCAGTTATGCATTTATATCTTCATTATCATTTGTTTGTGTGTTTTATTTCAGTTTGTTCTTTTATTCTTTAGTTTTTCTTCCTTATGTTCTTTTGTCTTCTTGTATGTTTTCTTTGGAATAATTTCGAGGACCAATCTCTAATAATAAAGAAGTTGTGAAAATTTTAATGTGGAAAATTGGAAAAATGCATTCAAGGTGATTTTCTTTGTCATTTCCAAAGATTTCATTTATTATGATTATGAAAATTTATATGTTCTATTTGGAAGCTGAACTTATAAAAGTAAATAAACCCTGTTTGAATTTTTATAAGTAAATTTTAGTTGCAACTCTCATTAGATTAGAAAACTCGTTTTAATGAACATCAGACTTACCAAGAAAGACAACATTAACACGCTTGACATTCTTCTTAACAAGAAACATAATTTCTTATGTCAAGATCATTCTTTTTACTTGTTGAAGTTTAGTATTTTTATCTCATGATTTGCTTTTGTGGTTGTTCACTTTTGGTTTTTTTGCTAGTTTCACTTGTCTCTCGATTTTGGGTTTGAGTCAACAACATCTCACTTCTACCCTCCGCAATTCCCTTGTGTGCTAATTTTACCTTTGCGTCAGATTGATTTTAGTGATATTACCAACCCTTTTGAGGAGTTCTTTTTAACCCAACTTTGATTTAATACTTTGTAAATTATTACTTATCTAATGAAATTAATTAGTAAAAGGAAGAATAATAAGAAGATCATTAAATTGATATCTTTCAAACTCACATTGAAACTCTGACTTTGTTTGTATTTTACTATCATTTGGATGTTCTCTTACCTTAATATAAATAAGAGAAATCTACTTTACAACATGTCGTATCCTAAAACAACTACTAAAGTGTTGGGCAGCGGACTCCCCCATAGCATATTTTTGGGGCTTAAAGCACGAGTTTTGGTCAATGTAATGTAAAGACCCCACGAAATGTGGGCACGAAGTACAAGAGTCTAGGGTTGTCCGCCCTAAAAAAATGTAATTTAATGTATAGTATGTCGGCCTACCCATGGTCCGCAGACCACAGGATTGTATAAATAGAGCGAGGCTATAAGTCTAAAGACAGTTCTGAGTTTTTGGGAAGTAATAGATAGATGTGAAGGCATGGTTAGAAGATAGAAGTGAATCTGAAGTGTATTGGGTCGTAGTGGTAGGTAGAGGCTCTGTAACTGAGTGCGTAGAGGCCTGGTAGAGTGTGCAATGAGTGCGCGGATCCCTGCAGTTGAGTGCACAGGGTAGAGTCAGGTCTGTAACTGAACTTGAATATTAATAAAGATAAGATCGATTCAGAATATTGTGCGTCTGTTTGTAGATCTATAATTCTATGTTATGGTTATCTTTATGCATTTATATTGTTTTCAAGTAGGCGTGGTTACTAAAAGTTGAATAAGTAATAAGAACATTGGGCCCACACAAACTATGTTAAGCACTAATATAATAGCACAGTAAGGATCAGATCGAACTAATACTATTCCCAAAGGTGTGCACGAGTTACAAATAATAGAAAGCTGCACGGAGGAAGGTAACGTGCAGATTAGGATCGCAAACCTCCAGAACCTTCATGAAGACATCCCTAGGGTGCGGAAACCTGGTTTCGGCACCCTCCCATACTACTTCGGGTGAGACCTCAGTCCACGCTCCGTAGATGGTTGCTGAAAGGGCCAATAGTACTGGGATTTTCTTGGCTAAACTCACTGCTGAACCTGGGTCAGGCCCCACGTAGCCAACAAATCATTCCATTGCCAGGACCAGGATCTGCCTAAGGGATTTCTGATGTCGTGCCACTAGAAACCAAAAGAGAAGGAAATTGAAGAGTGGTTGGAAAAGAAGATTCACGACTTTGTGACACAGGAAAATATAACTCCGTAGGTATCTGAGAAAAGGTGGCTAGATCGTTACGTGTATACGAAAATCCATGAGATTTTCTTTGCATCCTTTCCCTCTGAACTGTATGAGTGGATCGCGAGATTAGCCGATAGCCAGGGAAGGTGTAAGCTCAACCAACCGATAGTGTGGACTCCGGAATTAGTGCGCAGACTAGAGGCATCAAAAGACAAGATCATGTGAGCTGTGGACCATTGGCTCGACCAGATAATAGGGGGATTTATCACTGAGTTTGCGGTAGACACGACCGTGAGCTATAGCGAAGCAGAATGACGTTTTCTAAAGGAAGCACGAGGTAAGTACATTAAATATTTGAATACCTGGATTAAGATGCTGTTATGTGAAAAGCAGTTTATGTGAATACATTAATGTTTAGAACGACACAGAGCGGAAAGATCTACAAAGGTAGCAGGGAATTAGGAAATAGTCCCTTAATTTCACCTTCGTGAGAGAGTGAGGAAGAGCTCACTCGGGTCTGTCCGAGAAGTGAGGTTAGTGTGATAAGACAACCCATTCTACAGTTACCACCTCCACCCATGCCACCACCTGCTTCACCTCCCTCACCTCCATATCCACCCACTCCACCCCCACCACCCCCACAGTTCAGCATGGCAAGCGCGATCAAGCTACCCATATTCAGAGGTGTAGGGAATGAATATCTACACTAGTTTTGGTTCGTGGTAAGAGTAGTGTGGGAAGCACAAGGGGTCACGAATGACAACATTAGAAAGGCTACATTGGTGAGCGTGTTGCAGGATCGCGCGTTGACATGGTATATCAAGCACTCTAATGACCACCCAAATGCAGGGATAACAAAGATCTAGAATGTATTGAACAAAGAATTTAGCTGGCCCAAATCAGAGACACAGTCCATCATCGGGTTTAAAGAGATCATGATTTTCTGAGGCGAGACCCCCTGGGATCTGGATAAGCGGTTAAAGAGTGCCATCTGTGAGGCTAATATGACGCTAACGGATGCAAAACACCGTGCATGGTTTGTGGCACCTTTGACATCGCACTTGATGATGATGCTATCGCAACAAAAGCCTTGAACCCAGGCCAAAGCGTTGGAAATGGCGATGAGGTTGCATGAGACCCCGATACAAGATCCTGGGTTGGGAGTTCAACAAATCCACACACAATTACAGAATCTCTACCTAGAAATGCAGAGCTTGAAGCCGGTTAGGGTACCGCAGCCAAAGGCGCATGAGGAAGTATGGTGCATAAAATGCAAAGGCCAGGGCCATGACAAGGATCATTGTCCAGTATTTGCGAACTACTTGGCAGGAGGGGGACCAATGACATCGAGACCAGAGGCACAGACAGGGCCGAGTTCAACACCCGCGCTATGGTGCGCGATCTGTCAGATAAGAGGAAAACACATGATGAATAATTGTCATTTGTTGTAGAAGTATACACCAACCCCTCAGCAGTTGTTTTGTAATTTCTGCAGGTCAGTAGGCCACAATGAGTGCACTTGTCACAGTTATGAGTTAATGATGGATCGGACCCCATCCTATAGGATGTAGACCGAAATGCGAGGCCTCGACCCAGCTGTGGGGATGGCACGCACTGGATTCCAAGGCCGAGGTCGAGGACTAGGAGAAATGGGACCAAGAAGGGGCTGCAGACAGTTAATTTGTTACAATTGCAGAGGACAAGGGCACTATGCCCATGATTGTACTAACCCGACGATAATATCCTGTTCATACTATGATCAGTTTGATCATGAAATGATAGATTGTCCTACGTTGATCACACATGTGCGCGAAAAAGGGGTACTCTAGCCTCCTTCGACTCAAAATATCCAAATGATGATGTATGAACCATGCAAAGAAGACCCAAATGTGAACATGGTGCTCAGAAGCGGTGCGACCACAGGGGAGGATAAGGAGAAGCAACCTGAGGAGGATATATGGGTTCGCAAGTCTCCTACAAAGGAACCTGAGTTTGACTTAGAATGAGCAAAGGAGACATTCATGGAAGCTAAGAAGAGCTTCGCGGAGGCCTCTACTTCAGGTAGTAAGGATCAACCAGAACCAGGGATGGATCCTTCCATGCTTACTACCTTTCTACAGACATGCATGAAACTGATGCACAAAAACAAGGCAGTTAAGGGACTACAGGAGCTGATCACTAGGTCCGCGGGGTCAGGAGAACCCCGCGTAGTCTAGAAATTGGGGAAGCATACATTGCGCATTGGAAGGGAGATGAGGTTGACTACACATATTGGTGAGTATGAAATGGATCAGGTAATCCTAGACTTGTGTTTGAACGCGAATGTATTACCGAAGCAAACATGGGAACGTATGGGCAAGCCCGCGTTGCAGTGGTCCCCAATTTAATTAGCAATGGTGAACCAACAAAACATTTTGCCCATGGGAAGGTTGCAAGGGGTAACAGTTGATATCGAAGGCGCGAGCACACGGACGGACTTTGAAGTAATAGAGATTGTCGATGACAGCAATCCCTGTCCTACGTTGTTAGGAATAGACTGGGCCACCGATATGAACGGAGTTATCAACCTGAAGAAGTGGAAGATGATATTCAAGAAGAAGTCCCTACACGTCGTAATCCCGCTAGACCCAACCGAACGAGCATGCTACACAGAACCAGTGCGTGACGATGAAAGTGACGATGAGCTGGATTGTATTTACCAGATAACAACACGATACCAGGAGCGGGTGAACCCTACTGCAGGTTGGATAATCTCATGGGAGAGCGAAAAATCCTGTACTTCGGATTCAGATGAAGAAGTAGAACGCTGGTAGAACCGGTTGCACGAAGTGACAACACTAAATTGAAAGATGATGATTAGATCACTGCGTTGCGTGACAACAGAGGCAGGGGAAGTGCCAACCTATGATGGGGTGATAGCGGTGGATGAATTCCTAGACAAATTTGAAAGCGCAGTACCAAAACAGCAATGGTACGGTGCGCTGGAATGGGCACTACACGCAACACCCACACGATGGTGGAATACACATCAGAAGACCATTGTAAACTGGTGCGAATGTAGGAGGCAGATGTGCTTACGGTTTGGAAGCCCCTAGTGGCGAACGAGAGCCGGGCAGCCAGGATGAAGTAGCTTGTGCACCCACCTATGTCGATGGGTGCAGACGTGTGTTGTGCAAGCACACTCCAGACTAAGGATCGAAAATTAGAACTAAACACAACAGCAGGAAAATGTACATGCCCCACAGAGGTTCCACGTAGAAGCATTCAAGAAGGTATGTAGAATCCTGAATAGGGTTTACCAGTTGGGATGAAATGACTGGGACCTGCACATACCAGTGGTCTAATGGGCCTATAGGGCCATGCACAAAAACTTGAGCACGGAAATGATTCCGAAGACAACGAGCAGAGTCGAGGCCATATTTTTGGAAAGGAATCCTCACGCAATAAATCCCATAATTGGGACAACACGCGAGGACTAGAATGAAGGGATTATGTAGCTGTGCAAGGATGAACATATGCAGATTCAAGAAGCCATTCGGTGAGAGAACCTTGAGCTTCACGAACTCAAAGAAGATCGGGTACGACTGAAGCAGAAAAGCATGTTAATCGACATGGAAATAAAAAAAACTGGACACCGAAATCGTGCAAGCATGTCACATCAATAGAAGGACAGGACAAGATATGGGCAGCCATACCAGCTTATTATAATATTGTCGCCGAGAATTTCTCACTCCGCTACCATGGTTGCGACCACACCTTATCAGACAAAGTAACCAGGGGAGCGCATTGCATAAGGAAGAACACGAGGTGCTAACTGGCACGAGGGTAACTAAGGAGGGCCCGTGGACTAGGTTGGAAGGTGACTTGAAGCCTCACACTGGTGATGCGACCACCTGACTATCCGTAGGAAGCATAGTCTCAACACTCCAAGCAATTGAAAGAGAGTGTGGGACTATAAAAGAGTCTATATTGGAGCTGCACGATAAGAAGGTTGCATGAAGGATCAATATGACACACAGGTCGTTTCCATGCATAGGGGGTTGTGTTGCCACATGGGTAGGCTAGGAAGTGACCATTGGTATCACTGTTCATGATAGGATGTCCAATTTAAGGCAACGAGGAGTGGGCGACGGGCAATTAAGACACGAAGTCAGAACTAGATTTGGGACTATATGCTGCCAATCTCGCATTAATGAGCCAAATAAGGGGGGAACAATTGAATTTGAACTCAAAAAGGCCTATAAATCATAGGTGGCTCTCCACCAAACAACCCTTGGGGTTTTGAGAATTCAGTTGTTGCACTATCAATTGGGTATGGACCTAACGAATTTGGGGGCTGTGAGATCAAGTTCAATGTTTGAGACGTTGTCGAAGGAGACATAGGATTTCCTTATTAGAATGATGTCAACAACCGAGGGAGCCACACAGAGCCCTACGTTGCTGGTGGGGGATGCACTGGAAATTCCTAAATCACCCCGGACGCCGAGGCCCAAAAAGGATCCATAGGCAGCAAGATCAATCGGTATGTCTCCGCGAAATCTACGGTTCGGTAAACTATCTATGGAAGACAAGGGAAAGACTATTAATCTTGAGACAGATGACGAGGAGGAGGATCTCCAATTATTTATAGAAGAAATCGAGGCAAATGAAGAAATGGAGGAAGACATTTAGCCAGTGCGCGCTAAAGCAAAACTGCCCAAGTATGTCCCTTCGTGGAAAGGGAGAGTAAAATATTTGGATGTCATTAAAAGCACACTCCAAACCTCGTTTCTCCAATATGGAATTCTGTTTGAAGTGTCGGTTCTGGGTCGCATGCCCACGATGAAATTTGAATATTGGGACCTCACAGACAGTGAAAAGTTCCCACATTTGGAGACCAGCCAACTCATGAAATAGAGCAAGGAGGGGTTAGTTACAATGCTAAAGCCGCAGAAATGGCTGCGTAGTGTGGAGGAGGCCGGGCTACTCCACCTACTATCGATTCCACACTTTAACTGGGCACCAATCACGATCTTTGTCATCAGGCAACTACTTTTCCCGGTGCACGATGGGTACTTGTGGCTGGAGGAGCCTATGCTTATCACGACAGAGCTTATTCATAGGATTTCTCAGCTTCCTTGTATGGGAAGGGACACTGTGGAAATAGCTAGCAAAAGTGGAGATTTGGCACTCGCAGAGGCCATGAAGAAGAAATACCAGTTAGAAAAGAAGCAGAGAGGCTACGTAATCAATAGCATTCAAGACAAAGGGGTGCGCATAGCAACCTAGTTGCTAGTTGGGAAGGTAATGAGAAAATGTTGTGGCAACGAGGTACCAAAAATGATCATCGCGTTGGCCGAACAATGCGCAGAGGGGGTACAGTTCAACTGGGCGCAGTTCCTCTGCGAGGAGTTTCTAACGAACTGCAAGGAGGCCCAGGAGTAGGGTAAGACCTTCCACTATGCGTGGTTTCTCTTATCCATCTTGTTGGTTGCAGGGGAATTGCCTGAGGACAGTCAGTTTCCTCCTCTTGACCAAGACTTGCCAGAGGCAGCAAAATACACGTTGCTCTAGGCGACAAAGGACGCCACGCGAATCTGCGAGACCAAGATCTTCTGGATACTCATGGAGGCAAGCATCTGGATGTGGATCAACAAAAGGCCATGCCTATCCCCCATGGTGTATGACAGTCTGCGGAGCTTTGCAGAGTTTAAGGCGGATATGCACAATGTGTACATCAAAGCATGGAAGGATCTGGAGCAGAACTAGACAAAACTCCTTTTCATCGCAATTGATGATGTTGTTTTCGTGGTGCTTGACTCATGGCCACCCGAATGGTGCACCCTGGATCTAGCATCGCGCGATGAGGCAGTGATACAAAGATAGAAGGATTCCACCAAGCTGTTGGCACAACAGAAGCAGAATGAGCAGTTCGTCGAGGAGGTAAGGGCTTCCCTTGAGGCAGCGAAGGCTACCGCAGAGCAGACCAAGGCTGCCAAAAAAGCAGCAGCAGCTGGGGCCACCACGATGCAAGAGGAAAGAGGCCCAGACCTGACCATAGGATAGGAGACAGACGACACGGAAGGAGGCACGAACCTAAGCACAACATCTACACAACTAAAATGGTCGCGTTGTATGGAACAAATAGGGCCATGGAAGAAGACCAAAGCTTCCAAGTTGGATGGGGAACCTATTACACTGACAGAGGCTGACCTATACGACATAGGTGACACAGTTCGAGAGGTCACCAGGGAATCGTTCCAGGAAGCAATGACGGAGCAATAGAATGTGTTGGGGGCCCTCGGGGCACAACTGTAGGGACTTTAGGTGCGGTCCCCACAAGAAGGAACGGTAGTCACCTATGGTGTCACGGGTACATTAGCAACAAAGCAGCTATTGCAGGCCAAAATGGCTAACACCATTGTGTTTCCGGAAGGTTCACTGATAGCAGACAACACGGAGGACAGAGCCATAGTAGGTCGGATCAAGGGACTTGGCCTAAACTTGGGTTCCCTTCCGCAGGATATATTATACCAGCTGCAGGACAGAGCGACAACAAAACTCCGTGCTAGGGAAGGATGTGCAGTGAAAATGCTTAGTGAAAAGTGAATCAACATCGAGCAGCTCAGCCTACAATGTGATGAAGCATTGGTGTAGAATCAGTAGATAGAGCAGGTAGTAGAGGAAGCATGTCGTTGCGCCCTAGAGCTAGAAATTGCAATAGACCTACCAATAGGAGTGCAGATTCACAACTTAGCCAGTGGATTCTGTGAGGCAAAGGAGGAATCAACGAGGATCCAGCTGGACCTCAACCTTTAGATTGCTGAACTCCAATTAAAGGCGTAGTCATCCACGCCCCCAGAAGTTCGGGAACAGTGTGCTGACACTATCCAAAAGGGGCTAGAGGAAATAGGATAGGCAGTGCAGACCTGTACAACGATGTTGGAAGAATCCTTCGCGATCCTCACTTCCCTACAGGAGGACCCCACCATAGAGCACTTGGAAACAGAGGCGTGGGAGCTTCAAATGCAATATGATAGTGTGCGTAGGACAGCACAGACAGTGGTCTTGACCCAGCGGCTCGCGAAGCTACAGCAGGTGAAGGCATTGAAGGAACAAGTGGATGTCACACGCCAAAAAGAGGCAGTACTTAAAGCATGCGTCCAGCGCTAGATTGATGACGCCGTCCTCATCACGGCTGACATCGAAGGAAAACTCGCACAGATGAAAGTGATGCATGACTTAAGACAGGGATTTGACCCTGACAGTGAGCATTCAGATGAGCGAGTAGAGCAGATCCAGCGGACAGTAGAGCAATGTGCTGTCGACCTTCGTGCAGCTCAAGAACAGTTGGAAGGGCTTCGTGCCAAGATTGCCAAACAGTGACTTGGGATGAGTCACGATGATTGTGTTGGGGGCTTGTTGGGCAGCGGATCCCCCCATAGCATATTTTTGGGGCTTAAAGCCCGAGTTTTGGTCAATGTAATATAAAGGCCCCACGAAATGTGGGCAAAATGCGGGCGCGGAGCGTAAGAGTCTAGGGTTGTCCACCCTAAAATAATGTAATTTAATGTATAGTATGTTAGCCTACCCATGGTCCGTGGACCATGGGATTGTATAAACAGAGCGAGGCTCTAAGTGTAAAGACAGTTATGAGTTTTCGGGAAGTAATAGATAGATGCGAAGGCATGGTTAGAAGATAGAAGTGAATCTGAAGTGTATTGGGTCGTAGTGGTAGGTAGAGGCTCTGCAACTGAGTGTGCAAAGGCCTAGTAGAGTCTGTAGCTGAGTGTGTGGACCCCTGCAGCTAAGTGCGCAGGGCAGAGTTGGGTCTGTAACTGAACTTGAAGATTAATAAAGATAAGATTGATTCAGAATATTGTATGTATGTTTGTAGATCTGTATTTCTATGTTGTGGTTATCTTTATGCATTTATATTTTTTTCGACTACGCGTGCTTATCTGAAAGTTGAATAAGTAATAAGAATACTGGGCCCACACAAACTAAGTTAAGCACTAATATAATAGCATAGTAAGGATTAGATCGAACTATTACTATTCCCAAAGGTGCACGTGGGTTACGAAGAATAGAAAGCTGCGCGGAGCAGTGCAACGCATAGATTAGGATCACAAACCTCCAGAACCTTCATCAAGACATCCCTAGGGTGCGGAAACCTGGTTCCAACACCCTCCCACACTACTTTTGGTGGGACCTCAGTCTGCACTCCACAAACTGTTTCTGAAAGGGACAGTAGTACCGGGATTTGCTTGGCTAAACTCACTGTTGAACCTGGGTCAGCCCCACGTAGCCAACATAAAGTGACAAAAAGAAACAGATAAGTTTAGTATTCTATAACTCTTCCATGTCATCCTATCTCTTAAGGAGAGGATTTGTCTCCCCATCTATTAACAAAAATCATCAAGGTGTAATTAAAATTTATAAAAACACCTGAAAGATTGGGGGCCTCCTAAAAGAGATGGCCTACCATGATTATGGGCTTTGATTGTTATGACATTATCACATCTCATCACCAAGCCAGGATAATAGCTTACAACAATTCACTGTAAGATAAGAGGACTCATCACGAGTCAACTTTCTCATGACTGTTAACAGTTGTGAATGGCATTGTCAATATCTAGTCACCAAGCCAGGACAATGGCTTTCAGAATAACTAAATGAAATATGATTCCTCAAGTGATGCCAAACAATAGATGGGATACTGACATTTCCTTGGGTTAAAAGGTAACCCTATTGAGGCTATGGATGCCTGCTGGTAGCAGTGGCTCTACCTATGGCAATGAGAGTTTATCCTTTCACTAAACTTAATAATAAGTCTGTGTTCTTTAGTTAAATCTATGAATAATTAATGGTTGTTGTAAACATGGTCTTGCTCTTATGATCATTACAAGAGATGTTCAAAATGATTAAACTTTTTTTTTACTTTTTCAAAGATTTCATTGAGTCTAAATTTTAGCACTTTGATTTTATTCAACTTTGTTCCTTTTCTATTATAGTTTCATTAATATAAATTAGAGATAACTCGTTCTTCCCAGTGTGTCACGATTGTTATGGTAAAAACATAACCTCCCCATTTTTCACTTAATTCTCATTATGGGGACCCTTTAATTGAATGATTGGTCATATTACTGTTTGATTTTGAGAGTTTAGATTGCTTCAATGAGTTTGAACTATTCTTATCTTCCTATTATAACTCGTTTGATCTCATTTGGACATTTGGTTTGTAAATGGCGTCTAATTGTCGATTGAATATTTTTCACTGCCTTGGCCTACTCATATGTATATAATGTATTTTACCTTTTTGTGTTATAGGTTTTATTTCTTTATTTTTACTTTTATTTCTAAAATACTTATTTACATTTGTAAATAGTATTTTTATTTTTATCCCTTACCTAGCCCCCGAGACCAAGAATCATACCTAGGATTTAATCCTAAGTCATAAAAAAGGTGGCATATATATTAATACCATATATCAAAGCTATGGGTGATCAGAATTTTGATATCAGAAGAATCCCTTTTAGAATCCTCGAAATCAAAATCTGAGCCATTTTATAGAGGGTTTTAATAAAACAAATGACCAAAGTTTGAACCATGTTAAAATTGAAATTATTAAGTGGTTTGAACTTCGTATAACCCAAAGCCCGACCATATTATAATATAGCCAACAGGAGGATCCACCTGCCACATCATTACTTCTACTCCTAAGTATAGACGATCGAATATTTTTAACTCAACAAGTTTTTAAAAACTATGATCTCTGATAAGCGATATTCATATCCCGCCGATATTTTGATATGGCACTCTGTCAATTTTCTAATAACCAATCCTTCCAAACTCCGATAATCATCTCCCTTCGATTTCCAAGCTTCGATAATCATACCCCTCCAACTTCTAACTTCCAATAATCCACTCACCTCTGATATCCGAACCCGATACACTATTTAAAAGGATTTCAATAAGATATTGCATCCGCTCCATATCGTAGACTCCCAATATCGGTAAATCAACATTTTTTGTTTGTGTGCATTGTAAATCATTTCAATGGTCTTACCTCCAATACCACTCATTTCTTGCCAAATATATCTTCCTCCAGCCACTGTTATAGCCACTAAATTAAAATTAAAACATCTTGGGGCATAATTAAAAGTCATATGTGTATTGAGTTTTATGTCATTTTAAATGGATAATTTCGATTTCTTTGTTACAGGGAAACGCTTGGGCCAAATCGAATAGATCATTCGATCAACATCTACTCAACCACGTGTCGAGATCCAAACCAAAATAGGTAGAGGAGGTTAAAACGAAAGCTTAAAAGAGGACTAACACCATGAAGAGCGTGATCTTGTCGGGCAATCTCCTCAGTGGTTATCAACATAAAATAAATTGAACTCATTAGCAAGCTAAACTAGGAAGTTTATCAAACAGAGGCAATCTATATTTGGCATGTGATTCAACAAAAGAAAAATCCACCTGATTTATTTACTTTTATTATCTTGGTTGTTGAGAGATACATGGAGTTGTTGCTATTTTCCCGGTTTCACCTTAAGCTCTGTATAAATACAATCTCCTTAACAAATATATGAGGGAAAAAGAAAATGCACGAGATATAGTAAAGACTAGAATAGAGAGGCATTATTATAATAGGAAATTCCTTCACAGATTTGTGATTTATGTGATTGGGGTTTGGTCTCTTTCAATTCTGAGTTGTGTAAAGAGGAGATGGGTTTGCACTATTGTAACTGTTGTTTCTATCAACATATATTGTGACTAGGAAGAGGCTTGTTGAGGATCAAATCTTTTATTGAGTAGGATAGGAGGTTTGATTAGTTTGTATAAATATACTATTATTTTTAATAACATATTGCATTCCCTTTTGGTAGCAGAATGATGTCTATGGAATTTATATTGTGCAGTAATGTCAATATTGTTTCTTACATTGTAGATTATCTATCTGATCTTCAGTACAGAAATATGTTATCATTTATCTCTTTCCATTTCTTATTAAGATGAAATTTATAAGTAACTATTTACTCAGAAATCTGCTATCTTATCCTAATTTAATAACCAATAATATTATGTGAACAAATTCCTAGTGCTATTGGTTCATTATTTGTTGTTTTCATTAACATTATTTGAACTACTTCCTAATGTTAGTCATTTAGCAGTTATGATTAATTGATCTCTTAAACATAGCATGATAAGGAATTACAATGTCAGTTAAATGAACTATTTCTTTAACCAGATATTCATCATAATATTTTCATGCCAAAATCTCAATTATTATTAGTATTTCTCTTGGTTACATGGAGGACTAATCCTTCATCCAATCGAGATAATGTTAGGGAATATAGAGTTAGATCTGCATTTAGTTTAAAGACCACATTTCTTTAAGTCCTCTTCTTAAGGAGGCAAAGCATTAGAAGTGGTTTGGTTGAGCCCCAAATCAGCTTAAGGGATTACTTTCTTGCCAATCTAGTAGCAAGGGAGTCATCTTGATTTCTATTTCTCTGTTGGTGAGAGAATAGAGATATTATAAGCCAACAGAGATATAGAGAAATGGTAATTGGACCCAATAGAACCAGTTGGAAGCACCATTCAACGGATATAGATCTAAGTTATATATCTTGACTGGGTGGTATCCTTAAAATGTTTGATTAGCCCATTTTTGCTGATCAACACCACATTAGCTATCATACTAGGTATTCAACATACTTCTTGTAGGGCTCAAGCCTCCTACAATCCACATCTTTGTTGCAGCAAGGTCTAGGCCTTCATATGCATGGAAATACACTTGTTTGGATTGCGTTGTTGCTTTGGATGACTATGGCCTAGGTAGAGGATCTAAACTAGGTGTCTACACCCTCAAAACATACCTCCCAATATGTTGTAACAACAACCCTTCTCTCTGTCGTAGAACAGAATGATACTCTCTTTCTTAGGAAATGAAATCACCTTTGTTTTGTTATGCTATTTCTTGAGATGACTGTAGCTAGGGAAGGAGGTCCCTTCTAGGCCTCTTGGCCCTCTTAAATCCTCCTCCGCATGTTGTTGTTGTTGGGGAAAATTAATTGCTTAATAAAAACAACTAATCACTTGAACATTAATTATCAACTTGAGGAGCATCTTTCTATTTCAAGGCAATCAGCAAAATATATGCATAACAATACCAACAGATAACACTGGTTCTATATGATTGTGTTCTATATTATCAAGCTCATTCAACAAGAAATAAAATGTAAGAATTGAATAATAAAACTAAAATTAGAAAGAAAGTAAATGGCATGAAAAACAATTATGCTAATCATGCAACTTGAATCATTGCTAAATTAAACCACACATTGCTGAATTGGAAATTTAATCTATTGCACCCAACATAATTCAAATGCTAATCTAGAGCAGTAAATTAAATGAAATCTAGAAATTGGATGAAATAACAAATCTAGAAAATGCAAAAAATAACAAATTAGTTAAAAGTGTTGAAAATAGCAACAAGAAATGCTAAAAATAGAAGTGCTAAAAATAACACTGATATAAATAGCATCTCAGGTACTAGTGTTAGATATATTAGCAAGGAATGAAAAAAATGGAAATGCTAAAAATAACGTTGCTATAAATAGTATTTCGGGATAGATTCCAATTTTAGTTAGTCCCTGAACTAAAATTGAGAAGTAAAATTCAAATTTGATCTTAGCAGTTGTTTGTAAAATAATTAATTAATTCATCTTGAGTTAATTAGTTGGAGAAAATCAAACATGAAGTCTATGTGAAGACATGCAACAGTTATCCCTTTGATTGAGGAACTTATCCCTTAGTTAAAGAGATAAGGATGAGTTGTAATTAGTTAACTCAGTTAACTGAGTTAAGTCTAGTTAGATTAGTTCAAATAGTTTGTTGAACTAATTGTGAGTTCAGTTAGTTAATGCATGCATGCATGTAACTGCTGCACTTCAGATAACTGAATATTCTCTCATAAATAACTCATGCATGTCAGTTCAGTCAGAGACCCAATTGAGATCAGAGGAAAGGATAGTGTACTATCAATTGCAGGATTTTTCTTATATAGGAAACTCATACATGTAGAAGGAATTATCTCCTTTAGGATTGCACAATTACTACTGAGCCAAGTGAGTAGTGTGAGGTGGGAATTCACACAAGTGGAAGCACTGGACCCCAGGGAAAACTACGCAAAGAAATAGGAGGCTTGGAGGGCTAAGGAAAGGCATATCTTGTGTGTATTCAGTCTATGAGCTGAATTTGTTGGATTGTAGAGAGAGCAGGATAGCTTGGGAGCTAATTATTTTTGTAATTTGAACATATTTCCACTTGTATGATAATATAGATATTGGGGTTTCAGGTTGAGGCTTTCCCCGGGTTATTCTTCTGTGTTCATGTGTGATTGATTTCTCATTATTAGTTATATGTTTTCTATTTGATCTTGCTCATATTCGATTAAGCTTCCAAAAGTTTGTTGTAGAAGTAGATCTTGTATTTTGCTTTAGTATATTTCATAATCTGTTGATCTACAATGGGAATTTCTACATGGTATTAGAGCAAAGGTGATCAAAGTGGACAATAGTATACAAATAAGGGAGAATTTCAAAGTTTCAAGTTCCTGATTATAGAATTTGAATTCTTATCACATCTCAAATTTCCCCAATGGCGTTCAATGGTTTAAGACTCGAGTATGCCCTTAATGGTAGCTCAAATTATATAGCCTAGAAGGATCACATGGAAGCAGTATTAGAGGACAATGGTCTAAAGGACTTCATTAATCAAGAACACCTTAAGCCAACAGCGGTTAATCCAACAGAATTGGCAGAATGGAAGAAATGTGTGGCTAGAGCAAGGAGAATCCTTCTGGAGGGAGTTCAAGACCACATTGTCTCGAGCCTCCATGGGAAGGAGACACCATTTTTGATGTGGAAAACATTGAAAGATCTATATCAGAACAACAACGATCAGAGGAAGCTGGCACTGAAAGACAAGCTCCGGAAAATCAAGTGTGAAAAGGGCGACACGATCTCTACATATCTAAACAAGCTCACCACCTGCAGGGATGAGCTTCGAAGTGTAGGGATCACGACTGTCGATGACGACATGGTGAGTCTTGCACTCCTTGGTCTTCCTAATAGTTGGCATAGCTACCAAGAATCGGTTAATGGAAGAGAAAAATTGCCAGATTAGGAATGACTTTGGTCGGATCTGATGCAGGAGGAGATAAGAAGAAGCACCAGAGATGGTTCTTCATCCAAGGAGGATGAAAAAAATTGTGCCTTAGCGAGTAAGGCAAAGAAAGGGAAGGAGAAGGATTCCCATCCCAAATTCAGCTCTTCCCATGGTGGGAAGAAGTTTGATAAATCGAAAGTGTGATGCTTTCATTATCATGAAGTGGGCCATTATGCTACGAATTGTCCATAGAAGAAATCCAAGAAGGGTTCCTCGAAGGGATATGATGGTGAGGCACTGGCCTCATATTTTGAGTTGGATTTCTCTCTTATCGCATGCATGGTTTCATCCATGGTGGGATGTGGTTGGTTTCTTGACATTGGAGCTTCATTCCACATGGCCGGTGACAAGAGTTTGTTCAGTAGCTTGGAGGAGAAAGATCCCTAGATACTCATAGAGATGGGTAATGATGAAAAGTATAGTGTCTCGGGTGTAGGCATGATTGTTTTTCAGAGTAAGAATGGAGCTCACATTACCTTGACCGATGTCAAGTATGTACTAGGACTGAGGAAAAATTTGGTGTCGATCGCAAGGTTGGAAGACAAAGGCTATGATGTAGTCTTCAGTAAGGGAAAGGTTTTCCTTCAAAACATCACCATGAGACAGGTGAAGCAGATCAGTTCACGAGTCAAGAACCTGTATGCTCTTAAGGTTTAAGTTGCATGCAAAGCCTTGAGGAGCAAGGCAACTAATGGAGACTTCGTGGTTAAGAGGGAGAGTAAATTGCCTCTCAACATGCAGTGCCAGAAGAAGTCTGAGACAATTGTGGAGGAACCACAATTGGTGAAGCAGCTTCAGGAGGTTGTGGAGCAGCCACAACTAGAGAAGCCGAGAGGAGATTGAGTAGAGACATATATTCATGCAAAGACCTCCAGTAGGGGGAAATTTCGAGTCAAGTGGGCAGAGGGATCACATGCATCCATACCTCCAGGTAGGAGTTGGGGTGATGTGGAGTGAAAGTCCCAAGAAGGCTGGAATAGGGGCAGGCACAGTGAGGTACCCAACCTCTTTGATTAGACCTTGCTACGGGAGCCTCGATGAGGAGTAGCGGGACTGGCTGAGTGGGTAGAGACAGATGCAGATGGAGCGATAGAGAGAGCTACATGACAGGAATCCCAAGACAGTGTAGAGCTAGCAGGCTGCAACAATGTGAGAGGCACAGGAGTGTTGCACCAGTGCAGGATGGCACAGAGAGGTGTGAAACAGTGTGAGATGCATGGAGTGTTGTATCAGCTCAGAGGTCATAGAGGGAGCACTTGTCAACGGCAAAGGAAGCTTCAGCATCAGAGGATGTTTCTTTCCCAACAGGGAGGTTAGTTGGGAGATTTTTTGTTTCTAGAGTTGCTGGAGCAACAACACTCGGGAGAAGTGTTGCATGCAAAACATTCCAAAGGTTCAGGATCGGGTTCAAGTTGAATTCGTTTCTTGTTGAGAGGGAGTGTTGAAAATAGCAACAAGAAATGCTAAAAATAGAAGTGCTAAAAATAGCACTGATATAAATAGCATCTTAGCTACCAGTGTTGGATATAGTAGCAAGGAATGAAAAAAATGGAAATGATAAAAATAGCATTGCTATAAATAGTATTTTGGGATAGATTCCAATTTTAGTTAGTCCCTGAACTAAAATTGAGAAGTAAAATTCGAATTTGATCTTAGCAGTTGTTTGTAAAATAATTAATTAATTCATCTTGAGTTAATTAGTTGGAGAAAATCAAATATGAAGTCTATGTGAAGACATGCAACAGTTTCCCTTTAATTGAGGAACTTATCCCTTAGTTAAAGAGATAAGGATGAGTTGTAATTAGTTAGCTCAGTTAATTGAGTTAAGTCCAATTAGATTTGTTCAAATAGTTTGTTGAACTAATTGTGAGTTCAGTTAGTTAATGCATGCATGCATGTAACTGCTGCACTTCAGATAACTGAATATTCTCTTATAAATAACTCATGCATGTCAGTTCGGTCAGAGACCCAGTTGAGATCAGAGGAAGGGACAGTGTACTATCAGTTGGAGGATTTTTCCTATATAGGAAACTCATCCATGTAGAAGGAATTGTCTCCGTTAGGATTGCAGAGAGAGCAGTGTGAGTAACTGCTAAGCCAAGTGAGCAGTGTGAGGTGGGAATTCACACAAGTGGAAGCACTGGACCCCAGGAAAAATTGAATAAGGAAATAGGAGGCTTGGAGGGCTGAGGAAAGGCATATGTTTTGTCTATTCAGTCTGTGAGCTGAATTTGTTGGATTGCAGAGAGAGAAGGATAGCTTGTGAGCTAATTCTTTTTGTAATTTGAACATATTTCCACTTGTATGATAATATAGAGATTGGGGTTTTAGGCTGAGGCTTTCCCCGGGTTATTCTTCTATGTTCATGTGTGATTGATTTCTCATTCTTAGTTATATGTGTTCTATTTGATCTTTCTCATATTCGATTAAGCTTCTGCAAGTTTGTTTTAGAAGTAGATCTTGTATTTTGCTTTAGTATATTACATAATCTATTGATCTACAGTGGGGATTTCTACAAAAAGAAAGGAAATATACTTTAAGGAATGACAATTGAAATTAAAATAAACAAACACATAACTACACTAACTTACATGTTCAAGGTAGCACCTCATCCAAGGTAGTGGGCCCAACTGCCCAAGACTCAGTTCCGCCTTGAGAAATAATTCATATCAGATTACAAGTAAAAGATGTAGAACTCAATGGATAGCTTCCTTCATTAAAACATATGAGAGAAATAATTACATAAATTGAAGTTCTTAGCTTTTCCTCAAATTCAATAATTGTTCATCTCCCATCTCTCATCTCTTATCTCTTCTCCTACATCCTATCTAATAATCATCCATACCCTATCTCCTCATTATCTCCCAATTATCCCCCCCTCTCTTTGTTCTCTGTTTTCATTTAAATACACAGAGAGCAAAGGGAAGTTACAACAAAGTTGATTACAAACTGATTTTCATTACAAATTTGGATTTATTATATAATCTCAAGAAAGAATATCAAATGTAAAAGATCTTTCCATCAACATTCAGTAGGAACAAGTCAAATCTGGTATTACAACTGGGAGAATTTGGAAAACGGCCGCAACAACAAATATGAGAAAATCATGTTCGAAGAACCTTGCATTTATCTTAATACAAACCGAATTTTTGAAAACTTCTCTTCAGTAAACTAACTTGGTCCGTTCTAGACAAAACCCATGTTTTGGATTTTCACGATTATCCTTCATTTGTTTGAAACGTCCAATGCAAAACTGTCACTTCTTATTCCAGCAAATTTCTGAGTTGGAATATTTGATTATGAGCTGGAAATCAAATTTGCAATCTAGAAAAGACCTTGGAGGCTAAAATAGTGAGCGATGTTATAACAAATTCATTAATAAACTTTCATTGGAAAAATAATGCATAATAATATTCAATATATTAAAAATAAAGGAGAACAAGTATTATTTACTCACAAGAGCATAAATAACTATAAAATGGAATTATATGATAGATTATGATAAATAACATGATAAAGAATGGTAGAAATGGATGAAATAGATGTTAAAAAGTGATAATAATAATGACAAATTAGTGGCCCAACATACCCCCAAACTGAATATGTTGCATGTCCTCATGCAACCCAAAGCCTCTGTATTAACCAAGCTATAATACAAAAATGTTCATCCCAACTCATGAAATTGATGGAACAAATGAGTTCTTCCTCAAATAATGAATATTCAATTTTAGCAATGTTGATGAAGGCGTAACAATTTTCACATTGACTTTCAACTATATGTATATGAAGTTGCAACAAAATATGATATAAGTAATGGAAACTTCATTTTCTCAAAAACTACAAACCAGATTTTGTTGAAATTTTGCAAGCAGATTTCTACTATATTAATGCTTCTCTAATCCAAAAATCAGATCGTTTTGATGCACAAATCATGAGATATAAGCAAAATGGTTGTAGGTGACAGTGCATGATTTCTGAAATTTTACAAACTAATTTAACTTGAAATTTTCTGGGTTTGTGTATTTTAATGATACCTCTTTGCTATCCAAAAATCACAAGAATTTAGTTCATAGTTTTAAAGATATACACAATTCACTTTCTACATTGTATAAATTATATGCCTTAAATGAGAAAGAAAGTAGAAAACATCCATCATGTGTAGCAATCCCTTACCCCCAAACTGAATATGTTGCATGCCCTCATCCAATGTTAGAAAAGAAATTGAGGTGGTTGCTACAATTTGTTGAAATCTATGCTTGGTGTAAAACAACATGGAATAAAGGAGGTTTTGAGAATGAATAAGGAGATCGATGGATGATGGCATGGTCATAATAAATAAATGAATGAAAGTAACACTCCCCCAAACTAAAAGCTTTTGTCTCTGAAAAATGGGAAGTAGTAAAGATGTGGAATGAATGATGATAAATAATTCTTAATGGATTTTCATGAAATTCTCCTAAATTTTTAATAAATCAGAAACTTATGCTAGTTTACCTCAAGTTTTACCTCCGAGAAAAAAAATGTGGAATGACATGTATGGACTAGAATTTATTGAAGCTAATCTAGGCTGAGATGATGTTGAAAGTGATGCAAAAGGTGGAAGCCATGCAAACACATCTTGTCTAAATAATTGTTCACGTTCACGAGTTGCTCGAGCCTCTTCTATTAGTTGCAACAGTGTGTACTTATTGTGAATAGAGTTTCCCCCCATACTTGTTGTTTTCCTGTAAACAGTTCACTACTATGCATGCAATTTTCTTGAGTCCACAGTTTTAGTTTTGAATAGTAATAGATAAGCCACATGCAAATATTTCAATCAGAAAAACTTTTGTATAAATGCAATAATAATATTTTGTCAAATAAACAAGTTATGGCGAAGTTTAGTAATTATATCTTTTCATATCATCATAGTGCATGACCTTCCCCCTCCAATGAGAAAAGGGCGTCCATGACCATAAAGCATAGGAAAAAGGGAAAGGACATTGGGGATTCATAAATGTGGCAGAAAAATAGTCAGAGCAGCATAAATACGGCAAAATACGGTCAGAGCAGTACAAGTTGCAAAGATTGGAAATGACCGTAAAAGGAATAAAACAGAGAATGGATCATTATGCGAAGAGATATTTTCCTTAGGTGGAAAAATATGATGAAAGCATGATCGGTGATAAATGATAATGACTGTTGGTATTGATTGATAGGAAAGTATTGATATAATGCATATAAAAGTGTAGTTTACCATGCATATTGGTTAATATAGTTATAAACATTGTTCAAATGGTAAAGTCACCTTTAGAAATGAATAAATAGGAAATAATGGGATAAAGAATAATCGGCAATGTAACATAGAACTTCAATACCGCAAGAAGAGCCACTGCTGCCAGCAAGCATTCATAGCCTCGACAAGGTTGTTTTTTAACGCAAAAATGAGCCAAAGTCCTCCATTTATTATTTAGATGATTCTTCTTTTCCTTGCAATAAAGAGACCACTATGCTGGCATGGTAACTAGATAATCATAGTGTCATTCACCAAGATATAACAAAGTGATCAGGTTGCCTCGTGATGAGACCCCCTGTCCTTCTGACAGTTTTAACTATCAAGAAGGTCATTACCTTGGTGTGGTGGCCATAATGGAATGTCACCTGTTACACCCTCATGATCATGGTAGGCTGGCTCGTGATGAGACCCCCTATCCTCTTTAAGAAGATGTGTGTTGCATTTTCATATTTTCATATTTTCATGTTTTTATTGTAAAGGGAGGGAGGCTCATTTACTCCTTAAGAGTTAGGGATGGCGTAAGAAGTAAAAAAATGCCAATGAAAGTTATGCTTTTATCCCTATATCATCATACCAAAGGGATTTATCCATTGAAAGTGTGAAATATAAACCAGCATGGTATTAAGATAGTAAATCATTTTATGATGTGTCCAAAGAGAAGATATTCAACCAGTCATTATATAGATGAACCATGTCAGTTTCGGAATAAAGATGACCATCAAAAGGTTTTACAAATCATAATGGTATTAATATTACTGTTTTTCTTTATCTGAGGTACAAATTCCAAATCCAAATAGATGGTTTCACTAAAAACATGGAAGAGAAGAAAATGGCAAAAATAATGACCGACAATGGAACAACAAAAAAAATCATAGTTGTTCATTCTACCAAACAAAAACTGTTCAATCGATTGAACATCAGTTATTCAATTGATTGAATAACATTTGTTCAATTGATTGAACAACAAACACACAAAAAGAATTCGGTGTTGTTCAATTGATTGAATAGCAATCGTTCAATCGATTGAACAACAAAACACTCAAAAATAAATCGGTGTTGTTCAATTGATTGAACAACAATCGTTCAATCAATTGAACAACAAAACACACAAAAAGAAATTGGTGTTGTTCAATTGATTGAACAACAAAACATACAAAAAGAATTCGGTGATGTTCAATTGATTGAATAACAATAGTTCAATCGATTGAACAACAATAGTTCAATCGATTGAACAACAAAACACATAAAAAGAAATCGGTGATGTTCAATTGACTGAACAATAGCTATTTAATTGACTAAACAACAACCGTACATTCACCAACGGAATGGCAACTACAACTTTGAAGGAAGAAACACCTGAAACACAAGAACGTAAGAGAAATCAGAAAAGAAACAACACTTTATTTAAAAGCAATAAATAAATAAATAAATTAAGTTACAACAACTATGATGTTGTTTCCTAAAGGAACATCAATCTGTTTCCAGGAACAACAATCTGTCAATGGAAAAAATGATCTCTTGGAAAAATGCTTTGGCAGCAGTGACATGAATCTTCAAATGGAAATCAATTCTCCATTTCTTCTGTTATGAATCTGTTAGTAATGAAAAAGTCTTCACGTTGTTTTCTCCATGTTGGTGAGCAATAGTGGGAACAATTTTGTAACAAGGTATTATGTTTCATTTTATTTTTTTAGATCGTGACACCTAGAAAAAATCAAAAACATATGGTATTAAATTTGCTAACATTTGTTCAAATCAAATTCCCTTATTTTATTATCATTGTCTTCAAGAATAACTCGTTCATAAATTGACCTTCTTTATTCTCCTAGGACCTGCAAAAAAACAAGTGTCTACCTACAATAAAACATGAAATCGTGGAAGAAGAGAAGTGATCATGTTCTCATAATCCAAGACATGCAAAAAATTAACAGTTATTTACTCTGCAAAACAAATCCACAAAAAGATAAACAAAGAAAAAATTATTTGTCACCTGTAGGAAAGAAGTGGTCGACCATACTAACCAGCAATGTTTTAATCATAAATCCTTTGTTCCTTGTCCGATTTGAGTGATTCGAAAGCCAAATGAGAGATAATTAAAAGGCATATCACAAATAGAAATAGGTTTTAAATATTGCATGAGATGATCTGTCAAATTTACTTAGAACGACCTGCATAACAATGTCATTTTCGATTTCCCAACTTAGACCAACAGTTGATATTTTAAGAATAATTTTTTCATTTGATGATAAATTGAAATCATTAAAATTGGAGATTAAATCAGATTAAATTTTTTATCTCCAAGAAAAATAGGTTTTGAATACAAGAATAATTGATGGGTCAAATATGCAAGTGAACATCTGGAAAAAGAGAGTTTTAAGAGTGTTGATTTACGATAGACATTCAATATTTGGGTCATAACATTCTCATACGATATCAAAATTAAGTGATTCAAATTTCCCTGTAAACTATATTAATAGGGGAATATACCATAGAAATATGTTTTTAAAATATAGTTATTTAGGCCTCCAAAACCTGACTGTCCCAACTCTGTTACGACCCTGTCAATGTTTTGGTTATAACGTTTTCGTTTCAAATCCAAATGGAGTGATTCAAATTGGGTTGGAAATTAGAAATAAAGGGATACTTATGATAGAAACAGTTTTTAAAAATATTCCCTTTTGGTGCCTCAAAACATGACTGTCCCGACTGTATTTTCAGAACTTTCATCAAGCCCGCAAGTAAAAAAAAAAAATGATATTCAAGCAATTTTTCCAAATTGGTGATAAAAATGAATGAGTATTTGTAGAACTATTATTTTCAATATAATACATCTACATACACAAACAGATTAAAATATCTATCACCAATGTTGATTTCCACAACGTGTTGCAACAAAAACAACTATTTTTACAATAAAAAAAATTGTGTTTATTTATGTCCTTATCTATTTTATTTTCTACACTAACCTACTCTTCTTTGAAAAATGAATATGCTTACGTATAAGAGTACTTCTAGTGGATCCATTTTCGAAATAAGACCTCAAGTATGTACATACCCAAATTTGAAAAATGTTAGTTGATAAATAATAGGGTATGAAAAGCTAACTTTCCTTGAAAAGATGGTGTCAAAAATTGTTGAAGTATGGAGGGATGCTGCAAGCAAATGATGGAGTCAAACCAATATTCAACATATCCTTTACTTTCTTGATGCCCATAGCTTTCATATCATGAAATTATTGAGTTTTTAAAACAGCTTGTTGATGCAGACTAGAAGAAACCTCATTTTCTTCCATGACTTCTACATTTTTTGGATTTGAAACATTTCCAATCTCAATATAAGTTTTTTGCAATGGTGCATGTGAGATAGAATGGGTGGGAAGGGTAGGTAAATTTTGCAGTTCAATATTGTAAGCATGTTGTACTGGTTTATTATGGTGAGGGTGTGGAATGAGTTGAGCATGAAGTTTTGTAGGGCATGGAGGATTTTGATGATGTAATTGATTGGGTTGTGTGGATGGTTTTGATAGACAAGTAAGATGGTGTTGAAAGTATGGAAAAGAATATGGATTATGTGTTTGTGCTACAAGATGTGGGAGAGTATCCATGTAATCATAAGATGAACCATGCCAAACTTGTAGACAAGATTGGTGGGGGTTATATTGAGATTGACATGGCTGCCCTAACACAAGAGTATTCCATAATGGATTATGCAAGTAAGAAAATGGAGAGGAAGTTTTTTGAATCGTACATGTAGGCCACAATTTCCATGGTTGTGAAATTTTAGCAGCTTCTCCATCTATTTGATATGATGCTTCCATCCTAGATAAGAAAGAACAACTATCTATGGGATGCTTCTTTCGACAATGAGGGAAAAAAACTTCTTTAATTTGTTGAGTTTTCTGAACCTGCAAAACATCCAATTGTGAATTTAGAAATCTAATAAAATAAATTTTAAAATGTTCAAATAAATCATCGATTTCAACTCCTATATCTCCTGTTCTTGTAGTAGATTTGGAAAAGAAAGAAGAAACTTCTCTAGAATTCTTACCAGCCTTGGAGATTCCTCTTGAATACCTTATGCATAATTCACAAACATCATCATATGATAACTAAAAAACATCACCTTTTCCCATTAGATTTAAGAGTTCTAAAAATTCATCCTTGATTCCTTTAAGAATGAGTGTTTTTAAGATCTCTTTTTTCAAATACTTATGCTTTGATTTTTGAAAGTTGTATTTAAATCGCTCCACATAGTCCTCCAAGCTTTCATCTTCCCCTTGTATCATACCAAAAATATCTTCAGTGGCCTTGCAATAGTCTTGGTACTTCTTCAAGAATACATTCTTCATGTCCTCCCATGTTTGGATGCAGTTCCCACCAAGGCTCATGAACCATCGGAGAGCTGCTCCTTTTAGAGTAAGAGGAAACACTTTCAACCTTTGATCATTAGTACAATAATCATATCCTCTACAAAGTACTTCAAACTCAAATAAGAATGTATCTAGATCTTCATTTTCCAAACCATGAAAATTTGGTAGAGAAGATGGGGGAATTATGTGCATTTGTGTCACTCCTCCTAAATCTTTGAAAAGGAATTCAAAAGTAGTAATGTGAGAAATTTCTTACCATAATAGAAGATGTTCTTCATGTGTTTCTTTAAGGCTCCTCCTTCAAATGTTCCTGTCAATTGGTTAGTGAAATGGGTGGTGCTTACATCACCACTTGAGTGGAATCATGAGATTTTTTTTTCAAAATTATAGCTCTAAAATTCCTACTTCTATCAGTACATGCTATATGACCTAAGCCTGAATACTGAGGGTAGATCCATCACTAGTTCCACAGGATGCTTGTGTAGGTTCTTACCATCCGTCTTCAATATCCATCTCTCACGAAGTCAGGTATGCATCTACAACTAGATATTAGTGTGGTAGTGAAATTTGACTATGTCCTCGGCAACGACGCCAAAATGTTGGGGAAAATTAATTTTTAATAAAAACAACTAATCACTTGAACATTAATTATCAACTTGAGTAGCTTCTTTTTATTTCAAGGCAATCGGAAAAATATATGCATAACAATACCAACGGATAACATTGGTTCTATATGATTTTGTTCTATACTATCAAGCTCATTCAACAAGAAATAAAATGTAAGACTTGAATAATAAAACTAAAATTAAAAAGAAAGTAAATGATATGAAAAACAATTATGCTAATCACACAACTTGAATAATTGCTATATTAAACCACACATTGCTGAATTGGAAATTTAATCTATTGCACCCAACATAATTCAAATGCTAATCTATAGTGTTAAATTAAATGAAATCTAGAAATTGGATGAAATAACAAATCTGGAAAATACAACAAACAACAAATTAGTTAAAAGAGAGGAAATATACTTTAAGGAATGACAATTGAAATTAAAATAAATAAACACATAACTACACTAACTTACATGTTCAATGCAGCACCTCATCCAAGGTAGTGAGCCCAACTACCCAAGACTCAATTCTACCTTGAAAAATAATTCAGATCAGATTACAAGTAACAGATGTAGAACTCAATGGATAGCTTCCTTCATTAAAGCATATGAGAGAAATAATTACATAAATTGAAGTTCTTAGCTTTTCCTCAAATTCAATAATTGCTTACCTCCCATCTCTCATCTCTTATCCCTTCTCCTACATCCTATCTAATAATCGTTCATCTCCTATCTCCTCATTATCTCCCAATTATCCCCCCCCCCCCCCTCTTTGTTCTTTGTTTTCATTTAAATACACAAAGAGAAAAGGGAAGTTACAACAAAGTTGATTACAAACTAATTTCCATTAAAAATTTGGGTTAGTTACATAATCTCAATAAAGAATATCAGATCTGAAAGATCTTTCCATCAACATTTAGCAGGAACAAGTCGAATCTGGTATTGTAATTGGGAGAATTTGGAAAATGGTCGCAACAGAAAATCTGAGAAAATAGTCTTCAAAGAACCTTGCATTTCTCCTAATACAGACTGAATTTTGGAAAACTACTCATCACAAAACTAACTTGGTCTATTCTGGACAAAACCCATATTTCTGATTTTCAATATTTACCTTCATTTGTCTAAAAGTGCCAATGCAAAACTGTCACTTCTTATTCCAGCAAATTTCTGAGTTTAAATATTTGATTATGAGCTGGAAATCAAATTTGCAATTCGGAAAAGATATTGGAGGCTAAAATAGTGAGTGATGTTATAACAAATTCATTAATAAACCATCATTGGAAAAATAATGCATAATAATCTTCAATATATTAAAAATAAAGGAGAACAAGTATTATTTACTCACAAGAGAATAAATAACTATAAAATGGAATTATATGATAGATTATGACAATTAACATTATAAAGAATGGTAGAAATGGATGAAATAGATGTTAAAAAGTGATAATAATAATAATGACAAATTAGTGTCCCAACAAGCCTACTTCTTGTAGGGCTCATGCCTCCTACAATCCACATCTTTGTTGCGGCAAGGTCTAGGCCTTTGTATGCATGGAAATACACCTGTTTGGATTGCGTTGTTGCTTTGGATGACTATGGCCTAGGTAGAGGATCTAAACTAGGTGTCTATACCCTCAAAACATACCTCCCAATATGTTGTAACAACAACCCTTCTCTCTGGCATAGAACAAAATGAGAATCTCTTTCTTAAGACAAGAAACCACCCTTGTTTTCATGCGCTATTTCTTGAGATGATAGCGGCTAGGGAAGGAGGTCCCTTCTAGGCCTCTTGGATCTCTTAAATCCTCCTCCACATGTTGTTGTAAATACACCTCCATACGAACTTTAAGAAAAAGACAAGCCCTCCACAAAATAGCATAGAAAACCACCAATACTTACATCTAGTATGTGACCTGATCTGGCAAGTAGGAAGTAGGACATACCCAAAAAAAATAGAAAGGTTGCCCAAAAACAATCCTCGTAGCCTCACATGAACTACCTTAGACCTATGACTTTCTATGAAGGGATTTTCATCCTAACCACAGAGATAAAACTTCTCCAAAATCAGATCCTTTCCTTCTTCTTCCCTGCCTCAGAACCGCTGCCAATTTTAGAGCTATTCTATAATGTTAGATGCACTTAGGATATGCCAAATAGACTCATGATCACCTTTATTTATAGCTCCCATGTGGGTGTCAATGAAAAAACCTAAAGGGCACCTTAACATGTTGGCCGACTTAACCTAGTAGTCCTCTTCACCCTCATTCAACATAAAAAAGTAATATCTCCACAATGACAACTTAGAATCTGATGATTTTCATTGCGTTGGATTTGTCTCAACGTCCTCTATCATCTCCATCCATAACATCTCCAATTATCACTATGGTTTTGTCCCCAATAAAAATGGGTACAAAACCCCAAGCTTAGGTTTAAAGCCCACAAAATTCTTTTGTGTGCCAAATCCTCCATGACCCTCAAGCCTAGTGTTTGGAGTACCTCACAAGCTACAAATCTCAACACTTCCTCTTAGCGAGGGAGGTACTTCCAACACTAGGAAGTCTCGATCAACATCATTATAAGCACTAGCCCATCTGGCGTCCATCACTACAACATACTCTGCAGAATGAACCCTGCAATATTGGTAGTGCCTCTTCCTCATGACATCTAGACCTAAAGATCCAAAACATCCATATAGGTCTACTCCCTCTAAGTCTAGACTCCCTCTGAGCCTACATGAAATCCATTGGCTCAGTCCTGCAAGAACTCATCCTCTTGGATCAAATACTACTCGTGCAAATCCCTCCAATCTTAGATATGCAACATCATGATCCAATGAAGACTCTAGCCTTCCAATCTATAGTCCATCGCATGAAGCAATCTCGATCACCCTAATCTCATCCATGCCAAAGAGATCCTCAAGTTTTCCCAACCATCCATGACAAGTCATAGGAAGTCCATGATTAGAAACTTGTACTACAAAAAATTGTTATTCACTGGGCTAATCCACCAGAAGTCATAACCAATCTCGTTGCAAAGCCAGTCAAGACCACATATCCATGTCTTCATTTGAACCCTCTGCTCCATGATCTGGAAAATCCATCTCCCTCTAGGTTGCTTCATTGTGCACACACTAATTCACTATACCTCAAATTAGCTCAGACACGCTCTGATACCATTGTATTTTTCCATGACCCTGGTGTCTAGGATAGAATCTTAAATATTTGATGCTACCAAAACAAGAATCACAATGAATCTGCTTTGCAAAGAGGAAAAATACACAATATTGAATCTACTAATGCACAAAATATACACAACTTTTTACACAATTTAGTACAATAACCAAACTTCATTATATTATTCAACTTGAATAATACAACATTCTAGGGCTCCTGTACCAGGGATAATTGCCCTCAAATATGCACCAGTATAAGAATAAAAAATAGGGGCTTGGTGTCAATTCATTGACAACCAATATACCCTCAACAATATACTCTCACCATATGGTTGTAGTGATTTTTCTCAACACCTCTCGATCGTACCCTATACCTGACCATTCCTTCGGCTTTTGATCTACAACACATACCTCTATCAATGATCCAAGTCCAAATGGACACTAAATCCTGTCTCAACAATATGCTCTCTCATTAATCGTTTGTCCATCAACTCATCAAAAAAACGAGACTCCTATTGAGTTGTTCATAACTCTGTTTGTGAAAAACTCACAACTTCCCACTATTTCCCCTTAGCTACTTAGGGACTTCAGCTCACTATAGTCTTCCCGTGCTGCTCTAATGAAGAATAACATAATGGATGGAGGGCTACTACCTATCACTACTACAAATATCTTCTCCAACAATGAACATGGGCTAAAACAAACTACTCCTCTGGCTAATTTGACCTATGAGTTCCACCGAAATGCCTCTCTTAGGATTACACTTGGTCCACTCTCACGCTTCCCTTCAACATACCGTGAGTGTCCAATACATTTTCCTCTTCTAGGACACCATCCACCTACAAAATCACATCAACTCAAGAGGAATAACATACCTTTTTTCTGCAACCTTTTGTTTCTCCTCTTTACATACATACAACTGTTGATGCGTCTACTCATAGGATGTCTACAAACAAACGTCATCCACTAGCATCCATTCTTCACCAAGAAGTCATCTACAATGAATTGATGCTACCTCCTTACCTTGGGATCTATGCTTTCTTGAGCTTTGGTTATGGCACACCAACAACCCTAAACCTACTTCAACTCATTGTGATTCCTTGTCCAAATGTGTTTCCTCCTTAGTTGTCCTACTAAGCATTCAACATACTTCTTGTACAGTTGAATCTCCCTACAATCCACATATTTTCTACAATAAGGTATAGGCCTTCATATGCAAGAAAATACACATGTTATGACTATATTTTTCCTTTGGATGAAAATGACCTGGGTAGGGGATCGAAACTAGGCCTCTGTATGCTAAAAATAGACCTCCCAATCTATTGTTACAATAACCCTTTTTTGTGGCTTAGAAAAAAATGGGAATCTCGCTCTTAGGAAAATAAACAATCCCTTTTTACCTTCGTTATTTCTTAAGATGACTATGGCTAGGGAAGTAGGTCCCTTCTAGGCCTCTCGACCCTCTCGAATCCTCCTCCACATGCTGTTGTAACTACACTTCCATATGCCCTTGTAAACAGAGACAAACCCTTGACAAAATAATACCTAAAAACACCAATACTTACCTCTAGTCTTCATCTTGGTCTAGAAAGTAGGACGTACCCAAAAACAAGAGAAATTATGTCCCAAAATAGTCCTCCTGACCTCACATTCACAGCCTCAAACCTGCATCTTTCTCTCAAGGAATCTGTACCCTAATCATAGACAAAAAACTTCTCCAAACTTGGATCCTTGGCTTCTTCTTCCTTGCCTCAGAACCACTGCCAATTTCATATGTATTCTATGATGTTAGATGCACCGAGGATATGCCAAATAGCCTCACACTCACCTTTATTTATAGCTTCCATGTGGGTGTCAATGAATAACCCTAAAGGGAACCTTAACATGTTGGCCGACTTGATTTAGTAGGCCTCTTCGTCCACACTCAACTTTAAAAATTAATATCTCCACAAGGAAAGCTCATAAATTGACGATTTTCATTGCATTGGATTCATCTCAACGTCCTCTATCATCTCCATCCATCAGATGTCCAATTCTCTCCATGGTTTTGGCCCCAAAATCGATGGGTAAATAACCATAATCTTGGTTTCAAGCCCACAAAAGACTTTTGTGGCTAAATCCTCCACAACCCTCAATCCTAGTGTTTGGAGTACCCCCCAAGATAAAAATCTCAACAATGACTGCTACTACAGTTTGCTAGCCTTTACCAGCTAGATGACCCCAAACTCCTATCAACTAATTTCTAACCACTACCAACAAGAAGCCATACTCCCATCTTGGCAAGTGTAAAAACCCTATTAGGGAAATTATATGTGTAATAATTCCAACATTAAATTATCAATCCGGGACTCATAAGATTCTAGGTACAAGCGCAAGTAATGTAGGATTAGAGCATCCAACCTGGCTTAATATCAAATTCATATTTCTGAATTAAGTACAAAATGCAAATAAATAATTTTAATCTCAATCTAAATCAATCAAACTTAATTTCAATGCAAGTAAAATTTAACTACAATGAAACCACACTGATGCATTAACTACAAAATACTCATAAGCTATCTACTGAATTCAACCTATGTTCAATGAAAGCATTCATTCAATCACTCTAAAGCTAATCAAAATAGAGAATTCTATTCAAAGAACATGAACACTAAATCTATGCTAAGCTCACGAATATGAAATCTAATTTAAACTAATGAATACGAAATCTAAAATAAGCTCTAAAGTTTATAATTCAATCCAACCAGAGAAAGACATTCAATCAAATTACTTAAACATATAAACTTCTAAAAATAATTCTTAAACAATCTGCTCAAAGAATATGAGATCTATTGTTAAATTGACCATCCTATTCAACACTGGAAAGAATCCTGGATGATCATTTAAATGAATCGAGACCTCTATTACAGAAACATGAACTAATTATTTAAAAAGGGAAATTGAGTTACTGTCTATGAGAACATTCTATAGGCAATCTAATTAAAACAGAAGAAAGACAAGCACACACACTCTTAGATTATAACTATAACTCCTATGAGATTTTGCAACATTTTATAAGTCCTGTACTTAACAATGAGGTTCGAAAGAACTAAGAAGCTATCCACGCATATCTCATCAAATTAAATCCACGATACAAGACTTAAGAAATTAAACACGACTCTCACCGAAGTTAAGAAATATCACAATCCTGTGCATGACTCTAATTCAAACAACTTGGAATTCATTAACCAATCAAAACTCATACTACTAGATCATTCATGTGCACTCTCGAACTCAAGAATTGCAAGATGTAAAGATCAAAATCCTCATAAAATACTCATACCGGATCAATTCTTACAAGATGAGGCTCCTTTGGAACATGCAATTAATCTTTAAAAAACTATTACACAGTGTACATAAACCAATCAAACAACTCGCTCAGCAATTTGATCTACAGGAACGAAATGAAACATTTAAATACAGAATCAAAACAAACCATTTAAATTGATCAACCACACAATATACTCTAAGAAATCAACTCAATAAACTAAATCTGAATCTAAACTAGCAATGAACCTAGTTCCAGAAGTGGTGGGCCCTTGCCACACCTGGAGCAAGGTGAACTAACTCAGTGAAATGAAATCTAAAATGCAATCATAAATAACTCACAGTGGAATGAGTGTTGGAACTTGTATTAAATCAAAATGATGGCATACAAAGTCTGAATAACATAAGTTTGTAATCAACAATTATGGAGCATTACAACAATTACAGTAGTATCATTACTCAATTACTCCACTCCCTAATCTCAGCTCATCGGGTCTTTAAGAAGACAGTTGATGGAACAGAGCTAAACTAACCAAGATCTTAACATAGCAAATTTATTAACTGATGGCTATCACGGGCTCATGAAATCAATCTTGGATCAACTGCATGTATCTTCGTGAAGGATCCTAAACTAAATTAGGCAAATCGTGGTCCTCCACATTGCTGACCCATTCAAAAGTCATTCACGTTCAACAATTCTGTACTTAAGAATTGTTTTGACCTTAACTTCCTTTTGGTGATGAATTTTGCTGAACGGTTTCTAGGTTATATGAAAGAGGGTATTTTGAGCATGATGCAAGTCTCAGAATGTCGATATTCTTCACCATTTGGTCACAAACTTCATATTTTCACCTACAACAATCTCATTCTATACTCAACTCGGTAGTAACTAGTTTAACTTCCTTGTGAAGAATTTTGACGATGGACCTCTTCGGCAATTGAAATTACTGAAACCATCATTAGCAAACCATGGAAAAATAATCTTTAAGACATTAAAAACACAATAAAACTATGATATTTAACCGTCATATGAAAAGGATGGTTTTAGGCATGAGTTATGAGAAATGGGTATGAATATGGTAGAAAGTGCAGGAATATTCTTTATAAACGGTAATGTTATTTGTTGAAAATGAGGGCATTTTTTAGGCCCAACATCCCCCCATGTCTGTGATTTTGCATGTCCTCATATAAACAAATACCTTGCTCATTTATAGATTCTATGACATCATAACCTTGGGCAGGGTTGGTTCTTGTTGAGCAACACTGCGTAAAGATTTGGAGGTGTTGGTTCTTGTGGAGCAGCACTATTCATATTTGACTACCATAGAGTGGGGAGCGATCTAATTGAGGACAAACACTAAGTGGATAAGCAAGAGATGAGGGATCTTGTGAATGATGAAGTGATAATGGGAATGGTGGATACAAATGCTTTCATACTCTAAGACCAAGGTTTAGATGTGGTTCTTCTTGTTTTGGGTAGCAATGACTTCATCTTTTGATGTCAACTTTCTCACAACATATAGCATTTCGTCATGTGATAAAACTGCAGAATTGTGATAAAAATGGTACAATTCCACTATGTTAACCAACCTACAGGAATAGAGTTCATGCTATGAAATGCTAACAAAAGAATGAAAATAACACTCCCGCGTGTGATGAATTATTATGATGTAGGAAGAGAAGGAATTATGGTTTTTTCTTTGTATTAGTGGACCACTATGATCTACTTTTCATTGATATAGCCCGATTTAGAGCACTTATGCATTTTATTATGAAAATGGATTTCAAATGGAGGTGGATGATAGTGGTGATGAAAGATAGAATATATGAAGTGGAAAGTGGTTAACCATCATGTTTCCTTGCATTCTTAATGAACTAAAGAATCTTAAGCCAATTTACCTCAGGTTTACCTTTACTATGATAGCTGCAAGATGAAGTGGAGCCTGGAGCTAATGTGACTGCTGATCTGATCTGTTGAAGAAAGATGAAGGATGAACTGAAGTGCTAAATGATGAACTGAATATCCCCTTCTCCCCCATGCCTGAGGAGTTGTGTGTCCCCAAACAACGGAGGAAAGGTGACTACTACTCCCAATGACAATGGAAGTGTTGATACAAAGATCCAAACTGTTTCAAATCTGTGTTGATATCACAAAACCATATAGTCTTCAACTGCTACACACACGTGTGAAATCTTGCATATGTGAATAAATGGTGTCGATGTCAAACATAAGCAACAATCATTGGAAACCGACCATTGAGGAGATCGTTAACCAATGTGAGATATCCCACCTTTGATGTCAATGGGAATCAAGGCACTAGGTACATTCTACTAGCCATGAATAGATTTGTCGAAGTCAAATGGATTGCAGAATTCATCCACTAAGAAACATTGATGTATTTCCTTAGTAGATGACAAGGATACCTACCATTAAGGCATGCAGGCTCCTAGGTACCTTATCTAACCCTAACCCTAATCCCAGATAATGTGTTGATGTCCATGGGATAAGGCTTGTCGACGGGTGGGAATTAAGTGTTCCCACATCAACCAACATGAGTACAAGACATAATGAAATACATGATTTGAATAACTCATACAAATTTACAAACTTTATTGGGAACCTTGCCCGCCAGTTACCTGGTTTTCAAGCAAAGTCCCTGTCCAGTTGCACTAGACAATCTGGTTTTCACAAAAGGACTTATTTTTCTCTTTACTATTTTCATTTATTTATTTACTAACTTTCCTACTATACTGGAGAAAAGATTTCCTCCTTCAAGTGAAAGAGAACTTCTAGTGAAGCCATGTGTGGATCAGGTACAAGGATACATTCATGCTCAAATTTAACATATAAACTTTACAGTGTACATGAGCATGTGAAACTAGCAGCTGCAAATTATATGATGCTAAGAAAGTGTGAAGAAGAGAATGATGCCTTGCTAGAGTACTCGTTTGGAACCAATTCTTAATGTAATCATGGTGGTCTTGGTTCATTTCTTCATTTGGACAATGTTGAATGTCCTCTTCGTTGACCTCTTCAATGTCTAGTTTTAGGGGCTTCTCTAGAATAGATGTTGTCCATAAGTCCTCTGTTTCCTCTAAATATTGGAAAACGTGATTATTGGAGAATCCTATCTCTTCATGTGGTTGTGGCTCATGGAAATGAGGTTCTTCAATCACTTTTGGAGAGGTAGAAAGGTTCTTGAGTGTCATCAAGATCTGCTCTTCCAGAGAGGCAGAGACCCCAATTACTGCTAGGATTTGAGATAACTCCTTCAAATTTTTAATCATCCTTGAATCATGCTTGCTAGTTTAGAAATCCCTGTCTCTACACACGGATTAGCACCTAGGGGTTCTTATAGCACCCCAAAAATGTTTTCTCATTTAAGAGCTTGAAATTTTTAATGAATAAAAACTGATTGCAATAAAACTCACCAAACTTGAGCTCCTCACTTACTTGGACAGCCAGACTTTGGAGCAACCCAAACAAAAGTGGATGCGTGGCTCTTCACTCACAAATTACCATCATCTCCACCATCTGATTTCCCTACAACTAAGATCACACAAAAACTTGTGAAAGAAATTATGCTCTAATCCTTTTATCACCTCCCCGGTAACGGCACCAAAAATGTTGGGGAAATTATATGCGTAATAATTCCAACATTAAATTATCAATCTGGGACTCAGAAGCTTTGAGGCATAAGTGCAGGTAGTGTAGGATTAGAGCATCCAACCTAACTTAATATCAAATTCCTCTTTCTGAATTAAGTACAAAATGCAAATAAATAATTTTAATCTCAATCTAAATCAATCAAACTTAATTTCAATGTAAGTAAAATTTAACTACAATGAAACCACACTGATGCATTAACTGAAAAATACTCATAAGCTATCTACTGAATTCAACCTATGTTCAATGAAATCATTCATTCAATCACTCTAAACCTAATCAAAACAGAGAATTCTATTCAAAGAACATGAACACTACATCTATGCTAAGCTCACAAATATGAAATCTAATTTAAAGTAATGAATACGAAATCTAAACTAAGCTCTGAAGTTTCTAATTCAATCCAACCAGAGAAATACATTCAATCAAAGAAAGACATTCAATCAAATTACTTAAACATATAAACTTCTAAAAATAATTCTTAAACAATCTGCTCAAAGAATCTTAGATCTATTGTTAAATTGACCATCCTATTCAACACTGGAAAGAATCCTGGATGATGATTTAAATGAATCAAAACCTCTATTACAGAAACCTGAACTAATTATTCAAAAAGGGAAATTGAATTCCTATCTATGAGAACATTCTACAGACAATCTAATTAAAACATAATAAAGACAAGCACACACACTCTTAGATTATAACTATAACTCCTATGAGATTTTGCAACATTTTATAAGTCTTGTACTTAATAATGAGGTTCAAAAGAACTAAGAAGCTATCCACACATATCTCATCAAATTAAATCCATGATACAAGACTTAAGAAATTAAACACGACTCTCACTGAAGTTAAGAAATATCACAATCCTATGCATGACTCTAATTCAAACAACTTGGAATTCATTAACCAATCGAAACTCATACTACTAGATCATTCATGTGCACTCTCGAACTCAAGAATTGCAAGATGTAAGGATCAGAATCCTCATAAAATACTCATACCGAATCAATTCTTTCAAGATAATTCTCCTTTGGATCATGCAATTAATCTTTAAAAAACTATTACACAGTGTACATAAACCAATCAAACAACCCACTCAGCAATTTGATCTATAGGAACGAAATGAAACATTTAAATACAGAATCAAAACAAACCATTTAAATTGATCAACCACACGATATACTCTGAGAAATCCACTCAATAAACTAAATCTTAATCTAAACTAGCAATGAACCTGGTTCCAGAAGTGGTGGGACCTTGCCACACCTGGAGCAAGGTGAACTAACTCAGTGAAATGAAATCTAAAATGTAATCATAAATAACTCACAGTGGAATGAGTGTTGGAACTTGTATTAAATCAAAATGATTGCATACAAAGTCTGAATAACATAAGTTCATAATCAACAATTATGGAGCATTATAGCAATTACAGCAGTATCATTACTCAATTACTCCGCTCCCTAATCTCAACTCATCGAGTCTTTAAGAAGACAGTCGATGGAGCAAAGTTAAACTAACCAAGATCTTAACATAGCAAATTTATTAAATGATGATTATCACAGGCTCATGAAATCAATCCTGGATTAGGTGCCTGTATCTTCGTGAAGGATCCTAAACTAAATTAGGAAAATTGTCATCCTCTACATGGCTGACCCGTTCAAAAACCGTTCAGAACCGAACTCGTTCACATTTAGCAATTATGTACTTAAGAATTATTTTGACCTTAACTTCCTTTTGGTGATGAATTTTTCCGAACAGTTTCTGGGTTATATGAAAGAGGGTATTTTGAGCATGATGAAAGTCTCAGAATGTCAAGATTCTTCACCATTTGATCAAAAACTTCATATTTTCACCTACAACAATCTCATTCCATACTCAACTCTGCAGTAACTAGTTTAACTGCCTTGTGAAGAATTTCGGCGATGGAACTCTTCGGAAAATGAACTTAGCAAAACCGTCATTAGAAAACCATGGAAAAATCATCTTTAAGACATTAAAAACACAATAAAACTATGATATTTAACTGTGATATGAAAAGGATGGTTTTAGGTATGAGTTACGAGAAATGGGTATGAATTTGATAGAAAGTGCAGGAACATGCTTTATAAACAGTAATGTTATATGTTGAAAATTAGGGCATTTTTGAGGCCCAACAAACCCTGGTGAAAATTCCTTGTAATAAAAGTTAATAAAGGAAAAATAATAACCATGGTTGATGAGATGCTTATCCCAAGCTAAATTTTGGGAAAGACATCCTAGTGTGGGTGTTCATTTTGGTTATTATGGCTAAGGAAACTATCAAAGGCAATGGCTAAGGCTTTGGAAATGCAATCTAGAATTTTTTTTGGCACATTTATTTATGAAAATAATGGAAATTAGGAGAAAATGGAGGTGAAAGGTCACAGGTTGCATGTGAGGAGGAAAATGAAAGAAAATAATGGAAAATGAAGAAAATAGAGGCTTAATTGATAAAAAGGCTTCTGACAATTAGTTTGTAACCTTTTGTCAATTCAATTTGGAGATCTCTCATTATTCTCTCTATCTCTTTCAATCTTGGACACTGAGCTTTCTTGGATCACTTTGGCATTAGATTAAGAAGGGAAAAGAAGGAAAGAAGAAGGAAGGAGTAAGCAAGGAAGAGCAGGATCAAGTAGCTACAATAGTATTCTTTACAGGTATCGATTTGCATGTGTGTTTTCCTTGCTAGATTTGGAATGCATGGTATTTCATGTGGTTCTTTTGTTGTTATGGCATGGTTTTTGCTAGATGTGATCATGTTTTCAGCCCAAGATTTCCATTTCCGGATAGCCATGGTGTGATGTGGTTCTCATGCTTTGGTTGAGATGGATTGTCAGATGGATTCTAAGCTGAGTGAGGTGGATCTCTGAATGATAGAACACATGGCCTGGTAACCCCTGAACTGGACTGTGGTTTGCGGTAAAGCTAGATTTTTTATTGCCTCGGTGGGCCTAGGAATCCTTGCGGTGATTGGCAAGATATACGGTAATGCCAAGAGGTGGATTGCTCTCCGTTGGGCCTAGTAATCTTGAGTTTGTATATGTGGTAAATCTCAGAGAGTGGGTCTCAGTTTAGGGCCTAGTGATCAGGTGTGGATTGTGGTAAATCATGAGAGACTAGGGGACAGAAAAATGCCTCATAGTGTAGGTGGATAAATCCAGTGGAATCCATGCTTGTTTGGCCTAGTGATCGGGTGGAGATCATGGTAAAGCCCGTTATTACATTTTTATTGTGTTGGCCTAGTGATCTGGGGCGGATTATGGTGAAGCTTGGTTTCTATTAATGAGGGTGAGGTGGTTTAGCCTCGGGATGCCCTGGTTGGTTGTTTTGGTTTGAGTACCACATTTATGCTTGGAATATGGCATTGGGGTGAATGGCTGAAGAGATATTCGACTTAGCCATTCTATGGTCGGGTGGAATGTGGTAGTCCCATCCCATGTTTGGATTTTTTATCATCAATATGAGGTTATTTCTCGTAATATTTCTATGAGTACTATATTGGTTTATATGTGGATCATATGGATGTGATTTCCTTGATTTCTTTGTTGCTATTATGTTGGTTATGTATATGTTTTATGACAGTGGCTATGTCTAGCTCTCATCATGTTTTTACTTGTAAATGAGTGAACAATGTATCTATGACCTAACAAATGATAATGCAAAAATTGATATAAGGGAACAATGTTTCATAGCAATTCTCAGATAAGTATGAGGCCCCTATGCTTAAATATGTTGTTTACACCTATAGATTACATATTTGTGATATGTTTGATGAAATTTTTGTCATGGCTAGTAGGGGTCCAGTTAAGGGATTTCTTAAGTATTTACATTTTCGTCATTCTTTCCTTGTTATCTTTCTGTTCTGAAGGTGTCATTCAATTCTAGGCAATGATGTGGGCTCTGGGCTTGAAAAAGTGGCTCAAACCTTGGGGATGTTGGCACAACACTGGGAAAAATAGTTCTTGAACATTGGCATGCCTTGGCATGAGAACGTCTAGAGCCTCCTGGATGTTGTCAAGTCCATATCATGGGAGCGTCCGGGGGTCAGGTGGTCTAAAACCTCAATGGGACCCAGGGGCTAACTACCTAAGTGGTTGGGATGGTTCCTGGGAGCCTTGTAGCTGATGTGGAAGGTTTGTATGTTGTGTTTCCATCGATTCCACTTCCTTAAGGTTACATAGGAGGTTGAATCCAATCATAGTAGCCTCTCATCACATGTTTACCCCGATTGGCTGGTTACTTGGGTAGATGTGGGAGGAGGGTGTTACAAAGTGGTATTAGAGAATGGTTCACCCCTCAGACTGGATGGGCGGTGTGTTGGTCATGCATTCATGTCATTTTCACGTGTGATTAATCATCCTTGTGGTCTATGTGCTTGTTGCATATGCATGGTGTCAGTCATGGTTGTAGTGATGTCACCATGTGAAAGAGGATGTTGTTGTTATGAAGTATGTCGTCATGAGTGTATGATTGGTTACATGTTGTTTATGCTTGCATATTGTCAGTGTACATTGGTATGGTTGTGTTGTCATGCATGAGGTCATGGTATGTGTAGTTGATATGGTCATGCATTGATGACTGGACTCTAGCTAGATTGATGGTTACATGGTTATGTGCTTATGTATTATATGTATATATGTTGTCATGATTATGTTATACATGTAGTACGTTGATTGGTTGTTCTTGCAGATGAGATATCCTCCCCGAATTATGCTAAGGTACATTGGTTTATTGTGATTTGGTTTAGCTGACATAATATGCCTTGTAAGAGAAAGATCAAAATGACTAGAAATATGGTAGACTACAAAGACTCTCCCTATGAATCAGATGAGTAGCGTGGTGTTGGGAACTCTTCTGATTTGGTAGAAACATTGAGAAGCTTGAAGGAAAAAATAAGGAGTTGTAAGGTGGACAATGAAAAAATCATGCAAGCACAAGAGAAACATGTAGAATTTAATGCAATACTTATTCAGATTTTGTTAGAATTGCAGTGACAAGGGCCACTTCGGATCATCCATGGGTAGGAGGACATAGATAATACGGCATATGGCAGTAGGTCTCATGGTGGTTATAGATCAGATAGAGATGACACGGTTAGAGATGGCAAATTATTGGATACTCCGAATAGGAGAGGTGATGGATACAAGTATCATTCTAGTTTGGGTTCTGATAGGCATCATGATTGTCATCATTATCATCCTTACAAGAGGAGTGATAAGGGATATTTGCTATATGAGTTTAAGAAATAAACGCCACCTACTTTTGATGGAGATGTGAAGAAGTCAGAAGATGGAGAGGCTTAGATACTTGGGATGAAGAAGTTATTTAAGTTGCATAATTACACAGATAATATCAAGGCTAGAGTAGCTATCTTCAACCTGAGAGGTAAAGTAGACATCTGGTGGGAAGATGTGAGGCGAATCGGAGACATCAGGACTGATGACTTGACTTGGCATGACTTCAAGAGGATTTTCAGGAAGAAATAGTCTCGTGCCTCCTTTCAGCTACCTGGAGCACTAAGACTGTGCTTCCTTCATATAGTCACCTAGACAGATCACCAGTGTATGGCTTCAATCACATACCATTCACTTTTCCTAGGAAGGGGTCACCGTTTAACTTAACCAACTGAACTGCTCCACCGTCGGTAATCTCTTTGATGACATAGGGCCCCAGCCAGTGCATCCTAAATTTTCCTAGAAATTTATCAAACTTGCTATAATATATCAAAACCAGATCATTTACCTGGAAGATGTGAAGTTTAATGTGCCGATCATGTCATGCTTTTTCGCGCTTCTTTTGAACTTGTTGATGAAATCCAACTAGAAATCGGTCCTCTTCAATCTTTGCTAGCTACGCGAGCCTCTCTTACAAGGCTCGTCGGTCTTCCATTCTTGTGAGTGCCGCTATGCACAGACTTGGTATAATGTATTCCATTGGCATCACATCTTCTACGCCATACACGAGTCTGAAAGGCGTTTTCCCAGTCAACTTCTTGCAAGTCGTTCTGTAGGCCCATAGCACCACTGGTATGCGCATATCCCAGTCACTTCTTTAACCATTGCAGACCTTTGTTAGTTTGTTCTCCAATATTTTATTGAATGCCTCCACCATCCCATTGGCCTGCAAGTGATAAGGCGTGCTCTTCTGATGAAACACTTGAAATTCTTTCATTAAGGAAGTGCGCATTATTTCATGTGCACTTCCTTAATGTGCTGATTATTTCATTAAGGAAGTGCGCACCATGATCGCTCATCAAGGCCTTGGGACAGCCAAATCTCATCAATACATATTCAAAGAGAAACCTTGCTACTGTCAGATCGGTATAGTCCTTCACAGGTTGCGCCTCTGCCCATCTGGTCAAGTACTCTATCACAGTGATGATGTACCGCACACCTGTTTCTTCCTCGGAGGCTGAATTGGTCCCACAAAGTCAATCGCCCATTTCTCGAACGGTTGTAATGTCACCTGTGGTGTCAACGATAGTTCATCCCTTCACAATGGCCTACCAGTCCTCTGACATGTGTCACAGGCCCTACAATATGCTTTTGTGTCCTTATGCAGAGTTGGCCACCACAATCCAACACACAAAACCTTCTGCGTTATCGCTTTTCCTGCATAATGTCCTCATGCAGTTCCTCCATAAGCCTCTGCAAGGATGCTGATTCGATCAAAGTTAGGTACATAGCGTCGCAATATTTCATCAAACCCCATTTTGTACAGATGTCCTGCAATGACGGAAAAGTTTGTTGCGTGCACTACTAACTCCTTCTTCTGCTAGCTTGTATACCCTTCTGGAGTAGTCCCTGTTGTCAAGAATTGTATGATATCCTCAAAATGATTGTTGTTGATGCGTACTGCAAAGAGTTGTGTGGTAGGCAGTCCTTCCTCCAAATTAGTGGGCTCCTCTCCTATTTCGATGCGCGACAGATGATTTGGTCCCGTGTTTAATCGTCCAGGCTTCATAATAACTTCAAAATCATACTCCTGAAATAATAACAACCACATGCAGATCTTCCCCCCCAACACAGGCTTATTAACTAGGTATTTTAACGCAGAATGATCTGTGTACATCTTAAAATGTCCTCCCAGCAAATAGTTCCTGAACTTTTGGAGCGCGTATACCATGGCTAGTCCTTCGCGCTCTATAGTGGAATAGTTCTTCTCAGCCTTGGACAACTTCCTGCTTGCAAATGCTATAGGATGGTCCAATTCCCCCTCGCCCACCTATGTCAGCACAACCCCCAGCATGATATAGGAGGCGTCCACGTGCACATGAAATTAGTTCTTCCAATTCAAAAATACTAGGATTGGTGCGGTGACCATTTTCTCTTTCAGCACGTCCAAGCTCTTCTGGCATTCATCACTCCAACAGAACGTAGCATCCTTTTTCAACAACTTCTCCATGGGCGTGGTGATCTGGGCATAGCTCTTGATGAACTTCCTATAGTATCCAGTATGCCCCAGGGTCGCGCGCAACTGTTTCACATTCCTTGGCACCTCCAAGTTGATTATCACTGCGATCTTCACAGGGTCTACCATCAATCCTTGTCTGCACACCACATGCCCTAGCAGGATCCCAAAAGGGACACAAAACATACACTTCTTCAGATTGAGCACGATCTAGTACCTTTGACACATATCTAACATTAAGCGCAGACTTTCCACATGACACTTGACCAATCCAAACACTGTCCAATCGTCAAAGTACACTTCTAGGAACTTATGAATGAAGTCTTTAAATGCCGCAATGACTACGCGCAAAAATATTGTTGGCGCATTCTTCAGCCCAAAAGGCATTATAGTATACTAAAAACATCCCCATTCCGTCACAAAGTTCATCCTGCTTCTATCTTCAGGTGCGATTTTGATCTGATGATACCCAAAGAACCCATTAGTGAAAGAGTATGCTTCTTGGCCGCCTACATTATCCATGACTTCATCAGTGAACGGGGTCGGGAAAGGGTCATGCATGCAAGAATCCTTTAGCTTCCAGAGATCCACGCATATACTTATTTCTTATTTCTTTTTCTTTTCTTGAACCACTATCAAGCTTACACAATCAGACTCTTCTACTGGTTCAATAATTCATGCCACGAGAATTTTATCCAACTCAGCATGAACCCTTTCCTTATACTTAGGATTAAGGCAGTAAGGTCTTTCTTTTATAGGGTTCGCATCCGGTTTCAAGGTGATCTTCATGACACCCAGGTCTCCTGTTATCCCTTTTAAATCAGAGAACTTTGTGGGGAACAAATCTCGATATTCGTGGAGGAGCTCAGCGACCTTTTCTACTATCACATCATCCCAATAGTCCCCAATTTTTGCAAATTTTGGTTCCACCTCTGTGCCAATGTTGACTTGCCTAGTTTTCAACGGCACGGTTATGTTAGTATCCTCTATCTATGGACCGTCAACCTCATGGTGACCTTTAGTTTCCAGAATATTAACTTTTTCGGGATCCTCGTCTTCTTCTTCAATGGTCGCGTTATAGCATTCTAGTGCATGACTCAACTAGGTAGTCCAATCAAGTTGGATCAGGTCCAAAGGATCTTGTGGTATCCTAAAGATCGCTACTTTAACCTCCTGTAGCACCGCATCAATACAGTCAAACCCATCCTCAAAGCTAAACGTCATTAAAAATCCCTGGCGCAGGATGTCCCATTCCTCCGTGCCATGGCAGAGCTCAGTTTCCAAGTACCAATTCATTGGTATGACGCCCAGGGTATGACAAAATAGATGCACCCATTCAGGTTGGGGCTCCGTGCCATAAGCCTTATTCCATTTAGCCAGGTGATCACACAGGTCATCTCGTCCATCATACTTATCTGTCATCCACACTTTTGGCTGCCCAAAATGTATTCTCATCATCCTCCTATAGTCACGCCAATCACTAAAACTATCCTTGTGCGTACCCCACCATCTTGCAGGCGTAGCGCGCAGTACCCAGTCCAAGGCCTGGAAGCGATGTTTCTCCAGTACTTCTCTTTCAAATGCATCCAAAAATCAATCAACATCAGTTAGCCCATCATAATGAGGCAGATTCATAACTTCGAATGACACATAATGCAGTGATTTGGTCATCATATTACAACGCAGCATCGAGACTTCATGCAGCTAGTTCTGACAATGCTCCAATTCTTCATCTGAATCTGACATGCAGGAGCTTTTGCAATCCCATGAAATGCATCCGTCCACTATCAAATTCACCCAATCCTGGTCTCGCGTCGTTATCTTGTAAATATGGTCCAGATCATCATCACTTTCATAATCTCGGACTGGTTCTGTATAGTGCGGTCCCTCTGCAGGATCTAGTGGCACCACTACACGAAGCGACTTGTTTTCAAATATCATCTTCCGCTTCTTCAGGTTGATTACCCCATTCATGTTAGTGGCCCAATCGATTCCAAGGAGTGCAGGGTAGGGATTGTTATCATCCACAATCTCTATTACCTCAAAATCTGCCAGTGCGCTTGCACCCTCAATGTCAACTGTGACCCCTTACAGCCTCCCCATTGGGATAATTTTATGTTGATTCACCATCCTTAACTGTATCAGAGACCACTGGAGCGTAGATCTCCCCATTCTCTCCCAGGTCTACTTTGGAAAAACATTTGCGTAAGACCCCAGATCAAGTATAACTTGGTCCATCTCGTATTCCCCTATCTGCGCAAAGAGTCTCATCTCCCGCCGGGTCCTTGCCTTGTGCTTGCTAAGATTCCTAACCACACGTGGTTCACTAGTAGTGCTATCCTTACCAGTGCACTGATTGATCAATTCTTGCAGGCCCTTCACAGCCTTACTGTCACAGAGCAGCTTCATGCAAGTCTCCAAGAATGTGGTAAGCATGGACGAGTCCATTTCTTCAACTGGTTTCTCCTAAATTCCGGAGGTAGAGGCGTTAGCGAAGCTTTTCTTAGCTTCCGTAAATGTTTCTTTTAAACTCTCCAAATCAAACCAGTCTCCTTCTCTGGTACTTTGCGGACCCATACACCTTTTGCAGGTTGCTTCCCTTTATCCTCCCTATTCATGGTTCTACTCCGCAGCATAATGTTTACCTTAGGGTCTTCCTCACGAGGCTCAGCCCTCATCATCTGGAGGTTCTGTGTCGGCTGTGGAGGCTGTGCCCCCTTTTCGTGAATCTTAGCCAACAATATTGGGAAATCCTCAGTCGCATGGTCAAACTGAGTACAGTAGCGACATGACAATCGCATTGGATTCGGACAGTCCCTCACGTAGTGTCCTGGGCCTCCACAATTGTAACAAATCAGCTATCCTCGGCCTCTCCCAGGCCCTCCTCCACCTCGGCCTTGGCCGTACCCCTGATATTCACCTCGCGTTCCCCCAACACCTTGGTCTGGAGGCCGCGTTTCTGTCTGCATTCTGTATGCGGGTGTCCTATCCATCATCAATTTGTAACTTCGACAATTGCACTCGTCATGGCCTACTGATTGACAAAAATTGTAGAACAATTGTTGCGGTGTTTGTACAAATTTCTGTAGCAAATGGCAATTATCAGTCATGTGTTTCCCTGCTACCTGACATATAGCACACCATAGCGCAAGCCCTGCACTTGGCCTTGTTGTGGCCTCTAGTCGTAGAGGCATTGATCCTCCTGCTACAACGTAGTTCGCAAACATTGGGCAGTGATCCTTGTCATGCCCCTGACCCTTGCATTTTATGCACCAAACCTCTTCGTGCGCCTCTGGCCGAGCATTTCTGTCCTGCTTCAGACTTTGCATTTTGAGACAAAGGTTTTGCAACTGTGCATGAATCTACTGAACCCCCAAATTTGGATCTTGCATTGGCATTTCGTGCAGTCTCATTGCAATCTCCAAGGCTTCTGCCTGAGTCGTAATCTTCTGTTGTGACAACACAACCCTTAGGTGAGGTAGGAGCGAAGCCACGAACCACTCGCGGTGCTGCCCATCCGTCAAATTCATATTGGCTTCACGGATTTTACACTTCAATCTCTAATCTAACTCCCAAGGGGTCTCACTTGGTTTCATCGCGATTTCCTTGAATCCCACAATCGACTGCACTTCAGACTTAGGCCTACTGAATTCTTTATTTAGCGTGGTCTGGATCTCTACCAGCATAGCTACCTGGTTGTCATTAGAGTACTTGATGTACTAGGTTAGCGCGTGATCCTATAAAGCACTAACCAACGTCGCCTTCTTAATATGATCATCTGCAATGCCTTGATCTTCCCATACAACCTTTGTGATGAACCAAAATTGGTCCGGGTCCTCATTCCCTATACCCTTGAATACAGGTAGTTTTACGAAGTTCGCCATATTGAACAGTGGAGGTGGTGGCGGTGTGGGTGATGGGGTCAGAGTTGGAGGCGAGGATGGAGGTGGTGTGGATGGATGTGATGAGGGCAGAGGTAGTGTGGGTAGTCGTGGGAACCCTCATCTTATCAACTGACTAGTGCTCAGGGGAGAAATCTGCAGTGTCCATTCGTCGTCACGTAAAGGGAGTCCAATTAGTGGGATATACTTGGGACCTTTTCTTCCTCTGTCCTTGAAAGGTTTTCCGCTTTGTGTAGCTCCAAACATCAAGGTAACTGCATAAACCGTTGTTCACATAAGAGCATCTTAATCCAAGTATTCATTGATTTTAAATACTTACCTCACGGTCCTTTGAAGAAGCGGTGCTCTACTTCGATGTAACTGACAGAGGTATCGACCGCAAACTTGGTCACAAATCCTCCTATGATGCGGTCAAGCCAATGGTCGATAGCGCATGCAATCTTATCTTCAGAAGCTTCTAACCTCCTTACTAGCTCTGGTGTCCAAACAATTGGCTTGTCAAGCCTCCACCTTCCTTGACCATCTGCCAACTTCGTGATCCACTCGTATAACTCAACCGGGAAGGAACAGAAGAAGATTTCATGTATTTCTGTGTACAGGTATCTGTCCAACCACTGTTCTTTCATCAATCGTGGATTCTTGTTTTCTTGCGCCACGAATTCATGGATCTTTCTATCCAACTAGGTTTCAATTTCTTTCTTAGTTGGATTCCAATGATACGACATCACACATCTCTCATGCAGATCCCAATCCTGACAACAGAACCATTTGTTGGCTTGATGGGCTCTAACACAGGTTTAGCATTAGTCAGCCAAGCAAATTCCTACACTACTGACCCTTTCAGCATCAACCCTAGAGCACGGACCAAAGTCTCACCGAAGCAGTATGGGGGGATGCAGGAACCAAGTTTCCGCACCCTGAGATGGTCGTGATGTCAGTTTATACTTCCTGATCCTACCTTCTTGCAAATCGATAAGCATTTAGGCTTTACCAATGTTCCTACTCTTCCGTCCTTCAGTACCTCCGTGAAGGTACTCGACTGATCTTCGCACAGGCCTAACCCAAGGTCTAGGCACTTACGTACCTCTTTGACTGCATTACTCAATAAGTTCCCAAGTTATCTTAAGTGTTACCTATTTTACCATGCATTTATAGTTACCTTTGTGTAATCCTTTACTCTTGCTTGCATTCAATTAACAGATATAATCAAATACATTCGCACATCAAATAAGCATTATAATGTAAACCCATATTGTAACATAATATAATCAGATGCATTAAACAGAGACAAAATACACAGTGATTGTAGAATAATTCTCTTTATTGATATCTCAAGTTCAGTACAGACTCTATCCACCCTGCGCACAGAGCTGTAGGGGTCCGCGCACTCAGCTACGGACTTCCACGCTAGGCCTCTGTGTACTCAGCTACAAAGCCTCTACCTATGCTAAGACTCGAGTGTTGGGTTGTGTTATATTCTTTCCACAACTAGCCCATGTAGTTAACTAGGGGGTTAGAGGGGGGGCGAAGCCCCCTCTTCGTTGCGTCGATTGCATAGCGAGGGGGTCACAAGGGGTTTGAATGGTGTAGGTAACCCCACTCTATGGGGAAAATTTTGGTTTTGGAACCTATGTTAGGTTGGGTGGACCCACCTATGGTTTTGTGCATCATTTTTGTACATGTTTTTGGACGTGATGGTTTTCAGTCCATGGTATTGGATGCGATGGTTTTCAGTCCATGGTATTGGATGCTTCGGCATGTATAAATATGTATTATAACATTGAAAGGAACATAATGAAAAATCAAGCTGGTAGTCCCGGTTTTGGGAGCTTGGGGAAAATCTCTGTGTATATGTGTTTTATGTGTTATGCTCTCGCATTGTTTATTTTCTATGTTTTAGAATTCGTATGCAGGTAATTTCTGTATGGGGTTAAAACCTACATTCAGTATCAGAGTTGTTTTGGCTTCAAGGGGATGCCTTTATTGCTGAGGGGTTTTGCTCGGGCCTATGGTAGACCCTGTTCAGTGGGAGATCTATAAGATCGATTCTGGTGGTGAAAGAAGATGGTGAGCAGTGGAAAGATAGAGATCGAGAAATTTAATGGTCAGAGTTTTGATTTGTGGAAACTCAAGATGGAGGATCTATTGGTGGATAAAGATTAGTGGATCACGGTAGATCTGGGTACTAAACCAACGGGTGTGTCCGTTGAAGAATGGAGGAAGTTGGATAAGAAGGCAAAGAGCACAATATGATTATGTGTCTCAGATTTGGTATTGTTGAATGTATCAGGGGAAGCTACGGTGAAGGCTTTATGGGACAAGTTAGGGACTTTGTACCAATCTAAGTCTCTGGTGAATAAATTGTTCCTGTGGAAAAAGCTGTATAAGCTGAGGATGAAAGATGGGGACTCAGTGACAGAGCATCTGAATGCATTTAATGCTGTGGTAAGTCAATTAGCATCTGTTGATATTAAAATTTCAGATGAAGATAAGTGCATTAGTTTGTTGTGTTCTCTACCAGATTCGTGGGATAGTCTGGTTATTGCAATAGGTAGCAATGCAACTGCCTTGCAGTTTGATGAAATAGTCTCATCCTTGCTGACAGAGGAGATGAGAAGGAAAAATATGGAGATCCAGAATGGTGATGCCTTGTCTGTACGAGGACGATCCCAGAATAGAAACAAAAATAAGTCATCAAGTGGGAGATCTAAATCCAGAGGGAGATCTAAATCTCCAGGAAAACATGTAAAGGTGGTGTGCTGGAAATGCGGAAAGGAAGGGCACTACAAAAGGGACTGTAAATCTAAAGCTCCTGACAAAGGAAAGGGATCTGATGATGCTCCTTCTGCAGAGGTGAAAACCACCTCAGATGAAGGTGGGGATGTGTACTTGGCTTCTTCAAGTACACATGTAGATCATGAGGCATGGTTGATTGACTCAGGTGCATCCTTTCACTTCACTTCCCATAGAGAGTGGTTCTGCAAGTATGAGAAATATGATGGTGGTGATGTCTTCTTAGGGGATGATAGGAAGGCTAGAATCATTGGTCGCAGAAAATTAAAGTTGAAGTTGCAAGGTGGAAGGGTTAGAACACTTCCGGGTGTTCTGCATATTCTTGCTTTGGCTAGAAATATGATTTCTCTAGGCAAGTTGGATGATGTAGCTATAAAAATAGTGTTCAAGATGGATACCTGCAAGATGGTTTGAGGAGCACTGTTATTGATGTGGGGAGTTTGGATTGGAAATCCATACAAGCTCCAAAGTAGCATGATTGTTGATGGGTGCAACAGTTCTATGGTTCCTGAAAGTGGAGCCGAAAATCTAGTGGTCTCTGGAGAGAAGACCATGCTATGGCATCAAAGGCTTGGATGTATTGGAGAGAAGGGCCTTCAAATACTTCATGGTAAAGGTATGGTAGAAGGTATGAGTAACAGCTCTCTGGATTTTGATTTCTGTGAAAATTGTGTATATGGGAAGTAGAATCGGGTGAGTTTCCCTTGTGAAGGTTCCATCACTGGGTAAGTCTGTGTACTATGTATCATTTATAGATGACTTCTCAAGGAATACATGGATATATTTCCTTAAGAAGAAATATGATGTCTTTGATAGGTTTAAGGAATTCAAGGCTTTGGTGGAAAACCAGACAGAGAAGAAGATAAAGGTGTTGAGGAAAGATAATGGTGGAGAGTTTTGCAGTAAGGAATTTGAAGAATTCTGTAAGAAGTGTGGTATAGCACGGTAGAAGACTACTCCATATACACCTCAGCAAAATAGAGTTGCGGACAGAATGAACAAGACGTTGATGGAAATGGCAAGAAGCATGCTCAGTGGTGTTGGGTTAGGACAGGAATTCTGGGCAGAGGCGATGGAGATAGCATGTTACCTGGTCAACAGATCACCTTCAACAGTGTTGGAGGATAAAACTCCACAAGAGGTATGGACTGGTAAGAAACCCTCTCTTCACATCTGAGGGTATTTGGATGTGATGCATATGTACATGTTCCAAAGGAGAAACAAACCAAGTTGGATAGTAAATCTGAAAAGTGCATCTTTATTGGGTATAAGGATGGTTTAAAGGGTTATAAGCTTTGGAACCCATTAACAAGGAAGGTTGTGTATAGCTGAGATGTGGTGTTCAGAGAGGTGAAAGATGTTATTAAACATGAAGTCCAACCAAAGGAACATGAGAAGATAGAGTTTGAGCTAAAGGAGGAAGGATCAGACTCTACAACGGAAGAGGAATCATAAGATGAAGAGCCACAAACTCCGAGTGTGAGAAGATCAGTTCGAGAAAGAAGGCAGCCAGAAAGGTATAGTCCATCTGCTTTCTGTTCAAATTTTTCTTTATATATTACTGATGATGATCCCAGAACTGTGAAGGAAGCAGTAGATTCAGAGGATGGAAAACTCTAGAAAGAGGCCATGGTTGATGAAATGGCATCTTTGCACAAAAATGAGGCTTAGGATTTGGTGGAGTTGCCTGCTGGAAGGAAACCCACTAGCAGCAAATGGGTGTTCAAGAAGAAGACAAATGCAGAAGAAAAGGTGGAGAAATACAAAACTCGGTTGGTAGCAAAAGGTTATTCCCGGGTGCCAGGAATTGATTTTGGTGATATTTTTCTCCTGTTGCCAAGGTAACTTCTATTAGATTACTTTTATCTGTCGCTGCTACTTTTGATTTTGAGGTAGAACATATGGATGTGAAGATAACATTTCTTCACGGGGATCTGGAAGAGGAAATCTACATGAAGCAACCTGAAGGCTTTGCGGTGAAGGGTAAGAAAGAACTGGTATGTAAGTTAAAGAAGTCTCTGTATGGGTTGAAATAGTCACCGAGGATGTGGTATAAGAAATTTGATACATTTATATGGGGACTTGGCTTCACTAGAAGCAAAGCAGATCACTGTTTGTATTTTAAATTAATTGGTGACCGTGTTATTTATTTGGTCTTGTATGTGGATGATATGTTGCTGGTTGGAAATGAAAAAGAAATTATCCAGGATTTGAAGACCCAATTGTCCTCCAAATTTGACATGAAAGATCTTGGTGCTACAAACTATATTTTGGGCATGGAAATTAAAAGAGATTAGACAAAAAGGAAGCTCTGGTTAAACCAGAGGAAGTATGTCAAGACAATATTGCAGATATTTAATATGTAGGATAGTAAACAGATGAAGGTTCCTATTCCTGTAGGTGTAAAGTTATTTGCTGAACAGTGTCCCAAGACACAAGAAGAGGAAGAGGACATGTCCCATGTTCCATATGAAAGTGCAGTCAATAGCCTGATGTATGCAATGGTCTGTACTAGACCAAACATTGCATATGCAGTGGGAGTATTGAGCAGGTTTATGTCAAAACCAGGAAAGGAGCATTGGATAGCAGTGAAGCGGGTTTTCAAGTATTTGCGTGGCACTAGTGATTATGGTTTGTGCTACCAAGGAAGACCAAGATTGGATAGAGTGTTAGATATTGGTGGCTTTGTTGATGCAGACTGGGCTGGAGATCTGGATCAGAGAAGATCTACAAGTGGGTATGTGTTTAACCTATTTGGAGGTGCAGTTAGTTGGATGAGTAAGAGACAATCTGTAGCGGCACTATCAACTATAGAGGCATAATACATGGCAGCCACTCATGCAAGAAAGGAAGCAGTTTTGTTGCAGAGATTGTGTTCAAGTATGGGGTTAGTATAGGGAGATATAAGGATAGACTGTGACAGCCAAAGTGCAATTTTCTTGGCAAAGAACCCTGCATATCATTCAAATACAAAGCACATTGATGTTCAGTATCACTTGGTGAGGGATATGATAGAAGACAAAAAGGTGTTGCTGGTAAAGGTGGACACTTTGAAGAATACTGCAGATGCATTGACAAAATTTGTGAGCTCTGAAAAGTTCTCTTGGTGTAGAGAAACAATGGGCGTTGCAGGGCTGGATAAATGACTAAGCTCTCTTGTGGCCCCCTATGGAAAGAAAACAACAAGTGGGAGAATATTGGGTTGTGTTATATTCTTTCCACGACTAGCCCACGTAGTTAACCAGGGGGTTAGAGGGGTGGCAGAGCCCCCCCTTCATTGCACCGATTAGGTAGCAAGGGGGTCACAGGAGGTTTGAGTGGTGTAGGTAACCCGAAATGTTTTGGTTTTGGAACCTATGTTAGGTTGGGCGGACCCACCTATGGTTTTGTGCATGATTTTCGCACATGTTTTTGGATGCAATGGTTTTCGTTCCATGGTATTGGATGCTTTGGGAAGTACAAATATGTATTATAATATTGAAAGGAACATAATGAAAAATCAAGCTGGTAGTCCCGGTTTTGGGATCCAGGGGAAAATCTCTATGTATATGTGTTTTATGTGTTATGCTCTCGCATTGTTTATTTTCTGTGTTTTAGAATTTGTATGCAAGTAATTTCTGTATGGGCTTAAAACCTACATCGAGAACCCTTAGAACTTCTTACCCAAAATCCTTCTTTCCATTACTACTCCCCTCTTAAAGTCTTCTAAGACTCCCTTTTTATATAATCCCATGGTTCGCGAACCATGGGTAGATATTTACAACTGACATGATACTTCACAAAACTGGGGCAAACAACCCTTTGACCTCTTCATGCTCAACAACCAAAAAATGTGGAGATTTTACATATTTATTACAAAATTTGGGCCTTCTACCCCAAATCAGGGGCTTTTAGCCCCAAAACTGGCTCTTGGGGGAACCCGTTCCCAACACCCCTAGGTAACTTATCCACATCATTATTACATTTACAACATCAATTACATCAGTAAAATGTTGATTTCCAAGGATGAAAATCAAATCTAGAGAAAAACAGTGAAAAATTAGGCAACTGGTCAAGTGCACCATCTTTCTGTCAAGTGCGCCCCCACAATGTCAAGTGTGTCCTCCATCTTGCAGGCTAATTTTGACTACCTTCCCGGTGTCAAAATTGAGACTAGGATAGCTCATTGGAAAGATTGTCCTATCTAGTTTCCAAATATTCCTTCAGTTTACAAAATTAACTTGATTAAACCCTCCAAAAGTGGATTCTCCCAAGACTGGTCGGTACACAACACCTAGGCCAAAAATGAGGCAGAAACATCATGTTTTGCTTGTTTTTTTCCCTTTTCACCTGCTAGCTTTGCAAGCAAAGGTTGGAAACATGGTTTTATTAGATTTATTTTTTATTTTGCATCCATTGGTGGTTTCCATTTTCTCAAAATGTGCACCACGAAAGTGCGCGTTTAACCATGTTGCTAATATAAAATTGTCCAAAACACACACAGAAAAGACAAAAATGGAAAAAATGAGCAAAAATGCTTCAAAATTGGTCAAGTAGATGATGTTGGTGTTGCTAGGCTTGGAGTGAAGCCTATGCAAGTATATCAAGTTTCTTTTTCTCTTCTTGGTGAGTTAGGGCTTCATTTTTTGCCTTTGCTGCCTTGAGCTTTGCCCTTCCATTTCTTTCTCTTTTGGCATAATGTTTTGCCATCTTTCTCTGAATGTCATTCTGTTGATTGGCCTTGTCTAGGAGCTTTTCCAAATGCTGGTTTACCTTGTCAAGCCAATTCTCCTGGTTCTCATTAATCATGATAGAAAACTGTGCATTCCATGTGAGCTAATTTGCAAGCTCAACCCTCTTTTGTCTCTCTAGTTCTAGAGCTCTTTTCAGCCCTCTAGTCCTAGGTCTAATTTTTTGTGCTTGTTCATATTGCTCTTCAAGAAAACCCGACTTTTCAAGTGTCTCTTCAAACAAAACCTTGGCTTTTTCTGCCTCCCTTTGAGCTGTGATGTATTTTACCTCATCAATGAATTGCTTGGTCTTCAACTTCTTATTCTCCTGCTCAAGGAAGTTTATGACAAATTTGGCCCTATCAAGATTAGTTTGGAGTTATCTAACCTTGGCATCCCTTCCTTTGATGACTATACTAATTTTCTCATCATTATCATGCTCACTTAGGTCAACAAGCTCAAAATCCTATTTAGTCTCATGGAGGTCCTCCTCATGTCCGATTTATGCCATGTTATGTTAACGTTAAAACCCTAGGGAAGTATGATGTTGGTGGAATGTGGTTTTTAGGAATAAGGAATGGGAAAGGGAAATTGAGGGAGATGGTGCTAGGGATTTACGAAATGGGGAAAGGGATAGGGAGTAGTAATATGATGGAATTTAAGATGGGGAAAGTATTTACAGGTTGGTGGTTGGGAGCCTAGGTAGTTGTAGAACCTAGGGCTTAGGATATTGTGATAAAGGGTTTAGGGAAAGGGAATTGTAATGAGGGAAGGGTATGAAAGTGTATAGTAATGAAATTTGTGAATTGAGATTTCAAATGGTGATTTGAGGGAGATACTAGGGTTTGAAATGAGTAAAACACCAAATCCTTAATGAAACTTGCAAAATACCATAAGGAATGAATGTAGGAGGAAGAAGAATGATATATTTAACTGTCACTGACTTACTAGAGGATGAAAACAACATTGTTGAAGCTTTAGAGGAAATTTGGCAAAGTCTTGAAGTGTTTCTTGCTTTTCTGGGGCAAGTGAGAAGCAACACAATGAAGTGTACCCTCTCAGAAGGAAGTGTGTAGCGCCAGAAGGAAGTGCGCCCTCACAGTGTCAAGTGCACAATTACATATTCCAACCAACTTTTGAGTGCCTTCCTGGGGTCCCAATTGAGCTCATGATAGCTGGTTGGAAATATCTCTGTCATGGATACACAATTGACCTATCAAGTACTTCAAATGATCAAGTATAGCCCCTCAAAACTCAATTCTCCCAAGAGTGGTCAAAACGTGTAGAATGAGGGTGAAAAAATGAATGTGATCTTGCAGGAAACTTTTGGAGGTCTTTCGTATCTCCAAATTGAGCTCATGATAGCTCATTGGAAAGCTATTTATGTCTAGTTATGATTTGACTTATCAACCAAGTCATGTGGACACTTCAGATAGGAGAAAAATGGTTTTCCCAAGATCACTCCAGAAGTGCAACAACTCTCTTATAGCAATTGTATTTTTTACATTTCTCCCAAACCATAACATCTATGTAAAACTGGAAGGAGATTTTTGTTCCTTAACCTATGATGGACACAAACCTCTCTCACTTTTGTAAAATTCATTTTTGTTTGGTCAGAAACATACTTTGAAGCAAAATTGGGCTTATGCAGTGAAATGGTGTTTTATTGGAACTTGGAAAATGAAACCTAGTGACCTATTGGGACCTTGAATGACTAGACTCCATGTTGACTTGACTGACATAAAGACATGATGAAATGAGCTTTTATGATTGATGTATACTCAGTAAGACATGAAGGTGGGCCAACAAGTATTGATTTTTTAGGGAGAGTGAGGTTTTGTTTACTATGGCTACCATCAGTGAGTAAATTTTTGAATTAGGACCTAGGTGGAATGAAAAAAATTTCTAAGTGTGACCCTAATATGAATATGAATTTTTTTTTTTTTATCAGTGATGGTAGTATGAAAATACTAACTGTAACATTGGCCTTATTGGTGATGGCAACTCCTTGGAGGTGTCAAGAACACCATAGACCAAGTGCCTAACCATGTGGGCCAATACAATAAAAAACTAACAACCAAAATGAACACTGAAAACTTCAATCCAAACTATCAGATCATCAAAGCCTTAGGGCCTTCTCCTCGGGCTTCAAACATTGATGAATTCTGTCATCACTTGTTGAAAACTGAACTTGAAAGAAAGTTGTTGTTGAAACAAAATCCATACCCTATTCTATTCTAACTGCTAAAAAGGACTGCTAAATCAGGTAAAGGAAAATTTCCAATGAAGCCAATCAAGCAATTGGATACCTAATTGTCCTCTATTTACACTATCTACAAAAAACTTGAAGATTGGCAACTCAACATACAACTGAAGCTAAAAACTATGATTCAAAACAAGATAACCATCATGATTTGATGACTATAGAAAACTGGTAAAAGGATCTTGAAAAGAATGTGCAAAGGACAGATCTTGATGATCAGCAAAAAGATCAGAACAACTATCAAGTTGAATTTTTTCCTCTTCATGAGCCAGAGGCAACACATTGGCATGTTCCTCCACCTTTTTCCCTTCTTCCACCATTGTTGATTCGGTGAAATGATCCTTCCAAAGTAACCAATCCAATAGATGGTTACTTAATTACCTCTAGCAGACAGAATGATGTATATGTAGGCAACTCACAATGAAAATTGAAACCAAGATTTATGCTAATAAACAAAACAACATTCATCTTCTCCAATTCTTGCAAAAGATTGTCCAAGGGATCTTGAAAATTACAAAGCATTACCTTTTTTGAATCAATAAAAGGAGAAGAATAAGCATTATTTCCATATGGCTGTAACAAATTAGCAAAAGGGCCCTCCATAATATTTTCGACAGCATAAGTGTCCATAGCTATGGGATTTGGGGCAAACTCCTTTTCATCAATAGTCCTTTCATTTTCCGGACCTTGAGGAAGATTTGTATCTTCAAGGGGCTCTAAAACAACTTCTTATTTATCACTATTCTCCTCTTCATTATCACTTGGAAACTGGCAAGACTATACAAAAACATCATCATTCTTAATGGATGGAATATGGATTTGCAAATTAAGAATCTGATTTATTTCTTCTTCAGTCAAAGGAGGAAGTACTCTTTTTTTTCTTTGGACAAAAAAACAATTGTCTTCTTTCCCTCCTAAAGTTTGACAAGGATGTTGAATATTGTCATTAATTTCAAGCAAAGGAGTATATAAATTTTCATCAGACTGCTGATTCATTTCATGTGATTCCTTTTGACTATCAAGATGAAAAATTCCTTCATCTTCAAGCAAAGAGGAAGCTACTGTATGCTGACTATGATCTTGTGTATCAAAGTGACTGGCTTCTTCAGACTGTTGTTGAAGGGAAAAATCAGAGAAGGCTTCAATGATTTCTTTATCATCCATACATTCGATATCATCAATACTTTCAAGATATGCAATGAAACCTTCACTATAATCATAACAGCTTTGTAAAGAAAGATAAGACTTCACATAATGGTTGGAGAACACATTATGGAAATCCTTTAGAGAACATAAGCTCCCTTTCGGTAACCCTTTATACCATACCCTAGCTTTATCTTCAAGGGTAGCCATAAACAAATTCATGAGATAGTCCTCAGGAAACTCAACTCTTAGTCTACATACATGTACATGAAACCTTACTAAATGAAAAGTAGCATCATCTTCTTGTTCATTTTTAAATATAGGAATATTCACAAACTAGTCAACATGAGGCATGGGATTTGGAAATCCAAGGATCTTAGATCGATCGATAGGAGCATACCTAGGATTTATTCTTGTAGTAGAACACATCTTGAAAACAATCAAGTCAACAAGAAGGTTTTCAAACTAATGGTTCTTGAAAAGTGGAGCCGCCATGAAGTGTTGAGTTTCTGGATCTTTCAGTCAATGGAGTCGCCAAGTGAATGATACAGCCTTCCTATGTGTCCAATTATTTTTCACCATCAACAATTAGATCTAAATCATGGTAATTCTTTCCCGGGGAATATAGAGCTTTCGTTCCCTAGAAATGGCGCTAGTATGTTATCACTCCTCCGTATCTCCAAGGCTAAGGAAGAGTCCAGCTGAGGTAACCACAAACCAATATTTTGACTTGGTATCTAGCTCTACCAAGCTGGAGAGGGCTCTCTCCAAAGAATCACAGCCAAGAGGGATGGATGGATTAGGGTTTTAGGCTAGGTATAAAGTGTAGAGGTTGTTTTGATTTGATTTGATTGGGTTATTGCTGGATGAGGATATTAGGTCAAAGAGGCTAGGTCAGGGAAAATAAGATATGATTGCAGACATTCAAAGGGGCAAGGTAGGCAGGAGGCTTAACACTTAAAAGGTGATTTGGTGAGATGGTTTAAGACTGATGAGGAGTTAGGAAGAGCATAGGAGATGTATTCTTCCTAAACTAAAGAAAAAATGGACAAATTATGATAACTTTCCCAAAACAAAGCATGAGCAAACATGTATTTTGCCTATCAAATTGACAATTACCATATAACAAACATGAAATGGTTTATGGACTTACAAAACATTCATACAAATGATAACAAAGAAAAAACAATGTTAAACATCCAGACCACATGTATCACAAAGAAATAGCTGCAACTCGTCTATTAAAATTGGCCAAATTCTGATACAATAGTGTCTTTGATCACTAATACAACATCCAACTGAGTCCAACCTCTGAAAAGAGTGAAGAAAGGGAAGATATAGACATAAAAACAACTTTATTTCATCCTCAGGGGTCGAATCCTTGAGTTGAGGAAGAGTTCCACAAAAGTATGCACTGATACCTAGAGTGTAGGAGCTCTAAGTGACTCCTCCCTAATTACATTGAAGGTGATTCATTTGACTTGATGAAGTCTATTTACCTAATGTATTTACCCCTAGGTAACTTATCCACATCATTATTACATTTAAAACATCAATTACATTAGTAAAAATTTGATTTCCAAGGATGAAAATCAAATATGGAGAAAAACAGTGAAAAATCAGGCAACTGGTCAAGTGCGCCATCTTTCTGTCAAGTGTGCACTCATAGTGTCAAGTGCATCCTCCATCTTGTAGACTGAGTTTGACTACCTTTCGTGTGTCGACATTGAGCCCAAGATATCTCATTATAAAGCGTGTCCTATCTAGTTTCCAAATCTTCCTTTAGTTTCCAAAATGGACTTGATTTGACCCTCCAAAATTTGATTCCCCCAAGACTAATTTGTGCATAGCGCCTAGGCCAAAAATGAGGCATAAACATGATTTTTTGCTTGTTTTTTGCCCTTTTCACCTGCTAGTTTTGCAAACTAAGGTTGGAAACATGGTTTTCTTATATGTATTTTATCATTTTTCATCCAGTGGTTGTCTCCAATTTCTCAAAAAGTTCCCCAAAAAAGTGCGTAGCGCCTAGGGCATTGCGCGTTTGACCATGCTACTGATAAAAATTGTCCAGAACACAGAGAAAAGACAAAATGGAAAAAATGAGCAAAAATGCTTCAAAATTGGTCAAGTAGCTAATGTTGTTGTGTCTACGCTTGGAGTGAAGCCTTTGCAAGTATATCAATTTTCTTTTTCTCTTCTTGGTGAGTTAGGGCTTCAATTTTTGCCTTTGTTGCCTTGAGCTTTGTCCTTGCATTTCTTTCTCTTTTGGCATAATCTTTTGCCACCTTTCTCTGAATGTCATTTTGTTGATTGGCCTTGTCTAGGAGATTTTCCAAATGTTGGTTTACCTTTTCAATCCAATGCTCTCGGTTCTCATTAATCATGATGGCAAACTGCTCATTCCATGTGAGCTGATTTGCAAGCTCAACCTTCTTTTGTCTCTCTAGTTCTAGAGCTCTTTTCATCCCTCTAGTCCTAGGTCTGCTTTTTGGTGCTTGTTCATCTTTCTCTTCAAGCAAACCATGCTTTTCAAGTGTCTCTTCAAACAAAACCTTGGCTTTTTATGCCTCCCTTTGGGCTGTGATGTATTTTACCTCATCAATGAATTGCTTGGTCTTCAACTGCTTATTCTCCTACTCAAGGAAGTTTATGACAAATTTGGCCCTGTCAAGATTAGTTTGGAGTTATCTAACTTTGGCATCCTTTACTTTGATGACTATACTGAAGTTCTCATCATTATCATGCTCACTTAAGTCAAAAAGATCAAAATCCTATTTAGTCTCATAAAGGTCCTACTCATGTCTGATTTATGCCATGGTGTCTTAATGTCAAAACCTTAGGGAGGTATGATGTTGGTGGAATGTGGTTTTTAGGAATAAGGAATGGGAAAGGGAAATTGAGGGAGATGGTGCTAGGGATTTATGAAATGGGGGAAGGAATGAGGAGGAGTAGTATGATGGAATTTAGGATGGGGAAATTATTTACAGGTTGGGGGTTGGGAGCCAAGGTAGTTGTAGCACCTAGGGCTTAGGATATTGGGATAAAGGGTTTAGGGAATTGTAATGAGTGAAGGGTATGAAAGTGTAGGGGAATGCAATTTGGGAATTGAGAGTGAAAATGGTGATTTCAGAGAGATACTAGGATTTGAAATGAGTAAAACACCAAATCTTCAATGAAACTTGCAAAATACCATAAGGAATGACTGTAGGAGGAAGAAGAATGATATATTTAATTGTCACTCACTTATTGGAGGTTGAAGACAACATTGCTGAAGATTTGGAGGAAATTTTGCAAACTTTGGAAGTGTTTCTGGATTTTCTAGGAAAGTGAGCAGCACCACAAGGAAGTGCGCCCTCTCGGAAGGAAGTTCGTGACGCCAGAAGGAAGTGCACCCTCACAATGTCAAGTGCACAGTTCCATCTTCAAACCAGCTTTTGAGTTCCTTCCTAGGGTCTGAATTGAGGTCATGATATCTCTTTGGAAATATCTCTCTCGTGGCTACATAATGGACCTATCAAGTACTTCAAATAATCAAGTATAGTTGCTCAAAAATCAATTCTCCCAAGACTAGTCAAAACGTGTAGAATGACGGTGCAAAAATGAAGTGTGATCTTGAAGGAAACTTTTGGAGGTCTTCCTCAACTCCAAAGTGATCTCGTGATAGCTCATTGGAATGATATTTATTTCTATGTATCCTTTGACTTATCCAGGAAGTCAAGTGGATACTCCATCTACGAGAAAAGTTGATTTTCCCAACGTCACTCCAGAAGTGTAGCAACTCTCTTGTAGCAAATGTATTTTTGACATTTCTCCAAAACAATAATACCTGTGTAAAAATGGAAGGAGGTTTTTGTTCCTTGGCCTATTATGGACAAAAAACTCTCTCTCTTTTGTAAAATTCATTTCGTTTTGGTCAGAAACATACTTTCAAGAGAAACTAGCCTTATGCAGTGAAATGGTGTTTTATTGGAACTTGGAAAATGAAACCTAGTGACCTAATGGGACCTTAAATGACCAGAATCCATGTTGACTGGACTGACATAAAGACATGATGAAATGAGCTTTTATGATTGATTTATGCTCAGTAAGACATGAAGGTGGGCCAACAAGTATTGATTTTTAAGGGAGAGTGAGGTTTTTTTTTACTAGTGCTACCATCAGTGAGTAAATTTTTGAATGAGGACCTAGGTGGAATGACAAAAATTTCTAAGTGTGACCCTAATATGAATTTGAAAAGAGTATTTTTGATCACTAATGGAAGTATGCAAATACTGACTCTAACAGGGTCCATAAGTGGAAGAAATTATTGGTGTTCTTAAAAATGATTAAAATGGTGTTAGAGGGAATACTTCTAGGCCCCATTTCTTGCATAAAATCGTTTGGAAAGGGGAATGTTGTTATGCCCACATTTAATATCGCTTATGATAATTTTATGATGATAAAAAAAATTATTTTTGGGCCAGAAGTAGGTTTTTGTAAACCGTATTGGCGTTCTTACTAGTTATCAAAGAGGAGAAATGGAAGTAGGACCACATCAGGAAGTAGCAGTGGAAGATCAAACTCTATATCCCTTGATAGGTATTGTAGGAAATGTAATTCAACTTCAAAGTATGATCATTACATTAAGCCAGTATAAAACCGAAGGGAAAAATTGAGTTTGGCCTGTAAATCACATGCCTGCCTTGAAAGAAGAAGCACTTATGTGACTAAACATAGTTATTCCCAATGTTGTCCGCGAAACTTAATTTTTTGCTGTAATATGCATTCTTGTAATAACAAGAAGAGGAAGCACAAACATTATTCAAGTGAGTCTGATGAAGGTGCCCCACATAGAAGGAGAAATTATTGTTCTCGACCAAAGCAGGCACATGGGTGTCATACAAGGGTATTTGTATGTTCATGTTATGATTGCAAGGGGATTCCATGTAATGATTCCTAGTTTTGACTACACATAACAGACAACACCAAATGTAAGGAAGTTGCACCCATCAAAGGATGCATGAAGAGTGCATCAAGTTCTCCATATGCAGGTCACTGTGTCTAGAGCTGAGATGATTGTGATACTGGACATACAAAAGCACATTATGAACACAGGGAAGGTTCTTCAAATATTGATGAGAAAAACAAATTATGGTCAAGTTGTGCTTTGGAAAAGGTCAAATTTGTTTCTCGAAAAAATGAAACTAAATAATATCAAGAATAGTGGTCAAAACTTAGCTTAAAAAACTCCTCAAAGTTTAGGGATTAATAAAGAAATTAATTTTAAAAATGATCTAAAACTTTCCCTTCCCGATTTTCAAGGAGAAATAAATAGAGAGGGGTCAACTGCAACATAATTAAATTTGGAATAAAATTTTGATTCTTCTGGGAAAAAAATAAGGCAAGGTGGTAATGATAAAGTTTCAGCTAATTCTTCCCACTTTCATTCAATTTGGAGTCCTAATGTTGATTCTTCCTCCTATCCTCAACCATAGGAGAAAAATATTTTTAAAGTAGAACAAACGTAACTAAAACACTAACTAATTTGAATATAATGGAAAAAAATATATAGACATGGATTTTAGTAACTACAAATTTCCATTATTCACCTACAAAAGAAACACGATGCACACTACTGCATTTGAGTAATTTGAGTACATCAGCCATCTCACATAATAGTCCGGTGGCTGAGCATGTTGTTGCACCAAATCAATGTGATGATAAGACTTCACATCTCACAAATTTTCCTTACAACGAGAAAACTAGAATTTTGTGTCCAAAATATTCTCATTTTCAAGCTATTAGTAATTCTAGTCTTGCCAACTGTGGTATTGGTGCTAATAGCAATGCCCCTCAAGGTGTTCAATTTCAGAGTACGAAAGAATTATCTGTATCACTTATCATAATTGTTGACTCTGAGGATGAATGTTTTGAAGAGAGTTCTCTTCATGGTTTGCATGGAAAAAATAATCTATCTGGAAACAGTGTTAATATTATAGTGCAAGAAGAGATATTTCATGATAATGGCATAAATGATCCTTCAAATGATATGGAGGGCAGTTGTGTGAAAATAACATTGTACTATGGAAATAATTTGTGTTTAGACAAGTCAGTGTTGGGAAAAATACTGAGAGAGGGGAGGGTGAATCAATGTTTATAAATCAATAAACTTTTTCCATTTCATATTCAGATTTCTATACACGACTTTACTGAATTGAACCTGCATGTGCACACGACTGTTCTTAAGACAATTAGCGTATATATATTGAACTTATAATTCATTTAATCCATCATATGTTTGTCTTCAGCTATTACATTAGTACTTTATTAACCATTAGATAAACATTAACCATGTGTTGTAATAAATAAACCATCACACATAAGAAACACACATGAACACCAATATTTAAGGTGGAAACCAAATGTGGGAGAAAACCGCATGTTGTTGTTGTCTCTCTCTTCTTTTTAATATAAAAAGGTTGTTTACAATCTTGTACTGGCACAAACTCATACCAGTACGCAGGCACCCACCTGCAGAAGGCTACAACATTCTCTTGTTCTTTAGATTCTATTGGAAAGGAGTTACAACCCCCTAGCTCTTGTACTAGCTAATATGTTTACCAGTACGTAGGTGTCAGCCTACTGAAGGCTATAACCTTCACTCATTCTCCAGCTGCTACTAGAAGGGAGTGTTGAGTCTTGAAAATGTCATTCATTTCTATTACACTTTCACTATTATGTCCATTATATCACCTCCATTTCACCTCCATTTCACTACTATGTCACCACATTCATCCCACTTTCATTATCATTGGGCCACATTTATGTTTTTCCAAACTTTATTAATTCTAAGCTTTTTAAGTGAATTTGTGGTTAAAAATTAGAAAATAATGTGCATATGCTTATACCTAACAAGTGGGTTGAGATTGTTGACATGTGTAGGTTGAAAGGAGGCTTCTAGAAGACCCTTATGTGGCACTCTAAGGCCAAATTCGAATTTGAGTGGAAAGAATCATGGGATCATGAGGATATGTGTCACATCTCCTAATTATATTTTAACTCTAAGAAGACATATGTCTTATCAGTTCCTATTTTGATTAGGACTCTAGAGGTGGAGGGAGAGATTCATGGACTCTCATTAATGAGATGACTTCTCATCTTTTTGTATAAATAGGAGATCTCTCTCCTTCATTTGTTAGTCTTTTAGCTTGTGAGTTCTTAAGTCTTAGTTTGTTAGTTCTTAAGCTTGTTAGCTTGTGAGATGGCTTTTGAAAGCTTTGGAGAGCTTTGTTATACTTTGTAATTTTGAAGAATTTGAATAAAGCTTTGATGTTCTCAACATGGAAGGAGATGTGAAGTAGATGTCATATTAGAATGTAAGGTAGAGTAGATTTCATTTTGTAATTTTGCTTTGATTTCATTATGTCATTTGATTGCTTTCAAGTTTGATAGTTTAGATTTTCCATTCATGCAATTTTAATTCATGTAAGTGTGTTCAACCGGTTGATTGTAGATTAGTTTTTCTTTACATGTTTTTGCATCAAATAGTGACATGAGATTTACCTCTCTGCTGACTTTGTCTTTTTTAGCTTTTCAATTTTAGTTATGCTTTGATTTCAATCTTATTCATTTTCTTTGTTAGTTAGTTTAGATATCAGATTGCTCAAGTTGTTGATGATTACCTCTGAAAGCCATAGCGAGACTAACTGGCGAGGGGTCAGACTATGAATTGATGTGATTTGATTTTAAGTTTACTTTTCTGCAATTAGATATCAGATTGCTCAAGTTGTTGATGATTACCTCCGAAAACCATAGCGAGACTAACTGGCGAGGGTTTGGACTATGAATTGATGTGATTTGATTTTAAGTTTACTTTTCTGCAATTAGATATCAGATTGCTCAAGTTGTTGATGATTACCTCCGAAAGCCATAGCGAGACTAACTGGCAAGGGGTCAGACTATGAATTGATGTGATCTGATTTTAGTTTTACTTTTCTACAATTAGATATCAAATTGCTCATGTTATTGATGATTATCTTTGAAATCCATAGCTTAGACTACCTGGCGAGGAATCAGACTATGAATGATGTGATTTGATTTTACTTTTTATTGGTTTGCAGTTTTTGATTTGTTTGAGTGCAATAGCTTAACTTTTATTTCTGTATTTAGACAAGCAGAAGAGACAGTGATTTCATGATCAGTATTTCATCTTTTGCTTGATTAAAGTAGTTGCATACTTACACTTTTGTTTAAGTAGTAATTCCATCAATAACATGTTTTAAGATCTTTTGAAGTGCTAAGTTTTGGAAGTTACCATTAGGGACATAGACCTTGTCTTGAAATTTACATCCATACTTGACCTTTAAAAGTATTCTTAAGACCTTAGAATAGGATTTCCATTTGCATTAGATACTTTAGGAGATCAACAAAAACACCAAAACAAAATAAAATCTATAAAACAACGAAGTAAGAAAAAGGTTAACTAAGCAAATATGGTGCACCACACTTCATCAGTTTACGATACCCAGATTGATAATTTATGTAGAGCAATTTAAGACATTAAATTGACTAGACAGGGAGCTCCAACCCCTTAGCTCTTGTACTAGCTGATATGTTTACTAGTACGTAGGTGTCAGCCTATAGAAGGGTACCACCTTCACTTGTCCTCCAGGGACCATGTTTGATAAATTTTCAAACTGGATACTCCTGGTACACATAAACACAATATGTAGGCCATGTTTCATCAAATTTTCATACTTGACCCATCAGTAACATTGAAGCTCAAAATCAATCACCACTGTAATACAACCATCAAACTCAACTGCATCAACCAATCACTTAAACTCATCAACTCTGAAACTGAATCATCAATATCTGAATCAACCACAAATGAATCAATCAATCATTGAAACTCATCAACTCTGAAACTCAATCATCAACCTCTGAATCAACCACAGCTGAATCAATCAATCACTTAAAATCATCAACTCTAAAAAGCAATCATCAATCTCTGAATCAACCACAACTGAATCAATCAATCAATGAAACCTCTGACATAACTGAATCACCCAATCATCAATTTCTTATACAACTGAATCAACCATTTACTCAAAACTCAATCAACCGACACTTAATCAAAATTTAACCAATCAACTGGAAAAGTCAGATCACTATAACCAGAATACAAATCTGAACCCAGAACACTGCATCAACAACCAGAATCAATTGCAACCTCAAAAATCATATGTCAGAATGTATATGATACTTCGATGAAGCCAACCTGCATGTATATGTTACTTTCTGCAACCCAACCTGCGTATACTTCTAAAGATACTGAATCATCAAACTTCTGAACCAAAAATTGTACTAACCAGAGACATTCTAAAGATCTATTGTCATATTATAGAGTTCTAAACTGATAGCAGCAAATATCACCCTTCTTACTCAATCAATCAATCAACCAGACTCAATCTCTTTATACAATCAATTTTACTTTCAAATATAAAGAAGATATCATTAACAAATAGAAATAAAAGAGCAGCACTGATCAGATAGATCAGTCATCTCTGAACAACAATCTTTTCTTTTGTATATTCTACTTGGAAGTGCCGAATTAGAGTGTATATGTGCCTTCACCAAGGTGAACTTGCGTATAGATTTGCAAATAATAACTTATAACTTCGTTGCTATTCCAGACTTCAAATATACCCATATCATAGCATTTAAAGGACAAAACATTTGTTAGAACTTAGATCTAGCCTATCCATTATCAGATCACATAATGATAAGTCATTTCAGGTCTTATGATCCTAATCCATCATTAGATCTCATCCATCATCAAACACTCAGGTGCATACTTAGTTCAGATCAAGCAAAGCATCAGAAACCCATAACATGCATATTTTATTTTGATCTAAATCTTCATAAGATATTCATTCCTTGCACACTTAGCCCTTTGATCTTCTCCTCCTTATATACTTAGAGCCTTTTTCAATACCTCGGACCAAAACAACACTTAGAACTTGTGGTATTCTTAGACGGGATCAAGTAACCATTATTCCGCTCAATATTGTGGGCTAATACCATGGTATGGACCCTTGGTATTATTTAACCTTAATTTTCCATCTCATACATGATTTTCTTCTTGTGAAAGTGTGTGCATACGTATACACTACTTTTGTTTTGTGTACTTGCTTGTATACGCTACTTGGACTAGGTGAAAAGGCGTATACAACTTAATAGAACTTAAAACTTTCTTTTTCTTCAATTGCTTGATTTTGATCTAAAATCCTTTGTCCCATCATCTTGTTCTTCTATTCCATTACTCTGTTACCTCTGAATTGACCTGTTACAATGTGAGTGCCATCATACATCACTTCTGAACTGATTCCTCTGAACTGCCCTGCATTTTGTCACATCCTGTTTATACCTTTATCAAGTAGTCCATTCATCAAATAGGTTGTCATTAAGGACAAATCATCATGTAGGCTTCTTATCAAGGAAAACACTAACACAATTTCCTTGTATCAAATCATTGATCATTATTCTGTTTCATTATTTTGCCACCTCTGATATCTTTGTGTTCCATCATTTTGTTAACTCTGATATCTGTCTTGTAGATTCATCTAGTTACCATATACTTTCTCTGTTACAAGTGAGTTTCCATCAAGGATAACACATGCATCATAATGCCAACAGTCGGAGTCTGGTTTAGAGAGTATTACTACATCTGTGCCAAATGCATAGAAGAACATAAAAGAAAACTAAAGATGTCCATGAATCAAAAGAGAAAAAAGGTCTCAAAAGGTGGGATGGACATAAATGGACTGGAAAAGTTCACAAAATGTGTTGTCTTTGGTCCTTTGAGGTTTTTGAAAAGGATGATGGAAGAGATCGACTTGAAGGTTTAGTAAAATGTCGTAGGAAGAGGGAGAAATGTGTTTTGTAAGGATCCAGATCGTTGAAGATTTGGGGCTACTTTGGGTTCCCGAGTTAAGAAATGTCAGTGTAGTTTTCAATATCCATGTGTAGTTAAACTTGCTAGCTAGATTATTTGTCGGATGTGCAAAGGATGCAGAAAGCCCCTTGCTTGTAGTTCACAAGGCATGTTGATTATGATTTCACATATGCAGAAGGAAATATCAACATCAAGGAACTAAGAAAATATTTTGAGATGCACAAGGACAACCTTTCAGAATTTATGGCGACCTATCCTTCAACCCATGGTGTGTATGAGGAGGGTATTAATATAATATGTGATTATCATTGAAAATGGGGGTCAGGTTTACATGGATGGGGCAAACATGAATGCACAGGTGGGGTTGACAAGTCCTGGTTATATTGGAGCTGATGTTTGTCACCTTAATCCTCATAAGACTTTATGAATTCCACATGGAGGAGGCAGACATGGTATGGGGTTGATTGGAGTGAAGAAGAACTTAACACCATTTTTACCATCACATCCAGTGGTTCCTACAGGGAAATTCTTGCTTCTAAAGACAAGCAACAACCGCTTGGTACTATATCTACTACACCATGGGGCTCTACTCTGATTTTTCCAATATCGTATTCCTATATTCCAATGATGGCTTTAGAAGGGCTTACTACGACGTCAAAATTAGCCATTTTGAATTCAAACTACATGACTAAATGACTAGAGGATTACTATCCTGTACTTTTCCAAGGAGTAAACGATACATGTACTCACGAAATAATTATTGATTTAAGATATTTCAAGGTGTTTTCTTGAATTGAATCAGACAGTGTTGCTAAAATACTTACGGACTATGGATTCCATGCACCTACCATGTCTTGTCCGGTTCCAAGAACTTTGATGATTGAATGCAGAGAAAGTGAAAGCAAGGTTAAAGAAATGAGCCACATCTAGCAAATGACAAAGGCTCTACAACAAAAATGGCAGAAGTTTTGACTCTATTTTTGTGGAGATATATTTTAAAAATGAGGGAGCGCTTCTTCAATTCACTTCAACGGAGATTTCCTAAAAGTCTCTTAGTGGTTTACTAAGTATTTATCCAATGACATGTTGAAGCAATGTTTTAACGATAACTATAACCTATGATGATCATACCCCTTATATGCTCCCTATTCATCATACTTGCCAATGATTGTTATTGATAAAATAAACGTCTTTAGTAATTGAGGTTGATGAGAGTCGATGGAGAAGTGCACGAAGACTTTCCTTCAAAGTCATGTATTTCACTTGGTGATTTAATTCATAAATATCAAGAATTCCTTTCATCAATGATTTATAATATGAGAAATCTCTGCATTCGGATATCTCTGGAGCTAAGGTAAATCTAAATTCGGATTTTATATCTCCTATATATCCATAGGAAAATCAATGATGGTCTAAAAATTTTGAGCCCAAATCGAAGAGGATCCCGTAAGTACAAAATTCATGAAGTTTAATGTATTGGGGTCCTGCAAGGAAATTTTATTATGCTACCCATTGAAGAGATCGACGACCATGGTTTGTTACGACGTCACCCCTCACTACTTCTAGAGACTACCAAAGTTCCTCTAGGGAATGGTATTTGGTTTGAAAAATTACAAGTGGTTTTATAAATGAACCTAGAATTCAGTAAAAAGGTGTATTGATTCATGTTTGCACGTATTTCGAGTACCACATATTCACATGACCTAAGCCTAGTCAAAGGTTGGAAACACATAATTGTTTTAGGCATATTATATTAATATTGTAAAGAGAGATATTTAAATAATGTTATACATATATATATATATATATATATATATATATATATATATATATATATATATATATATATATATATATATATATATATATATATATATATATATATATTAAAAAATAATTATTTGTAACTCCCTCATTAAAAGCCTTTTGATGAGGTGATAGTTTGGAAACTACTTCAAGAATTATTTTTGAAACTCATCATGATAGTTAGGCAGTTACATGTATAGGTACATGTATAGGTGGTAGTATAGGTATATGTATAGGTACAGGTACAGGTATAGGTGCAGGTGCATAAGATTTGGACTTGTCTTACAACAAATGGATTGGTTAGATTCAGAGACAGGGTATATGTGCCAAATAATAGTGAGCTCAATAAGGTGCTCTTGAGGGAGTTTCATGTGAAACCATATTCAGGTCGCCCAGGTTATCAAAAGACATTGACCATGGTGAAGAAATTTTACTATTGGTCGAACCTAAAGAAGGATGTAGCAGAGTTGGTCGCTAGGTGTTTCAATTTTCAGCATGTGAAGGCAGAGTGTAAGAAACCAGGTAGACTGCTACAACCGATTGTGATTCCAGAATGGAAATGGGAGGTCATTTCCATGGAATTTATCACAGGTTTTTTGAGGACAATGACACAACATGATTCCATTTTGGTTGTTGTGGAAAGGTTGACAAAGGTTGTGCACTTCATTCCAGTGAAGTCTACATTCTCAGCTAGCGATGTATCATAGGTATTCATCATATATGTGGTCAGATTGCATGGAGTTCCAAAGAATATCGTGTCAGACGGGGATGAAAAGTTCAATTCCATGTTTTGGAAGGATTTGTTTGCAAGCTTAGGCACATAGTTGGCCTTTAGTGCAACTTATCATCCGCAAATCGGTGGACAGACAGAGAGGGTCAACAAGATATTGGAGGACATGTTGAGGATGTATGTGATGCATCAACAACGAATGTGGGAAGAGTATATTCCACTAGTAGAGTTCACTTACAACAATGGGTATCAGGAATATTTGAAGATGAGTCTGTTTGAGGCATTCTATGGGCATAGTTTCAATACTCCCATTACTTGGATCGATCTAGTTAACAGGGTGTTGATTGGACCAGACATGTTGGCGAACATGGAACAGGAAATGTAGGTAATCAATAAAAAAAATTGGAGGCAACACGGGATAGGTAGAAGAGCTATGCAGATCGAAACATGTTGTTAAGGAAGTTCCAGGTTGGGGAATAGGTGTACTTACCCATCAAACCAAAGAAGAGTTGCTTGCAGATTGGATTATGTGCCAAGCTGGCACCACAATTTTCTGGACCCTTCAGTATTATTGAGAGGATTGGGCTAGTAGCCTATCAAATTGCACTGCCTCAGCTAGTGAAATTCCATGATGTTTTCCATGTATCATTGCTTAAGAAGTATGTTAAAGATGTTGATCATGTGATTGACTCGTCTATATTGCAGGTGGAACAAAATCGAGAATTCCATTCAGAGCCTTAGTGTATATTGCAAAAAAAGGTGCTCATTCTCTGGAACTAAGCAATGACGCAGGTTAAAGTGCAATGGAATCACTTTGGGCCTAATTAAGTAACATAGGAGATGGTAGATCAAATTTGGGCTATGTATCCTTCATTACTTTCCACTAGAGGCAAAGCAATTTTGGTATGGTGTTTTGGTATATGTCTTTGGTATATGTTTTGGTACATGTTTGGTGATGTTTTGGTATATGTACATATGTATATGGATGTAAATACTGCGATGAGATATTTTATAAAAATCCAATAAGTGGTATGGGTGTCATGTCATTATCATGTTATGCTTGTTATCTTGTCATGTTGGTTTGATTTTCAACAGGGTGTTCATTATAAATATGACATTGAGCTATTTTATAAATCTCCATGGGTAGTATGTTTTCTTTTCAGCGGTTTTGCTAAGGTATAGATGTGGTTGAACACCGCGGATGGTGTCCCCCAATGGGGAGGATTTTGTAACAACCCTAGCGAAAATTCCATGTGATAAAAGTTAATAAATGAAAAATAATAACCACAGTTGAATGTTGGGCAGGACATCCTAGTGTGGGTGTTCATTTCGGTTATTATGGCTAAGGAAATTTCCAAAGGCAATGACTAAGGATTTGGAAAGGAAAAATGGCATTTTTTGGCACATTTATTTATGAAAATAATGGAAATTAGGAGAAAATGGAGGTGAAAGGTCACAGGTTGCATGTGAGGAGGAAAATAATGGAAAATGAAGAAAATACAGGCCTAATTCATGAAAAGGCTTATGAGGATTAGTTTGTAACCTTTTATCAGTTTAGTTTTAGAGATCTCTCATTATTCTCTTTCTCTCTCTCTCACTCTTAGACACTTAGAGTTTTCTTGGAGAACTTTAGCATTGGATCAAGAAGGGAAAAGAAGGCAAGAGGAAGGAAGGAGTAATAAAGGAAGAACAAGATCAAGCAGATACAACAATATTTTTTGCAGGTATCAATTTGCATGTACTTTTTCCTTAGATTTGGCATGCATGGTATTGCATGTGGTCCTTTTGCAGTTATGGCATGGGTTTTGGTAGGTGTTGCAATGTTTTCAGCCTAGTCTTTCCATTTCCAGATAGCCATGGTGTGATGGGGTTCTCATGTTTTGGTTGAGTTGGATTGTCAGATGGATTTGAAGTTGAGTGAAGTGGATCTCTGAATAATAGAAAACATATCCTTGTAACCCCTGAACCAGACTGTGGGTTGTGGTAAAGCCATATTTTATGTTTCCTTCGTGGGCCTAGGAAACCTTGTCGGTGATTGGAAAGATATGGAGTAAATTCAAGAGGTGCCTTGTTCTATGTTGGGCCTAGTAATCTTGGGTTGGGATATGCAGTAAATACTGGAGAGTGGGTCTTGTTTTATGGCCTAGTGATCCGATGTGGATTGCAGTAAAGCCTGAGAGTCTAGGAGATAGGAAAATTCCTCACAGTGTAGGTGGAGAAATCCAGTGGCATCCATGCTTTTTTAGCCTAGTGATCGGGTGGAGTTCATAGTAAAGCCTATTATTACATGTTTATTGTGTTGGCCTAGTAATCCGGGGTGGATTACGATAAACCTTGGTTTCTATTGATGAGGGTGAGGTGGTTTAGCCTCGGGATTCCCTAGTTGTTTCTTTTGGTTTGAGTACCACATTCATGCTTGGAATATGGCATGGGGGTGAATGGATGAAGAGATATTTGGCTCAACCATTCTATGGTCGAGTGGAACATGGTAGTCCCATCCCGGGTTTGAATTTTGCATCACCAATATGAGGTTATTTATCCTTTTATTTCTATGAGTATTATATTGGTTTATATGTGGATCATATGGTTGTGATTTCCTTGGTATTTCTGTTGCTATTATGATAGTTATGTATATGGTTTATGATAGTGGCTATGTATGGCTCTCATCATGGTTTTACTTGTAAATGAATGAACAATGTATCTATGACCTAATATATGATAATGCAACAAATTATATAAGGGAACAATGCTTCATAGTGATTTTTAGATAAGTATGAGACCTCTATGTTTAAATCTATTTTTTACACCTATAGATTACATATTTGTGATATGTTTGACGAAATGTCTGTCATGGCTAGTAGGGGTCTAGTTAAGGGATTTTTTAATTCTTTACATTTCCATCATTTTTTCCTTGTTATCTTTATGTTTTGAAGGTGTCATTCAATTCTGGGCAATGACCTGGGCTCTGGGCCTAAAAAAGTGGCTCAAATCCCGAGGATGCTGGAACAACACTGGGAAAATAGTCCCTGGATGCTGGCATGCCTTGGCATGAGAGCATTCATAGCCTCCTGGACACTATTAGGTCCATATCATGGGAGATTCTGGGGGTCAAGTGGTCTAAAACATCATTGGGACCTAGGGGCTAGCTACCTGAGTGGTTGGGATGGTTCCTAGGAGTCTTGTAGCTAATGTGGAAGGTCTGTATGTTGTGTTTTCGTCGATTCCACTTCCTTAAGGTCACATAGGAGGTGAAATCCAATCATAGTAGCCTCTCATCACATTTTTATCCTGATTGGCCAGTTACTTGGGTAGATGTGGGAGGAGGGTGTTATAGCAAGCCACCACTTGCTGGAGGCCCCAAACTCCTCAACCTCTATGTAGACTTCATTTCAAAATTTTCAAACTGGGCTCAATATTATCTAATCAATATGCACACAACAACAACATCTCAATTTTGTATATCTATCTCTGAAACTCTATTGATCAATGCTATAGGTATACAATAGGCATCACTATGCATTATAGCTCCCTCTCTCACCCACTAATCTTCTGCAATACTAGCATAATACATTTATAATATTTTTTCTCATTACAATGGACCAAATAAAAAATATTAATCACATTCCATACCCCATGATGACTACATAAAATAAAATAAAATAATTAACCATTAAGCTCTCACACCAAATACCATGGGAAAAATCCTTGGTAATTTCCCATGGTTTTTCCTTTCCTCTCTCAACACAACGTTGCATGGAAAATCACCTTCAACGAATCAAATACACCCATGACCAAACATCTACAACCAATCAAACACATGCTACATAGTTGACATCAATGTCAACCAAACACTACTGGTGTCAACAAAGGAACCATTGTGTAGACATTGAATCCATCATTAGAGTAGTTGTTGAAGAGTTTTTGTGTAGAGTTGGAAGTAGACTTTGGATCAACTTTGTTGAAGCACTGTTAAATCTTATTAAATAAATATTTAGATTAGCTTTGTTGAAGCATTGTTGAAGCCTATTGAAGACATCCTTTAGAGAAACCTTGTTGAAGCATTATTGAAGGAAATCTTGGAGCATTATTGAAGACATTTTGGATAAATTTTGAAGTATCTCTTGTAAAGTTTTGGTTTGAACAAGTTGGAGCTTGGATTTGTTGAGAGGATTGGAGTCCTCAATTTTGACCAAGTTGGAGCTTGGAATTGTTGAGAGGATTGGAGTACTCATTTTGACCAAGTAGGATCATGGATTTGTTCAAGGTTGGAACCTTGAATAGGTCATATATTTTTTTGTATAGGTTGGAGCCAGATTTGTTGTAAAAAGGATTGGATTCCTCACTATTTTGATCAATAAAATTAGTTTTGTTCTATCTCTTGTGTTCTGGTTTATTTTGTGATAAAAATATTAAATAGCATGAGATAACAATTGAAATAAATACTAATTCAAGCCCCTCTCAGTATTTCCAACACAACATCAATTCTAAGTTGTTTTTAATGCTTTGTCTTAGCTATAAGTAATGACCTATTTGTTTTGTAAAAACACTTGGATTTATGAAAATAATTTTTTGGAAATTTGAGACACTAACCTTGAAAATACCTTTTGATATCCTCTGAGAATTTATTTTAAGAGAAAAAAATCTTCCCTTCAGCCTCCTTGTACACACATCCACTAACTTGTGATAAACTAGAGTTTTGAAATATTAAAAGGACAAATGGAAAATTTAATATTTATCATAAAAAATTACAAAGTGATATAATCTCTTGTTGCATTCACACATATGACCAGCTCATTGAAGATACTGAGTAATATACACAGGGTTTTGAATTTCTCAATTGTTATCTTTTATATGTTAGAGCTCTATTGGAACAAGAAAAATAATTTTGTATATACGTGTGAATAAATAAAATCAATTTAGGAAAACAAATTCTAGGTATTTCAATCATGTGTCTTCAACATGCAAACATTTTACTTATAGACTTAATTTCAATTGCTAAAGGAGAAAATCAATTCATAATTTTGACACCGATTGGTTTTTGGGAAATGTAATACAGTTGTTTCCAAGGATGTTCCTTAAGAAAAAAAAGATCGAATTGAAGTTGACTAGAAAGGCTATTGTCTCTTACTTTTTTCCTCTGATATATTTTCATACCAAAATTCAAGGCTTTCCCAAGTTACTCCTGAAATCGTTATCATGAATTCTTAGCCAAAATAGAAGGTTTTGATAAGGTTTACGCTTACCTCTATATTTTTCAAAACTTTATTTAAAACCTAAGTGTCACCCTGTAGTTAAATCCTCCATGAATTTCTTATTTTACATTGAACACATGCTCTATAGAATTAGAGTCTCAATATGGTGTTTTTGCACCTCGCTTCACATGTTTTCATAGGTGAATTAGACTTCATTTTTTAGAATAAATGGATAAGACTCATCTTGACCCCTGCATACAAATTGGAGTTATAGACCAATATTGTTCAAATATCCATACCTTATTTGGATTGATATGAATTGATCCTTCAGCTTTTTCTCCCCGATCTCAATTTCAACTGATTTTCATTTTTGAAATGTCTAAAAAACATAGTGCACTAATAGTTGTTTTCTCTTGTTGATATCCTTCAAAACATAGTACTCTTAATAGAGTATACTTTTCTGTCTTAATACACTCCCTTTTTTTTCTTGTGTCTTAATAAGTTTGAGTGATATATTGCGGTTTAAAAATAAATTATTTTAATCATTATAACCTCTATCTTTTATCTTGTAACGATTTCCATTCTTCATTATCAAAATGATGTTATATTACCTTCTATTCCCTTTGCTATCATTAGGGTGATTATTGTGTCATTATCTATGTTGTTTAGAACCTTTTTGAATTGACATTATACTTTGAAAATCCACTCTTTAAAACTAACCTTGATACTTTGAAAATCTTTGTATTAAAATCCCCCATTGATAAGAATGGATGCATATAGTTATAGGATGAATAACAGAGATATAAGAGAATGGTATAGGAATGAAAGTATAAAATAGTATAAGGTTCTTAAGAATAAGTATGAACTAGGACTAGGATATAGGTCTCATGAGAAATTGTTTTAAGGATTTCACAAAATTTTGCATCTCACAACATAAAATTTTGCGACAAGGAAATTTTTGTTGGAAAGTATTGAGAAGGGGGGTGAATCAGTATTCCTTAGCAATTAGCACTTTTAAATCTTTTCAGAGAATTAGTTAATCTTCAATTATCATTAATGTTTATGCAGTAACAACAGTGAATAACAATAGTGAATAAAAGAACACAGGAGGCGCAAACATTTTAGGTGGAAAACCCCCTCCGGGTCAAAACCACTGAACACTTTTCTAATAATTCTTTAATCTTCAACTCCAATTGAAAAGAAAGCTCCAACTTCCTAGAATCTAGAAGAGCATTCTTCTCCAGCTCCCACTAGATGGATGCTCCAATGCCTGAGATTCTTCAGTAGTCAACTGAATGGATGCCCCAAAACCTAATGAGATACAACTCACCCTAGCACCACCTTACCACCCTGAATTTTTCACAGGCTTGAACCTATTTGTGACTTCATGCACCAGATTAGCGCCACCCTACCACCCTATAGAAGAATAAAAGAATAATGGACTCCTGTACCAGGGAAAATGGTCCACTTTACAATGATATAGAATGATGTATAAGAAGACGACATGCTAGACCATAACCCCAACTATGACACAACCACCTAATGATGATCCTAGACCTCCCGACACTGCCTCTTCAACTCTTGGTAGATAGACACTTGTACAACTTTTACAAAGATGGTTTTAGAATGACTATGTACAATGATACTTTTACAATGTCTGTATGCAGCGCTGCCCACTTGAAGACTTCATGTGGTGAAATTCTTTCTGATGTTCTGCACCTTGATTGTTGCTCTTGTCATGCTACCCTTTCTCATTCTTCAGAACATTATATTATGCATTGAGTCTTCTCTTGATGAATATATAATCCCTGCAAAATGTCTTCAAGGAAATACCCATGACATGATAATAGCAAAACTTACCTCATCCTGCAGAGCATATGTCAGTGCTAAACAAAAAAAAAAAATTAGAATACAAAGAAACTAATGCAATTAAGAGATGAACATGCATATATAGAAGATACTTACCTATAGCTTACTTCTGCTGCATCATTTTGCTACACCTTGCTCTTTGCTTCCATAGAAAGTCTAGTCCTTTGCACCCCTTGACAACACTTGATCTAGTTTTTCTTGCCTTCTAAGAGCATGATATTTAATCTGATGTATCTTTGCAATTTCTTATAGAGTCCCTCTGAGTATTCTTTCCAATTCCATAGGTCTGACCCGAATTGGACTTTACAAGGCAAAGTTATGCCCAATCTCTCACAATGACCTAATTATGGACTAGTTCAGTAGAACGAACTTGTACGACATTCCACATGTCAGTGTTTCCTCCTTTGGCTCTAAAATTGATATACAGAAAACTACAATCCATGCACTATCCACCATTTTTTACATAATTTCAATCCTCTTCACAGAGAGAGAGTTATGACGATTTTCCCAACGTCACTTCTTTGACATGAAATTCGGTAGCTTGCCAAAACCCTAACTTCCATAGATCATATCTCCGAACATATAGCAAACCAAGATCTGAAATTCGGCTAGGACGTTCATCAAGGTTGCAAATCAAATGGGTTTTAATTTTAGAATCTAAGACTTTGCCGAAATTAATTTATAGCGAAAATTCCACGATCACTACATTTGGAGGATATATGAGATTTATTTTTATAGAGTTGAGAGGGGCTTCTATAGAGAATGTTGGAGGGATTTTAGGAGCTTAAAAAATTATTAATTAATGACTATGCAATGACCAAAACCAATTATGAGTGCCATGCCACAACCCCACAGGGGTTCAGCCCACTAACTAGGGTTACTAACTTCAAACATGAATATCTCTCAAACCGTGAAGAATTACTTGGCATGCCATATATAAACGGAAACATCTGGACGAGTAGAATCTATCTAGAAGATCCTTGACTCAAAATAGAGTAGTTTTTTAAGTCAAAATTTCCTTGCAAGATAAGGGTAGCCCCTGGAGCTTCTTGGGTTGACATCAATGACAACCTCAGATCATCTTTAGATCAACAATTTTTAGGAAAAAAGGTATTCTATTGAAAAAATTTAATTCAAAGATTTTATGTAACAATTCAAGGATTGTAAAATAAATCATTAGAACTCCTTTGTAGATATCTATATGTACTTTTTGTCATTTGCATTTGTTGATGACATTGTTGAATTTTGACAAGTCCTTCCTTAATAACAAGTTGGAGCTAGTTGTAGGTCTTCTAATGATGGAGGAATCACTAGTTCAATTTGCTCTAATAATAATCTTATGGGGCATATTTTAGGTCCCTTTTATGATGATTTAGGGTCGATTGTGCTACTGCTACGATGATGATGAAATAAGGCATATTTGAGGTCCCTCTGATAAGGATAAGTTTGATCTAGTTATGCTATTCTCAGGTCTCTCTGATGTTGATGAAATAAGGCTATTTATACTATTGTTAGGTCCCTCTAATGATGACGAATATAACTTCTTATATTTTTTTCAAGTACCTTTGTGATTTGATGATTATCCTTATCCTTTTATTCTTGATCTTGAGTGTTTTCCTTTCTGATGGAGTTGTTGATTTTCTTCTTTCAATTTCTCATTTTCCATTTTAAGCTACTCAACATCCTTGATCATGACCATATTTTGTTCAGATATGACTTTGTTTTTCACCTTGAAATGTTGTGGTATTCTCCCTATGATATCACCAAAAGTAGTGATTTCATTGAGCATAAAAGATAATGCTTGATGATCTTTTTGTCTTTGATGGATGATGATGCTCTTTTCCTTCTGAAGCTTTGAAATGACTTATCATCTTTGATCAAGCCATCTACATAATGAATAATTTATATTACAACAATATTAAAATTCTTGGATGTAAATAAATTATATGTATATTATACATGCAATATATGCAAATAAAGATATATACAAGAGTTTGCAAAATGTTTCAAGCACTCTCCTTGGATTCTCCCAATAATCATTACAGAGTATTTACAATTTTTAAAAACAAAATGGATATTTTCATTTGGAATTATCATTGGAAAATTTCTTGGTCTCTCGATGAAAATGCAAGTTTAGGATGTGCGAGGAACCTAAATTTTCACAACTAAACATTTTTATTATTTTTATTTTTATTGGAAAAATAAGTCTTTGGATATAAGAGGGGTAGAAGCATTGTTTTCGACACCCACGACCTACATCTTAACTTGTTGAAGTATTAAGGAAACAAAATAATCTCAAAAGACTGGTTTGCTATAAAGCTTCAATCTATTTCCATTAATAACAAATGAGACTCCTTCCTTGATCCATGATTTTTTTCTATGGATGCATTATTAAATTACATATAACAGAACACTTAAAAACCAAGGAACATAAGCATATAAAACAAATATAAAAAGACATAATCACGCATGAGATCAAGACACAAAGATTTCATTACGAAGTTCATCTAATTTGGACTACATCTCCGGGCCCTGCTCAATAGTGGGGAGGCCTTCATTCATTAAATGGCATGAAAAGAGAAGAAGTACAAGTATATTTTACATAAACAACCTTATACCTTTAAACTGGAAGATTGATGAAAAATGGAGAGCCCAACTCTAGAAACAAACAACACCACTGAATTCCTAGTGAAAAATTGTGCAGAATCGCCTATCCAAACACCCATTTCTGATAAAAGGGCTTTCTGCACCTTCTCAAAACCTTCTAATTTCTGAGGTAAGGTCCCGACCACCTACTCGGAGTAGGTGTCGCTGCCCTGCTTTCTAAATCGACACTTCTCTCCCCCCTCTCACTGTGTGGATAGCCCAATTTATATGTTGGTAGCAGTATCCTTAACAATCTGTGTAGTTTAAACAAAATGACAAGTTCAGGCAGGCGGGTTATTTCGAACAAATATTCTTGGACCTTGAAATAGTCTGCAGGTAACAACATGCTTAATCATAGAAAAACCTTCATCTAATAGCTCATACAGGCCGTTTCACATCAAACCTCAAACCGGTGGAATAATCGGTGCATTTACTCCTGAACCCGACAGTTTTAACACAAAGAATCGACACTTTAACCCGACGGATAGACCTGAATCCTTGGAAATACGTGTTATGTGATAAAGGTGGATCCGACGGGCTGCAACACATAATTTATCTCAAATCACAAGTTGTCGGGGATGAGGGTGATTCTCCATAATGGACTATTGCACAATTCGAACTTCGATCTGCAAATTGACAGACCTGACGGGTTTTAGAAACCACACTCTATAACTGAATCGCATCCGGGATCCATCGGCATATCATAATCGGTGGAGCAAGGGAAATACTATGTGCACGAGACTCTGCACACAGCGATGTGTGATGGGTGATAAAAGGCAAACCTGACGGAACTATCAATTGAAATACATAATACATATCGTATCCGATAGAACCATCGCAAATCACAAATCGGTGGAACCTAGGGTGATTCAACATACGACCGATTCCCTTTGCGATATGTAATTGTGATATCATAAATCGTAGCCTAACTCCATCGGGGATCAGTTCCTTAACCGCTACTCCTTGCAATCCGCGATTATGATTTATCGCATCACACTCTGGCTTGCTTCGAGGCTGATTCTTTAACGTCGACCTGCCTCCGATCTGCAATTGCGATATCGCAAATCGCGACCTAGTAGTGTTGGGGGCCAATCCATTACCCGCGGGCCTATGCAATTGCGATCAGTGAAATATGGGGCCAGTGGTGGCCTGCCACTTGGTGCTTCCCCATTCGCTAAAGGGTTCTACCATGTCATCTTCTTCTACCATCTGTCTAAGTCAAACATGAACTTTGACTTGCTCTAACTTCTTCATATGAGCTCGGATTCGAGTTTCGTTTGCACCATTGGAATCCAGATGAAGAGAGCTTTGATCTGAAGATAATTTTATCAAGATTCTTAAACTTTAAGTTTTGAGCCTTCTTACCATGCCACTGGTACTTTTTAGAGATCCACCTAGATCAATCCTCCTAGATCAATCCTCCTGGATCGTCCTAGATTAATCATTCTCCTGGATCCTCCTAGATCAGTCCTCTAGGATCATCCTCCTAGATCAATCCTCCTATATCCTCCTAGACCAATCCTCTTGGATCCTCCTGGATCAATCCTCCCCATTAAGAGAAGATTTTGGTCCTCCAAAATCATTAAATTATCTACAACTACCCTATACCTTGTCTGCACCACAAGTGTCCTAACAGGTTATCCTTCCTTCTCCTTCACCTTTGTCCTTCAGATCCATAAGCGATGAGATGAATCCTGCATCCCCTGCAAACCTGTAGTACAATATCTTACAAATTACATGTTTATATATATGAAAAAAAATGAGGCAAACATCCCATACCTGCCATAAGTTTATAACACATACTTTGTGGTCAAGTTTACATAAAAATGGAAATAATACTCCAACTATCAATACAAGGCCAAACATCATTGTTGCTTCAACAAGTGATGGAAAACACATCATCACTACAACACATGATTTACAAATATAATTCGATGACATTATTGTTGCTTCAACAAGTGATGGAAACACATCATCACTTTCACAGTTTAAAATGCGACACAAAATAAGGCCAGACATCATTATTGCTGCAACAAGTGATGGAAAACACATCATTAATTTTACAGTTTAAAATGCAACACATGATTTGCAAAAAATAAGGCCAAGACATTCTACCCCACCTTGAAGAACCATCTCTCACTTATCAAAGTGACTGGGTCATCTCTTTGTGGCACCTTCACTAGCCGAACAACTGTTTCACCTGGTTCATGCACAGATGCTTTGTCCTTGTGACGCTCCTCTGGATGGAGCCTCCAACACATGGCTTTTTGATGACCACCTCTGTCTCAATGACTACAATAAGATTTCTTCCTCCAGATCTACTTTACCTTATTCTTTTCCTACTGTTGAGAGGGTCTTTAATGCCTCATCCTTTTTCATTCTGTTATTCTTGTCCAACACTCAGAAAATGCATGGCTATGCAATCTGCAAAAACTACAAGTTCTTCTATGCCATGATTTTCATTTATTATTAACAATATAGTTGTAATAAAAAAGAAAATTGGAATATCGAGACTTGTTATACCTTTCCTGTTGGTCTCTGGCATGATCATGGAAACAAGATCTTGCCTCAACTCTTTCTCTGTAATGCATACTGCCATAGGTTGATGGTGATGTGTTCCCATCATCCTCTTTCCTCAATAGTTTTAACAATGTCGTGGAAGCTTCTAACATCTTTGAGCACTGTCCTTCAATGCACCCCAACTTTGCGAATCGAGTTCTTTGGTCAACCTCTAATGACTGAGTTATGCCTTGGACATTAAAATCAAGTCCTTCTTCTTCGTTGTACCTCATATCGGTAAGGAGTCTCATGTTTTTCCCTGTAATGGTTATCCCCACAGTTCCAACAAAAAATATGTCATGCGAAGAAGAAATTGAGGAGAAATCAACAACTTTTACCTCCACTGTCGATTTGGAAAGAACTAATGAGGGATTCTCATCATCTATCATTGGTGGTTCACTGGCTGTTTTGGCACATTCCCCAACCTCCTTCCTGACATACCCAAGTCCTACCTGATGGGGTAATTCCTCTACTTTTATGGGGTTTATGATGCCCTGGACATTAATGTCGATGCCCTTCCCCTCACACCCTTGTCCTTAACATTTTGGAGTTGATTCCTGTGGTATGGTTTTCAAAAACGGTGAAATCATCATCAGGAAACATACATGGAGTCGAAGAATTTATTTTTACCTCACGGGGGTCACGCTACAGCTTTTCCAAGGCCTCATCCTTAGCTGGCAGCTGGTGTAGTAACCTTTGTTTCTCCTCTTTCTCTTCCTGGAGAAGCCTCCTTAATTCAACAATCTCTTCTTGAAGACTCTAGTCATTGCACTTCAACTCTTCTAGGGCCTCATCTGTGGTTAGCAACTAAAGCTACAATCACTTCTTCTCATCTTTCTCTTCTCGTAGTAGCCTTCTTAATTCAACGTTCTCTTCTTGAAGTCTCTAGTTAATCTCCTCATTCAAGGAAGGTGATGAATAAGATGCATAAGCACTGGAAGATGTGGATGATGCATCGCTCTCCGATATCTCTGTCATCTCCTTTATTCTCTTATCATACACACCATACATGATGTCCACCATTTTGGACATTCATAGGATGGTCTCGTGCATTTCTTTATCATTCTCCATGGTTGCACACTCGGTCATTCACGCTCGCAATTCTTAACAGCAACAAGACCGCTTCTCTTCCCAATGAGCTTCAACATCCTCCATGTATCCTCTTTGTGATGCACATCCTTTGAGGCTTATTTATGGTTAGCGTACTCATGCAATTCACATCAACTAAGCCTTGCTCTGATACCACTTGATCCTGTATTTTTTGCTATGGATGTGTTATTAAATTACATATAACAGAGCTCTTAAAAACCATGGAACATAAGCATATAAAAAAAATATAAAAATACATAATCATGCATGATATCAAGACATAGAGATTTGATTATGGAATTCATCCAATTTGGACTACATCTCCAGGCCTTTCTTAATAGTGGGGAGGCCTCCATTCACTAAATGGCATGAAAAGAGAAGAAGTACAAGTAGATTTTACATAAACACCCTTATACCTCCAATCTAGAATGTTGATGACAAATTGAGAGCCTAACTCTAGAAACAAACAACACCACTAACTTCCAAGCGAGAAATCATGCAGAATCGCCTATCCAAACACCCATTTCTGATAAAAGGGCTTTCTGCACCTTCTCGGAACCTTCTGATTTCTGAGGTAAGGTCCTGACCACCTGCCAGGAGAAAGTGCCACTACTTTTCTCTATAAATATATGCTTCTCTCTGCTACTCTCCCCCCTCTCACTGTGCAGATACCCCAATTTATATGTTGGTGGCAGGATCCTTAACAATCTAGGCAGTTTAAACAAAATGACATGTTTAAGCAGGCGGGTTGTTTCAAATAGAAATTCTCGAACCCTGAAATAGTCTACAAGTAACAACCTATTTAATCATAGATAAGCCTCCATCGAACAACTCATACAGGCTATTTCTCATCAAACCTCAAACCGGTGGAATAATTGCTGCAATTACTCTTGAACCTGACAGTTTTAACACAGAGAATTGACACTTTAACCCGACGGACAGACCTGAATCCTTGGCAATATGCTTTCTGTGATAAAGGTAGATCCGATAGGCTACAACACATAATTTATCGCAAATCACAATCAGCTAGGGCCAAGGGTGATTCTCCATAATGGGCTGCTGCGTATTGCGAACTGCAATTTGCGAACCAGCGGACCCGACAAGTTTTAAAAACTGCACCTTATAACTGCGTCACCTCTGGGATCCATCGACATATCGCAATCGACGGAGCTAGGGGTAATACTATGTCCACGGGACTCTGCATGCAACGATGTATGATGGGAGATAAAAGGTGGACCCGACGAAACTATCAATTGAAATACATAATACATATCGGATCCGATAGAACCATCGCAAATCGCAAATCGGCAGAACCAGGGGTGATTATCCATACGACCACTTCCCTTCAAGATCTACAATTGAGATATCGTAAATTGCAACCTAACTCTGTTGGGGGACGATTCCTTAACCATTGCTCCTTGCAATCCATGATTTCGATTTATCACATCACACTCTGGCTTTCTCCGGGGCCGATTCTTTAACATCGACTCGCCAATGATCTGCGATTGCAATATCGCAAATCGCAACTTGGTAGTGTTGGGGGCCAATCCTTTACTTGCGGGCCTCTGCGATTGTGATCAGTGAAATACAGGGCTAATGGCAACCTACCACTTGAAGCTTCCCCATTCGTTGAAGGCTTATGCCATGTTATCTTCTTTTGCCATCTGTCCAAGTCAAACCTGAACTTTGGCTTCCTCTAACTTCTTCATATGAGCTCAGATTCGAGTGTTGTTCACACTGTTGGAAACAGGATTACGAGAAATTTTATCTGAAGATAAGTTTATCAAGATTCTGCCACTTTGTGTTTTGATCCTTCTTACCATGCCACTGGTACTTTTTAGAGATCCACCTAGATCAATCCTCTGGGAGCATCCTCCTGGATCCTGCTGGACCAATCCTCTTGGATCCTCCTAGATTAATCCTCTAGGATCATCCTCCTGGATCCTCCTGGACCAATCCTCCTGTATCCTCCTAGATCCTCCTGGACCAATCCTCCTAGATCATTCCTCATCAATCATCTTTATCTCAATTGAACCATTAACAAATACTTCATATACTTTATAAGGGCCTAGCCAATGAGTGGTAAATTTTCCCCTACAATCTTTAAATTTGGAATCAAAGAACAAAGCCCAATCACCAACTTTGAATTTCTTTTTCTTAATGAAATTTTCATGCCATTTTGACCTCTGTTGTTGGATGATGATGTTATGTTGAAGTGATTCTTTTCTTGTTTCATCAAGCTAATTTAATTTAATAATTCTTTCTTCATGAGATTCATACAAGTCTAAACCTAATTATGCTACTAATCTAAGTGTTCGGAATTGGAATTTAAGGAAGAAGAATTTTCTTACCAAACACTATTTCGTAAGGAGTAAAACTAGTAGTAGTTTTGTACGCCCACAGAGCATCTAGAACCCTGTCTACCAAGTCCTTCTTATGTGGTTGGATTGTTGAGTTCATGATTTCTTATAGAATCTTATTAGTTGATACAACTTGTCCATTAGCTTGTGAGTGATAAGGAGTGGATTTTATGTGTTTGATATTGTATTTCTCCACTACTTCTTGTACTAACTTGGAGGTAAAATGTGCTCCTCAGTTAATGAAAATCACTCTAGGAATTCCAAATATGAAAAATATATCTTCAAAGAGAAAATTGACTATTTATTATTCATATTCTCTAGCTAATGCCTTAGCTTATACCCATTTGGTAACAAAAAGAATACATACTAGGATGTACCTCTTTCCTTTTTACGTGAGGTTAATTGATCCAACAAAATCTAGAGCCCATTTTTCAAATGGATCTAAAAGAACTTGTGGTTGTAGGGACATTTCATTAGCTACTATTTATGGACCCATCCTTGAAATCTATCACAAATTCGAACATATTGTCTTGTGTCTTTAAAAAAGGATGGTTAATAATAGCTTTGATTAAGAATTTTATAGACTATTCTTTTGTCTGGAAAATTCCTACCACATGGTCCATCATGACAAGCTTTAAGAATATCAAATATTTCATCTTCTCTAACACATCATCTAATAACAAAATCAGATCATGTGTAGAAAATATTTCCATTAATCCATCTATATTTTGGACTTTTGTTTATATTTTTTTCTCCTTTGAAGTAAAATGAGGTGGTAATTTTCCTAAAGACAAATAATTTTCCACATTGGAAAACCATGGTGTTTTAATTGATATAGAAAATAAATGTTCATCTGGAAAATCATCAAATAGTGGAACACTCTCATTAAGGCTATTTAGGCAAGATAGAAAGTCTGTTATCTAATTTTCCTTTCTGAGACTATCGATAATATTGATATTGAATTCCTGCAATAGTGATAATCATCATGTAGTTTTTCTATTAGTAATATGTTTATTCATCAAATATTTAATAAAATAATGATTAACGTGGATAAAAACCTCATAATGTGTAACATAGTGTCATAATTTATTTATAGCATGCACAAATGCTAACATTTCTTTTCCAATGATAGTATAAAATAGCTTAGTAGGGGTTAATTTTTTTAATAAAGTACATAACATAGATATTAAGATTTTTTTTGACCTAACGATCCCTCTATTGCAATATTTGATACATAAGTGGAGATATGAAATGGTAAGGACCAATTCGGTCCTCTCAAAACTAGTGCAATAGATAAAATTTATTTAATAGCTTCAAAAGTAGTTTGGCAGTTGGCATTCCAATAAAATTATACATCTTTGGGAAGTAGCTTAAACATAGGCAGTGCTATTTTACTAAATTTATCAACGAATCTAAAGTAAAAAACTTGCACAATCGAGAAAACTCTTGACTTCTAATTGGCTTGATGGACTAGGAAAATTAACAATAATTTCAATCTTGGTTGGGTCTATAGTCATTCTTGCAGTAGAAACATGATGTCCCAAAATAATTCCTTCTATTAGTGACATGAAAAGAAATTCATTGCTTAGGGCCAAATTAGTTTCTATACATATTTAAAAAAAAAAACAATAATGATTAAATATTCTTCAAAAATATCATCATATACAGAGAAATCATCCATATAAACTTCAAGACATTCATGAATTATATTATCAAAGATGACCATAACTGCTCTTTGGAATGTGGCTAGTGCAGGCCAAGGTGTAATACCTTATAGGCATATGTTTCCTAAGGAAATGTGGAAGTAGTTTTTTCTTAGTCCTCTAAAACTATATTTATTTGATTATAGCCACTAAATCCATCTAGAAAGGAAAAATATTTCTTTCCAAATAGGGTATCTAGGACTTGATCTATGAATGGTAATGGAAAGTGATCCTTCAAGGTGGCTTTTTTTAATTCTTTGTAATCTACACATACTCACCATTTTCCATTTTTATTAGGAACTACAACTAAGGGAGAAACCCATTGACTATTAAAGATAGGGTAGATAAAATCTACCTTTAGTAATTTATGAAGTTCATCTTTTACTATATTTTTCAACATTAGATTCATTTGTCATTGAGGTTGCCTTATAGGTGTAGCATTTTCTTCCAAATAGATATGATGAATACATGTACTAGGATGAATACCTTGCATATCCATGTAATCCCAAGAAAATGATTTGGAATACTTCTTTAGAACTTGAATTAATTGATCTTCTTGAGATGCTTCCAGTGTGGAAGTGATGTTTACAATTTTTCCTAGTTCAAGTTCAACAATTTTAGATTTTGAATTTACCATTGAATTTATAGAAAAAATTGTTGAAATGAAGATTGTAAAGAATTCATTGTGCAATTTTCTTGAATTTTTTTCTCTAAAATATTATTTTATACAACATATTGAATTGTTCTTAATTGTCCTAGAGTATTAGGATTAGAAATGAAGTAATCTAACATATTTTCATTTTGTGGATCCACAAGAGCAATAAATTGATTACTAATGAATAATGGTTGAATCACTTCTTCTTTTGAATATGTTTCTTCAATCCATGACAATTTTTCTAATTCATTCAAAGTTTTAGCAAGGGGATATAGTGTTATTTTCTTACTTTCATTTCATTTAGATATCATCATTTGTCCTTATATAAAACTCATGAATGTATCGACTGTAACTAGCCATGGTCTTTTGAGGATAAGGGGATGTCCATCCAAATTTTATTCCGGTTGTAGGACTAAGATGTCTACTAGATATTACCAAAAATTGAAGGGAACTATTAAATTCTATATTACACCTTCTATCTCAATTCATGATCTATAAACTATTTCAATTATTGTAGGTGTTGGTCGAAGATTGTGTAGATTTAAACTTTACATTGTATCCATTGTCATTACATTGATTGTTGTGCCTAAATCAATTAAAGTGTTTGGAATTAATAAATTGTCAATTGTAATTGTAACCATTGGAATTCTTGGATCTATATATTTTTTTATTTTCAATTGACTTTGACATTAGGCTAGATAAATGACCAATGACATGTATTATAGCCAAATCTTTCTTTATTTTCTTAGATTTGAAACAAGATTCCTTAATTGTTTTAGCATAGATTGGAATTTCTTTGATAACTTGCAATAAAAAAATTCTTCAATTTATCTAAGAAAGCATTCTCAATATGAACCATTGAATTTTTTGCAACTAACCTTATTGGAAAAAGACATACATTAGTGGTTAAAGATGGATTCTAATGAGCTTTTGTGCTTTTATATATTTATGTGATTGTTGTTGTGCCAAATTTTCTTGGAATTTCCTCAATTTGTTCTTGTTCTTCAATAATTACAGGATATTCCTTTTGCAATACCTTTTGTTACCATAAGTGAATATTATCGATAAAAATGATTGCTTGCGTGGGAAGTGTTTCTTTTGAATTATACATAGGTTTATCCACTTTAACATTAGGATTTGCCACTGGTTCGTCTAGTAACTAAGTAGATCTAAGTTGAGGCTGATTAGAAGATAGTTGAAGTTGTTGCAGTTGGGTTATCTATGGTACTAGATGTTGTTGTTGAACATCTTGAGATTGTTGAAATTGTTGAAAAGGTGGTCTTCTCAAAACGATGGTTGGAAATATGGTGGATAAGGTTGTTGATAAGGTTGCTAGTATGACTATTGGTATGGCTACTGATATTCTAGTTCGTTTCCATAAGCTTGTCCTTTCCAACCTTGTTGATATCATTGGTTTGGAGGTTGTTGAGGTGGTGAAGCCTGCCATGTCATAAGAGCAATATAGGTATTTTGAATAGGATTTTTATATTATGAAAATCTTGGATTTGGATTTGAAGACATACCCATCGGTTGAAGTTTCGAATGTTTTCTTGGAATTGTAACGTAATAAAGTGATTTTGCTACTTTAACTTCCTTCTTGTTTATTTCCTTTAGCTCCACTATTGATGGGAAATTCTCTGTTGAGTGCCTTTCTGCAAAAATTCCACATTCCTAAATACTATCTAAAGGAAATTCACATAAGGGATGTTTCTTTTTGAATTTTGTACAAAATATAGACAACATTTTTTTTCTTTTTGTTTCTTTTTGGCTTTTAATGTATAAATTTGAGAACCAAGAGTACTTATAAGACCAATCTTAAAAATTCTAATAAATTTTCAAGTTCATCTCTAGTGACTCCTCGAGAGGTTGACATTATCATAAGGTAATTGAGAAACACCCCCTTCACCCATATGATTGAAGACATCTATATATTCATCCTAGATTCCTTTTAAGAAGAGTGTTCATATAAATTTAGGACTTATATCACTTTGCATTATTTTTTGAAAGTTATATGTACATACTTCCTAGTAATATTCTAAGATTTCATCTTCCCGTTGACTCATTTTGAAAATATCTTCTTTAACATTTCAGGATTAACAATAAGGTTGGTATTTCTTTAAACATGTTTTTCTCATAGCATCCCAATGCATTATTTTCGACTCCTCTAATTCCGTACACCATTTTAATGCAAATAATTTTAAAGTAGTAGGAAATAGATGAAGTTTTTTAGCATCATGTGTATACCCATATGTATAACATAAAATATCAAATTCAAATAAGAAAGCATCAGGGTCTTCAATAGGCATACCATAGAAGATTGGAAGAACAAAAGGAGGAATATTTTTCATTTTTACCTCAGTTCCCAAAAATGTTGGTGCATCTAAAATAGGAAACCCAAAAGTAATTTCTTCCTCTTAATCTTCTCTTTTAAATTTAGCTATTATTCCTCCTATAGTTGATCCTCCTCCTTTGTCATGTTCGGCTTCATTTCTTGCCCATTCTTCCTTTCTTTTTCTTTTTTCTTCAAGTACTTGTTCTTCATGTTCTTACCTCTTTTATGCTTCCTTTTCTTTTTTCTCTCATTCTCTATTTGCCTTTGTTCCTCAAAAACCTTGACAAATGTTTAGTCCAATCAAAATCTCCTCATACTAGTTCACTAGTTAATTTAGGTTGTTTAGGTTTTTCAAAGACTAGTTGAGGGATTCAGTCACTACCTTTAAGCTTTTCCTCCCTTTGAATCCTTATTTCTTGAGATACTAGTTCATGAATTTCTTTTCTTAATATTTCTATTGAACATGTTCCTTGTTGTACTTATTTTCATTTGGTTTGGTCTGCTAATAATACTTTTCTTCCATAAGGGTCAACCTTTTTCCTTAATCTACTATTTGTTCAAGTTGTTCAATAGTTATTTTTGCAACAACAAGTGAAACTTGTTCTACTTTTTGAGTTTTTGATGTTCCAATTACCATTGAGGATTGGTTAGTAGTGGGAGGTTTTTGCCTAACATACCTACCTTTTTCATCTCTAGGTCTATGCATAAATGAACATATTTAAATCTAAATCAATTAAGAAAATATAAACATGATTTGGGCTTGTGGATACTCAACTAAAGTAAATGCACATGCTCTTACCTCTCATATTATCACCTCCACTCCTCCATATCCTAAATGTTTAGATTTGTGACAAAATGTAAATTTTCAAGAAAATTCTAGGTCTAATTAACTCAAAACGTGCTTCCCTAGCAACGACACCAAAAATATTAGTCTAATTTAGAGATCTAAAATAGGACATAATTTTTTAATCAATATGGTGTTCATAAACTTCGAAGCACACTACAATATGTACTAAGTTAAGTTATATTGGTTGTCAATTCTAAGTCAAAACTAGGAACTAAGTTAAGGAAGCATGAAACAAAAAATTTAATCCAATCACACAAGCTTGGAATGGAAAACACAATTACTTTACTTATGAACACTTTGGACTGGACATATATTGAGATTTCTCACACAAATTAAACTTCTATATGTAATCATGTTCAAAATGTGAGGCTTTCACTCAAATGTTGTTGAAAATGGCAACAAGAAATGCTAAAAATAGAAATACTAAAAATAGCATTGCTATAAATAGCATTTCAGGTACCAGTGTTGGACATAGAAACAAGGAATGAAAAAATGGAAATGCTAAAATTAGAATTTCTATAAATAGTATTTCGGGATAGATTCCAATTTTAGTTAGTCCCTGAACTAAAATTGAGAAGTAAAATTCGAATTTAATCTTAGCAGTTGTTTGAAAAATAATTAATTGATGCATCTTGAGTTAATTGGTTGTAGGAAATCAAACATGAAGTCTATGTGAAGATATGCAATAGTTTCTCCATTGATTGACGAAGTTATCCCTTGATTAAAGGAGATCAGGATGAGTTGTACTTTGAGTTGTAATTAGTTAGCTCAATTAACTGAGTTAAGTCCAGTTAGATTAGTTCAAATAGTTTGTTGAACTAATTGTGAGTTCAGTTAGTTAATGCATGCATGCATGTAACTGCTGCACTTCAGATAACTGAATATTCTCTCATAAATAACTCATGCATGTCAGTTCAGTCAGAGACCCAGTTGAGATCAGAGAAAGGGACAGTGTACTATCAGTTGGAGGATTTTTCCTATATAGGAAACTCATCCATGCAGAAGGAATTATCTCCTTCAGGATTGCGTAGTTACTTCTGAGTTTAGTGAGCAGTGTGAGAGGTCAATTCACACAGGTGGCAGCATTGGACCCTAGGAGAAACTGCGTAAGGAAATAGGAGGCTTGGAGGGCAGAGGAGAAGGTTTGTGAGAAGCCTTTGACTGTCTATGAGCAGCGAAGGGATTGTATTGAGAGTAGGATAGCTTGTGAGCTAATGCTTTGTGTAATCCAGACATATTTCCACTTGTATGATAATACAAAGATCGAGGTTTTTAGCTGAGGCTTTCCCCAGAGTATTCTTCTGTGTTTCATGTGTATGATTTCTTCTTCTCTGTTTTATGTGTTCTGGTTGATCTAGCTCAAATTGATTAAGCTTCCGCAAAGTTTGGTTGTAGAAGTAGATCTAGTATTTTGCTTTAGTATATTGCATTATTAGGTGATCTATAGTGGGAATTTCTACAAATGTTGGGAAATAAAAATGGTCAAAGAGGTTTTTAGTCAAAACAGTTTATTAATACACAACGGCCTTCCTATCGATGGAGGCATGCAGACACTTAGGTAGTCTTTTATTCAATCTAATCATTTTTTACGCAATACTAGTTAAGAGGTTGAGAATGCACTACAACCTTCCCCATTTGTGAGAGTGAAAATGGATGATCACTCATAGTCTTCTACTCATCCCTTTTAGCTAGTATGTTCTCAAACCATCAATCTATCCTAAGAAAAGTAGTAGATAAAAAGCAAGGAACTATAGTGTTTGATAAATTCAAGGATAAATGGAAAAGTTCTCAAGAGGTTGGGCCTTCTTCACCTAGAAAGTTGGTGAATGACACTCTCGGTTCCTTGCTTATTTTTTCAAATCAAATATATATTTCAAAAAATGACTAATCTATGATAAATAATACTTTGTAAACTCACTTAAACATACAACGAAAGAAGTATTCTATTAATGCAACATTGAACGCGTATGGTTTCTATGCAATATAGTGATATGTGGCTTATAATGACAAGTTTACTTACATAAAATCAACTGATATAACTAGAGTAAAAAAAATATTGAAAGCTTTAGAAAATAGATAATACAACTATGGAATGATTAGTAAAGATAATTTGTGAAAAGAGGTTTTAAAACTAGCTTTAAAGCATATCTACAGAATTACCAAGAATCTACTTTCACAAGTAGGTTTAAATATGAATGTACAAGATGCAATTAGAGCATATAAACATGAAATAGGTGATGAAGAAAACATTTACCAAGTTAACATACAACAATTCAGTGGTGTACTCGCTATTCAAAATGTACTTAACCTAAAATCAGAGGTTGAAACTTCAAAAGCACTCCATAAATTGATCAAAATGACTAAGAACAAGACTACAATCCAAATCCAAGCTCTCAAGCCGAAATGTGAGTTCTATAAAATAACAACATATCTTGGCAAGCTAAGTTTGTTTGCCTTTATAAGAAAAAATTTAACAACATACCCAAATATATTGTTCTAAATTAATTACAACCTATTCTAGGGATGCGATTTAATCGAAATGACTTTGTTGGGCACTCAAATCATGGATCTAATTCCTAAAAATTGGATCTAGGTGAATTTAGGAAATTCATATTATGTTTTAGCTACCAAAATACTTGCATTGATTGGGCATTAACTAGGGGCATCAGAGTTATTTTAAGATAGTGAGTAAAAGGCTCACCATTTGGGAATACCCACTATCAAAACTCATGTTCTAGATTTTCCCCATATGATTTATGAAATATACTTAAATAAAAATACAATTTTCTCGTTTACGGCTAGGACTACTGGGGTATCTAATCCCATTTGCTCCCCTAGCTTTCGTCTCTCAGTGTCAGTGTCGGCCCAGCAGAGTGCTTTCGCCGTTGGTGTTCTTTCCGATCTCAACGCATTTCACCGCTCCACCAGAAATTCCCTCTGCCCCTACCGTACTCCAGCTTAAAAATTTAAAACAAAAAATTCAACAGAAATACTTTGGAAAAATGTTAATATAGACGATATATAAAAAAAACATCGTGATAAATAACTAGAGAAGCTATTTTTAGAGTTAAAATGTCAAAAACCAGACTAACAACTACTTTTACCACATCTTCTTGAATTTTTGTAGCCTTTACTCTTATGCATTTATGGGTTTCTTCACATTGAGTTCTCAAACACAAATATGTAAATCACAATTCTCCCAAGGAATCAACTTACTTTGTTATATTTCACAATAGAAATGTTAAAGTGTATGTAATATTTGATAAATTATGATTTGGTGAAGAACTCTTTAAAAATTAGAACACGTGGGGTCTCGAAAACAAGAGATTGTAAGGACTTGAGAAAGTCTTTTATTGGATTAACATGGTTAGTTATTGAGTATTCTTCAAGTATTTACTCTATCATACCTAATTATCCCTAATGAATTAAAACACTCTTTCCTTTTTTCACATTTTTATTTAATTTTTTATTAAAAAATATTTAAGAAAATGGTCTTCACTTTCTTATTTTATAATATTTATAAATCACAATTTCAAATATTTTGAAAAATGATTAATTGGTTTTTAAATTAGTTGGTAAATTAAAATATTATTATTTAATTAATATTCACATTTTGTTAAATATATATTATTTCTTTTAAATTAATGTTTATGTAATGCAATTAAATTTAGTTGAATTTTTAGACAAATTTTATCAAAATATTTTAAATCATAATTGAATTTTGTCAAAATACCTGAAATCATAATTGATTATCCAAAAATACATTTATAACATACATAATTGATTATAATATTTCAAATTGAAAAGTAAATTTTCTAGTATTATAATATATAAGTGTATAATCTTTATAATTCTAATTAAAGCTAATGCATTTTTCATGAATTTTATATTTTTGCCCTCAAAAGCTAATGCATTTTTCATGAATTTTATATTTTTGCCCTATTTTGAGGATGTTCACATGTTAACTAGTAATAAGTGAGCAATCAAAGCTCAAAGTTGTACTTTTGGCAAGTCATAAGTAGTGAGATTTAGAAAAATATAATGGAATGATCTACAAATTTGGGAGGAAGATATGCTAGTGGCCTAGCTCAACCCCTCATAGTAATATCTGGTGGAATATAAGTATAACAAAATTGCATGAGTTCTTCATAGAAAATTATTTGCAATTAATTAAGGCTAGTGTTTCCTGAAATGGTAGGATATACTAAGGGCCTAGATTTTGGGTCATTGCATTGCTATCATTATATTATTACTTTTATTATTGATGAACCTATGTTTTGGAGCTATATATTTTTATTCCTCCATAAACAAAGGAGATATCATTTTAGGGAGGCATAAAGAGTTATTTAAGAAACTCTTAAAAGAGATTCCTCCTTTGAAATAACATTCTTATTTATTTGTTTTTATCATTTTCAAGGGATTCCATTACCTATTATTTCCATTTTTATGCTATTTGGATCATAACAATTTCCATCTTCTCATTGTTTTTTTGAATTACTAGCTTCTTTGAATTCACTAGGCTACCTTGTTTCAATTCATCCATTCTTCTTTTTGGAATTAATGAACTTTGATTTTTCTTATTTATTTTTAAACCAAATTAAAGAGATCACGTTCATGTGATATTAATAAATTATATTTGCGAAAAAAACTATTTGAAAAATAAAACACCAAGCATGTGGGATCTCTAGGGCAAATGAGTAAATACTTGGAAAGATTGTAAGGAATAGAGTAAGTCATTGAAAATAATATCACCATAATAGCAGATCCATAGATTCATACAAGACATAATAAAGATTGCATTATCACTATTATATTGAGATATTTTGTGATATTACTAGGCTTTTTTCAAATATTTATTATTGAATTAATTGCAATATTTTGTTTCAATTTAGTTTTTTCTGAGAATGCAATTTTTACATTCTTATCTCATAAATATTATGGATCACAATTTCAAATATTTTGAAAACTTGTTAATTGAAGTTGATATTATTCTTATTATTAAGTATTTTTCAAACATTTCTTTTGAATTGATTATAATTATTTTGTTTCATTCAATTTCACTTTTATTTCTGTAATTTTTTATTTTTTATTTTTTTATCTCTTAATATGTATGTATCATAATCTCAAATATTATGAAAATTTGTTAATAACCTTTTTTTAATTAATTAATAAATTGAAAATATCATTATTTATTTAATCAAACTTCAAATCCTTAAAAAAAATATTAACATTTTTAAATTAATATTCTTATACAAATTAATATTAATAATTTTTTTTATGAACATTTATAAATTAATATTCAATAAAATTTAAGTCTATGTAAATTTCTATATGAGTAAGGTCAAATATTCCAAATCATAATATAATTGTTTGGTCAAAAGATGTACTCGTGGCATGCAAGATATATATAATTCATTATTTTATTTTAGATTAAAAAAAATATTCTTTTATTAAAAAAATAATATAAAATATTATAAAAGCTAATAAATTTTAATGGTGATAATTGTGTACCCTAACCTTCATATGGAATACTCACTTTCAGCCTCCCTTTCAATATTTTCCAAGAATGGAAAAGATTCAGGGAAGACTCATCAAGGTAGGATGATATTTGATCACTCCATCAAATGAGAAAATGTTCCCCACCTCAAGATACCATAGTGAACTCATTGACCTTTATTCTTACAACAATTATTGTAAGCCACACATCCACCTCCTAGCGTCTCACACAAGTTGTATATTCTCAGTCAACTCTATGTTTCCCACTACATAATATAAATTGCATGCTTGATAACTTCAATTCGAAAATACCCTCAAAGATTCCACAATTTATGATGAGAGATACCATAAACATATGTATATTATTTAACAGAAAAGGTCATCATTGGACTTTGTGATGGAAAAGAGTCTAGATACATTGTATGGATACTTATTTAATTAATTCACATAACTTGTTTAATTGAAAAACACTTCTAAGATACCATTCAAAGTTGAATCTGGAAAAGAGAGTGGTAGCAAGAATATACTTTATGAAAACTTTATTAACTACTTGGGTCAAAGATTACAATCATGAAGAAGGCACGCATAAATGGAATGTAATGCTTTATGAATATGGTTTACCTTTACCAAAATGTGAGACAATAAATTATTAAGAAAGAATTAAAACAATAATTAGATGAGATGTTGTGTACTCATTATCTAAATGAACTTCTTAATAATTAGATTTTGATTCACTTTTACCTCATCATTATGGTTCACTGAATTGCATTATTATTGATCCATGTTATCCTCAAGGTAAAATTCTTGGTACTTTATATATTGAACCCGTAAGTTTAGAAATTAAATGGATAAAAAATATTTACATTTTGAAAATAAAAAAAATTACAATATTATTTTGTTTTTATATATTAATAAATTAGTTATTTATATATAAAAGATTTGTTTTTTAAATTATGAATAGTCATGTTTTATTTTATATAATATTATTAAATTTGGTATTGAGAGGTTTATTGAGCCGAGAAGCTCATTCCATAGCCTAGTGTGAAGACCATGTGTAAGTATGTTTGTGCTCAACTTGGAGTTGACAAGTATTCCTCTTAATATAAAAAAATTAAATATTTTCTAAATAGAAAAGCAATATCTGCTATAATAAAAAAGAAGAAAGTATGTGCTAGGCATGTTTAATTAGTAAGTATGTGCTAGGCATGTTTAATTAGTTGTCCAGATAACCTTATATAATTTCATGTAAAGTAATTAAAAGTTAAAAAATAATGTGACTAAGATGTTTAAACTTTATACTTTTCAAAAATATTTTAAGTTACTATTTAAATAGCCCAGTGTGAAGGCCATGCATAAGTTTTGTCGGTGCTCAACTTGGATTCGACACATGTCCCTCTTAAAATAAAAATAAAATATTCTTTAAATAGAAAAGAAATGTCGACTACAATTAAAATAAATTTTGCTATGAATGTTTAATTAGTTGTCCATATAACCTTATATAATTTCATGTAAAGTAATTAGAAGTAAAATAATAGGTGAGTAAGATGTTTAAACCTTGTACTTTTTAAAAATATTTTAACACGCTACTTAAATAAATTATTTTAAGAACTATGTTAATAAAGTTATGTGAATATCAACATCATATATATCTAGCAAAAAAATGTTAAAAGAAAATATTTTAATGTTGTATATAATAAAATATGCAATGTAGGTTATGAATAACATATTTTAGTAGTTTGGGCATTTGGGTCGAATTGTTGTGATCTTTCCTACCTAGGTTCAAATTTCATGGTTTCATATGTTGTATATGTGGAATATAGTAACTATGTTGGACTCTTAAGTGAGGTACCAACAACCTCTCTCTCACCTTTGTGGTTTCTTTTCCTATGTAGTCCCCAATTCCCAAAATTTTAAGTCAATTAGGGCTACCTGGGATGGTTGGGCAGAATGGTTGTTATCTTCCCCACTTAGGTTTAACACTCTCTAGCCCTTGGGCTAAGAACAAGGAAAATTTTAGGGGCTAATATTCACATATGGGATAATTTTTCTATGTTTTTCTCTAAAAATAATATTGGTCAATTTCCATTTTTTCTAAAAATGAGTTCCCTAATTTTATACCATAAAATTATTTTACCATAAAAATTGCCTAAGTTTTATATAGACTAAATAAAATCATTAGAAATTTCAATACTTTTACAAAAATATCACCAAATATTTTATAGTTTTCATATTAGGTACCAATAAAATTCGCTGATATTTCTAAACTTTATGATAAATTTTCATCCTATAAATTTTTTATGACTAAAAAGATTAATTTCATTCCTAAAAAAATAACTATGCATTATGTTTTTTTTGTTATATAGAATTATATTATACAAATTAATTTTAAATTAATCCTCTATTCTTATAATTATGAAAATAGTCTTTCTTGAAATATATACTTTATTTCCCGGATGTAGGTGATTAGAAATGCATTCAGTGTGATGGGACTGGGGTGGGCGAAGCCGCGACGCCACCTGCCAGCCATGAACAAAGGACTAAAAGCCATGTGGGAGGAGGATCGCCTGCAGGTGGGTGTCATTGAGTGTAAAGGAATGTCTGAGACCAGCATTAATATGTCGTCCCTATTCGCATGCGATGATGGTTATCAGTCCTCGGCTCCCATGAATGCCATAGTTATGGCGGGAGAGTATCGAGGTGGAGGGAACTATTTATTAGCCAGCTTTAGCCATGGCTATACGCTGCTGTTTTTCATGTTGTTTTGGATGGTTGCGGGTTCTGCAGGTGCAAGGGCTTCGTGGGGGTCGGGCTCTGGTTTTTATCAGCGCTCCTCTCCTGAGGTTGTGGGCTCACGAACGCAAACCTGCGTGCTCTATTCGCGTGGTATTCCCCTTGTTGTTTGCGTGCTCTATTCGCGTGGTATTCTCGTTGTTGTTTCTGGTGATTACTTTTACGTTGTTGTAATGCCGAGGCCCCGCCAGAGGATGCTCAGCCGCAGAGGCTCAGGGCGGGGCGCCCCTTCACGCCCGTCCTCTGGGACTGTCGCCACGAGTCAGGATCCTCGACCTCATAGTGGAAGTGAGGGAACTCTGAGGCCCAGTCAATTCCTCAACCCCAGCTCTTCGACTTCGCCCTCCTTTGCCTCTACTATCTTTACATTCAATTGCTCCCTTAATCGCCCCCGGGTCACTACTCATGTCTCTGTCCTCTTTCTAGAGGAAGCCCAAGATGAGGGCGATCCTAGTGCTCTAATGCCAATCACAGAGGATGAACAGGATGTGGGTGATCCCAATACTCCGATGCCAACTACAGATTTGCAGTGCGGGATGGTTCCGTCGGCCAGTGCAGTCAATGTTAATCCAATGGCGCCTGCTCCTGCAGACACATGAGAAAATGCAGCGGCCCAAGCTCAGGACCTGAATGAAGGGGGTTGGTGCAGGATCGTGGAGGAGTTACCAGATGAGTAAATCAAGCTTTGCAGTTGCTTAACAGGTTTTGCGGCCCAGTTGAAAAGGTTTTTTTGGCTCAATGTGTCAAATTTTGTCTCTGTTACTGTGTCGAGATCAATTTCTAGTTTCTGTTGTGTTCGCCTGTTGTTTGTGTTCTTCTGGATCCCCTGCGTGGGAAATCTCGTCCAATTTCTCAGTTTTGGACAATGTCTGGCTCAAACGGCCTTCCTCTTAGGCTAGTTGGTTCAACATGCTCAGCTTGTTGTAATTTTACTCTTTTACTGTGAATAATAGTTTAGACTTACTTAGCAAAAAAAAAGAAATATATACTTTATTCCCATATGTATGGAAATAATTTCTCTTACTTGGCATCTTAAAGCTTTTGTATAAGAATTTTTGTTTTTACATGAATCATCTATGCTAAAGGAATTCCCAAAGGTGGAATACTTGGGTACATATTATCTTTAACTTGGACAACATTCACGTAATTTAGAATATTAAGAGTAGTCTTTCGGTTAAGGATGTATCTTCTTACCAACTTAGTGATATAAAATTCATTGCTTTACATAATGTTTCACTCTCCCAAGGGTGTTCTAAGAAGGTTGATACACCATATTAATTCATATGTTGCCCATAATTATATTACAGTGTAATACCTATCGCAAACAAACACTAAGTGCTAGTTTTCCCTTGAAGTCCTATAAAGCCACTTCACGTGGAAGAAAACATTTTTGTCTAGGAGTGGTGGAGTTGACCATATGCATACTTAAATTATTAATTTTGACATCAATCAAAGTAGGCCTAGGCTCCCCCACCAAATCAATTTTCAAATTCAAGTGTCTTCACATAGGACTAATATATTTAGGACTATTGTTGATGAAGTAGACTCCACTGGTATCATTTTGTTGTCATGTCAAAGAGCCTTAGGTTCTCTAGAGCTCATTTAAACAAACAAACTATTAAAATCATGTAACAATCCCCCTCCTAATCCTTACCATAACACCGATTAAGAGGAGGTGGTTACTATGCTAACCCATGATCCAAGGTGTTGTTATGGAAATGCGGTCTAAAAATTCTGATCTTTTTAACTTACTTGAAACCTTAGTTTAACATCACCATTGAGTTCGTTTGATCAAGATTCTACTCACAGACGTGGGTGAAGGGTTCTCCGCTGCAGTTCATTTTTGACAGCAGAAGCCAAAAGAACCTCATTTCAGTAGAGGTCATGAGGCTACTAGTCTTAAAGACTACAACACATCCACAGTCTTACACCATCAAGTGTCTATAGAAAGGATGAGATCTTCGCGCCATCCAGCACTGTCGCCTTCCCTACAACAATAATCCCTTCACGGATGAAGTACTTTGTGATTTTGCTCCTCTTGAAGTTTGTGATGTATTATTAGGATAACCATACTTGTGAAAGTGACATGCTATCTATGAGTCTAAACCTCGCTCTATGATTATTACTTTGGCTGATAAGTTGTATAGGATACTGGAGGTAGCCCTGCCTGATGCCATCTCTTTTATCACTGCAAAGCAATGCAGTGAGACCATTTACCGCACCAGGAAATTTGTTTTCCTTATTATTCGCCCTGAGGGAAAGAAGAAGGTTGTGGCCATGACTTGCAGAAAGGGATCATTTGCACAACAATAGTAGATGGACAAGGTCATGGAGGAGTACAGGGACATTTTCACTTCACCTATAGGGGTACCTCTGCACTGCACATCAATCACTCCATCAATCTGATGTTGGGCAGGCTGCTGCCCAATGGACCAATCTATCGATGCTCTATTATGGAGAATGTTGAGATCAAGCGGCAGATTCAGGAACTGTTGCAGAAATGGCGCATTAGGACAAGATCATCACCTAGTTGGAGCCCAATCATATTGGCAGAGAAGAACGATGGGACCTGGAGACTCTGTATTGACTATCAAGCATTGAACAAGATCAGTGTCGGGAAAAGGTACCCAATCTAGTGGATTTATCACCTTTTAGACCAGCTTAAGGGGGGCAAATATTTTAGTGAGTTTAACTTGATTTAGATTATCAGCGGGTACTTATCAAACCTTCTAATGAGTGGAAGAACACTTTCAAATCCAAGGAGGGCCTTTTCAAATGGTGGTCATGCCTTTTGGGTTGACAAATTCCCCTGCAACCTTCATGAGATTGATGGACAACATCTTGCGACCCTTCACCAATGTATTCATGGTGGTTTATTTAGATGATATATTTATATTCAACCAAAGTTGGGAAGAGCACCTCTGCCATATTCGACACTTCGGTCAAACCCTGTGAAAACACAAGTTGTGTGCTAACTTGGAGAAATGAAATTTTGGCATGACCCAGGTTCAATATTTGTGGTACATCATTGATGGGAAGGGTGTGCACATGGACCAAGCCAAGATACAAGTCATTCAGGATTGGACAGCCCCAACCACTCTAACAGAGTTCCGCAAATTTCTACGGTAGGTTTGTGTTGGGGTTCTCTCATATCACTTGGCCTTTAAGTCAAGTCACCAAGGGTGGAGAGAAATCAATTTTTTTTTGGTCTGAAACCCAACAATAGGAATTTTGCAAGTTGAGGCATCACCTCTGTTTCGCACCAATGCTCACATTAAGAGACCTGCAACAACCATTTTAGATTGAAACATATGCCTCCGACTATGCTATTGGTGCAGTTCTTCCTCAGCAAGGGCATGCAATGGCTTACCAAAGTGAGATATTTTTAGACACAGTCCGAAATTATCCCACTTATGAAGAAAGAAATGTATTCCATTGTGCAGTTCTGCCATGAATGGAAGAATTACATTCTGGGGAAGGAAACAGTCATCAACACAGACCACTAACCCCTGCAATTCATACAGACACAAGGGAAGTTGTAGAACGATTGTAATTAGAAATGGTCCACCTATCTACAACAGTTCCATTTTAACATTAAGTACAAGAAGGGAAAAACCAATAATGTTGCATACTGCCTCAACCTACCACTAGTCATGGAATTAATCACTATGCTTGACTCCTGTGGGCACGAGACTTCGGGGCGACCACATATTTATCGGAGCGATCTAGAATTCGGAAACACATACCAGACACTCTTGGAAGGGAAGCAAGTTCCAAATTTTCACCTTCAGGATGCACTATTATTCCACCTGGAACACATCTTTGTTTCTTCAAGTGAGCGTGCCAAGATGATTTTGGAGGTGCATTAGAGTTGGGTCGCTAGACATTTAAGAGTAGAGAAATTTTTTTGGTATTCTAGAAGTATTTTATTGGCTAAAACATCATCAGGATATTTGGAAGTGCATTAGATCATGCACCACCTATGCCATTTCCAAACCAATCATCGAGAATCAAGGCCTATATACTCCTCTACCTACTCCTAGTCAACCTTGGGAATCTATCTCCATGGATTACATGTCAGACCTTCCTTCTACTAAGCATAGTAATGAATTCGTTCTTATGGTTGTTGACAAATTCTCTAAGATGGCCATCATGGAAACTTACAAGAAGAGTATCACAACAAAGGCCCCAGCTAAACTCTTCTTTGAGCTAGTGTGGGTACACTTTGGGATCCCACATTCCATTGTCTCATATTGGGACATCAGATTCCTGAGGGAATTTTGGTCAAGTATTTGGTCGATGTTGGATACAAAAATTACGAAGTCCACCTCTTTCCTTCTCCAAACTAATGGCTAAATAAAGGTTTTCAACAGGATGATTGTACATATTATGTACATGTACAACTCGAAGCATCCACACACACGGGATGAAAGCCTCCCCTATGTCCATCACAACTACAACAAATTTCTCCACATCTCAATCGACCACAACCCCTTTCTAGTGGGGATGGAATTTCAACCATTATGTCCAAATGATGTGGCCATACTAGTTGCAGCCACTCAGGTAGATTTGGCTCATGTCCAATCCAAAGATTACAGGGCTAATATCTTCACTGAGCGCATTCAATGCATCTGCCAGTAGGTCCATGATATATTTGACAGATCTAATGCTAAGTACAATCATCGCAATGATCAACATCGAGTGTCGCACAAGTTCTAGGTGGGTGATAATGTTTGGCTACATTTGCAAAAGGAGCGCCTCACTGGAGCCCACCATAAGATTTGCGCACTATGATATGGGCCATACACCATCACCAAGGTTGTCAATGAGAATGCCTTCAAGCTCAACATCCCATCGTTCTTTAGTCTGCACCCAATGTTCAGTGTAAGCCACCTTCGACCATACTTTCTACCACTGTTGGACACATCTGACATTGAAGAACAACTCACACCAAAAAAACTCAACCCGGACTATATGGAACATGCCAAAAATAATCAGTTCATGGACATGTAGATTGAGAACACTCACCAACAGAGGATCCAGCTATATCGAGTTGTCAAATCAAGCCAAATCCTTCACCATGTCAAGTGGTTCAATAGGGACCAAGTTCAACAAAACATTCCTCACCTCATGGTGGCTCTGCACGCAATGGGGACCATTGATTCCTAAGGGGGGAGGAATTATTCAGGTGGATATTGGTGGCCACCTTCTTATTCCACCTAGATCTCCAGTTGGTTTCATATGTTTCCTTGTGTATTTCAATATTTACTATTTTTAGTAGTTTTCCAAGTCTTGAACATCTGGAGAAATTTTGACCCCCTAAACAACGTTTTTTTGAGGCCCGCTGCAGGCCCTTTTCTAATAGGGGTCTGCTGGAAATCTTGTAATTCTTGGAGAGACCTTTCCAATAAGGTAACGTACGCGCAAAATGGAGATAATATGACCAAGTTACGAAATCGGGAAGTTGGCTTCCCAACTAACCCCAACAGAGTGCACAAACGCTTGTCATTACATCTCCTGGGGTTAGGGTTTTGGTTGTTTAGGGTTTTCTCTTGTTGATCAATAATAAATAGGCCCTTGAGCCACATTGTAACACCGTCTATAGGCATGTAGCCACCACATCTCTTCTTAGAGATAGGCTACCATCACCTGAGCTAGTTTATTTCCATTCTGTTTGTAAGCATAGTTCAATATTTTCCTATTAATGAAATGAAGTGTTACTTCTACTGTATCTATGTATTTATGGTTTTATCTATAATTTGTTGCATTCATTTTTAAGTTCGAACCAGTGGTATTTAAGAATGCTTCTCTTTCTGTGTTTTTATTTGCATGTCCCCAACAAGGTTAGGGTATGAGTTAGGGATTGATCTTGTTGAACCATTGCAAGACAAGCTTCGCAAACCCTAGCAACCTCACATGGTGAAAAAAATAAAGAAGATGGGGAAGGAGATCCTTTAAAAATGTTGCTCGAGGAAGCCCTCGAGTAACATAGGAACACAATGATGGATAAATTTTCCTAGATCCTTTGATGACTACCCACAGGCGACACATGTTCATCCAACAACCACTTTGGAGGAACCACTCTTTTTAAGGTACATGTTAACTTCGGTATTCCCATATTTAAGGGTTAGATAGACGCAGATACCATAGATAAATGGTTAAATCTATTGGAAGGATATTTTTCAGTTCATGACTTTTCCAATCGATTAAAGATTACATTTTCACTTGTCAAACCTGTGCCACACGTCACAGACTGGTGGGAAACCTACTGTGAACAAAATGGTGAGAGAAAATCTCACGGTTAACAGCTGCACCCACTTGGGATTCTTTCCGAGACATCAGCAAGGAATAATATTACCTTATCAGGAGCTATGAATATAAATAAATTAAGTGGACCATGCTACGGTAGGTAAGGGACCAAAATGTTTCGGATTTCACAAATGCTTTCCATACCCTTCGCATGAAGCTAGGTATTAAGGATTATGAGCCGCAGTTGGTACTCAAGTACTGCGATTGTCGACACAAGTACATCCAGGATGACATAAAGTTCCTGGAAATTTTCTCTCTTGGCATTGCTATAAGGAGTTAGGGCTCAATCTAATTGAACAGTTGCCAGACAAGCTTCACAAAACCTAACGACCTCCCATGGTGAAAAAAATAAAGATGAGGGGGAAGGAGATCCTTTCAAAATTTTGCTCAAGGAAGCCCTCAAGCAACATACAAATGCAATGATGGATACATTTTCCTAGATCCTTCGACGACTACCCACAGGCGACACATGTTCATCCAATAGCCACTCTGGAGGAACCACTCCTTTTAAGGTAGATGTTAACTTCGATATTCACATATTTATGGGTTAGATAGATGCAGAGGTCGTAGATAAATGGTTAAATATGTTGGAAGGATATTTTTCAATTCATGAATTTTCCAATCAATTAAAGATTACATTTTCACTTCTCAAACCTGCCCCACACGTCATGGACTAGTGAGAAACCTACTGTGAACAAAATGACAAGAGTGAATCCTCACTGTTAGCAGTTGCACCCACTTTTGATTCTTTCCGAGACGCCATTAAGGAACACTATTACCCTATCAGGAGCTATGAATATAAATACATAAAGTGGACCATGCTACGGTAGATAAGGGACCAAGATGTGTCGAAGTTCACAAATGCTTTCCATACTCTTTGCACGAAGCTGGGTATTAAGGATTATGAGCGACAGTTGGTACTCAAGTAATGCAGTTATCTACATAAGTACATCCAGGACGAGATGGAGTTCCTGGACATTTTCTCACATGGCATGGTGTACCGATACACTATCAATATTGAGCAGAAGTTTAAACAGAAGAAGCGGGACTTTGGATCTACGAATTTGAAGAAAGGAAAAAGGCGCCCCTAAACCATAGAACAAAGGACAAAGCTAAGGCATGGTGACCCAAGATAATATTCTATAGCGACAAGCAAAGAAAAACACCATGAAGACAAAGAAGGACACAAGAAAATGGTGTGAGTTCCATAAGAGCTCCACTCACAACACCAGTGAGTGATGGGGCAAGAGGTCACTGGCAGCAGAATTGAAGGCCTCTGAATAAGACGCATGTTATAACTCTAAGTTAGAACCCAATAAGGGGAATGGAAAAGGGAAGTAGATCATTGATGTGGATCCTATTTCCACCATGACCACCACCAAAATCCAGAAGAATGAGCCTGAAGATCCAGAGGAGGGGAAACACCTCTTCCACTCACAGATGTGGGTGAAGGGTTCTCCACTGCAGTTCATTGTCAGCAACAACAACCAAAAGAACCTCATTTCAGAGGTTGTGAAGTGGATGGGCCTAAAGACTACAAAACATTCACATCCGTACACCATTGGGTTACCAAGGATGAGATCTCCACATAAGCTAGCAATGTCTCCTTCCTTATAGCATATAGCCCTTCACGATTGAGGTAGTGTTTGATGTTGCTCCTCTTGAAGTTTGTGATGTATTATTAGGAAAACCATACTTGGGAAAGTGATATGTTGTATATGAGTCTAAACCTCACTCTTTGATTATTACTTTGGCCAATAAGTTGTACAACATACCAAAAGTAGCCCCGCCTACTGCCATCTCTTTGATCACTGCAAAGCAATGTCATAAGACCACTTTCTAGATCAGGGAATTTGTTTTCCTTATGATTCACTCTCAGGGAAAGAAGAAGGTTATGGCCATGGCTTCCAAACAGGGCTCCTCTGCACAACAATAGCAAATGGACAAGGTCATGAAGGAGTATAGGGACATTTTCACCTCCCCAACACCAGTACCTCTGCACTTTCAAGTGAAGCACTCCATCGATCTATCAATGCTCCCTGCATTCCACTGCCCAATGGACCGATTTATCAACGCTCTATTATAGAGAATGATGAGATCGAGAGGCAAATTCAGGAACTGTTGCAGAAAGGGCACATTAGGCCAAGATCGTCACCTTGTGGGAGCCCAATTGTATTGGTATAGAAGAAGGATGAGACCTAGAGACTTTGTATTGATTATCATGCACTAAACAATATCACTACCCAGAATAGGTACCTAATCCCGCGGATTGATGAACTTCAAAACTAGCTCAAGGGGGCCAAATATTTCATCAAGATTGACTTGAAGTTAGGTTATCACCAAGTACCTATCGAACCCTCTGATGTGTGGAAGACTGCCTTCAAATATAAGGAGGGTCTTTTCGAATGGTTGGTCATGCCTTTCGGGGTGATGAATTCCCCTACAACCTTCATAAGATTGATGGACACAATCTTGTGACCCTTCACTAATGCATTCATGGTGGTGTATTTAGATGACATCTTGATGTTCAGCCAGAGTTGTGAAGAGCACCTCGAACATATTTGATAGGTCCTTCAAACCCTATGACAACAAAAGTTGTGTGCTAACTTGGAGAAATGCACTTTTGGCATGACCCAAGTTCAATATCTGTAGTACATCATTGATGAGAAGGGTGTGCATGTGGACCTAGCCAAGGTACAATTCATTTGGGATTGGCCAGCCCCAACCACTCTAACAGAGCTTCGAAACTTTCTGGGTTTTTGGCTTATTGGGCCTGACCCAGGTTCGAAGTTAATTAGCCAAACAAAACCCTGTACTACTAGCCCTTTCGGCAATAGTCCACAGAGCACAGACTGAGGTCTCACCTAAAGTAGTATGGGAGGGTGATAAAACCAGGTTTCCGTACCCTTGAGATGTTTGAGAGGTTCGACTGGTTCACTGTTTGTTCCTGTGTGCAGGTTGCTTCACGCACTTTCCCGTTCCTCGCGGTCTGATACACTGCCTTCGCACAAACCTAACCAGGGGCTGTGGAGCTCCCGTGCCACACTCTGCGTTATTACCCGAGATATTACTTATCTTCCAGTACTAGTTAATTACCTTCGCCTACTTGAATATCTTAAGTTATAATTACTTATACAAAACATTCATACATGTTCGCGTAGTAAATAAACAATATACTTGCAAATTATATCCAATATTTCATTAAACCAGGAAAAGATACATAAAAATATAGTAAATTTGCTATTTATTGATTCTCCCAACAGTTACAGACTTGACCTGCCCTGCACACTCAGATGCAGAGCCTTCTCCTACTCTATGACCCATAGACACACTTTACACTTCGACTCAATCACTTAGACTTCTCATCTTCTTCTATTCGTTATCTTGTACACTTAGAGCCTCACTATTTGTACAATCCCATGGTCTGCGACCATGGGTAGGTCTATCCAGCCGACATTACATTACAAAAACTAGGGTGGACAACCCTGTGACTCTATTATAATTTAGTTCCCAATGCCCACAATTTGCGGAGCTTTTACAAGAAGATTCGGTCAAAACTTGGGCCTAAAGACCCAAAACATGCCTTGGGGGAATTCCATGCCCAACAGGGCCCCAACACAAACATTGTGACTCGCCCTCGAGTCACTCTGTCGGTGTGGAGATCTTTGTGTGGAGTCCTTCCAACTTTGCTTGAACTATGGCAAGGTCGGCGCGCACTGAGTTGCTGCTTGCTGGATCTGCTGCATGCGTTGTTCCGAGACCGCATTGTCGGAAGTGCTTCTCTACATCTATGCCTGTATCCCCTGCATGTGTTTATAGTCCTGCGCATTCTTCCACATCCTTGGAGCACAAAGACTGTGCTTCTGCCAGCTAGTCAGATAGTCGGGCCACCCATGTAGGGCTTCAATCAGCTACCATTCACTTTTCCTGGGAAATGTTCTCCATTGAGTTTAACTAGTTGTACCGCACCTCTGTCTGTGACCTCCTTAACAATGTATGGTCCCAACCAATGCATTCTGAACTTTCTTGGGAATTTATCAAACTTACTGTCATACAGTAGCACTAAATCATTTACCTTGAAGGTGCGCAACTTAATATGGCGATCGTGTTAGGCCTTCTCATGCTACTTTTGCACCTGTGTTTCGGGAATATTTAGTATTCTTAACCCTCTAGACTTAGTAGCATGTCCAGAAACAATAGACAAAGTAATATCTACCATTTTCTGTAATCAACAGATAAAACAAGAGAGAAGAGAAACCTACTTGTAGTTTTTGCTAGCTCCTTGTCTCCCTTGACTGATCTTGCTGCTCCTTTCCGTACTTAAGCCACTTGGAAAGTACCTGCAGAAACAGAGAAACAAAAACCCATCAAGGAAAACGATAATGGTCTATTGCTTATAAATAACATGGAATCGAGAACATGATATACATATGAAATCATTAACATATAACACAAGCATAAGGAAAAAGTTTTGAAAACTTTATTGATAAGAAGAAGGATTACAACCCATATGTGCTCAATCCAGTGACACTCTTCCAATTCAATCCCTCTTCACCTCATAACAAGCAAGACACTTCAACACTATTACAATACTTGCAATCAATTCTAATCTCATATCACCAGCATCTCCCTACCACTCAATATTTTCCACCTCCTGATCTCTTAGATGAGTGATCTTTTTATAGGTGAATGAAGGAGGTTATGCCATCAATGGTGACAATTAATTCCTTTCTAAATTTAGAAATCTGTTCCATGGAATAAGGGATAGGGGATTGATGTTTCCTAATTCCCTTCCTCATCCAAATGCGAACTCAAAGGAGTAGGTGGCATTTGAGAAACTTCTAGAGGCTTCCAATGGATAAGGAATCTTCAAACCCTCATGGAAGTTCACTCAAATTTGTCTAGTGTAGGCCAAAGAGGGACCAAGTGCACTGCATAGCACCCTGTTAGTGTATGGTTTTCATTGTAGCACACCCAAATGAAGGCCTACCTGCATTGATCTTCTTAGAGGTAGTTTTTGGATGTTTTCAGTGATGGAACTTCTTGGAAAGTGAGGCATTCTGATGACTAACGTCTTTAGGGCATGTTATAGGGAAAAGTGTCTATGCAGAACTGTTAATCCCACTAAGGTGCGGTAGCTACCTTAGAAACAAACAAAGTAAAGCTACTTTCGTTTTTCCTTTATGAAAGATATATGAGAGAAGAATAAAGGAGAGTAACCTCTGTCTTGTGCTTGGCTCCTAGTTTGATTCTTCTCTCTTCTGATAGTCCTTTGCTACTTGCTTCCTTGTACACCCAGCTTCACAGAGTACCTGTAGAATCAAAGTAGCATAACACTATACAAGAACATGGATCTATTATCATAAACAATCTAGGATCAGATGTAAATTGACCATACAAATGCATAAAACATAAATGACACAAGAGTATGGAGGAAAACTTGAATAACTTTTATTGATAATCAAGAAAGAGCCAAGAGAGTTACAACCAGTTGTTCTGACCCAACATCATCCTCTCAGCAAGTAAGCCCTTCTTCACCTCATACAAAGCTTAGATCACCCAACACTATGATGTTGTCTCAAGAAACCAACAACAATTCCTTACAAGATGCAAAATTCCAGCCTCTCGATCTCTGGGATGAAGGATCCATATATAGATATCTGTAAGGGAGATGAGTCAGCTTGTGATTTTTTTAGTGTATTCCCTCTGATAGTTCTTGCTTCCACTTGGACATTGATGATCTCTTACTCATCCTTGGTCGAATTTAGAGAGGCAAGTGTCACAGGAGAAGTTTCTGGAAGATTCCATGCCTCTCCACCTCACGGATTGACACTGCCATTTGTCACTTCTCGCCCATCGTACCCCATAGAAGGGATTTTTGAAATGTAATGCACCCACAGAGTGTACTTAGGTGAGATGCAATGCACTTTGCCTATGGAGCAGGTGAAATGATCCTGTTTTGACCAGTTCTGAGCAGTTTTTCATGGAGAACTTCTGGGAGAAGCTGTAATCAGTTGACCTTGTTCCTTTATGGTTTAGAACAACACTTTTAGGGACTTAGGAGCCCTTGGTTTATGGACATTTTATTCTTGGGGTTGCAGTGCCCAAAAATGTCTATAACAGTTGCCCCCTAAAGCATGAGGTCGTTAATCTTTTTGATGTCGAGTGAAATGCTTTATCATGAAGATTCGAAGTTCTTTCAAGCTGGGAGGAGACCTGTAATAAGATACAATACAATAAATTATCTTCATAATATTTTCATGATCTAGCTGAGGCGGGCATTCCCATGCTCAGCTTTATAAATTCATTTTCATGTACATAGGACAGACAATCATCTGAGTGTAGACTGATGATTCTGGTAGAGCCATCATCCCTTTGATTGGATGATTATCTGTGCAGCACTGATGTACATTTGATGTCTTTATTTCCCTAAATATATATATCACAGCCCAGATGGATGAAACTAGATCCGGGGTCTTCAATCTCGTTCGATCATCACTCGAAGTACAAGTCTATCCATGTGAGCGATGTTTTGGAGTTGAACATGGAAAGACATCACCTGATTACTAGCCAATTATGTACGTTGTTAACAGGCACGAGAGGAATCACAGATAATGATAATGACCCTCAAGTTACTGCAGTACAATTCACGTGGTGTGAATAAAGGACTTGGCGTCGAAGACCACGCAAAATCTTTCGGTCGAAGGCCATTGATGTAAACCTATCGCCAGAAGTGAGAAACTTGCCATTGAGGCATGCAAGCTTCAAAGTACTAAAAGGGGTGTCCCTAGATCAACTTCTTGGATAATGAGCTGATGTAGACAAGAAGTGATCCGTCATAGGAGGGCCTTAATGAATTCCACATCAATGACACGGAATGGAGCAAATGATTTTAATGGAGGTGAAAATGATCTGGTGATATAAGGTTCAGGGTGGCGGTCATGAAAGAATGGAGCGTAAATGTATTGCAGCGGGTGAGACACAGGTGAATTCTCTGAATGACTTCTCTTGAACATATCGGCGACACTGACGTGATGGATTGGTAGCATTAACCCCAAATGTGGATGGTGTGATGGGACCATGGTGATGTGACTAGTGAATGAAACAACCCAACCCGACTTAGATGCGGAGTGAAAGTGTCATGTTCAAGAGCGACTTGCTACCAACAAAGTTTCTTCAAGTTTTCTTCCCAATTTTTCCCCAGTTATTGCTGACCAGTACCTCTTTATTTTTGTCAAGCTTGAGGAGGATAACAAAGGCTTGTTATATAATTTTCCCTTCGGGCAAACCCATCGCTATGCTTTAACGAGCCTAGCGATAGTGAAACTCGTTCTTGTCTGCTATGGACAAGTTTGTCGCTATTAGGTTTTAACGACTTTAATGACAAATATAACTCGGTCCTTTTCAATTTTAGAGAGTCTGAAAAGGGACGTAAAGGAAACTCCAAAATTCCTTTTTCTTCATCTAATCACTTAAGTCCAAAAAAGTATAAAACAATACAGAAGGGATGAATTTTCGATATTTTTAACGAGCTGAACAAAACAAGCGCTCGATCTTTTTGTGTAATAATCCCTCAGTCCCAAAAATATTAAAATCTAAAGGAGGGATAGCACTTCCGATCCCTTTAACGAGCTAGAGAGGCCAATGGCTCGGCAACATTTTCATATTTTACGAGTCAGTTGAAAAGAGCTTAAAGGAGACTCGTCTTTTGAGGAACGAGTGATAAAATTGGGTAGCAACTGATTCCAGGTAAGGTTTGGAATTTTCCAATCACGGCAGTGTTACAAGGATGGCTAGTGGGATCACTCTTCGCAGCTGTTCCTCAAAAGGGGTAAACAATCAAATGGAGGTGAATGATCAGCCAATACAGAGTGGAGGTGATGATGGGAACACGACCAAGGCTTTAAAGGCTGAAGTACTATATTCACGATGATTATTTACTGGGAATTGGTTCATTTTTTATTGAGCTTAAATGCTGGGGGAAACATTTTCTCATTTCTTATGTTTATTTTTTAACGAGCATGAAGTCCGCGTTAAAACTGCTCGATTAATCCAGTCATATAATTAGAATGTCCCATATATGAAAACGGAAATTTTTAGAGTTTTGCCCCACATCGTTTCTTTATGCAAGTTAGGAAACGACCAATCCTACGAGTTTAAAGGGTTAGAGGACCTACAAATTTAAAAAATAAATAGTTGCTCTTCACTTGCACGCCAAAAGGTTTGCATGCCCCCAGGTATAAAATAAAGCTTCAAGGTCACCTTTTATTCTACCGACAAAACATTTGTTTTATCAGGAAAGGTCTACCTCTTTCAGGTTACCAAAGATTGTCCTATTCACAGTGCAAACAAAACACTTCTTCGGCGATGTTTATCGAAATAGAAAAAGGTGAGACAATCCACTCACATAACTTTGACGAGGGAATCTTATTCCAATCTAACCCCCTTTTCCAATCATGGACGGGAGTACAGACTAGTCATATATCTCTCGTGGAAACCTATCCTATACCCGAAGTTTTCCTGCCGAAGCAGACCAGCGTGCATGCCCCATGGGTTTCATTCATGTCCCCCGAATCACTCGTGCTCATCAGGTGGACGGACTGGGGATTGATGAGACATTCTTTGTGTGAGAAGACCATTCAGGGATGGTATATGACTATTTGCTATGTGTGATCGGGGAAATGAAAGCTGGTCTACGAGCTTGACAACTCTTCCTTCGTGCGGAAAACACATTACTCTAAAGAGTGATGAGACAATGGTTCCCATGCAATAAATATAGTCTCGTCCAAGGAGTAGATTATAACCCAGGGGTCCTTGGACTACCATTACGTTCATATGAACGGTTTTCCCTCTAAATGTTATGGGCACATTGGGAAGGATCCCTAACGGTCGACTGGTTCCTTTGTCAAAGCCTGTTAGATTTCTCATCTCACGCAAAAGCGATGGCGAACCAATCGCTTTCCAAGCAGTCGAGGAAAGGATACTCATAGAAGCCCCTTCATCTATGATGGTACTGGCCATAACCATTCTATATATTTGAGCAATGATTCGGAATGGTACACTAGTCGGTAAACGGGGTCTTCCTAGTTGATTCCAGTCAAAGGAAACAACTGGGTTGCTTGGAGGTGGGACCGAATAGACGGTCGGGTACGACTCTGATGAACTTCCTTCCTGTGGTAAAGGAATGGGTAAATTACCCCCATGTTCATCGGAGTCTGTGCTTACGAAAAGAATTTGGACGGTGTCATCCTTATTCTCTTCTGTGACTATATCATCTGAAGATGGAACCTCTGAAGGCAAGACCGGGTCAACTGCTGCCTCGACCTTTTGACTTTCGTCTGGTATGGGTTCAGATGGTTTGTCTTCAATGATAGACGCTTCGGCCGACCACCTGGGCGGGTCAGCCAGATTTTCAACTAGTGACGGACTCGGCTAGAGTTTTTTATATCCAGGAGGAAGTCGTAACGGTGAAACTGGACGATCGTCCAAAACTCTTTTTGCCTCGTCTAAGAAGGGGCAATGGCGGATGGCATGATCGCCTTCGCACAATTTACAAGGAAATCTATATTTTCCTTTTTGTCCTGGGGCTTCACTTTCACTAGTCAACGGTGTGTTTTCAACATGATCATTAGAGGTTGACGACACCAGGTTGTGCAAACGAGGAGACCAGTCCCTTAAGATCCGAGGGATGCATGGACAATCTCGATGATATTGGTCCTTTAGGCCTGGTCGGTGCAGTGTGTGGATTTTCGCTAGACGACGCTTGGTTGCCCCCTTTCGCTTTTGGCTCCTTCTTCTTCTCAGGTACTTGATTTTCGGCTTTACCAGCCCCATCAAGCGAATAGGAAGGAGGAGAGGAAGAATTGGAGGAAGTAGAAGGTTGGTGGGTAACTCTGGAATCATCTAGTTGCTGACTCAATTGTTCAGGAATTGCGGTGTTCTGAACAACAGATGTTGAGAAGAGCCAGACGGGCAAGCCGATTGTCAATCCTGGAAGCGACAATGTGGCTATAAGGGGTGCACCAACATCTCCCCAAGAGGAGAAGGGACTAGGATTTCCTCTAAGAGGAATTCCTTGGTTGTTGGACTCCATTCTTTCAACCTAAGACCAACGTAGGAAAGGTGATGATTATTCCGTTTAAAATAAATTTTAGACGCTTTGACGCAACTTGTTTTTTCAATTTTAAAGAGTCGAGGAAAAACAAAAGATGACTCTAGTTGCCTTCGATTTTTAATGAGCCTGAAGTGACAAGTGCTCAAATGGACCTTTTCCGTTAAGGAGTCTGAAAAGCAACGAAAGGGACTGCTTTGGAAATCTAGGTAGAGGGATTACCAAACCAATCACAAAACTGCAGAATAATTTTTACGGTACGGCAGTCAATCTTCCCAAATGCTGTGTTCAGTGCATTGCGATCGATAGGGCAGCAGACACGGCTTCCTATGGATAAAAGGTTAAGCCTATTGTGGTCTCCCAAAATATACTCGACGGTACGTGGGAGCACAAGTCCGTACTAGCAATTATTGTCTCAAAGTGGAGGAATCACCCAACCATCAGTGAGAACAACAGTTACCAGGCTTTACGACGCCGGAATACATCTCCAGCCTAGACTTCTAGATGTTATGCGTTAGGTTCCAAAGCGTTGTTAGATTCATTAAATTTATTTTATAGTTGATCTTGCTTAAGAAATTTTCCTTTCAGGTTCACCGCATGATGTAGATGTACAATTCCTAAAATGAAATCTAAGATGATAAACAGTCTTTTATCTTCTTTGTGCAATGAAAATCCTAGCTACTAAGGAAAGAAAGACAGAATTCTTTCAACAAAGAGCAAAGAGCACACACTATATGCACTGTCCTAAATCAAACCAATCAAACAGTCTAAATGAAAATGCACATGCATGTATTTTTTTTCAGCCTTCTTAATATGTGAATGATAAAAAGAAAGCTAATGCGCAAATCTGAATTACTTTTCAAGCGACAATTACTAACAAGTTTCTTTTCAAAATAAAAAATGAAGACAATCACAACACTTTGTGATTTGGAAATGAATACTTGCTTTTGACACTAGAAAAAATACAAATTCAGATCAAATACAACAGTAACAGGGTAATCGACTATCAAGAGCAATCAAACTCTCTTCTATGACTGAAAACGACACTTGCGACACTTTCAAATCAAGAAACGACAGTACAATTAAGTTACTTTTTTGCAAATGAGAATTGAAAATGACTCAACAAATACACAAAAAACATTTACAGTTCTTTGCACAATGGAGGCAGAATATCAGTAAGGAAAGGGGTTTCAAACAGAGGTATACTGACTACAGGCAGCAAAATTCATGAATAGAACTGAAAAGAATGAACACAGAAACCAAAATTGAGGAACAATGCCTAGTTTGATCAGCGCACCTGTAACACAGTGAACTTGAAATGTAGCGCACCTACTACACTCGGGAAGTGCGCTGAATTTCAGATTCACAGAACAGAGACTGCGCTGGGCTAGAGATGAGACTTTTCTTGGGTTCCGGGTCACAGTTTGCAATTCAGTTCAGGGATTTTGGCCAAGCAAGTGGTAATCAGTAAATCAACAACAGGGGTAGATCTAAGGAGGTTACTAGAGCCACCACAAGGGCAATTAGAGAGTTTGTAAATCAGTTGTTTAATTCATAAACAAAACCCAGAGATTGACTGAAGCGACATTTATCTACTTTGCATTTGCATAGCAAATGCAGTTCGAAAGCTACCTGGCTCAACTTCAAGCTCTATTTCTAAGTTTATAAAGTAAACAACAAGGTAGATAAACAAACAACCTAGTTGCTCCCCAGCGGAGTCGCCATTTCTTTACAGGGAAAAGTGTCTATGTAGAACTGCTAATCCCACTAAGGTGTTATAGCTACCTTAGAAACAAACAAAGTAAAGCTACTTTCGTTTTTCCTTTATGAAAGATAGATGAGAGAAGAATAAAGGAGACCAACCTCTGTCTTGCGCTTGGCTCCTAGTTTGATTCCTCTCTCTTCTGATAGTCCTTTGCTACTTGCTTCTTTGTACAACCAGCTTCACAGAGTACCTGTAGAATCAAAGTAGCATAACACTATACAAGAACATGGATCTATTATCATAAACAATCTAGGATCAAATGTAAATTGACCATACAAATGCATAAAACATAAACGACACAAGAGTATGGAGGAAAACTTGAATAGCGTTTATTGATAATCAAGAAAGAGCCAAGAGAGTTACAACCAGTTGTTCTGACCCAGCATCATCCTCTCAGAAAGTAAGCCCTTCTTCACCTCATACAAAGCTTAGATCACCCAACACTATGATGTTGTCTCAAGAAACCAACAACAATTCCTTACAAGATGCAAAATTCCAGCCTCTGGATCTCTGGGATGAGGGATCCATATATAGATATCTGTAAGGGAGATGAGTCAGCTTGTGATTTGATTAGTGTCTTCCCTCTGATAGTTCTTGCTTCCACTTGGAGATTAATGATCTCTTACTCATCCTTGGTTGAATTCAGAGAGGCAGTGTCACAGGAGAAGTTTCTAGAAGATTCCATGCCTCTCCACCTCACGGATTGACACTGCCATTTGTCACTTCTTGCCGATCGCACCCCATAGAAGGGCTTTTTGAAATGCAACGCACCCACAGAGTGTACTTAGGTGAGATGAAATTCACTTTGCCTATGGAGCAGGTGAAATGATACTGTTTTGACTAGTTCTGAGCAGTTTTTCATGGAGAACTTCTGGGAGAAGCTATAATCAGTTGACCTTGTTGCTTTAGGGGTTAGAACAACACTTTTAGGGACTTAGGAGCCCTTGGTTTATGTACATTTTATGCTTGGGGTTGCAGTGCCCAAAAATGTCTATAACAGGGCATGTAACAACTGCACTAGGGGTTGATGGGCCCTAATAGTATCTATTTGTAAATTGGGGTTGATGTGCCCAAATGGATTTGTAACAGTTGCCCCCTAAAGCATGAAGTCGTAAATATATATGTCAGGTGAAATGATTTATCATGAGGAGAGGATTTCTCGAAACGGAAGGTGACCTGCATCAATTACAATACATATATCATGATAATTTGATTTTTCTCATGAGCTAGTGAAGGGAAGGCATACCCATGCTCAACTTATAAACTTTAATTACATGTACAAATACAGTCATCTACAAATATAGGCCCATGAATGGTTGACCATGAATGTAAGGCCATTGTACATTTGATTTAGTACTCCTGAAAATATCGCAGCCCGGATGGATGAAACTAGACCCGGGGTATTCAATCTCGTTCAATCTTTTGTTCAAATACAAGTCTAACCATGTGAATAGATGTTCTGAAGTCGAAAATGGAAAGACATCGTCTAATTACCATCCAATGATGTAATCCGTTAACAGACGCGAGAGGAATCACTGATAATGATGATGACCCTCAAGGTACTACAGTACATTTCGCATGGTGTGAATAAATGATTTGATGTCGAACACCATACAAATTCTTTCAGTCGAAGGCCACTGATGTCAACCTATCGCCAGAAGCAAGAAACCTGCCATTGATGTATGCAAGCCTCAAGGTACTGAAGGGATGTTTCTAAGTCAACTTCTTAGATGATGTGCTAATGTTGTCAAGAAGCGACTCGTCGCAGGAGGGCCTTGATGTATCCCACATCTATGACATGAAACGAGGTAAATGACTTTGGAGATGAGAATCGACTGACAACAGAAGGTTCAACAATGGCAATCATGAAAATGAAGGTTTATGGTATTGCAAAGGATGAAGTTTGAACTGAATGACTTCTCTTGAACATGTCAGTGACACTAAGATGAATTAGTAGCATTGACCCACAACAAAGTAATGGATGGTATGATAGACCAATGGTGTGATAACCATCAAACTGAATGACCCAACCCACATAGTCATGGTGATGAGGTGAAAGTGTCATTTTCAAGAGTGACTTGCTACCATAATTTTTTCTCGGATTTTTCCCATTTTCCCCAGTCATTGCTGACCAGTACCTCTTTATTTTTTATCAAGCTTGAAGAGGATAACATTTGCTTGTTGTATAATTTCACCCTTCGAGAAAATCCATCACTATTTGATTCTTTAATGAGTCTAGCGAAGGTGAAACTCGGCCTTGTCTTGATGGACAAGTTTGTTGCTATTTGATGTTTTTAACGAGTTTAACGATAAAGACAACTCCATCCCTTTCATGTTTAGAGAGTTTGAAAAGGGACGAAAAGGAAACTCCATAAGTTCTTTTTCCTAAAATAATCTCTCAAGTCCGAAAAAGCATAAAATAATACAGGAGAGATATTGTTCCCAATCCTTTAACGAGCTGGAATAGATAAGCGCCCAACAATATTTTCATATTTAGAAAGTATGAAAAGATTTTAAAGAGGACTCTAAGGGGGTTCTTTTTCATTTTTAACAAAGCTCTAAAAGAGACAAAAGTTTTCTTTGTGGTCAAATATGTCCAATTTACACTTGAGCACATCAAATTGTGCTTTCAGCTGTTAAACCTGCTCAAAACTCCATCAAAGAGGATTAAAAATACATGTTCATGGATAAAATGAATAAAAACTAACATTTACTCGATTAAAGTGCAAGAAATAAACATAAAAACAAGTCTTATTATTCATTTTCACCATTTCACTTTTACCCTTTGACTTTGGTGCTCTGGAGCAGTTTTTCACCTCAAAGTTCACTAGATGATTGTGGAGGATTCAGTGGACCATTTCTCATGCCATCCGAACCAGGTAGGAGCTATCCCTATTCTCTTCCATTTTATTCCATTTATTTTCAGTTTTAGGCAAAAAAATTTGGCTTTTGAGGCCCCTAGGGTTTCATTTTTCACACTCTGGATTAGCACACCCTTTCAATATCAAAAGGTGCGCTGCATTTCATACACCTAGAAGACAGTATGCATTGCAGCACACTATCTCTAATGGAGGGGTGCGATGGGTGCAAAAACTAAATTTTGATAGCTGATTTCTCCCAAATTTTCAACTGTTTCTTGCAAAAAATGGATCCTAATTTGTCTAATGGTTGCATTTCAGACATTCATCAGATCAAAATGGTGATTATATGGAGAGAACAAGAGCATGAATAACAAGATATGATTACCCCAAATAATCAGGGAATAGTTGATACCCTAAGGAATTGTGGGTTATTGAAGTATTTTCGATTATCTAGCATGCGGAAACAAATTGAAATTTTGCAGTACCTTGTTCGTTCATGGGATCCTACCGATCAAGTTTTTCACATTAGGGGCAAAGTGATCTCCTTTACCATCGATGATATTTACTTTATGAATGGACTATCGAGGCGGGGTGCCCCCATCTCATTATCAGGATTTACTAGAGGAGGTGAATCGGTGAGAGATTATATACGATAGTTCTGCTGAGAAGGAGCTCAACCTAGTAGAGACAAAAAGATCAACATCAGGGAGGTTAGTGATTTACCGTTGAGAACAATCCTTTTTACCCTCACCAAACTGGCTGGCAGTGCAACTTTACACTGGGAAAACAACTCATATATGCAGTATGCTTTAGAGTGTTTGGAGCCAAAAGTGTTCCACTGGTGTGAGGCAGTTCTTTCATCCATGAAAGAACAACTGACCAAGGTAAAGAATGGAAAGACAAAAAATTTTGGTTATGGGTCTATCTTGATTTCTTTTGCATTCGAGGGAATTCCACTCATGCAGCCACAACACATCTCACTAGGAGTACCTGGACCTAGAGACCCACGGATGTAGAGGTGGGTAGATCTTATGGCTAGGAATGCTAGCCAGTCATTGATCTCGTTTACCATTGCCTTCTTTTAGTGGTTTGACCGACAGGACATGACCTTCGCAGAATATCCATATTCAGGAATGGATTTCCATGGTGATCCAAATCTAATGTTACTGGTTGGAGCGCAGTGGAGTGCTATTAGTAAATTGTTTGACCAAATTGTTTTTTTTTTTTAAGTTTCTACCTTTTTTTGTGTTTTTCGATTATTGCTAAGACTATACAATTCTTTTTATATGTATGCAGATTTTGGATCTGTTCGACCTATGGTATGCCAACGAGAGGCAGGTGTGCTAGTACAGAGAGTTGTTGGGAGAGCAGTTCTCCAAGACTTGGATTTAGTAGAGACATTGGCCGAGCTACAGGATCACATAGAGGGTTTGACCCTAGGTATTCTAGATGTTCAGATTGAGGAGTTACCTATGCGATTGCAATGCCATACCATTGGTGTGTCGATGTTAAGTTATGGTATGTTCTATGCTTATAACAGCTTACTTCTTTTTCTTATTATATTTCACAGATTAGCAATCACATGTACATAAAGTAAAGTGCAGATAGAACATTAAACGATCGATAGAAAACAAGCCAAGACAAGAGACACAAGATGTGGCGGCTAGCCAGGGACAAACCCCACAATGTGTGGGGAAACCCTTTGATCAAATCTTCTTTTATCTTCAATAATTTAGGAGAGATAAATAGTACAATAAATCTGATTCATATCAGCAGTAGCAAACCCTAGATTAGCAGCATCAACATTAGCGGCTTCATTATCAAACTAGGGCAGACAATATCTCACAAACCGAACGTCAGATTGACTTCATTCCACCACCAAAAGTTGCAGATTTCAGAGGAGGTTCAGATGAACCTACAGGAAATTCCAAATAGGAGATCTTCTAGGCCATGCAAGTCAATCTTTACTTCTGCAGTTGCAGCTTCAAATTCAACAGCTTCCTGCTTCACATGTGTGAGAGAGAGACCCATTTCAGCACAGTAGAGAAGAGACTCATTTCTACGCAGTAGAGAGAGAGAGAGAGAGAGATGTGATGAGATGGGTGAGTCCACATGAGGAAAAGTCCTCTTATATTTATACACAACGTTGGTGGGTGAATAGATGCGACTGTTGGGCTTCTGAGCCTACATGAGTTATAGGTCGGCTTGATAATAATTCCATAATCAAAATAAATTCATATCTCCATGAATACTTATCGGAATCAGATGATCTTTATATAAATCCTACACCTCTCGACGAGAGGAATCTAATAAAAATATTATCAGCCATGAATAAGATGACCCACATGAAGTTTTTCCCTGGTTGCCAATTTTAACAGTCGAGTCGTTGGATGAGACTCCTATGCATGATAGCACAGGCTGTGACCTGTTATCATGAGCAGCACTAGTCTACTTGGATATTTTCTGCATACATTTTTGAGTTTTTGGGGTCAGATGACCAATTTTTGTCTTGGACACAAACTATTTGCAAAACTTATATACAACTATCTATTTGACTTTCGAGTTTTATTATGGTTAAGTGATGCAATCCTATTCAAATAATGATGCGAGTTGAATTTTTTTTACTTTACATATGTCGCAAATGTCTATTTAACACTTAATTCACTAGAGAGTCAGTTAATGTGTTTAGATTTTTGGAAATATGTTGATATTGAATAAACTCAGAATACCTTTCCAAAATACGAACTCTGAGGAACATGCGATGAATTGCTGGGTTTCAGATGGTATAGATGCTAGTAAGTTGTAGTACAACAAGTTATGAGTCTAGCCTAATGATGATTCGGCGCATGCCAAGTGAAATGGCATTAGAGAGGAGTTCAATCAACGCACTATACTCAACGATATTATTTGTCGATCGTCCAATACATATCCCTCTAAAACTCACTAACTCGCCACTTGCAGCAAAAATGGCCCATGTTGTAGAAGATAAATTTTGCATACTATAACTAGCTCCATCGGCATAACCAACAAATGGTTCTGAAAAGTTCGACATCTGCAACAAATGCGAAGTGGATTACCTAAACAAATAAAAACTCAAAAAGAAACACACACAAATGCAATAAATGCATATATACAGTGAGGTTTACTACACTTAACTAAGCATAGTAATGTTTAAGGTACAACCCATTTCGAGGCTGTGAAAATGGAATCCCATCATAGTCCACTAACTATAAGGGCCCATCCATAGCGGTTCAAATTTTCCTGCTCCATGTTTATCAGAATCCTGATCGTAAAGCAAGACTAGGTCACCTTCTGAGAAGACATGAGGCTTATCATTTTTATCATATTACGCCTTGATGCATTTTTTATGCACCTCGTTAGCCACTACGGAATCACGACAGGTTTCATCCAGATGGATTAATTCCAAGAAATGTGCTTCTTCTTCAGAAGTGTTAGGTAGCAAGTCAATCGCGAGTTTGAGAGACAAGATTTCACATTGGATTGGTAAGACTGCTTCCAAACCATACACCAATTGAAAAGGCATAAATCCGGTCACATTCCTCACCGAGGTTCGATATTCCCATAAAGTCGAGTATAGGATTAAATTCCAATTCCTTTTATGAACTCCAATCATTCTTTGTAACATGCGCTTAAGGACTTTGTTGAGAGCCTCAACTTGTTCGTTAGCTTGTGGGTAGTATGAAGTAGAACTATCATGTGACAGTCCTAATTTGGTAGTTAGTTCAACCATCATGTGATTGTGAAAATGCGACTCATGATTGTAACTATAGCTTGTGGTACACCAAACCTAGAAACCACATGGTTGAAAAAAAACAGAGCATCTGTTTCGCCACTGTTGTTCAATGTTGGCATCGCCTCGGACCATTTGGTAAAATAGTCAATGGCGACTATAATATACCCATGCCCCCCGGCCGAGGTGGGGTTACCTGTCATAAAGTCAATGTCCCATTTTGTGAATAGGCCAGCAAAAACGACTGGATGCAGTGGTGCAGGTGGTAAAGAGTACGTCGCTGTTCAGAGTGAGGTATTAGGCCGAAAAGCTTGGGTCTGGAGATAGACCAGTATATCTCCATACCATGGATCACTTGAGGAGATAAGAAACAAAGATGCATCCAAGATTGTTGCTTATGATGTTAAATCATTGGAGGATGAGGGAAGATCACAAAGTAACTTAGCAAAGACAAGAGATTTCTTTGATTTAGATTTGATGAATTCCAAATCAAACTCCTGCAAGATAACTATCCATTTAGAGTACTTTCCCCCCAGCAATTGACGTGAAAAAATGTATGTCATAGGGTTTCAATCTGATATAATGGTAGTTTTGCAGAGGAAGATGTAATGACAAAATCTCTGCACAGCTTGAACGACTGCCAAAGCTAACGTTTTGACATGTGAATACTTACTTTCTGTATTGTTGAGATTATGACGCAAATAATAAATAGGTTGTTCAATTCCACTTTATTCTTGAACTAAAACCATACCAATGGTTGTATCTGCAGCGGCGAGATATAGGTAAAAAGTCTTTTGATAGTTTGGGGCATACATTAATGATGCTATAATCAGGGAATCTTTGAGAGCATCAAAAGAAGCTTGTGCAACTTGGTCCCAATGGAAGGGTACCCCTTTCTTCAATAGATGTGTATAACCTTTAGCTAATTTAGCATAGTTTGGAATGAACCTCCTCAGAAAGTTTGCCTTCCCTTGAAGTCTCTGTATCTGTAACAAGTTTGAAGGTGGAGGCAAGTCAAGGATTGCCTGAACCTTAATGGGATCAAGTCGAATTCAATATTTTGAAACTACGAATCCAAGTAATCGACCAGAGCCAACACAAAACACACATTTATGTGGATTGATTCTAACTTTTAGTGTCGACATCATAAGAATATTGCTCTCAAATGTTGTGGGTGATCAGTTTGTTTTCGTGAATGAGCAGGAAAATAATCAAGATAAGGTTGAACAATGTGCTTGATGTCATGGAAGGCATAATTCATTGCCTTCTGAAATGTAGCCCTTTCATTCTTCAAACCAAAAGGTAACTTTCAATAGGCGAATGTGCCCCATGGACAAATAAAAGTGGTTTTTGATTGGTCCTGTGGGCGGATATTGATTTGATTGTAGCGAGAAAATCCATCCATGAATGAAAAGATTTCACATCCAGCACATTCATCAATA